>CM019150.1:215851167-216589497 GCA_009733165.1 Naja naja | reverse complement strand
TGGGATAATAAGGAAGGATAGTAAGCACATGGGTGAAGGGAGTTGCAGATAGGCAGATGTTAGTATAACGAAAGACTGGATGTTAGGCAGATTAGATGAATGGAAGGGGCGGAAC
This sequence comes from Naja naja, assembly GCA_009733165.1. NCBI lineage: Eukaryota > Metazoa > Chordata > Lepidosauria > Squamata > Elapidae > Naja > Naja naja. Next base: position 216,589,382 of record CM019150.1, on the reverse strand, counting down.
TAGGGTATTTGAAGCACTGAGAAGCAGTGGTTGGAAAAGTCCTTACTCGCTGTTGCATTGTTTTGGTTGCTGGAATAAAGCGAAGATTACTCCAAACTCTGAGTCCTGGCTGCTTTTTCCAGGTCGGGGACCAAGAGACCAGAGGTAGCTGAGAGAAAACCAGGGCTTTCAAATTATATTGTCAGGCTGAGTGGATGGATGGATGGATGGATGGATGGATGGATGGATGGATGGATGGATGGATGGAGTGAGTGAGTGAGTGAGTGAGTGAGTGAGTGAGTGAATGAATGAATGAATGAATGAATATGTTTTACTGAAATCAAGATGTTTATGTATTTAGTTTGTCAAGCATGTATGAGAAAACAAGTATAAGTATGAACATAACATATAAACATATAAGCGGGTATACATAATAAATGAGTTCGAATAAATGGGAACAGTAGCACAGGGATGGTAGATTGAATGGGTGGGTTGTTGCCCACATCTGTAGAAGTTCAGAATGTTGTGTTAACTGTGACTTGTGCCCATCGTTCCCCAGCTTTACTCCAGAAATACTTGGACAATTATGACTTGAGCATACGAGTGATCTACATCTTGGGCACCCTGGGGTTCTCCATCGGCACAGCGGTGATGGCCATCTTTTCCAACGTCTACGTTGCCATGATCATGATCAGCACCATGGGAATCGTTTCGATGAGCATCTCCTATTGCCCCTATGCACTCCTTGGACAGTACCACGACATCAAGCAGGTAGGTGGCCTTCTGGCTGGAATTCTGGGTGCTAGAAGTCCACCAAGTCTTAAGGTTGCACCTCCTTTGGGATTGGAGAATCCCAGTTAGGTCAGGGATGAGAGTGTCTTGATTTGACTGAGGGGCTTCCCAGTCAAAGTAATGGAGCATCTCTTAACCATCAAAGGTTGGAGCGTGAACTGTGGATGCTTCTTCATAGAGTTATGGGGTCCCTCAACTATCCAACCATACCGATGCACGCAGATCATTAGGGAAGGAGAACATCTTCCTTACCTTGGTATGAGATGGTAACAAAGACCTTCTATAGACCTTCTCCTGTATCTGTCCTCTCTGGACTCACCCAACCAGCACAACCTGACATTGAGTCCACCCATTTTTGGATTCCTATAGTGTGCCACTAAATGTGCCACCCAACCTTGGCAACCTTAAGACCTGTGGACTTCAACTCCCAGAAATCCCCAGCCAGCATGGACTGGAGACACCCCTGCGCTAAACAGTGTTATTGTTGTTAGTTGCGAAGTCATGTCTGACTCATCGCGACCTCATGGACAATGTTTCTCCAGGCCTTCCTGTCCTCTACCATCTCCTGGAGTCCATTTAATCTCATGTCTACTGCTTGAGTGACTCCATCCAGCCACCTTGTTCTCTGCTATCCCCTTCTTCTTCTATTGCCCTCAATCTTTCCCAGCACCAGTCTCTTCTCCAGGGAGTCCTTCCTTCTCATTAGGTGGCCAAAGTCTTTTGAGTTTCATCTTCAGGATCTGGCCTTCTAAAGAGCAGTCAGGGCTGAACTCCTCTAGGACTGACCGGTTGGATCACCTTGCAGTCCAAGGGACTCGCAGGAGTCTTTTCCAGCACCAGAGTTCGAAGGCCTCCATTCTTTGGCGCTCAGCCTTCCTTACGGTCCAACTTTCCGCTGCCATACATTGCCACTGGGAAAACCATAGCCTCTAAACAGCACAATCACCAAATGGCCTGGGGTCTCCTAGGGCAGTGAAGGCTAACCTTTCCATCCTCACGTGCCAAAAGTGTGCAAGTGTGCCAGTACCCATAAGGCAATGCACACGGGGGCACCCACACCCCTGCACATGCATGCATGACCCCCGCACCACACACATCTCTGCGCATGCGCGTGCAACATCACACAAACACAGGACATGCGTTTCTGTGCATGCACCCGCATCTCCTGTACACCCCCCGCACATGCGCGGCAGCTATCCGATGATCAGGTGGGCGGCAGGCGCCTGCACAGTGGACCTGCTCTGGGGCGATGGTTCACGTGCCAGCGGAGATGGTTTTGCGTGCCACTTCCAGCACACATGCCATAGGTTTGCCATCACGGTCCTAGAGCATTCGCCTACCAAAAAAGTTCACCGTTTTAAGACTAACCAAGTCTTAGAACGATTGCTAGGTTTATGTCTATGGAGATTCTCCAGTCACCCAGGTCACGGTTGTCAGGTCACGGTTGTCCCGAAGGTGCTTTCTCAAAAGGCAACTAGATTTTGTTTTTTCTCGAAGAGGTTTCGCTTCTCATCCAAGAAGCTTCATCAGTTCTTGGACGAAGCTTCTAGAACTGAAGAAGCTTCTTGGCTAAGAAGCGAAACCTCTTCAAGGAATAACACAGTCCAGTTGCCTTTTGAACCAGCACCTTTGGGGGCGATTGCTAGGTTTATAACACTTGGGTCTGCAAAACATTGCTCAGATACAGGTAGTCCTCGACTTATGATCACAGTTGAGCCCAAAATGTATGTTTATTAAGGGAGGCATTTATTAAGAGAAATGTGCCCCATGTTATGACCTTCCTTGCCACAGTTGTTAAGTGAATCACTGCAGTTGTTAAGTTACTGACAGGGTTATTGAGTGAATTCCCCCTTGATTTGCTTGTCAGAAGGTCACAAAACGGGATCATGTGACTCCGGGAAATGGCGACCGTCATAACTAATGAGTCGGTTGCCAAACGCCTGAAAATTGAGTGCGTGACCTTGGGCATGCTGCAACAGTTGTAAGTGTGAGAAATGGTCATAAGTCCCTTTGTTCAGTGCCGTTACAATTTCGAACGGTCACTAAGCGAACTGTGGCAAGTTGAGGAATACCTGTATTTTTAAAAAAATACTGGCGGTTCTTCAGAAGAAGCGATGGAGAAGTCAGGGGAAAAAAGCCTCTCTCTAAGCAGTGTACAGAGTCAGCCTCTTGCCCCCAACAATCTGGGTCCTCATTTGACTGACCTTGGAAGGATGGAAAGCTGAGTCAATCTTGTGTGATGACCCGTAGTCTCTCAAAATAACCCAAAACCCAAAACATGAATTAAAGTCCGTCAATGCCTTCAACTTAACTGTTTTATTAGTCACAGTTTAAAGTCCCAAAAGTAAATAAGGAGGCAAAAGGAAAACAAGAACAAACCGTCTCGGCGAGAGTTCCGAAGCAAACCAAGATAGGTAATTATACGTTCCAAGCAGATAACCAGGGAAAGTCCTTGGGAAAAACACGAACAAATAGAAACCTCCTTCAAAGGAAACACTAACTTTGACTCCAGCAATTCTGACTACGCAGTTACAAATTTATATACATAGCTCCCAGCTGTAAGCCCTGAGGAGGATCATGGTCCTCTCCTCCCGAGTAGACCACACTGTCCCCTGATCATCTCCTCCCTGCGTGCCCTAGGATGGATAGGAGATGGGCCTGGATCCTCCTCTGATTGCTCAGCCAGCCTCTGCCCTTCCCCAGCCTCATTCTGGAGCCCCACTCCCACTCCCTGTTGGCTGTTCCTCCTCTTCCTCGGAGTCAGTCTCCACCAGGGGCATGATACCTTGAATAGCTGAGAATCAAACTCGTGGCAGTGAGCAGAGTCAGCCTGCAATACTGTGTTCTAACCACTATAACATCATGACCCTTCCTTCCTCCCCCCCACTTTTTCAGGTGTTACCTTCCTTCCTCTCCCTCCCTCCCTCTCCCTCTCCCCTTCCTTCTTTCCTTCCTTCCTCCCATTCTTTCAGGTGTTATTTCCTTCCTTCCTTCCTTCCTTCCTTCCTTCCTTCCTTCCTTCCTTCCTTCCTTCCTTCTTTCTTAGCACTATACCGCCTCATTCCTTCTTAGACTTATATACCGCCTCACAGTGCTTTGCAGTCCTCTCTAAGCAGTTTACAGGGTCAGCCTTTTGCCCCCAACAATCTGGGTCCTCATTTTACCCACCTTGGAAGGATGGAAGGCTGAATCAATTTCGAGCCTGGTGAGGATCGAACTGTTGGCAGCCGGCAGTCAGCGGAAGTAGCCTGCAGTGACTGCATTCTCACCTCTGCACCACCAGTGCACACTCCTTCACCTTGACTTGTCTTTTTGTTTTGTTTTTGTGCTCTTTTTTTCCCGCAGTACATCCATCACAGTCCAGGCAACTCCAAGCGAGGTTTTGGCATCGATTGTGCCATCTTGTCATGCCAGGTCTACATCTCCCAGATCCTGGTAGCTTCCGCCCTGGGAAGCGTGGTGGATGCCGTGGGCACCGTCCGAGTCATCCCGGTCGTGGCATCCGTGGGCTCTTTCCTGGGCTTCCTGACGGCCACCTTCTTGGTGATTTACCCAGATGTTGGGGAGAGTTCGAAGGAAGAGCAGAAGGAGTTGGCCCCGCCTGCCGCAGCCGAAAACAGCAGCGGGAGCGAGGAGAAACCAACGGTGATCAAACTCAGCCGCGGAAAAGATCCGGCTGTGCCAGAGGTGGAAAGCGAGTCAGCGGTGTGAAGGCGTCCCGGCCCCTCACGCACATTCCAAGCAATCCAGATGCAAAACCCAGAACATCCTTCAAAGCAAAATTTTGAATTTTTAGCGGGCAGCCCCCCGCTGTTTTAATTTGCAGCAGGGGATTTTATGGGGGAGAAAGGTTCTTTCGCGCAACTGCAGAGCTCGGAGAATTTTTGTGGTGACAGCTTTCTCTACCATCCAGGAAAAAAAAAATCTCTGTTTCTTAGAGGTGTTTTTAACGAAGAGAAACGCTTTTGGATTTCTGATATGTTTTTTTTTAATCAACAAGCAGGAAAACGTCCTTCTGGTTTTTTTTGGTTTTTAAAAGTCACGGCGTTCCTTTTCTCTCTCTTTTTATTTTTTTTTCCTCCCCATGCCAATTATTCATTTGGACATTTTACTATTTTTTATTTTTATTTTTTTGACAATTGGACAGTTTGGGATTTAACTTAAGCCGTTCTTGCTTCTGCTTCCCCCCCACCCCCAGGAAAAAAAAACAGCTTTTATTTTGATCAGGCCGCGTGGTTTTCCTTAAGACAATCAATTGCAGTTGGTTGAAATTTGTGCATTTGTAGAATCGATGCAATATTAAAATCGACAGCTTTCCTTGGTTGGGGGGAGGTTTTCCCTCCCCCCTCCTCTTCCTCTCTTGAACTTTGGCCTGGAACTCATTATTTTGGGAGTCACTGCGATTTTCGCCCCCAATTTTATGCGAAATTATCGCAGCAGAGTGAACAGTGGGAACGCGTGTTCATTTATTTATTTTTAAATAAAAATAAAACCCTCAGGCTGACGGGGTCATTTTTTTTACTTTGGGCCCCAGGCAACCTGGATCCATAGAAGCTGTTTTGGTGGAAGGAAAGAGAGTTTCAGCCAGTTGGGATGGTGAGAAAAAGAACGAGGGCAGAGGGGTGGTGGGGAAGGCAGTGACTATTGATACCCACAAACTGGGTCAATTTGAATTTTTTGATTTTCATTTTCCCAGCTTAGTGGCATTTAAATGTCCTTCATCTCCTTTGTGACAAAGCTGCTTGGGGAATCTCCGTCGTCAGTCTCTTCAAGTGTGGATTCCCTTGGGTTTTGTTTTTTTGGGGGGAGGCTTTTTTGGGGAGGTGGGAGGGGAAGGGCTGTTGATTGCACTTTTTTCTGAAACTTCCAGCCTGGAAACGGTGGCGAACAAGGAGGTTCTCTCAACGTGGACGAGCAAAAACCAAAGGCCTACCTCTGAGGTTTGCAGAGTAGCAAATATTTGTCTGCCTACGTGTTCGTTGGTTTGTTTGTTTGTTTTTCCTTGCTTGCTTTTTAATTTTTTAATTTTTTTCTTTAATAAAAAGCTTTCGGGCCTTCGAGAGCGCAGCTTTTTTTCAAAATGCTGCGGCTTTTTCCTCAGTTTTGAGGGGGATGGTGAGATGTCGCTGGAGTCTCAAAGAAATTCTTCTTCCGTTTGTTCCTCAGTCGAAAATTCCTACCCGCCTTTCTCGTTTCTTTGGATTGGACGTTGATTTGAGCGGCTTCCATGCGTAAGGGCCGCCTGCTCCAACGGTGTCCTTCGGAGGCGCCAAAATTCTGCCGCTGGAAGAAGGCAAAAATTCAGCCAGTCTCGCACTTCAAAAAATCCTCTCTTTTTTTTGGCATCATTTGGGACAAATTCCAAGGGAGCCCCTAGTAGGGCCTGACTCTTGATTCCATACCACGTGTAATCTCTTGGTTTTTCACTCTTCTAGAAAGTTCTCCTCCCGTAGATGATTTCTGAGGCAGATTTCCTCATGGAGTGTTGCAAATTTGGGAGGCCCTCTTGCTGTTTTTTTTTTTCCCCTGCTGCTCCTTCCGGTAATATGTCTGTAAAACACATGTCAGCGAGCCCAGCGATTAAGAAGCAAGTATTTACCTTTCTATATATCTAATTCAGAGAAGCCGTTTTTGACCTCTTACTTGAACCGTCGATCCGTTTCAAAAGAAGACATCACGTTTTACACAGCTGCCGCGGTCGTCCTTCGGCTGGGGATTTGGAGAGCTTGAAGGAGGGAGTCAATCAAAGATGGGTGGATCTTGGATCCCCACCGTAAAGGTTCCCCGACTTTTGACTTGGCCGACCACGGCCTGAGGACAACCCTGATTTTATCTTTGGTCTTTGGCCAGTCCTGTCTTGTGTTTTTCAGTGGTCATTTTACCTCTCCCCTTTATAAGGAATTTCATAGAAGCTCATTTTCTACCAGAGTTTCATAGAACTATTTTTAAAGGATCGAAGGAATATTTTGTTTCCCCCTTCATCGCCCACCCACCCTCCAAAATATGACATTTGGAATATTATTTTTTTAAAAAAGAGGGAGACCTGAAGGCTGTCGAAGTTGGGAAACAGATTTTACGTGGTTGTTTTTACCTAAGCGTGTTTTCCTTCTGTTGCACTCGGAGACTTTGCTACACCTAACACACTCCACTACTCCCACCACCCAGCAGTGTTTTAATTTACCATGAGAGGGTTTTTTTCTACACCACCCCTTCGGAATAGTTGCTCATTGCAATTTCCTTTTAAATCTGCCATTTTAATTACAACTCTTGGCCTTTTTAGAAGGGCCCTGCTGAACAGGAGTCTTGATGAATCACATGAACTGAGATTGCCTGCTAATTTTCTCTCCTTGGGAGTTAAAAAAGCAAAAAGAAGCAAAAAAAAAGCAACCCTCTCTTTTCTGTCCTCAGTGGAATTTTGAGTTGTTCATTCCCTTCCTGGAAAAGCTCGTTTTCATTCCGTTCCATCAATAATCAAAAATAAAAGAGATTGACATTCTGCTTGGCAGAGAAACGCGAAGCATTCAAGATGGTGGCCACGATTGTATGATTGATGCCACGCCCCTTTTCCCCCCACACATACCTTGCACCTCTTAAAAGGGGAGGGGCTTTGATCAGATAACAACCATCTTGACTTGTTTTGTTTTGTTTCCACCCCAGCCTTCATCTGCACTGCACGTGACTCAAAATCAAACAAGCAATGATGTGGTGGTTTTCCCCCAAAGATAACTTCCTTTAAGGCAGGGGAGGTCTCCAAACTTGGACATGCTGGCTGGGAATTCTGGGACTTGAAGCCCACAAGTCTTAAAGTGGCCAGGGTTGGAGACCCCTGCTTTAAGCCATAGTGACTCCAAACATCAGAGAGTGTGCTTGTCCCTTCCTGGCTAATTGAGATTTCACCCATTGTTCGATGACATCCTCCTTGGTTCTGGGATGGGAAAAGAGGAAGGCCTCTTAGATGTTGGGCTGTGTTTTGGTCCTTGTCCTTCTGAGCCATTGGGTTAAACCACACTGCCAAACCCAAGCTAGTTTTCTGCCCAGTTCTGATGAAGAAGGCCCTCTTAGCTTGAAAGTCCAATCTTCTCAACGTTCCTCATGTTTAGACTTCCTGGCAGAATTGTTCCCCTTCCTCTTTGGACTTTATCTTAAGAACATTGAAATGCTTTCAAACCTGCCTGCCCTGATGTCTGAAAAGAGACGTGCAGGCTATCATTAAATTGGTATTAAATTAAATGGGATTTAGACCTGAACTTTAGTTTCATAGGTCTATTTGTCTATCTCAAGGGGTCCCCAAACTTGGCCACTTTAAGACTTGTGGACTTCAAGTTGCCACATTTGGAGACCTCTGCTCTATCTGGAAGACAGTGGGACACACGCTTTGCTTTTTTTAACTGAAAGTGATTTAATCCCGTGTCATTAAAACTCAGGACCTGATTTGTGTCTTTCTCCTTTACTTAGAGATCCCCAAACCATGCTCATCCCTTCAGGTGGTTCAATCAAAAGCCAAATTCTTTCTTGAATGTGATGTATCTTGTCTATCAAATTCAGCTGGCTCTGCGGAGTCCTACTTAGCTGTTGACCAGATTTACTTTAGGAATTACCAATATTTATTTTCTATTGGACATGACAAGTTTTCTTCATTTGGGGTGAATTAGGAGGTAGGAGAAAAGCAATAACTGTTTTTCATTAATTTTTTCGAAAGAGGCTCTTTATTTGGTTACAGAAACTTTTACCCAACCAGCTGTTAAAATATTCTATAATGATTCAAGAACCTGTTACCTCATCCAGACCCCATTGGAGGTTTGTCAACGAAGAAAGCTCCTTCACTCTGAAAGACAACGGAGGTTGAGCAAACAGCTCCTCTTGAGAAGGAATTTGATTCTGCTGGGCCATTTAATTTAGATTATTTCTTGACAGTGGAGAACCTCTGGACAAGATCTCCGGTCCATCATGGTGATCTTCCTCCATGCTAAAACTCCTGGAGAGAGAACTTCGGAGAACCTTTGATTTTTAAATGTTTTTTGGGAAAGATCTCTGGCAGAGATGCAAAAGCAAATTCAGTTAGAGCTGAACTGCATCATGCAGGATTAGCTGATTGGATTTTGGTGGGAACAGATTCGAGGCCTTCAACTCCTGGTAGCAAATGAGAACCAGGTTGGGTCCTTCAAGGATTTTAAGAAAATCAGATGCTCCTGGGTAGAAGCTTCTGGTGACGACTCTCTAGATCAGAGGTCTCCAACCTTGGCAACTTTAAGACTTAAGATGGCTGAGGAACTCTGGGAGTTGAAGTCCACAAGTCTTAAAGTTGCTAAGGTTGGAGACCCCTGATCTAGATCCAGTTTGATCACAGCTCAGTTTGGAAAGTTCACCTAGCTCTTTTCCTTTTAATTCACCTTCGATCCCTCTTCGTTTCTTTAAATCGCTTGAACCTGCTGCTCCTTCCCTTGCCCTGCGTTTGCAAAGGTGTACAACTTTTCCATACCCTGCTGTCAAGCAGCAGGCCATGTTCGATTTAGTTTGTGGCTTCTTCCACACTCTCCTTTGAAGTCCAGCCAGTCATGGGAAGGAACCAGGGAAGATCGGAAGTGTCTTGCAGTTGTCATTCATTTGCCTTGGTTTCTCGCTCATAAGCCAAATAAAAGTTAGGGGCATCCAAAGTCACACAAAAGTTTGAAAATTGGGCGACTTGTGTTGCAGAAAGGAAGAGAGAGATAAAATAAAAGCCCAAATTGTTTTGGTTGTCTCCTAGCTGTGGAATTTGAAGTTTGCACATCAAGTCCCAGAGCAGTGATTTCTGCAAGAAAAGATGGAGGTTTTTAAAACTACCTTGATTTTTTTTTTAAAAAAAGGGGGCATTTGGAGAAAAAAACTCCAGAGTACCCATTTCCATGTTGCACTCACAACTTCATCAGTAACGTACCTCATACTAGAATCTTCTTGACAGTCAGGTGGAGATTGTGGGAGAATCTGCAAACAGGAAGAAGGTTCTGGAATCAGAGTTTCTCCTCTAGCAGTTCCCCAGACAGTTGAATTCCATTAGATCATTGAATATTTTGCCTCCTGTGAGAGAACGGATTTAGGATGAGTTGAATCCCAATATCTTCCTTGGAATAATTCCTCGGTCACCAAGTAATCACAAAATGGCCCGGGTTCCGTAGCATCTTCCAAAGTTGCCAAAAAACACAACTTTGGAAGCCCTTCCGTAGCTGCAACATCTGTTTGCTCCAAACACCATGAAGGGGTGAAGCAAATTCTCAAGAGCTGTGATCTTGCTTCTTCAGAATCAGGAAAGGGGGCTGAGATGTCCAGCTTTTCCAGAGGTCAAGGTGTCATCCCTTTAATAGAGGTAGTAGCCCTGTCGAGCTGTGGGGCCATTTCCTCCTGCCTACCCGGCCTCCCAATGTCATGGGTGATAATGAAGTCGCTTTTCCAATGTTGGTAATTTTTTGTTGTTCTTCTTTAATTTCTGGTGCACCCCGGACCTGCCACTTCCCTCGTAGTTAAAATGGCCAGCTGAATTTCGTTTTGTTTTTGTTTCTGTTTTATTTTGCAAAAAAAAAAAATGCCTCATCTACTGAAAAGCTGCATCTAGGCATCTCATAATGAAAAATAAATAAATATAAGTATATAGAGATATCTATAATTAGTTCCATTGTGAACTGGCCGTAAGAAACTTCTTTTTTATCAACTTATTAAGTTGGAGCACTATACTAGCTCTTGCTGAGTTTAGCAAATGTTTATAAGTGTGTGTTAAACACATAACGTTTCACGGGGATTGAGGGAAAAGGGACAAGTGAGACGATGTCGGCTGAGTGCAAGTGGCGTTAACGCCTGGGATAGTAACGATTTCAGCACAGATAATTTTTGGAGGGTTTTTTGGTGTTTTGTTTTTTTCTTTTCTGGACTTCATTGCATGAGAAACAGATTAACCGTTCCGCACTTTTGATCTGTTGGTATATATCTATATACATATTTTTTTTCCCCATGTATCGTTAGAAGTGGCTGAATGTATAAAAAAAATTTCAAAAGTTCACAGTTACATGTGCTCAATCCATTGTTCTACAGATCAATCTTAATAAACATTTCAGTAAGAGAGATTGGTTTGCTTCTTGTGTCTGCAGGAATGGGGGAGGGGAAATGACTCTGGAGTATATATATTTACACACAGGTCATCTTTCGACTAGTTGACCATTCGTTTAACAGATTAACAGATTTGGAAGGGAACTTGTAGGTCATCTAGTCCAACCCCCTGCCCAAGCAGGAGACCCTACACCATTTCTGAGAGATGGGAATCCAATCTCTTCTTGAAAGCTTCCAGTGATGAAGCTCCCTCCTGAGGGCAGTTCTGAGGGCAGTTCTGTTTAGTGACAGAGGTGGGTTGCTGCAGGTTTAGATGGGTTTGCCCGAACCCCTTGTCCTGATTCAGCATAGTTCAGAGAACCGGCCAAGAGCCTTGGTGGCTCAGGCTGTTAATTGCCTGCACTTAAGTTCCAGCTGCCTACAACTGCTGTAGGCTCGAATCCCACCAGGCTCAAGGTTGACTCAGCCTTCCATCCTCTCAGGGTAGGTAAATTGAGGACCCAAGATTGTTGGGGGCAATAAGCTGACTTTGTAAAAATGCCACTTAGTAATAAGCAGGCATATACAATGAAATGAAGGCTATTGCTGAGCGCATTGGGTTGTGCTCCAAAAATTGTAAGCCACCCTGAGTCTCCGGAGAAGGGCGGCATATAAATGTAATTTTAAAAAAATCGAGCCATCGGCTGGCCCCAACCCTGCCTGTTTTTTGGGGGCATTTTTGGCTGTTTTTTGGGCGAAAACCAGCCTGAAAAATGCCCCCAAAATGGCCTGAAAACAGCCAAAACAGTGGCCTGAAAAAGGCCTCAAAACAGGCCGGAAAATGGGCGTGGCCAGCCAGTGGTGGGATTAGCCCCAACCGGCTGAATCCTACCTCTGTGAGGCGAGTGGTCAGGAGGTGGGGCTGGGTGTGATGAATGACATCGCCCACCCAGTCACATGACCAACCAGCCATGCCTATCCAGCCAGAGAACTGGTTATTAAAAAATGTGCAGCCCAACACTGTTTAGTGACTGTTTGACTGTTACCAAAGGGCTGGAAGAATGTGACTTGGAACCAGTCCTCAGATTACGACCATCATAATATCCTTGCAGTCACATGATCAAAATTTGGTGGCTTGGCAACCAACCTATATTTTTATTACGATTTTAATACACATTTGCTTATATACACAGTGGCACCTTGGTACTCAACTGTTTTGAAATTCACCGAATGTATTACTCAACTCATTTTGACACGAAAAGTTTGTCCTGGTACTTCCTGTCAGGATTCCAGCAGTTACCCCCATTTAAATCATGAGTCTCAAGCCAAACTTCCAAAACTTCAAAAGGATTTATTGGGAGTTAACATGTCCAGCACTGCTTAGGTGTAGCTGACTCTGAGACACATCATTCATTGTCATCCTTGAGCAGAGGTGGTATTCAGCAGGTTGTGACCAGTTCTGGAGAACTGGTAGTGGAAATTTTGAGTAGTTTGGAGAACTGGCAAATACCACCTCTGACTGGAGATTTTACAGTATCCTTCCCCTGCCACGCCCACCAAGCCACACCCACAGAACTGGTAATAAAATAATTTGAATCCCACCACTGCCCTTGACCCTGGTTTTTCCCCCACCCCTCTAGGTGTATCATAATTCATATTCTCCAATGGGACACATCCATAGCCAAGAGTCATCAACCATGCTCTCCAGTTAGAATTTTGTGCAGCAGAAACTTCAGTCACCTAGTTATTAACTTTGAAACTATGGAATGCACTTTTGATTTCCAAGCTGCCGCACTGCTCACCCCTCCCTTTCTGATGGCAACTCTAAAAAGAACATGGAAATATGAGTTGACACATTGTTTGCTTGGTACTTGACACACAAACTAGAACTTATCAGTGCCGGCGGATTGTGACTCACTACAGGTAGTCCTCAAGTGACAACTACGATTGAGCCCAACATTTCTGTTGCTAAGTGAAACCTTTGTTAAGTGAGTTATGCGGTGGCTCAGTGGCTAAGACGCTGAGCTTGTCGATCAGAAAAGTCGGCAGTTGGGTGGTTCAAATCCCTAGCGCTGCGTAACGGAGTGAGCTCCCATTACTTGTCCCAGCTTCTGCCAAACTAGCAGTTCGAAAGCATGTAAAAATTCAAGTAAAAAAATAGGGGCCACTTTGGTGGGAAGGTAACAGCGTTCCGTGCGCCTTTGGCATTTAGTCATGCCGGTCATGTGACCACGGAGACGTCTTCAGACAGCGCTGGCTCTTCGGCTTTGTAAAGGATATGAGCACTGCCCCCTAGAGCCGGAAACGACTGGCATGTATGTGCAAGGGGAAACTTTACCTTACCTAACAGATAACAGATCATCAGAGTTGGAAGGGACCTTGTAGGTCCTCTAGTCCAACCCCCCACCCAAGTGGGAGACCGTACACCATTTCTAACAAATAGCAGTCCAATCTCTTCTTGAAAGTCTCAAGTGATGACGATCCCACAACTTCTGAAGGCAACTTCTGTTCCATGGCTTGATTGTTTCTCACTGAAAATGGATTGAGCCCCCTTCCTCTCTGTGGCAGCCCCTCAAATATTGGAAGACTGCTATCCTGTCTCCCTGGTCCTTCACGAGACTAGCCATGCCCAGTTCCTAGGTACCACTGTGTGTTTGTGTGTGTGTGTACGCAAACTTAATAAAAATAATGATTGCAGCATAAAAAGATTGTAAGTTTGGGCATGGCTCACTTAATGACTGCACTGCTTAGCGACAGGTGTTGCAGTCCCAATCATGGTCATAAATCAAGGACCATCTGTAATAATCATTTATTATATTTATATGCCACCTGACTCCCAGTTATTCTGGACCAATTACAGTTGTTTAACCTTTTTTTTTTTTGAAGGACACCAACAAAAACAAAAGCGGAAGAACACAAAAGAACAACGACAAAAATAAATAAATAAACCCAGAGGGGGAATAAAAAGGAAGAAAGAGGCATACAGATCAACACAAATCAGCTTGACCAAACTGAACAAATCAATACCTAAATCGCCCAGCTAATATGATGTTATTCACATCAATTGGCAAATCCTTTTGCTAAGGACAGGTGTGTGTCCTTTCCCGGTTTATAACACGCAATGTCGCAGCTCCTAGACCCTGGTTTGCAATTCCCCGTGCCTCTGTATCCAACAGCATGTTAGATATGAGATCCTTAGTGGCCTCTGAGATTGTCTTGCAGATGTTTCATTACCCAGCGAGGTAACATCTTCAGTGCTGAGTGCCGAGATTCGAGAACATCAAGGACTTCACGGTTCAACCCCCAGCTACAAATATTCCATTCGTATATTGGATTTCTCCAACGTGGCCCTTCCCAGGTGTCTTTCTCACCAGAGTAGACCCTGTGGCCAAGATGTTTAGGATGTGGGGAAAGGACAGTGTCAACTCCTAAAACATTTCTATGCCAATTTTAGAGTTGCCATGAACGGGGCGGGGGGGAAGAGAAATTTGAAGAAGCAGTGCGGCAGTTTAAAACCAAAAGTGCATTCCATTCTTATCTTGCAAAGGTTGTAACTAAGCTACCAGAATTTCTGCCGAGAAAATCCCTAATTGGAGAACGTGATTGATGACTCTCAGCTATGAATGTGTTTATTGGAGAATATGATTTATGATACACCCAGAGGAGTTGGAGAAAAGCTGGGTCATAGGTGATAGTATATTACGTGTCTCAGAATTGGCTTCATACACGTCAGGCCGACATGTTCGCTCCTAATAAATCCGTTGAAGTTTTTGAAGCTTGGCTCGAGGCTCATGATTTAATTAGGGCAACTGCCAGAATCCTGACAGAATATTAGCAGCGGCTGCAAACAAATGAAATTGTTTTCTGTTGATTTATGGATGGAATGGATACTAATTAGATGGAACTAATGCAATGGATGGAAACTAATCAAAGAGAGAAGCAACCTAGAACTCAGGAGAAACTATCTAACAGTGAGGACAATTAACCAGTGGAGCAGCTTGCCACCAGAAGTTGTGGGTGCTCCATGACTGGAGGGCTTTTAAGATCAATCAATCAATCAAGCTGAAAGGGACCTTTGAGATCTTCTAGACCAACCCACTGCTCAAGCAAGAGACCCTATACCATTTCAGACAAGGGGCTGTCCAATTTCTTTCTAAAAAAACTACAATGATGGAGCACCCACATCTGAGCCAAGATCAGATTAACTTAGAAAGGCCTCCGAGAAAATCCCGTTTTTCCCCCCCTCGGCAAAATTGCATTTGAAAACTAGAGATTTAAGTGGTGATGAAGAAGCCAAAGCTGCCAAGAAATCTCTAGAGGGTGGCAGGGCGGGAGTTATGGACTGTGAAGTTTTAAAATACCTGTAACTTTAATTTCCTTTGGTGATGTCATGTGAGGAAATCTGAAGTGTTGACAGATTTGAATTGTGGACAGATCCATTTAGGGGATCGCCAAATGCTCTGGAGCAGACTTTGGAGTTGAATATAAACCCCAGATAAAGGATGAACGCGGAGAGCTTTTTCTTAGCATAAATCATGAGGCCAAAAAATAACAACAACAGCGCAACAGTGAGGAAACAGTGAGAGCACCACAAAGAGTAAATAAAGATTGCCCTCCATCTTGGAATAGAATAGAATAGAACTCTTTCTTGGCCAAGTGTGATTGGACACACAAGAAATTTGTCTTGGTGCAAATGCCCTCAATGTACATAAAAAGAAAAGATCCACTCATCAAGAGTCAAGAATCATCAGGTGCAACACTTAATAATAATCATAGGGTACAATAAGCACTAAGCAATCATCTTCCCTGTGACTCAGATCGCAAATGGCAACCAAGGTAGCATCATGGCTTTGGTGTGGGGCTAGCACTGGGCTAGGGGAACTCTGGGTCAAAGCCATCTTCCAACGTGGAAACTCAATGGGCCACCGTGAGCTCATCCCTCTCTTGGTCCACCCCACTTTCCAAGTTGTTGTGGGGAGTAAATAAACAGAGAGTTTCAGAAGAACTCCAGAAGGAAAGAGGGACATACATCTAACGAATGAACTGATCCGAAAAGTCATTCAGAGCCTGAGGGGCCCTTGGTGCTCTCTGAGCTCACTTGTTTTCTTGCAGACGTTTCATTACCTAACTAGGGAATGTTGTCAGTGCTAGGAAGGAATGGTGTTGGCCCTATCCATGTTGGTGGGGGTGTTTTTGCTGGTTCTGTGATTAGACAAACATAAACAACAACTGAATGAATTTCTGGAGGCAAGTTGCTCCACTGGTTAATTGTTCTAACTGTCAGGAAATTTCTCCTTAGTTCTAGGTTGCTTCTTTCCTTGATTATTTCCACCCATTGCTTCTTATCCTGCCTTCTGGTGCTTTGGAGAATAGCTTGACTCCCTCTTCTTTGGGGCAGCCCCTCAAATATTGGGAGATGATAACATGGCATGCCTCGCCCTTCCTTTCACTAGACTAGTCATTCCTGCAACTGTTCTTCATGTTTTATCCTCCAGTCTCCCGATCATCTTCATAACAGAATAATAGAGTTGGAAGGGACCTTGTAGGTCATCTAGTCCAACCCGCCCCCAAGCAGGAGACCCTACACCATTTCTGACAGATGGTAGTCCAGTCTCTTCTTGAAAGCCTCCAGTGATGAAGCTCCCACAACATCTGAAGGCAACTTCTGTTCCATGGGTTGATTGTTCTCCCTGTCAGAAAATTCCTCCTTATTTCCAGGTTTAACAGACAGATAATCAGAGTTGGAAGGGACCTTATAGGTCATCTAGTCCAACCCGCCGCCGAAGCAGGAGACCCTACACCATTTCTGAACAAATGGCAGTCCAATCTCTTCTTGAAGGTTAAATCTCTCCTTGTTCACTTTCCATCCATTATTCCTTGTCTGCCCTTCAGGTGCTTTGGGAAATAGCTTGACCCCTTCCTCCACTCTGGAGCAGCCCCTCAGATATTGGAAGACTGCTATCCTGTCTCCCCTGGTCCTTCTCTTCAGCAGACTAGCCATGCCCAGTTCCTGCAACCGTTCATTGTATGTTTTAGTCTCCAGTCCCCTAATCATCTAGTCCCCTAATCATGACCAAAACTGGATGCAGTACTCTAGGTGTGGTCTTACTAAGGCTGCATAGAGTGGTATTAGTACCTCCCTTGATCTTGTTTGTATCCCTCTGGTAATGCAACTTTGGCTTTTTTGGCTGCCGCTACACACTTGGTTGTTTGCTTCTTCCCTTTCCCACTAGAAAATGGGGAGGGCTTCCCTCCCCTCCTTTGACCAACAGCTCTGACCATTAAAGGAGCAGTCTGTGTCCTCCAAGTATTCTCCCTTGGATAAGAACTTTGCCCAGTTCATCCACCCACTCTGTAGGAAATTGGCCTGAGAGCGGATTTGAGACGCGGATTCCAAGCTTCTATTCATCGGGAATTAATCACGCGGCTTTATCAACATGAGGCAAAATGCAGAGAACAAAAAAAAAGGCAGCGAGGCAGACAAAAGAGATTTCCAGGGTGACGCGGCTGTTTCTTTTTCCTGAGGCCAAGCGGTATTTCCTCAAGGAAGCGAATCGAGAGCTTGCACGGGGATTAGGTGTGCAAAAAGCAGCCTGCCCTGGGGCGGCTATTTTGTACAATCGCAGAGGAGGCACCTTCAATGTTGTGCGTCTCTATCTGGAAATCGCTCCCCTGGGAACACCCAAGTAGTCCTCGACTTACAGCAGTTCATTTAGTCACCGTTCAAAGTTACAACGGCACTGGAAAAGGTGTACTTACGACTGTTTTTTCACACTTAAAGCCATCGTAGCAATCCCCGCGATCATGTGATCAGAATTCAGATGCTCGGCACTGCTTCATACTATGTCCACCGCGGATCCCGAGGTGATGGGATCGCCTTTTGTGACCTTCCGGCAGGGGTGGGATTCAAATTTTGTAACAACCGGTTCTGTGGGCATGGCTAGGTGGCCGTGGGCATGTGACTGAGTGGGCATGGCTTCTTCTTCTTTGGTTTTTTTTTTCTTGGCAGCACCTACCCCCCTTGTCTTTTGGGCCTTCTGGGCCTCAGGGAAGCCTCCTGCGGAGGTGTTTTTGCTCCCAGAAGGCTTCCCTGGGGCTCAGGAAGGAAAAAAACGAAGCATGGAGGGCCCGCAGCACCCCCCTGCACTCCATTTTGGGGCCTTCTGGGCCTCAGGGGAGCCTCCTGGGAGGGCATTTTTGCTCCCAGAAGGCTTCCCTGGGACTCAGGGAAGCAAAAATGAAGCATGGGGGGCCCGCAGCACCCCCCTGCACTCCATTTTGGGGCCTTCTGAGCCTCAGGGAAGCCTCCTAGGAGGGCATTTTTGCTCCCAGAAGGCTTTCCTGGGACTCAAGAAGGCAAAAATTTTAGGGGGTGTGGGGGAAGCTGCGCCCCCCCTCCATTTTTTGCCTTTCTGGGCCTCAGGGAAGCTTTCTAGGTGAAGCAGTAAGTAACCAAAGGGAATCCCAGCACAGCTGAACATAGGAACAGCTGATCATTGGGAGAGAGGGAAAAAAAAGAAATACCTTGAGGAGTGACTGGGCGGGGAAGAACGCAGTCAGTGATGTCGGGCATGTGCACAACGTTGCGCATGCACGATAAGGACTGACTGGGCAAGGAGGGGAGGGGCAAGCAGAGAGGGGCAGGGGCAGCCAGGGGCATGATTTGCCAGTTCTACAAATTGTGCAGAATCATAACAACCTGTTCTATAGAACCGGTCCGAACCGATAGAATCCCAACCCTGCCCACTGGCAAGCAAAGTCCATAGGGAAGTTAGATTCACTTAACAAACATCTTACTAACTTATCAACTGCAGTGATTTGCTTAACAACGGTGACAAGAAAGGTCATAAAATGGGACAAAACTCACTGAACCAATGGCTCTGTCAACTCATGAAACATTTCTATGCCTGCTTTAGGGTTGACACAAAAAGAAGGGGTGGGTGGGGATTTGAAAGAGCAATGCAGCAGTTTGGAACCAAAAGTGCATTCCATTAGTACCTTTCAAAGATTGTAACTAAGCAACCGGAGTTTCTGCCCCGCAAATCCCTAATTGGGGAACGTGATTGATGACTCTTGGCTATGAACACGTTTTGTTGGAGAATATGAATTGTGATGCATCCAGAGAGATGGGGGGGGGGGAAACCAGGGTCAAGAGTGACAGTGCATTACATGTCTCAGAATCGGCTTCAAACAGGTCCTGCGGACATGTTCGTTCCTAATAAATTCTTTATAGTTTTTGAAGCTTGGCTCAAGGCCCATGATTTAATTAGGGCAACTGCCAAAATCATGACAGCCTCACTTAAAAACAGAAATGTTGGGCTCAGTTGTGGTTTAACATTGAGGACTCCCTGTAATAGGGACCGATGCCCTAGTGCTGTGATGGCGAACCTATGGCATGCGTGGCATGCAGAGCCATTTGTACCGGCACATGAGCTGCAGGCAAACTTACCTCACTGCACATGTGCACGCCACACAGCTGATTTTTGGCAGGTTGGAGGCCTTTTTGGCCTCTCAAAGGCTTCTGCAGGTTTCTGCAGGCCTTGCAGGCTGAAAACTAGCCCCGTTTTGTCACTTCCTGTTTTTCAGAAAATACCGGAAGTGATGAAACAGGGCTAGTTTTCGGCCTGCAAAGCCTGCAGAAGTCTTCCTCAAACCTCTGGGAGGCTGAAAAAGGCCTCCAATCCACTGAAAATCGGCTGTGAGGTGCAGTGCAGATAAGGGGGCAGCGGGGGTGGGTGAGTGCATGGGGGGCATGCATTGCCTTCTGGGTGTTGGCATGCGAGTGCGTGCATGGAAGTGCATGCAAAATGTTTGGCATAGGAGCCCAAAAAGTTTAGCCACCACTGCCCTATAGCATTTCAGACAAATATTTATCTGGTTCCACTGGTTAATTGTTCTAATTGTCCTTAGTTCTAGGTTGGTTCTTGCTTAGTTTCCATCTATCCATTCATTCAATCCATCAGAATAGATACGGAAGGGACCTTGGAGGTCTTCTAGCCTAACCCCCTGCTCAAGCAGGAGATCCTATCTCTTTTCATTTCAGACAAGTGGATGTCCAGTCTCTTTTTGAAAACCTCCAGTGTTGGAGCACCCACAACTTCTGAAGGCGAGCTGTTCCATTGGTTAATTGTCCTCCCAATTTCTCCTTAGTTCTAATTTGTTTCTCTCCTTGATGAGTTTCCACCCATTGCTGCTTGTCCTGCCTTCTGGTGCTTTGGAGAATAGCTTGACTCCCTCTTCTTCGTGGCAACCCCTGAGATACTGGAAGACTGCCATCATGTCTCCCCTAGTCCTTCTTTTCAATAAACTACACATAACTAATTCCTCAACAGACAGCTAGAAACGTAGAGAAGTTACTTTCTTGCACCCCACCCTCAAAAAAAAAAATTATTTGGCAAAAAGGACATATTTTAAAAAGCCCGGCGAAGATCAGGATTTCCAGCTCCTTTCCACCCTGCTAAAACAATCATTCTTCTCTTTCTTTAAAATGTCATTTTTTTCCGTTCCTGCAAACTGGCTCATCTGCCCTGGACTGTGTTAGCAGCAGAGGTCAGCCCATCTCCAGGCACAGGTCAGCAGCCAGACTTGGCCCTGGGACTGAGCATCAGCAAAATCAACAAGGCTTGTCGTTGCTTATAAATTCGCGGAAACCCGGCTCCGTGATTGCCAGAATCCTGAGACCGAAGAACTTGGGAAAAGGCTGAGTAATAGTAGGCGCACAAGGAAAAGCCCGTTGTGGGAAATAGCTCCTTGTGCCAAAATCTCAGGTGGCTGAGAGGACCTGTTGTGTTACGGGTGCACTTCGACAGGGGTTTTTGTTGCTGAGCAAGCCATTTTCTTTATTCAATAATTTTTATTGTTCTTTTTCACCTTGTACACATCTTAACCTTAATATTAACTGTACTGTGTCATTATTATTATATAAACCAATCTCATATAAATATCTACATTTATATACATGCATATATGTATCTATAATTTTCTTATCTCTGTTATCTTTATTTCTATTATTCAACCATTTATATCAATTATCCTAAATTTCATAATATTCTGACTCTTCTTTATCTTTTAATTTTGACATCAGTTTATCCATTTCAGCACACTCTAAAAAATTTGGATTACTAATTCCTGTGACGGCTTATTATTTTGTTTCCAGCATTGTGCGAATGCTATCCTTGTTGCTGTCAATATATGTAGTAAAATACATTTAATCTTTTTCCTATAGTTCCCTTTAATTATTCCCAACAAGAACAATTCTGGTTTAAACTCTATTCGATCTTCCATTTCTTGTATCCAATTCCATATTTTAGTCCAGAATTTTTGGGCTTCCGGGCATGACCACCACATATGATAGAAGGTGCCTTGGTTCTGCTTGCATTTTGAGTAAGCAATTTTCATTGGCACTTCCCAAGGAGATGTCTTCCAGTCTCCCGTTTTCCTAATTCCCAACCATCACACAGATGGAATCCTTATCTCAAGATGACTTTCCTCCTGTTGAATGGGGTTTCTCGGACAAATGGAATGGCTAGAGAAACGTGGATTGAGGCCACCTCACCTGACACTAGGGTTGCAGGAAGCGAAAACATCCTTCAAGAATTGGGACGCTAAGTTCCAATGATACTACCCATGTTTCCGTTTACTGTCATAAATGTGAGTCAGTTGTCAAGCATCTAAATGTAAATCATGTAAACACAGCTCCTATTTATGATGGTTGCAGTGTGTTGAGGTCACACGGTCTCTGTTTGCAACCTGCCCAGCTGTCTATCGACAAGCAAAGTCTATCAGGGAAATGGAGTTCTCTTAACAGCCATGATTCACTTAGCAAACATGCAACTCGCTTAACGACCATGGTAAAAATGGTTGTAAAATTGGGTCCAGTTGCACGACATGCTTTATGACTTACAACTATAATTCTGGCGTAACTTGAGGACCACCTGCTGTAGAAGCAAAAGTGGGGGTTGAGTGTGTAGCTGCCTGCACAGTTCCTTATTTGTTCCTACTTCTGACCTTGGGTGTGTTGTGTAAGATTGTTGTTATGGATTTCTATTTTTTTTCTTTTTCTTTTGCTGGTTCTGGATGTGAAGAGCACTATGCATTTCATCAAATGAAACCATTATTTCATCTTTTCTATCTTTAGGTGTTTTGTATCCTGGAGAGACTCAAGTGGGAAGTTGATAGGGTATTCACTCACCTTTGTATCGGACATTTTCATAGGTTCTTGGGCTAGAATAATTTATTTAATACAATGTTTGGCATTTCATAGGGACATTTAAGCATCTTTTTTAAAAAAAAACCTCATTCCAGTGCTTTTCAAATGACATGGTTTTTATTAGAAGTCATCCTTCACAATGAGACTGTATCTGTTGGCATTCAAAATCTTACACAATTCTTTAATATTTACAATATGGTATATTGTTACCCAGACTCTTATCGCAGCTAGGAAGAACGAACGTTTATTGCAAAGTGTACAGTGTTTTAAGCAAATGAGGGGAACAGGGTGGGTTGGGGAAATTACCAATTTAGGCTTCAAAACGGTGGAAGGGGCTTATTCAGAAGTAAGAAAGTGGGGAGAAAATAAGGTTTTCGTGAGAGGACGATCCCGTAGGCAAGATCCATTTGGCAAATGAAAGACCCCCTTCTTGTTGCCAACAAGCCTTTCCCATTTTAACAGGAAAACGGTGGACAAAATGAAATAATAGATCATTGTTTCTCCAAGAAAGTGAGAGTTTAACCCATTAAATATTTGCAGTAGCAGCTTTCCTGGAACATGGGGGTTGGCAGGGGGTTGGAATAGAAGACCTGCAAGGTCCCTTCCAACTGTATTGTATTGTATTTTCTATTCTATTCTTTTCTATTCTATTCTAATTTGATTCTATTCTAATTCTAATCTATTCCTTGAATTCTTTTATCAAGAATCTCTTGCTAACACAAAAAGAAAAAGTAAGAGAACACCTGTCTGATCTTGATGAATACAAATCAACAGGACCCAATGGATTGCATCCCAGAGTGCTAAAGGAGCTGGCAGAGGTCATCTCAGAACCACATTTTTCGAAAATCCCGGGCACCAGGGAACGACCAGAAGACTGGAACAGAGCTGATGGGGTTCCCATCTTCAAAAAAGGAAAAAAAAAACCAGACCCAGGAAACTACAGACCAATTAGCCTAACATCAATACCTGGGAAGATACTGGAGAAGATAATAATTAATAATAATAATTATTTAATAATAATTTTAAAAAAACCCTGGTCTGCCAACATCTAGAAACAAGTAAAGTAATAACTAGAAGTAAGTCAGCACGGGTTTGTTGAAAACAGATCATGCCAAACCAATCTTATTTCGTTCTTCAACATAGTGACTGGATTAGTAGAACTTAGCCATCTGTCAGAAATGGCGTAGGGCAGCGCTGTCAAACTTGCAGCCCAGGGCCCGGATGCATCACACGCTGGCTACTCCCAAGCCCGGTTTAGCAAAGGGGAAAAAGTCCCGATATGTCACGAGACGCCGCCGTGATGACACAAGTTTGACACCCCTGGTGTAGGGTCTCCTGCTTGGGAGGCCCGGGGGTGGGGGCGATTGGAGTAGATGACCTCCCAGGTCCCTTCCAACTCCATTAATCTGGAAATCCTGCTAGAAATAGAGATACAGATAGATACAGATTAACGGAGTTGGAAGGGACCTGGTAGGTCATCTAGTCCAACCTCCTGCCCAAGAAGGAGACCCTATGCCAGGAGTCTTCAAACTTGGCAGCTTTAAGGCTTCTGGATTTCAACTCCCAGAATTCCTCCTCCAGTCATGTTAGCTCAGGAATTCTGGGAGTTGAAGTCCACAAGTCTTAAACTTGCCAAGTTTGAAGACCCTTGCCCTATACCCTTTCTGACAGATGGCAGTCCAATCTCTCCTTGAAAGCCTCCAGTGATGAAGCTCCCACAACTTCTGAAGGCAACTCCTGTTCCATGGGTTGATTGCTCTGTTAATAATCTGTTAACAAAGTTTAAGAGCAGAGCACCGCTGGGAAAAAAAAAGGATCTGGGGATGTGTGTGGGGGCATTGTGCGGTTCTTTGCAGGGCAAAGCAACCCTTATAGTTGCAGAAGAGTTTCCTGCAGCCCCTCCAAGCAGGGCACCAGATGCAGCTGAGCGGGCGTCTCCAATGGCCTCCCGTGCACCTTATTTTAAATTTTGCAAAATCAAAATTTAACACCCATTGCTTAATTGGTGCAATCGGACCGTGAATAGTTTCCCTTTCCAGTAAGCACAGAGGCCCAAATTCTGAACCACAGGCAGTCCTCGACTTACAATTTAGGGACCGTTGAAAGTTACAACGGCAGTGAAGAAGGTATAGAATAGAATAACAGAGTTGGAAGGGACCTTGAGGTCTTCTAGCCCAACCCCCTGCTTAGACTGGAAACTCTATAGTATTTCAGACAAGTGGTTGTCCAATCTCATCTTAAACACTTCCAGTGTTGGAGCCATCACAACTTCAAGTGACTGTATTTCACACCTACGACGGTTGCAGCATCCCCATGGTTCAAAACTGAGACGCATGGCAACTGGTTCATATTTATGATGGTCACAGAGTCCTTTGACAAGCAAAGTCCATGGGGGAAGCCGGCTTCCCTCAACAACCGGGTTGCTGATTTAACAACTGCAGTGATTCACTTAGCTGTGGCAAAGAAAAGTCATAAAATAGGGCAAAACTCACTTAACAAATCTTTCCTTTAGCAATATAAATGTGGAGCTCAATTGTGGTTGTAACCCAAGGATTACCTGTATACAGTCTAAACAAGGGACCCCACTGATTCTGAAATGCACGTTCAGGAGAGTTTGATACAGCTAGTCCTTGCTTAAAGACTGGCCACTTAGCAATAGCACTTAGACTTCACGGTGCTTTTACAGCCCTCTCTAAGCAGTTTATAGAGTCAGCATATTGTCCCCCAACAATCTGGGTCCTCATTTTACCCACCTCAAAAGGAAGGAAGGCTGAGTCAACCTTGAGCCGGTCAGGATCAAACTGTTGGCAGTTGGCAGTTTGCCTGCAATACTGCATTCTAACCACTGTGCAACCACAGCTTAGATAGCGATAGTACTTAGACTTATAGACCACTGTCAACTCATAAAATATTTCTATGGTCTTTTTAGAGTTGCCAAAAGAAAGGGAGGGGGGAAAGGGGTTTGAAAGAGCAGTGCGGCAGCTTGGAAATCAAAAGTGCATTCCATAAATAGCTTTCCAAAGATAGTAACTAGGTGACTGAAGTTTCTGCTGCGCACAATTCTAACTGGAGAGCATGATTGATGACTCTTGGCTATGGATGTGTCCCATTGGAGAATATGAATTATGATACACCCGGGGTGTGGGGAAAGCAGGGTCAAGGGTAACAATGAATTATGTGTCTCAGAGTCGGCTATACCCAGGCAGTGCCGGCATGTTAACTCCCAATATATCCGTTTGAAGTTTTGGAAGTTTGGCTCGAGACTCATTATTTAATTGGGGTAATTGCTGGAATCCTGACAAATGCTTAACCGTGCTTTGCAGCCCTTTCTAAGTGGTTTACAGAGTCACAATCTTGCCCCCAACAATTGTGGGTCCTCATTTTACCCACCTCAGAAGGATGGAAGGCTGAGTCAACCCGGAGCCTGGTGAGATTCGAACTGCCAAATTGCAGGCAGCCGGCAGTCAGCAGAAGTAGCCTGCAATACCGCACTCTAACCACTGGGCCACCAAGGCTCATTTGAAGCAACCATTTGAAGTTATGACAGACTCCCCAAAAGATACTTATCACCACAACTCAGTTCTGACATCTAGCCCCACCACAGTCATGAGATTGCATTTTCAGCACTTGGCGATTGACCCACATTTGTGGCTGTTGCAGTGTCCTGGGTTTCACATGACCCTGATTTACAACATGGTTACTTCCAGGTTCTGGCAAAAAAAAAACCCAGCCCACTCATTGCAAACAAGTTCACTCAGCAACCACTACAACAACAAGATAAGTCATAAAATCGGTTTGGTCATAAGATGATCTTCTTAACGACTGGCATGATTTATGACTGTAGTTCCAGGTTCGATTACCGTTGTAAGTCGAGGACTTCCTACATTAAGGAATTTCCAGGGATTCCCTAGTTACCCTCTCAGTATGCGGTTTGTGGTTGAAAGGGGTAGAAATAAATTAAAAAGGAACATTAGCTTTTCCATTCAGCTTTTTAAAATGATATTAAACGAACTGGAAGCCCAAACTCTCTTCCACCTTCCAGATTGCTATCTTCCCTTCTTCCTTTCCACCTCCACTTAGAACGTAGCGATCCTCAGCGGAGCACAAGGACTTCACCACATCCGTGTGTCCAACCAACTCTTTTTCCACCAATTTCCTTTCTGTGTCCAACACGTAGACTTTTCCTTTGACTTTGCCCTGGGAGAGTCCTCGGCCACCAACCCACATCTGGAAAGGAAATCAAACTCTTAGAACAGGGCTTGGGGAAAGGAGACTCGGAAGGTGGATGGATTCGACTGTTACGTCTGTTCTTTCTTCGTAACAAGTGCACAAGCTTAAGAAAAATGGATGTTTTTCTCCGGCATTACGACATGAATCATCATCTGTATTTAATGACCCCCACAATCCCTTGCAGGGTGGAGTCTGGGCAACTGAATGGAGCTGAGTGTTTACTGGCCGGATGCCCTTCCTGTCTCCAATGCAGAGGGTTTTTTTTCAGCAGATATATTCTCAGTGGGCCGAGAGAGAGAAATATCTGCCTCTACCAAGGATCAAACCCACAGGCATTATGACACTGGCATTCCAGGTCACATTTTCTGCTTTGAACATGGATCTCTCGTGGCTCTAACATCCATGAATGCAAAGCAAATGTTATAATTTGCTGTCCATCCATCCATCCATCTATCTTTCTATGGCTATCACCAAGTTTATTACAATACCATCAGCAGAAAAGGGGATTTTTTTAAGCAACAGAATAATGGTAAAAAGTGAGGATCAACTAGTCATACCTGATTTTCACCAGAGGTACAGGTATTTTAAAAAGACATCAGGCTACAAATGGTATACACCTTATTTAAACTCTTGAGATTACAGCGGTGTTTTTTCAAACTTGGTAACTTTAAGATGTGTGGGACTTCGACTCCCAGAATTCCCTAGCCAAGCCATGCTTTCATGAATTCAGTTACCAAGTTTGAAAAAACACTGGACTAGACAATTTAGAGGTATAATTTTATGCCATGCCCTTATATTAGAGGTACCTTACAATGAGAAAAATATCTCAATATATATTTCTGGTTTTACACCTGCAGATATAGCGTAATGGGATGCAATTTAGGTACAATGGTCATTCACTGCCCCCTAGTGGTAAAAGCCATATATAAAATCACAGTTCTATAGAGCAGGGGTCTCCAATTTTGGCAACTTTAAGCCTGGCAGACTTCAACTCCCAGAATTCCCCAGCCAGCTTTGCTTTCATGAATTCTTGGAGGTGAAGACCTCCAAACTAAAAGCTGCCGAGGCTGGAGACCCCTGGCACATCAGAAGCCCCATAATAAATGATTTATTATAAAATTTTCATTAAATGTTCAGTTTGGTTGCCACTTTCTTCTAAACGTTTCCTTCTTCCTTTGAGCCAGGAGCTTTGAACCAACCTAGGTACAGTCTCTCTTAATGAATAAAATAGGTTATAAATGGTCTATGAGACCAGATTCTTGTCCATCCTGTCCTTTTGAACACTTAAGTCATTTTTGTGGCTTTTTAAAAAATCGGCCCTTTATCGCTTTTATAAATACTCAAGGCAGAAAATATATTTAATGTTCCTTGCTCCTCCTGTTTTCCCGACGAACAACAACCCTGTGAGGTGAGTTGGGCTGAGAGTGACTGGCCTAGAGTCACCCAACTGGCTTTCATACCTAAGGCAGAACTAGAACTCACCGTCTCCTGGTGTTTGGCCCAAAGTCACCCAACTGGCTTTCATGGCTAAGGTGGGACTAGAACTCACCATCTCCTGGTTTCTAGCCTGGTGTCTTAACCTCTAGACCAAACTGGCTCTCATTTTAATTAAATCGTTGGACTTGTGGTTACCCAAATTCCATGACACTCCTATACTGGCCAAAATCCCTACAACGAAAGAGCAAGAATGATTCCTCCTAGGTGCTCGGTGTACCTGGTTTTTCACTTTTATCATGCAGGTGATCTCTGAACAGTCTTGCAGGCTCATCTTCTGTAAGGGGGTGGAGAAATCCTCCATACTCCAGATCAAGAGCTCACAGCTGCCGGCCCACGAAGTCCAGACTTCGTTCCTCTGAAGCCAAAATAAAGAAAAGCAAGCAACATGGTAAGGTATTGGGATTTAATAGCTGACCAGCTGCTGTAAGGCTGATGCAATGAGGATAAATCGGCATGGTTACTGCCGCTTTAAGACTGAGGATGGGTCCCACAGGGTTATTGCCACTTTAAGAAGCTGTCTATATAAATGAGGCCATGAGAGGGCGTATCTCTCTCTCCTTGTGTTCTGTCTCCACTGTAGTTCTCTGTGCAGACTAAAGAAGATTGGTTGCTTGCCAGGTATTTGCCTATCACACACATGTATGTATATAGCAGTCTTGTATATAAACCACTGTTAAAAGATGAAGCCTCTTTGTGCTGTATTTTGCTCCTGGGTGTCTCACAATAGTAGTCACGCTGCAAACACTCTGACACAACATCAGACAACAGGGTAGAATATTCTGGATGGTTGACTTTGCTTGAAGCTGCCATAGCTGCCCGTGCAGAATTTACAACTAGCCCTTGATTTAAAACAATAAAACAACCATTCAAGCACCGAAAAAAAGTGATTGATGGCTGTTTTTCACCCTTTCAACTGTTGCGATATCCCCATGGTGACGTGATACCCAAAATTTAGACGCTTGGCAACAGATTCATATTTATGATGGTTGCAGCATTGTATCGGGGATCGCCTGGTCCCTTTTGGCGACCCTTCTGACAAACGAAGTCAACGGGGAAGCCAGATTCTCTTAACGACCGTGTTCCTTACTTGGCAAGTGACTCGTATTTACGACGGTTGCGGTGTCCTGTGACCACTTTTTGGCACTTTCCGACAATGGGGAAGCCAGATTCACTTAACAACCGGGGTTACTCACTTAACAACTGCAGGGGTTCACTGACCAGCTGTGGCAGGAAAGGTCGTAAAACGGGGCAAAGCTCATTTAACAACTGTCTCGCTTAGCAGCAAAAAAAATTCAGCCTCCATCGGGGACTAGCTGTGTACAATGCTAGGAACAGGTTACCTCAGGAAACAACTGGAAACAGAGCAGAGGTATGAGGGATTCCGAGGGCATGTTTTCCAGTTTCACCTTCTGACGAACCAGCCCGTTGGTGCTGACCACAACAATGTAGTCTTGTATACCTTAAATCAAAGAGACAACACAGAGTTTAGGACTGGAAGCAACGCCATCGAAATAGACCGCAGCACGAGAGAAAGAAGAAAAGCAAGAGGGCTCTAAATGGTAAATGTGGTATTAATTCAGGTGGCCCTCGAGTTACAACCATTCATTTCGTGACCATTTGAAGTTACAGTGGCACTGAAAAAAAGGGACTTATGAGTGTTTTTCAGCCTTACGACCGATGCAGCCAAGATATTTATCTGGGTATGGCTAGTCTAGAGAAAAGAAGGATTGGGGGGGGGGACATTATAGCAGTCTTCCAATATTTTGAGGGGCTGCCCCGAAGAAGAAGGAGTCAAGCTATTCAAAGAACCAGAAGGCAGGACAAGAAGCAAAGGACGGAAACGAATCAAGGTGAGAAGCAATCTGGAATGAAGGTGAAACTTCCTAACACTGAGGACAATTAACCCGTGGAACAGCCTTGACTTCAGAAATTGTGGGTGCTTCATCACTGGAGGTTTTTAAGAAGAGACTGGACAGTCACTTGTCTGAAATGGTGTAAGGTTTCCTGCTTGAGCAGGGGGTGAGACTAGAGGACCTCCAAGGTCCCTTCCAACTCTGTTATTCTGTATTTGGCTAGATAGATGGATAGGTGTAGATGACTAGATAGATAGATAGATAGATAGATAGATAGATAGATAGATAGATAATAGATAGGTATAGAGACATAGATATAGATAGATAGATAGGGATAGAAAGAGAGAGATAGATATAGAGATATAGAGATAGATAAATATAGAGATAGATAATAGATATAGATAGATTGATATAGATGATAGAAAGAGATATAGAGATAGATAGATAGAGGATAGAGATAGAGATATAGGTAGAGATAGAGATGATAGATAGATATAGATAGATAGATGATAGAGATATAGCAATATAGCGATAGGTAGGTAGGTAGGTAGGTATAGAGATATAGATATAGATAGATAGATGATAGATATAGAGATATAGAGATATAGAGAGATAGAGAGATAGATAGATATAGATAGATGATATAGATAAATGATATAGATGATAGATATAGAGATAGATAGAGATATAGAGATAGATGATAGATATAGATAGATGATAGAGATGTAGTGATATAGATAGATAGGTATAGAGCTATAGATATAGATAGATAGATGATAGATATAGAGATAGATATAGAGATATATAGAAAGATATAGAGATAGATAGATAGATAGATAGATAGATAGATAGATGATAGAGATATAGATATAGATAGATATAGAGATAGATAGAGATATAGACAGACAGACAGGATGGATGGATGGATGGGTGGGTGGGTGGGTGGACGGACGGACGGACTGCAGTATTCTAGTACTTGAGGGGCTGCCCCAAAGAAGAGGGGGGCAACTTATTCTCCAAAGCAACAGAGGGCAGGACAAGGAACAATGTATAGAAACCAATCAAGAAGAGAAGCAACCTGGAATTAAGGAGAAACTTCCTAAGAGTGAGGACAATTAACCAATGGAACAGCTTTGCCTCCAGAAGTTGTAGGTGCTTCATCACTGGAGATTTTAAAAAAAGAGACTGGGCAGCCACTTGTCTGAAATGCTATATAGGGTCTCCTGCTTGAGCAGGGGGTTGGACTAGAAGACCTCCAAGGTCCCTTCCAGCTCTATTCTGCTTGACTGATTAACCTAAAAACTGCCGCCATCTTGACTTTTTAGGGTTGCTCAGGCTACCCCAGGAATGACACAGAAAGAGAGAAAGGACTGAGATTGAAGCAGGAAGGATCTCAGAAGACAATCGGGCGACGCAGGAAACTCACAGCACCACAGCCGGTTCTTGTAGAACTGGATCGAAGTCACCATTTCCAAGGGCAGCTGGAACCGACGGTTCACTTTCAGAGAGCTGATGTTCCAGGCGATGACGGTGCCGTCCACACTGCAGGAATACACCTCGCTGCTCGAAGGAATGAAGAAACACGCTTCTTACACAAGCCATGCCCAAATCAGCACAGGTAGTTCTCGAGTTATGACCCTAAGGGGTGACCCATAAGGCCGACCCAATTCCAGAGCTGTTTTTGTGGTGGTTGTGGTTTGCTATGGGGAGGTTTGGCCCAAAAATCCAGAAGTAGATGGTGCTTGGGGGAGGGGGGGGGGCGCGAACCAGTGGTGATATGCAACCGGTTCAGCCCGGTTCAGCCAAACCAGTAGTAAAATAAAGAAAGCCTCCGAGGATCAGCTGAGAAGAGGAAAAAATCCTCCACAATCAGCTGAAAGGGGAAAGAAGAGAAAAGCATAGGATCGGCTCTCCCACCTGCCTTATGGTTTTCTCTTCTTTCTCCTCTCAGCTGATTGGTGCTGCAGGCCTCAGCTGGCGTGGGAAACGCGCGTTAGGTGCACGAGCATTAGGCGCACGCGCGCACAGGTGATCCTCTAACCGGGAGTGGAACAGGTAGCAACCCACTGCTGGGGGAAATGGCATTGTGGTTTGCTGGCAGCCTGTGCAGACGGCAGCGGAATCGGACAGCGGGGAAGAACAGGGGACCAGTCCGGGAGTCTGGGGAGGATTCGGACGAGGGTCCTGCGCCTGATGCCAAGGGGAGCCTGTTCCCAGTATGCGTGTGCACAGAGCTGCTAGAAGGCAAGGGCAGTTAAGACAAAAGGGGCGACTCGGGAGTAAGGCTGGGAGGTGACTGCCCCTCCCCTAAGATGTAAAGGAAGTGCAAAGGGACAGGAACCTTTGCAGGAAGCAACATCGCTCGCTCTGTTCGGATTAAACCTTGAAGCTCTGTGTGGACTTTGTACTTTGGTTGGTTTTTTACAGTTAATTCGGCACTTTAGTTGTTGGCAGCAATTCAAAGGAGGGAAAGGTGGGTGCTTATCTCAAGGGACTGTTTGGGACTCATTACGGGCTGGGAATGAACATTAATTCCCAGCGTTGAAATAAAACCGGAGTTGTTTGGACTAAGCGTGTGCTTAATTATGGCCTCAGGAAACCTTGGTCAGAATAGGCATAAAACATGGTCATGTGAGCACAGGGTGCTGGAAACAGCTGTCAATGTGAGCTGGCTGTCTAGAGCCCAACGTGCAGTTACAACGACCATGGGGGGGGGGAGGAGGATCCGTCAGAACCTTGGAACCAGGTCCTCTACCCACCTAGGTAGACTCTCTCTGCTATCCACAACGATGTCCACAATTTCACGGCGATGGTCATTCAGTTGCTTATTGCAAGACATGCTGTGCGTGTTGATCAAGTAGATGATGGAATCGGCAGAGCCGATCCAAACTTGACTTTGTTCTGCCATGATCATACATTTCTGAAGGAAGGAAGGAAGGAAAAGAAAGAGAGAGAGAGAGAGAAAAGGGAGGAGGAAGAAGAGGAGGAGCAGGAGGAAGGGAAAAGGAAAGAAAAAACAAAGAATGAGAGAAAGAAAGAGCCATGTAATGCAAAACTTCTCAAGAACTTACGGTATGTCACTTTTTCCACCTTTTATTTACTAAAAATCCATTAATACATGGGGCGTATTAATTATTTCAGGATATCAGTTTATTAATTAA
Source organism: Naja naja (assembly GCA_009733165.1). Taxonomy (NCBI): domain Eukaryota; kingdom Metazoa; phylum Chordata; class Lepidosauria; order Squamata; family Elapidae; genus Naja; species Naja naja. Next base: position 216,556,605 of record CM019150.1, on the reverse strand, counting down.
ATGGTTTAATTACATGGCCAACCAACTCATACACAGTCCCGAGAGGCAGGCGGGATAAAACTTTAGTTACTCAAATATATCATATTAAATTAGATCAAAGCTTGGTACGATAGGAGGAAGGTTATAAAATAGGAGTCAGCGACTAATTGGACTCAATATCCCTAAATTGCATGTATTGGGCAAACACAACCTCTGTACCTTGTAAACTGTCATTCACAGCTTGGTGTGAAATCAGAAACCGATCAGCAATTCTTCAGCAGCTAATCTATCTAAAATAAAAAGCGGAGTATTCTCCAGAGCAGAAATTTCCACTAATTATGAGCAGCACAAGTAATTGCTTTAATATGCCTTTTTTTTTTAAAGAGAGGGATCCCAAACATGGTTTTCTTTTGAAGAAGCTGGAGAAGGACACATGGTCCTTCCTCTCCTGGGTCACGTGGTCTTCCTTGTTTAATGACGTGGTCCTTCCTCTCCTGGGTCATTAAATAAGGAAGGCTCCTCCTCTTTTAACGACCCCATAATCCCTTGCAGGGTGGAGTCTGGGCAACTGAATGGAGCTGAGTGTTTACTGGCCAGATGCCCTTCCTGTCACCAATGCAGAGTTTTAGCCAGCAGATAGATTCTCAGTGTGCCTAGAGAGAGAATATCTGCTTCTACCTAGGATCAAATTCACAGCCTCCTGATTGTGAGACGAGAGCCCCACCATTAAAACAAGGAAGACCACCATATGGAAAAACACACTCCCCAGGAAATTCCCTGCCTATCCCTGAGTTTGGCTACCCATCAGCAACCTGCTATCAGCTGAAGAAGTTCTAACATTATTACATTTCCCAAGGTCAGCAACTTTAAGACGTGTGGATTTCAACTCTCAGAATCAGCCAGCCAGTTGGCTGGGAAATTTTGAGAATTGAAGTCGACATATCTTAACCTTGCTGAGGCTGAGGGACATTGAACTACGAATAAAAACGAAGGACACAGAGCCTTATCTGCTAAAACAAATGAAAAGAAAGCCATCAAACCAGAGTGAGATATTTGAGAAGTTTGAAAGTCCCAAAGGTGCTTTTCCAAAAGACAACTGGACTTTCTGCGTTTTTCCTTGAAGACGTTTCCTTTCTCATCCCCTACCTGGATCGAGATGCCCATACGTACGGTCACTCATGCGCTCATCACTTCCCGTTTGGACTACTGCAATGCTCTTTACATGGGGCTGCCCTTGAGGACCACCCGGAGGCTTCAACTTGTCCAGAATGCAGCGGCGCGGGTTGTGATGGGAGTGTCCCGATACTCCCATGTTACACCCCTCCTGCGTGAGCTGCACTGGTTACCGGTTGCCCTCCAGGTGAGATTTAAGGTGCTGGTGTTAACCTATAAAGCCCTTCATGGCTTAGGACCGGGATATTTATGGGAGACCCTGCTGCCAGCAACTGTTTCCCATCGTCCTGTGCGCTCTCACAGGGTGGGCCTCCTTGGAGTTCCGTCAGCCAGACAATGTCGGCTGGCGACCCCTAGGGGTAGGGCCTTCTCTGTGGGAGCACCCACCCTGTGGAACCAGCTCCCCCTGGAGCTTCGGGTGGCCCCTGACCTCCGTTCCTTCCACCGGGACCTCAAAACCTGGTTGTTCCAATGTGCTGACCTGGGCTGAGGGTGGGGAGGGGTGTTTTAGATGATGGTTTTATTGTTTTTAGCTTTTAATTGGGTTTCTCATTTAATATTTTTTTAATTGTATATTTTGTATTGTTTTATGATTGTACGCTGCCCCGAGTGCTTCGGGAGATGGGGCGGGTTAGAAATCCAATTAATAAATAAATAAGAAGCTTCTTCAGTTCATGAAGTTCAGTCCTCCAGAACGGATGAAGCTTCTTGGATGAGAAGGGAAATGTCTTCAAGGGAAAACACACAAAGTCCAGTTGCCTCTTGAAAGAAAGAAAAAACATCTTCGGGACAATCATGACCTGGATGATCAAGAATCTCCGCAGACTTGGAAAGAGGTCTAAGTGTCATGCCCTTGTTAGTGTCGGACTCTGAGGGAGAGGAGGAACAGCCGACAGGAAGGGGAGGTGTGGCTCCGGAAGTTGTGGAGGAGGCTGAGGAAGGGCAGAGGCCGGCTGGGCAGTCAGAGGAAGAACCAGGCCCATTGTTAAATTACAGTATGTGTCCACACATGATTAGATTGCTGCCATGCTCAACAAACCACTTCCAGCTGCTCAGCACAAATATCTACGTGAGAAGATGTGCCTTATCTGATGTTCACTCAACAGACAAAGAAGGGGATGTCACTATGTTTTTTTTTGAGATTTGTCTGTTCAGCTTCTAGGCTAATATTTGCAGGCAGGTGTCTGCTAGCTAGAATTGTTATCTTGTCTCCATAGTAATGAGATAAGACAATCTTGTGATTTCTGGTTTACTGTGCATGTTTCAAAGAGTTTTTACTTCACTTCCTGTAACTTCCTTTGTTCTTTTCCTATATATGCCTTTGGTGTGGGATTAAGCTGCCGGTATGTAGTCCATTTAGGTTTTATTATTTTTGTAAATAAAAAATATTTCTTAGAATATTTTCTGGGTCTTATTTAATCAAAGTTGACAGCAAAGAAAGGTACGGTCTATCACCTCTAATTAGCAGGGATGTTTGGAAGATTTTTACTCCCTGACACCCATCCCCTCGTCATCCTAGGGCACGCAGGGAGGAACGGAGAAGGAAACAATTTGGCTTATGAGAGAGGAAGAGGCCATGATCCCCCTCATTGTTTGCAGCTAGGGAGAATAGTATATAAGAGAGATGGTTAAAACACAGCATTGCCAGAAGTAAAGCATGTTTTATTCTGGGCTGAAGTTATCTTGGTTGGCGTCCTTCCAACAGACTGTGCCTTGTTATCTCCTTGAAGTTGGTAATTACTTCTCCTGGTCCGTTATGGAAATTCCTTTATTGTAGTTTGTTTTGGTTTTTTATTTCACCTCTGTCTGCTCATTAAGTTCGGACTGTATTGCTTTCTTTTGAAGACTATTTTTGAATAAGTTTTATCTCCAACTGAGAATTATTGAACAGTGGGGCCAAGTTGGAGGCATTAAAGGACATTTATTTACATTTTGGATTTTGTTACATTTGTGTTACACTCTGGGTCATCACACTAAGTATGATTTGAAAACTTCTGTGAGAAGTCCATCGTCAATGTCACCTACCAGTTTAGAGTTCCCCACTTTAAAAGAATGCTGTAGAGACCACGTTGATGCATCGAAGACCACAACCTTCCCTCCGTTCAAAGCACACCACAATTTTGGATGGGCATCTCCGTGCTTTTCTGTGGGTTCCAGCTGCCCTAAAGATTGGAGAATTTTACGTTATATGGTTGGAATTTATGAAAAAAATATATGATATTCCCAAGATTTGGAGTACACAAGAAGACTTTGCAGTCAACCTCCTTGATTCAATCTGCATGATGGTAACCAAAAGGGATTGTAGCGGCACATTTCACGTTACAAAAAAGAATGCTAATATAGACTAAGATAGGTAGGAATAGATGTTAAAGTATAAGACAATATTATGTGTGGATGTCAATGTTGTTGAAAAAGTAACTAAGATTTGTACTGGTGGAAAATAATAAAAATTTATTGGGAAAAAAAAGAATAGAATAGAAAAAAAAGAATAGAATAGAAAAAAAAATGCTACTGAATCTTAGAACACAGAATAGAATTGGAAGGGACCTTGAAGGTTTTTTAGTCCAACCCTCTAATCAAGTAGGAGATCCTATAGCAGTCCAGACAAGTAGCTGTCCAATCTCTTCTTAAAAACTTCCAGAGTAGGAGCATTCACAATTTCTGGAGGCAAACTGTTCCACTGATAAATTGTTCTCACTGTCAGGAAATGTCTCTTTAGTTCTAGCTTAGATCTCTGTTTCATGTTTAATCCTTCCATCCTTCCATCCCCCAAATGACCAGCTGTCTGCAAGGAGTATCAATCCTTGCATTCCCCACCATCCAGTCACAGATGAAGAAGCTTCTTGGATGGGAAGCAAAACGTCCTCAAAGAAAAAACAAGAAAGTCCAGTTGCCTCCTGAAAAAGCACCTTTGGGACAACCATGACCTGGATGACGGAGAATCTCTACAGACTTTGGAGAACTTTTCTCTACTCCTTCATTATGATGTCATTTGCTGAACACTTTCTCATGTTTATAAAGATAGTGTCAGGATTCCGGCAGTTACCCCCAATTAAATCATGAGTCTCGAGCCAAACTTCCAAAACTTCCAAAGGATTTATTGGGAGTTAACATTTATTTATTTATTTATTTATTTATTCATTCATTCATTCATTCATTTATTCATTCATTCATTCATTCGACTTGTATGCCGCCCCCTCTCCGAAAGGACTCGGGGCGGCTCACAGCTAAAAATACAACAATAAATAAATTACCTAAAAACATATTAAACAATTACAAGCCGAATTGGAATTAAAACCCCAAAGTTAAAATAAACATGTCTGGCACTGCCTGGGTGTAGCCGACTCTGAGGCACATCATTCATTGTCACATTTGACCCTGGTTTCCCCCCCCCCCCTTGGGTGCATCATAATTCATATTCTCCAATGGGACACATCCATAGCCAAGAGTCATCAATCATGTTCTCCAGTTCAAATTTTGCACGGCAGAAACTTCAGTCAGCTAGTTACTATCTTTGAAAAACTATTTATGGAATGCACTTTTGATTTCCAAACTGCCGCACTGCTCTTTCAAACCCTTTCCCCCCCTCCATTTCTGTTGGCAACTCTAAAAAGACCCTAGAAATATTTTATGAGTCGACAGATACATCTTGGATTCCGAAAAATTCCCACAACACTCAACGTTGGCCTTCAGTGAAAAGCAATGGCTCAACCTCTCTGAGCCATGAAGTTGGATGAGTTTAGCCGTGTCTTTGACTACGTCAGTACCTGGGACCATTGTTGAGATACCACTGTACCCCCTATTTTAATGAATGTAGGAAGCGGGGCAGGTTACGTCATGAAGTAAGATCACGTCCAATTCCATACCTGGTGTATAGAGCAAGACTTCCACTGCTTGTGGGAAGGTTTCACCAGCTGATGGGTTGATCTTATGCTTTAGTGTTTCAGACGTGGTTTTGGGGACCATCATGGGCACTGGACAAACAGAAGACATGCATGTTTAAAGATGGTTATAGGGCCAAAAGGAAAAACTTACAGATAGAAGATAGATCAGGAAGGAAAGGCAAGCTCTCCATAGAGAAAGCCATATGAGTGATCTATAGCAATTCTTGGTAACCTTCGTAACTACCCTGTTTCCCCGAAAATACAACCTACCCCAATAGTAAGTCCTAGCTTGATTTTTTTCACGTGCCCAATGTAAGCCCTATCCTCAAAATAAGCCCTAATTAAGATCCTGCCCACTCCAGAGTGCATGGGTAAAAATTAAGCTAGGGTGGGGATGGGGGTGGTGGAGCTGCCCTGCTACTTATCTTTGGAGAGTTGTAGCCAGGCCTCGCATACCCCGACACCTGCCTTGCCGGCCCATTTCTTCTGCAGCCGGCAAGGCTGGCAAGACTTTCCTGAAGGGTCAATCCGGAGCTTTGTTATCGGCTGCAGAAGTCGTCAGGAAAGTCTTGCCGGCCGCAAAAGAAGAAGTTCCTGAAGGCCTCTGACAGCGAAAAGGAGGCTGGGGGTGACTCGTGCAAGTGAGGTTAGTCAGTGGATGACATCCCCCGAAAATAAGACCTGGTGCCTTTTTTGGTGGCAAAAAAAATAAGATATGGTCTTATTTTCGGGGAAACACGGTAGGAGGTAATTATGGTCACTTGCAACTCTGCACTTGGGCTACCATCCAACACAAGAGTGTAAGGGAGGCCACACAATTCACACTACCAAAATAGTATTATCTACTGAATGGTGTGGTGGCCTAGAGGTGAAAGCTCTCGCCTCACAATCAGGAGGCTGCAAGTTTGATCCTAGGTAGAGGCTGATACTTCTCTCTCTGGGCATGTTGAGATTATATCTGCTGAATATACCGTGTTTCCCCGAAAATAAGACACTGTCTTATATTTTTTTTGGCTCCCCAAAACACACTAGGTCTTATTTTCGGGGTAGGTCTTATATATTTATGGTGCCAAATAGTGGGTGTGAGTGTGTAGGGGGGGGTGTTTCGCGGGTGCACGGTTGCTCCCTGAAAAGTCTTCCTGGAACTGGAGATTTACACTAGGTCTTATTTTCGGGGTAGGTCTTATATTAGGGCAGGTTTAGAAAATAGTGCTAGGTCTTACTTTCGGGGTAGGTCTTATTTTTGGGGAAACACGGTAACTCCGCATTGGTGACAGGAAGGGCATCCAGCCAGTAAACACTCAGCTCCATTCAGTTGCCCAAGATTCCATCCCACAAGGGATTATGGGGTCATTAAAAGACGATGATGAAAAGGGTATTATCTACTGTAAATGACCCTTCAACTCACCTTCGTTCTTCATCCTGTCAAAGTAAGACAGCTTCGAAGCTGCATAGATTATTTTGGAGGACTGCAGAGAACCCACTACCGCATCCATCAGAAGAACGTTGGTGAGGGCTTGTTGAAGGTACTGCGGATCCTGAAAGGGAAGAGATGGGATGTTGAGATGAACAACCAGATGAACAAAACTCTGATTGCAACCTGCATGTACTATGCACATGAGATTCCATGTGAATTTTCCCCAATGTATACTGTGGGAACCGTGTATGAAGTTCTGGGCCTCTTAACATAGATTATTCTGTACATCACAAATCCAAATATGAATGCGGAATTGCGGATTTTACTCCTTAAAACTAGAACTCTGCATTCTTGGGCAGAAGTCTATGTTTGGGGTCTTGGAACAGACAAATTCAATTAAAATCCGGAGGGGTTGGAATACAAGACCTCCCTTCCAGCTCTTTTATTCTGAAATTCTTTGGATCCTTAAAGACAAATCAATATAATTGGTTAATCAAGCAGAAGGAGATGTTTGAAATAAATCCAGGGAAATACAATGCTTGGCAACTTTAAATAAAATCCTTTGGAAAAAGGTTGGAAATTCAAACAGCTAGAAACTATCCACTCTATTCTTGATGTCCATCCATGGTTTGCTAAATCTCTGGAGCATTATTCATCTACAAAGCCATTTTTGAATTGTTATGGTTCTGATGTTATTTGTAAGGTAAAGGTTCCCCGCGCACATACGTGCTTAGTCATTTCTGGCTCTAGAGGGCAGTGTTCATCTCTGTTACAAAGCCGAAGAGCCAGCGCTGTCCGAAGATAACAATAACAGATAATAACAGATAATCAGAGTTGGAAGAGACCTTATAGATCATCTAGTCCAACCCCCCGCCCAAGCAGGAAACCCTACACCATTTCTGACAAATGGCAATCCAATCTCTTCTTGAAGGTCTCAAGTGATGGTGCTTCCACAACTTCCGAGGGCAAGCCGAAGACGCCTCCATGGTCATGTGGCCGGCATGACTAAACGCCGAAGGCGCACGGAATGCTGTTACCTTCCCACCAAAGTGAGTCCTTCGGGAGATAGGGCGGCATATAAGTCCAAGCAATAAATAAATAAAGTGGTCCCTATTTTTCTACTTGCATTTTTAACATGCTTTCGAACTGTAAGGTTTGCAGAAGCTGGGACAAGTAACGGGAGCTCACTCCATTACATGGCGCTAGGGATTCGAACCGCCAATCTTTCTGATCGACAAGCTCAGCGTCTTAGCCACTGAGCCACCACGTCCGTGAAATTACTTGTAGTGTTACTTGTATTGTATTGTTACTAGATGTTACTTGTAGTCCCTGATGTTACTTGTAGTGGGTCACAATAAAATCAAACCAAAGAACATGAACGCTGCAATTAAGAAAAAGTCAGAAGAACTGAAAAGACGAAGCTTCCAACAAATTGGAAGCAGGGAAGATGTTAAGCTTCATTAATATGGAAGCTTGGATGATGGTCGCCTTGCTTGCTCAATTATTAATCTTGCCACCTGGCAAAGTCACATGAAATATGAAATCTGAGAAGGTGAAAGATTGTAAAAAAAGGGGCCACTTTATTTATTAACCCATGCAACATCCGAACCTTGTGATCATCTGCCATTTTCTTCCCAGCGCACATCTCCTTCACCATCAAGTGCCAAAGGTCACACTCGGACTTCAGATTTGCTTCAAAAACATCCTTTTTGTACTTGACTCTTATCTTCAAGGTGGGAATCTTGAGGAGAAGAAAAGTGACGGTGGTATTCCTCACTTCCTGCAGGGGGAGCATAGAAAAGGAAAAGCTGAGAACCACAGTAAGGCAACACACACGGTTCTGTTTTCATCTTTTCTCATGGCCCCTTCCTCCCCCAAGGTAATTGGGGGGGGGGTTGCTACCAATGTCAGGAGCCCCAGCCCAGTGAGGACTTTAGGTCTAATACATCTGGGAGGCCCACAATGTCCTGTTGTGTATTTTTCAGTGTTGAAAAATCTACTCTCCCTCCGGATTGGGAAAATCTATTCTTTCTCTGAATCTTCTGTCCTAACCACTTTTTACAGAGGCCCGATCGAGAACATTTTAACAAACTGCATCCCTGTTTGGTTTGGTGGCAGCAGATAAAAAGCTCCTGCAGAGAGTGGTGAGGACAGTGGAGAAGATTATAGGAAGTTTGCTTCCCATTATTCAGGATGCTGCCTATAAACGCTATGTGCTTAGCATTGTTAGAGACCCCACACATCTATTTTATAGTCTGTTTCTGTTGCTCTCTTCTGGGAGGAGATTTTGAAGTATTTCTAGCAGGACTAACTACCAGATTCTGTAACATCTTTGTTCCCTAGGCCATCCGTCTGGTAAACTTGCAAGATTCGTTTTTCTCACCATGTACACGTATACATCCAGACTAGACTATGTTGTTTCTCTGTGTCACATAATATATGTGGCTATGTGGGTATATGCATATTTTTATTTATGTATTTATTCATTTATTCTATCATGGTTGTATAACATATATTGGTGGTGACCCTCCTCTGTCAGCTGTACACGATGAAATTTCATTTTAATGTATGCCGATCAGTGTACATTCAAAGTAACAATAAAGTTATTCTACGTTCTATCTCCCTCCTTCCTTTCTGGGTGGGATACATCCTGTTTTGCACAGGCATGTCAGTATACAGGTATTCCTCAACTTACAACCATTCATTTAGTGATCTGCCATGCCCCTTTCGGAGTCTGAATCCGAGGAGGAAGATGAACAGCTGACAGGGAGTGGGAGTGAGGCTCCGCTGGCTGTGGGGGAAACTGGGAAAGGGCAAAGTCAGGCTGGGTAGAGCAGGGGGAGGTAGAACAAGGGAGTGTTCAGAGGGAGACCCAGGCCCACCCCCCTCTTCATCCTAGGGCACACAGGGAAGAACGGAGAAGACAGCAACGTGGGTTGCGTGGCTTATGGGGGAGGAAAGGGCCCTGATTCCCTTCATTAGCCATAGCTGGGAATGAGAGTTTAAAAGAGAGGCAAGATGAGTGCGGCGTCTGCTGGGAACAAACATGAGCTTATCTTGTGTTGACTGTAGTTATCTGCGTTCCTGGCATCCTCCCAACTGTGTTGATTTACTGCTGTTCCTTCACTTCTGGAATTCCTTATCTTCTTATCTTGCCCTGCCGGATTAATTACCTCATCTTGCCTTGATTGGACTTGTATAGTTTTTGTTGACCATGTTTTGGACTTGATTCTCTGCAGCCCAAAGGCTGTTCCTAGGAGAGTTTTTCTCCAGCCCAGAAGGTAAGCAGGACACTGGGGGCAAAGTTGGAGCTAATAAAGGGACTCCTACTGATTATCTGACTGTGTTGCCTTTGTACCCCAGGTCATCACAGTGACCATTCAAAATTACAACAGCCCTGAAAAAAGTGATTGACGATTGTTTTTCACACTTATGACCATTGTAGTAGCATCTCCCTGGTCACACAGTCCCGTGGCATAGTAGACCCCACTATATGGAGCATGGGCTACTGTTTTGATGACCAGCCACAGGGAATTGAGCCCAGGTGATGGAAACCTCTTTCTGCTGCAGGGCGAAAAATACAATTCGGAATAACAAGAAGGAGATAAAAGTTCCTTAAAGCACCATTTGGAATTGTGGATTTTGTGCTTGGAATGAGAGAGAGAGAGAGAGAAAGAAACTTTGGTTCTGTTTTTGTAAATTAGACAGGCTTATTGTTATACAAATGGCTTGCACATATTGCTGTGTAAAAGCAAAAAGTTGTAGATGTAATGTTATCTTTGACTGTGTCTTTTTCCTTTTTTCCCCCCATTACATTATACTCCCACTTTTTCCCTTCTTCTCTTCTTCCTCTTCCGTGTTTTTTTCCTTTGTATTTTATACTTCGATAAACAAGGGCCTTGGTGGCTCAGGCTGTTAAATGCCTGCATTCAAGTTCCAGCTGCTTACAATTACTGTAGGCTCGAATCCCACCAGGCTCAAGGTTGACTCAGCCTTCCATCCTCTTGGGGTAGGTAAATTGAGGACCCAAGATTGTTGGGGGCAATTAGCTGACTTTGTAAAAATGCTGCTTAGTAATAAGCAGGTATATACAATGGAATGAAGGGTATTGCTGAGAGCACTGAGTTGTATCCCAAAAATTGTAAGCCGCCCTGAGTCTTCGGAGAAGGGTGGCATATAAATGTAATTAAAAAAAAACTAATAAAAAAGTTTTAATTGGAATTGTGGATCTCTCCATATTTTAGCCAAGATCAAAGACGTGTTTCAACTCAAGTTTCCTTCAGACCCGTCGTCGTTGGTGCTCCAACAGAAAGACTCCAGAAGGAAAAAAAATCAGCCAAAGAAAGAAAAAGACCAGGGTACTGACTATAGGCAGTCCTCAAATTACGGCTGTAATTGTGCCCCAGATTTCTGTTGCTAAGCAAGACGATTGTTAAGTGAATTTCACCCCATTTTACCACCTTTCTTGCCACAGCAGTTAAGTGAATCTGTCAACTCAAAAATATTTCTCTGATCTTTTAGAGTTGCCAGCAGAAAGGGAGTGGAGGAAGTAGTACATTCCTTAGATAATTTCTAGGCGACTGAAGCTTCTGGCACGCAAGTTTATTACTGGAGAGCATGATTGATGACTCTTGGCTATGGATGTGTCCCATTGGAGAATATACATCCAGGGGGGTGGGGGAAGACCAGGGTCAAGGGTGAAATGAATGATGTGTCTCAGAGTCGGCTACAACCAGGTAGCACCGGCATGTTCACTCCTAATAAATCTTCTTTAAACATCTGAGAGATGCGGCTAGAGACTCATGATTTAAATGGGGGTGGATGCCGAAGGCCTGATAGAATCATTTTTAAGTCAGTAATACCATCGTTAAGTGAATCTGGCTGGTCAGAAGGTCTCAAAAGTAAATCACGTGACCCCGGGGAGCACGGCGACCATCCTAACTTCAAACCAGTTGCCAAACATCTGAATTTTGATGACATGACCATGAGGATGCTGTAAGGCTCGTGAGTGTGAAAATGGTCATAAATCTGATTTTTTCCCCCCACCAGGGCTGTTAGAACTCCAAACAGTCACGAAATGAACGGTTGTTAAATAGAATGCAACCTGTGCTTTTGTTGGGCTCACCTCTATATCTCTGAATGTGGCGATGTCTTGAAAGCCGGGACAAGCTCCTTCCGTCAACAGAAACAGGCGTTTCGGCGTCAATGCGATTTTGCCGACTCCTTTGTTGGTTTTGACCGAGCTGGACAACTTGTAAACACACTCGTTTTTGTCCAGGTGTTCTATGACTCTCGGCGGCAGGTTGACGTCCTGAGCTTCTGCTTCTGTTTCCTTCCAGTAGGTATAAAAGTCTTTAAAGGTATCCGGGTCAATTTGTTTTTGCTGCCCTTAAAAATTAAGAAAATGTTTTACCGTAATGAATGTTTGTAGATCTCCTGTACATCAAACGTTACAAAAAGAGAGATGGATGGATGAATGATAGGATGCAGACAGATAGATAGATAGATAGATAGAGAGATAGATATAGCACTTAAGATTTATATACCACTTTATAGTGCTTTCCAGCCCTCTCTAAGCGGTTTAAAGAGTCAGCCTCTTGCCCTCAACAATTTGGGTCATTTTATCCACCTTGGAAGGATGGAAGGCTGAGTCAACTTTGATATAGATATACATCTATATATCGTTATAGAGATAGATAGATAGATAGATAGATAGATAGATAGATAGATAGATGATAATTCTAGATCTAGATCTAGATAGAGATCAATCGATTTAGATCTAAGTATATAGATATATATATGTATATGTATAGATAAATAGATAGATCAGCATCTCAATGTTTTATATCCACCATTCTAACAGCATGACCAGAGATGTTAGGACTTAAAAAGACCCTGACTGGTTCTAGTCCAAATGACCACTTCAGTTCTTTTCCCCAATCTATTTGGTTTAGCAGCTTGGGGAAATGTAGACTGGGTTATGATGCTTCTTTCCAGCATTCTGCTGCCCGGTATAATTTTAAGGGGCACTCGGATACTCTGCATTCAAGGGTTTCTCGACATACGAACACCATTGAACCCCAAATTAAAAATCGGCCAAAGAAAGACAAAAAGATCAGGATATTGACTACAGGCAGTCCTCGACTTATGGCTTCCCCATGGACTTTGCTGATCAGAAGGTTGCAAAAGGGAATCACATGACACACACACACCCCTGAGACACTGCGACCATCATAAATATGAATCGGTCGCCAAGCACCTGAATTTTGATCACCTCACTGTGGGGATGCTGAAACGGTCGTGTGAAAAATGGTCTAGTCACTTTTTTTTTTCAGTGCTTTCCCAACTTTGAACGGTCAATAAATGAACTGTTGTAAGTCGAGGACTACCTGTAGAGGTAGTCCTTGATTTACAACCGTTTGCTTGATGAGCATCTGAAGTTATGACCTGTCTGAAAAAGGGGAGCTATATGGTTGCTTCCTACGATTGCATGACTTCTCCTGGGTCACTTGGCAACAGTATTTCTAACCGTTTGGGGCATCCCGTGGTCACATTTTGGGCAAAACCTGGAAGTTACAACCGGTTTCCAGCAAAACTGCGCCCTAGCAAACAATGGGTTAGGGTTAGGGTTAGGGTTTCTGACCCTTGAGAAGAATAACCTTCTAAAAATTATTCTTTTGATCTACCTTTAATCAGAGCCCTGGTGGTGGCACAGTGTTTAGAATGCAGCATTGCAGGCTAACTTGGCTAACTCTACTCACTGTCAGCAGTTCGATCCTGACTGGTTGACTCAGCTTTCCATCCTTCCAAGGTGGGTCAAATGAGGACCCAGATTGTTGGGGGGCAATATGCTGATTCTCTAAACTGCTTAGAGAGGGCTGGAAAGCGCTGTGAAGTGGTATATAAGTCTAAGTGCTATTGTTCTTCCTTCCTTCTCCTTCCTTCCTTCCTGTCATGTCCCTGTCAGAATCTGAAACTGAGGAGGAAGATAAACAGCTGACAGGGAGTGGGAGTGTGGTTCCATTGGCTGTGGAGGAAACTGCGGAAGGGCAAAGTCTGGCTGGGCAGAGCAGGGAAGAGGTAGAAGAAGGGAGAGGGAGTTCAGAGGAAGACCCAGGCCCACCCCCTCTTCATCCTAGGGCATGCAGGGAGGAATGGAGAAGAGAGTAAAGTGCGTTGCGTGGCTTACGGGGGAGGAAAGGGCCCTGATTCCCTTCATTAGCCACAGCTGGGGAGGGAGTTTAAACGAGATGCAAGCTGAGTGCAGCGCCTGCTGGGAACAAATATGAGTTTATCTTGTGCGTACTTTGGTTATCTGCGTTCCTGGCATCCTCCCAACAACCATGTTGAGTTATTGCCATGCTTTTACGTCTGGAATTCCACGGCATTCATTTCATGATTGTTGAGTTCGCTTCACAGCCAGCGCCAAAAAACAGGTTGTAAAATTGGATTGGTGATGGGACTCATCCAATTTACAACTGTCATGGCATATGCCGGTAATGGTCAAACTTCATGATAGTCGTACCTCAAAGACAACCTGCGTTTTTGTTCAGGTGCTACTCCCCAAAGCACCTGAAGGCAGGACCAGAAGGAAGCAATGGATGGACATTAATCAAGAAGAGAAGCAATCTAGAACTAAGGAGAAATTTCCTAACAGTGAGAACAATAAACCAGTGGAACAGCTTGCCCTCAGGAGTTGTGGGTGCTCCACTACTGGAGGTTTTTAAGAAGGATTGCACAAACATTTGTCTATACTCATGACAGAAAAACAAAGAGCTGGGAAAAAAATGCTCACAAAGTTTTCTATGGAGATTCTCCAATCGTCCAGGTCGTGGTTGTTCCAAAGGTCTTTTTTTCAGGAGTCAACTGGACTGTCAACTCATAAAACATTTTGTATACATGTTTTACAGTTGACAATAGAAAGAAGGAGGGGTGGAGTTTCAAAGAGCAGATGGCAGAGTGGAATCTAAAGTACATTCCATTCATATGTTCTTCAAACACTGATTAGACGACTGAAGCTTCTGCCATGCAAAAATCTAATTGGAGAGCATGATTGATGACTCTTGTCTATGGACGGTTTTCGTTGGATGATACACCCAGAGGGGTGGGGAGGGAAAGCAGGATCAAGGGTGACAGTGAATTACGTATCTCAGAGTTGGCTACGCCCAAGTTAATGCCGGATGTTGAATGTTACCTTCAAATAAATTTTTAGTTTTGGGAGTGTGGCTCGAGGCTCATGATTTAATTGGAGTAACTGCCGGAATCCTGACATGGACTTTCTGGTTATTCTTTGAAGACATTTCACTTCTCATCCAAAGAAGCTTCTTCAGCTCTGACTAGATGGTGGGGAATGGAAGGGTTTATATTCCTTGCAAACAGCTGGTCATTTGCATCCTTTCAGCAGATTGTTAAAGTCACCTGGAGGTGACCTTAACAACCCGCTAGACCAGTGGTTCTTAACCTTTTTGAAAGAATCACCCCCTTGAGCCATTGAGGAAGTTGTCATCGCCCCCCTCCCCCAACATAACCACCCCCCTGCCACCTCTTAGCGTCCCCAAGGGGGCCAGCAGAGGGGTGCTAAGAGGTGGCAGGGGTGCGGCACGTCGAATGAGGCCGCGGCAGCATGTAACGTGCCACTGCACGCATTGGAGGCGCCTGCTCCGGAGCAGTGCTAGTCAATGGGTGAACCTGCAGGGCCGGCCGGCACCTCGAACGCCCCCGTCGCCAATTAGCACCCCTCTGCTGGCCCCCTTGGGGACGCTAAGAAGCGGCAGGGGGGCATTTGAGGCACCAGCCCTGCAGGCTCACCCCATTGACTGTTGTACTGCACCTGAACCGGCACCTGTCCATCCATCCATCCAAAAGGTCTGTCTGTTTGCCTGCCTGCCTTCCTGCCTATCTACCTACCTGTCTGTCTTTTTGTCTACCTACCTACCTATCTACCAATATAGATATCTCTCTCTCTCTCTCCCAATATATCTCGCTCCATCGCCCCATATCGCCCCCCTTCTGTTCCTTCACCCCCACATCGCCCCTTTTCGTTCCATCGCCCCCCTGAAAAACAAAATCGCCCCTTGGGGAGCAATATCACCCAGGTTAAGAACCACTGCGCTAGACCATTTCACCTGGATCACTTCATAAACACATGGCACAACATAGGAGAACAAGCACATCAGGACTAGATTCAGCAATCCATCTGGATTTAAAAGACAAAGGCCACTCTTTTGAAGGCAACGAAATCCAGATTTTGGCAGAGGGGATTGCTGGTTTGAAAGAGAGGTCGAAGAGGCCATCTATGTCAAAAGTGAACAGCCCTCTCTCAACAGATGGGGAGGGATACGGCATCATCTATCTCCAATCTACAACACAGTCCCTTTCAACCGTTCCAAGAAGGCTCCATGCCTATTTGCACCATTCAGGTGACCCTGAGGACACAGTTTAAACATCCAAGTGGCCTCAACGACCCTCTAAAAGGATGCAAATGACCATCTGTCTGCAAGGAGTATAAATCCTGTCATTCCCCACCATCCAGTCGGAACTGAAGAAGTTTCTGGGATGAAAAGCGAAGCGTCTTCGAAGAAAAACCAGAAAGTCCAATTGCCTCTTGGGAAAAAAAAAACACCTTTGGGAATTCTCACAAAGGTTTCTAACCAGGGAGTACATTTTTCTTTTGTGTTTGCCCCTTACCTACGGTTAACGCATCGAACAACCGATGGATCGTGTCTGTATCTTTGACAATCCCAGATTCCTGGATACGCTTCACGAAGTCGTTGACCTGCATGTGCGTTTTTGGCAACTCAAATTTCTTCACGTGATCGTCGGTTTTGGTGACCTCTCGTTGTTTATCCAGTAGGTGACTGATCAGCCTCTTCAGTTCGGGTTTCTGATCTGCTTGGGAGCGATCCAGGGGTGGGAGACTCTCGATCATTTTTCTCACAAGGTCCGTCGGGAATATCTGGATGTCCGTCTTGTACAGGTTTTGGAAATCCGAAAGTGCATTTAGGAATTTTCTTTGCATCAGGTTTACAAGTCCCCGAAGGTAGAAATACCTCGCAAGAAGCGCAGAGTTCTCCGGGGACAAAATGTTGATAGCTCTGCTGAGATGGTTACCAAAGTCGACGTAATAGGACTGGACACTCTGACCCAGCAGTGGGAAGTGGATTTCTGGAATCTTGAAAGTGCTGGTGTGTTTCGAAATGGATCTTTTAGCTAGAAAAAGGAGAAGGAAGTTAGAAAAGTTACTTTACAAGAGTTACCAAAAAAAGGCACCGAGGGTTCCCGTTAATGTTCTGGATTCATTTTGAACTTCTACATATTTCTTTTCCGCTAAGAGATCACAGATTGGTGGATAAGACTATGGTGAAGAGTCCTTGGTGCTCTCTGAGCTTGGTGGGTTTTTTTTACAGACGTTTCACTTTATGAGGTTAACCTAGTTTGGGTACTGAAACTTCTCCAAGAAAACCACCAAGCTCAGAAAACACCAAGGACCCCAGAGTCTTCCTCCTCTTCTCCCCACTTGGCAAATCCCTACTTCCTTTTAGCACTGATGATGTTACCTAGTGTGATGACCCAGGGTGGGATACAAAAGCAACACAGTCACAAAAACAGGTGCAGTCTCTTTAATTCCTTCAACTTGGCTTTAAAGCTCCAATTATCATTGACTGGAGATAAAAAACTCCCCCACAAACAGTTGCGAAAAAGAAGAACTTCCGTTCAAACTCAAAATACATATAAATTATAAATAGGAAAAAAAACAACACAAACCACACTGAAGCAATTACTGGGACAAGGCAGGGTAAGGGCTTGAAAACATCCACAGATATCAAAATACACACACTAGGAAGGATGCCAAACTCAGATAAGAACAGACAGACTAGACATATTTTCACACTTTGTTTCCAGCACTGGCCCATGTGCAGTCCGTCTTTTTAAACAGTCCTCACAGCTGCAGCCCATGAAAGGGATCAAGGCCCTTTCCTCCCCCGTAGACCACGCCATTCACGTTTCTCCCTTATCCTCTCCTCCCTGCGTGCCCTAGGATGAAGAGAGGATGGCCCTGGGTCTTCTCTCTGACTGCCCAGCTGGCCTGTGCCCTTACCCAGCTTCCTCCACAACCTCCAGAGCCACGCTTCCACTCCCTGTAGGCTGTTCCTCCTCTCCCTCAGAGTCAGACTCCAACAGGGGCATGACACCTAGTTTGGGTAATGAAACACCTGCAAGAAAACCACCAAGCTCAGAGAACACCGTCCTCCTCCTCCTCCCTCCTCTTCTTCTCCCCACTTGGCAAATCACTTGGCTCTAGCTGTTCTCTGTGGTTTTATGGCGTATTTCAAATGATCTGAGCCTTCTCTGCTCGCTGGCTAAGCCACACCATGGATCCATCCATCCATGCCAAGGTTTCCCACTCAGGTAAGCCAAGCAGCAATGGCAACTGGGAGGCGTTTCTTCATCTTACCTTGTGTGACGTTTTCGCTTCGAAGGGATAAATTCCTCATCGGGCTGTTGCTCGGCTTAATGTCGTGCAGATCAGGCAGACTCATCCCCATGCGCCTGCTGAGCATGTACTGAGGATTAAACCTTTTAGAAATCATTTTCTCCATCGTCAGCCTTCTTGGATTACCAACCAGGAAGTTGAATCTAAAGGAAGCAACACCCAGTTGGTCCTCGACTTACAACGGCTCGTTTAGGGACCAGAGTTACAGCAGCACTGAAAAAAACGGACTTAGGAATGTTTTTTTCACACTTATGACCGTTGCAGCATCCTATTCTCCCCCCTCCCAATGGTCACGTGATGAGAATTCAGGGGCTTGGCAACTGACTCACATTTATGACGGTGTGATCACCTGTTGGGAACCTTCCGACAAGCAAAATCAATAGGGAAGCCAATTTCGTTTAACGACCCGTGTTGCTAATTTAATAGCTGCAGTGATTCACTTAACAACTGTGGCAAGGAAGGTCGAAAAACAGGGCAAAACTCAGTTAACAAATGTCTCACTTTGCAAGAGAAATTTTGGGGCTCAACTGGGGCCATAAGTCAAGGACTACCTGTATTCACACATACATGTAAAACACAACATTATTTTATTACATTTATTGTCAGAGTATATGTGTACAATGAGATTGGCTGAGCCTCTTTTCGTGCACACCCCCCAACACAACTCACAGTGAGGACAGAAGTCCCTAACCCAGACCCAAACTTTTTACACTATGTGATCTTGTTGCACAACGCACCGGCCCCACAAGTCTATTATACTATGTTGACATGAAAGTTATTTTCCATTCAGAAGTCTGACAGCCACGGGTAGAAACTATTCTTCAGCTTGTTGGTGCGGCTGGCTATGCTTCTACATCTCCTACCCGATGATAGGATAGTGAAGAAGTGCTGACCGGGATACAAGTCATCCCTGAGAATTTTTCTCACTCTTCCAAGGCAGAGAGCCCTAGCGATGTTATCTAGTGCAGGGGTCGCCAACCTTTTGGACCTCAGGGACCACCAAGCTCATAATTTTTAATCCCGCGGACCAGAGACCCTGGGAAAATCCCCAAAAAAGTCTGCAGGAAAATCCCCCACCCCGTTTTCCTACTAATTGATCATTCTTTATTTGGGATCGCAGGATACCGTCTCCAGCTCCGTTCTC
This sequence comes from Naja naja, assembly GCA_009733165.1. Lineage (NCBI taxonomy): Eukaryota > Metazoa > Chordata > Lepidosauria > Squamata > Elapidae > Naja > Naja naja. Next base: position 216,537,514 of record CM019150.1, on the reverse strand, counting down.
ATGGGGGGAGAGAGTGCGAGAGAGAGAGAGAGATTTTTGGCTTCATGCAAGGAAAGCAGCAGAAACAGCAGAAGTCTTTCTTTCTCTCCCACAAACTCTGCCAGAAATGAGTCTTTGTGAGACTTGTTGTGCCAGTGCAGCCTCTTGGAGCAGGATGCCTTGCAGGGTCCCAAAGACTCATTTCTGGCGGAATTTGGGGGAGAGAAAGACTTTTGCTGCTTTCCTTGCGTGCAGCCAAAAGCAGAAGAAGAAAGAAGTGGAAAGAAGCAGCCCGGTGGCCAAACGAGGCATGTGGGGCACATGGGGCAAGTTCTCCCCCTCCACCCTTTCCCCCCTCCCCTCACTACCTCGTGTTGCTCGCAATGCAAGTGATGCAAGCCTTGTGTTACGGTGGGCCATGTGGGTGGCACAGACTTGTCTTCCCGCGCAGTCTGGATTAATTGCTTTGGGAGTGGCATTTCTTTGAGGACCACCAAAATTTTCTCATGGACCACCAGTGGTCCCCGGCCCACTGGTTGGCGACCACTGCACTAAAGCATTGGAGTCACAATGGAGCCCAAACTTCCTGTTGTGAAGTGAGGCATTTGTTAAGTTGAAAAGCTAGTAAGCCAGGTTGTTAAGTGAATCTGGTTTCCCCCTTGACTTTGCTTGTCAGAAGGTTGCAAAGGGGGATCACGTGATCTGGGGGACACTGCAACGGTCATAAAGGTGTACCGGCGGCCAAACGTCTAAGTTTCGATCACACGATTATGAAGGATGCTGCAAAAGTGTGAACAACGGTTGCAAGTCACTTTTTTTTTCAGTGCCGTTGTAACTTTGAACGGCCACTAAACGAATTCTCCTAAGCCGAGGACTACCTGTGTCATATTAAGACAAGATTTGGAGATTAGGTAGAGAGGCCACAGAGACAGCCCAACACATGATGGCAGGGTGTAAGATGCAGTTACACTGAATCAGTGGTGGGATTCAAAAACTTTTTACTACCGGTTCTGTGGGCATGGCTTGGTAGGCGTGGCATGTTTGTTAGGCGTGGAGTGGCTTGGTGGGCGTGGTGTGGTGGGCATGGCAGGGGAAGGATACTGCAAAATCTCCATTCTCTCCCAACCCCACTAACCTGCTTTCCAGCTTCGTTCTCCTGTGCAGGGCAACCAAAGAAGACTCAGCCAATCAGCTGGGACTCGGGAGGCAGAGAATAGAAGGGGGTGGGGCCAGTCAGAGGTGGGATTTGCCGGTTCTCTGAACTACTCAAAATTTCCGCTACCGGTTCTCCAGAACTGGTCAGAACCTGCTAAATCCCACCTCTGCACTGAATACACTGAATGGCACAACCAAACAGCTCACATTGGGCACAGGCGAGCTAGACTCTCCTAGATCTAGATAGAAGATCTCATAAAAGATTGTGGAGAATAAGATTAAAATCCCATGGGTCTTCACGATCCAGATGAACAGGCAGGTACCACCCAACCAACGAAACATCGTGGTAGTAGACAAGGAGCAGAAGACGGGAGTAGTGATGGATGTAGCAATGTCAAGTGACAGCAATATCAGGGAGAAGGAGTATGAGAAACTGAGGAAGTATCAGACAGTGCTGGGATTCAAATTGTTGTACCGCTGGTTCGGTGGGCGTGGCTTGGTGGGCGTGCTTTGTGCATGCACACACACAAAGGGTTTCCTACTGACCTCCTGCAATCCTGCACTCTCCCTATGTGTTCAACAGTTGACGCGCGGCAATCTGCTGTGCCACGCGGAGCAGCTGACCTTCAAAAGCGGGAAATTAAGGTCAATACGGGACCCCGGGTGGGCGGTCAGGCCCAGCAGCTGATCGTCAGAGCGAACCGGTTCGCTCCCAGATGATCATCGGAGCTACTGGTTTGGCCGAACTGGGCTGAACCGGTAGAATATCACTACTGGTGCCAGGGCCTGAAGGAGGACATAGAGAAGAGGTGGAAAGTCAAGGCCAAAGCGGTCCCAGTGATGGTAGGAGGATGTGAGGATGTGTCCCTCAACTGGTGAAGTGCCTCCAGCAATTCCCAGGAATGGCACACACAAACACAGTGATATCCAAGTAGCATCATCGATAACAGTGTTTCCCAATCTTTCCGGATCGGTGGCCCGGAGTGGGAGGAAGAGGGGGAGGGGTGATTTTGTGGGAGGGGCAGCTGCACGTGGGCGCAAGTGACCGCAATGCTTACGGTAACGCAAACGCGAGCGGGGCTGCAAACGTCCGCAACGAGGCTCGAGCGAGTGGGACTGTGAGTGTCAGTCAGGCTGCGACTGCCCGCAACGCTTGTGACGATGTTCACGCAAGCGTAGCTGGGGCCACACTTGCGCAAGGAGGGTCGTGCAACGCGCACCGGCCAGACTTTCACTAGGCTTTCTCAACAGCACGAAGCCGAACTCCATGTCCCGATTAACCCCTTTTATTTACTTTACAGTGAATTCCTCTCCAGCAAAATCCTGGCCAACAGTCTTTCTAAGATATTCCACAATTACCAACCTTTATCAGGCTTGGAGAGCTGCCAGGCCAATTATCTTTCAGATGCCACAATAATTAGCAAGAATGCAGGAACAGATCTTCACCCATATGAACTATTTGTCTCCTGCAAACACCACTCCCCTTTTGCTCCTCTTTCATTCCCTGTGGGAGGGGCCATTCACTCTCCACCTATGGCTTTACTCCCAAGTTGACCCTTGTTCCTTAGCTGTCCCCTTCTCCTGGCAGCTCTGCACATGTGCACACTGGGAACAGGCTCCAGCTGTTCTTCTGCCTCACTGATGTCTGACTCTGAAGGCAGCTGATAACTCTGGGATGGCCCTGGCCCCATCTCTGCCTTCAACGCAGAGCCCTCGTCAGAGCCTTCCCCAGACTCCAGGACTGGCCCATGTTCCTCCCCAGCCTCCTCACTGTCCGAATCTGCTGCCAGCTCCACTGCCAGGCCACAATATTAGGTCACGGCCCAGTAGTGGGCCGTGATCCACAGGTCAAGGACCCCTGATTCATTAAAGCTGTGAAGTTCCTTTAGAACTGGGCTTTTCCCAAACATTTTGAACAGCTGTTCTCCCAAACCAGAAGGGCAAGCAACTTAAGTGACCGTTTTACACTATCTTCTAGTCTTGCTTATTTTATAAATCCCAGGTTATCTTTTGTTCCACAGACACTAACATTTAGATGTAACTGAATTATGTGGCCAACAGATGACATACCCTATCAACCATTCTCCACGACAAAACACTACCGTTGTGCATCCAGGGTACGCTTTACACAGATGTTGTGGTTCACCAGTAGCCTGTGCAGACGGCAGCGGAATCAGACAGTGGGGAAGAACGGGGACCAGTCCAGAGTCTGGAGAGGACTCAGATGAGGATCCTGCGTCCGATGCAGAGATGGGGCCAGGGCCATCTGGGAGAGGGGTGCTGCCTCCGGAGCCTTCAGAGTCTGGCAGCAGTAAGGCAGAGGATCCAGGGGAGCCTGTTCCCAGTGTGAGTGTGCACAGAGCTGCTAGAAGGCGAGAGCAGGTGAAACAAAAGGGGCGACTCAGGAGTAAGGCTGGGAGATGATTGCCCCTCCCATAAGGTATGAAGGACAGGCAAAGATGATGAAACCTTTGCAGGAAGCAAAGTCATTCGTTTGGTTCAGATTCCTCTTGGTTGGCTTTTTTTTCTAGTTCATTTGAGACTTCTGTTATTGGCAGAACTTCACAGGAAAGAAAGGTGGGTGCTTATCTCGAGCACCTGTTTGAGTTTCATTACTGGCTGGGAATGAAAATAATTCCCAGCGTTGCAATAAAACAAGACTTTAAAAAAAAATAAGCATGTGCATAATTACGCCTTGGTCAGAACAGCAGACAAGAATGTAACCAACATGATACAAAGCAGGTTTACCTGTCTTCTTCATTCTGGGTGCTCTGCTCTAGGTAAGCAAAAGCATCCATCCTTCCGTTAAGGCGGGCTTTGAGAAAAGAGTGGAACATGTAAGTTTCCAGCACCTGCACAAACACAAGAGAAGACATTACCCACAGCAAGGTAGTCCTTGACTTACAGCCATTCATTTAGTGACCGTTCAGAGTTACAGTGGCATTGAAAAAAGTGACTTTGGACCATTTTTCATACTTACGACCGTTGCAGCCTCCCCATGGGCACGTGATCAAAATTGGGCCACTTGGCAATTGGTTCATATTTATGATGGTTGGAGATCCCATGTGATCCCCTTTGGGGACCCTCTGACAAGCAAAGTCAACGGGGAAGCCAGATTCACACAGTAATGATGTTCCTAATTTAACACTGCAGTGATTCACGCAACAGGTGCGGCAGGAAAGGTCATAAAATGGGGCAAAATTCACTTAAGATGTGTCTTGCCTAACAACAGAAAGTTTGGGCTCAATTGTGGGCATAAGTCAAGGACTCTCTGTATCTCCACTGTGCGAGATTATCGTTGAGAGCAAATGTTTCAGAAGTTTCTCCTTTAAGCTATACAATTTGGGATGAACACCCTTGGAATGGTGTGGGAGTAGGAATGGATTTCCAGAGAAGGAAAAATTGCAGACTACAGGAACCAGAACACCACCAGAAACCTCCAGGTGGCCTCAACGACTCTCTAAAAGGATGCAAATGACCAGCTGTCTGCAAGGAATATAAATCCTTCCATGCCCCCCCATCCAGTCAGAGCTGAAGAAGGTTCTTGGATGAGAAGTGAACCATCTTCAAAGAAAAACCAGAAAGTCCAGTTGCCTCCTGAAAAAGCACCTTTGGGACAACCATTAACTGGAGGACTGAAACTCTCCACAGACTTTCAGCTATACAATTTGGGAATTAACACCCTCTGAATGGTGTGGGAGTAGGAACGGATTTCCAGAGGAAAACTGCAGACTGCAGGAACCATTTGCACTACTCAGGTGACCCTGAGGACACAGATAAACCTCCAAGTGGCCTCAACAACCCTCTAAAAGGATGCAAATGACCAGCTGTCTGCAAGGAGTATAAATCCTTCCATTCCCCACTATTCTGTTAGAGCTGAAGAAGCTTCTTGGATGAGGAACGAAACGTCTTCAAAAGAAAAATCAAAAAGTCCAGTTGCCTCCTGAAAAAGCACCTTTGGGATTCTCACCAAGGACTGAGAATCTCTACACAGACTTTTCTCCTTTAAACTATATTATTGCATACTTAGACTGCTACAGCAACAGTCCCTGTGTTATATTCTAACCTTCTATGAGGTCATTAAGAGTCAACAACAACCCGATGGCACCTAAGTAATCCAATATATAAAATAGTATATTATAAAAGTTAATTCTGTAGTTATGCATATTTCAGACAAGTGACCTCAGTAAGTTTAATGAATATATTGGCAGAAACGAGATCATCCTAAAATGTTTGGATATGCATACTTTCCTCAAAAGATCAAATTATATAAAATTACAGGTCAAATACATTTGTGGTTTTTTTCTTTTAATTACAACATGAACTAATGGAACAATTTACGTCAAGCTCCAGCTTACCTTTCTGTAAAAAGGCTGATCATTTATTGCTCTTGTCTTTAAGAATTCTTCACTGTTAAATACTCTGTGTTCGTAGTTCAAATGGTCTTTCACCTCCCTGTTGATAAAAATGGGATTACCACAAGAATTAACGCATGGTGTAAACCTACAGATCATCAAATGAATCCACCCAGATGTCAGGATTCCAGCAATCGCCCTAATGAAATCATGAGCCTTGAGCCAAACTTCAAAAAGCTTCAAAGAATTCATTAGGAGCGACATACTGGCATGACCTGGAAGTAGCTGATTCTGAGACACGCAATTCATTGTCACCCTTGACCCTGGTTTTCCCCACCCCTCTGGGTGTATTGTAATTCATATTCTCCAACGAAACATGTCCATAGCCAAGAGGCATCAATCTGGATGTCAGGATTCCAGCAATTACCTCCATTTAAATCATGAGTCTCGAGCCAAACTTCCAAAACTTCAAAAGGATTTATTGGGAATTAACATGCTGGCACTGCTTGGGTGTAGCCGACTCTGAGACACATAATTCATTGTCACCCTTGACCCTGGTTTTCCCACCCCGAGTGTATTGTAATTCATATTCTCCAGTGGGACACATCCATTGCCAAGAGTCATCAATCATGCTCTCCAATTAGAATTTTGCACGGCAGAAACTTCAGTCACCTAGTTACTATCTTTCCAAACATTTACGGAATGCAGTTTTGGTTTTGCAAGCTGCTGCACTGCTCCCCCCTCCCTTTCTGTTGGCAACTCTAAAAAGACCAGAGAAATATTTTATGAGTTGACACTGGGTCTCCAATTGGAGTTTTGCCCGTCAGAAACTCCAGTCGGTTAGTATAATCTTTGCAAGGTATGCATGGAACGTACTTTCGCTTCCAAACTGCTGCACGGCTCTTTCAAACTCCTTCCTCCCCCACACCTTTCTGTTGGCAACTATAAAATGTTTTATGAGTTGACACCAGAATTGTCTCCCGGGTGCAAAAGAGCAGGCTCGCTTATCCCTTCACATAAAGAAGGGTTTCACTTTTTGAACAGGTGACGGTACCTGAAGGCAGAGGAAAGAGCTAAAGGGCTCTGGAAGGAGATCTTTTGGACACCCACCTAAAGATATTGACGATTAACTGCAGAGCTATCTGTTGAATTTCAGAGTTCAGCTTGCGTTGCCAAGTTCTCCGTTGGCCTTGTATTTCGGAGAAGTCCGTGAAGGTTCCCAGATGGCAGAGTTCGAGGTCATAGTGTAGCTGAAGGTTTTCAGATCTGGAGAAAGAAGAGCATGGCTCGTTACAAGGAGCCAATCAACCAGAACAGAGATGGAAGGGACCTTGGAGGTCTTCTAGACCAGCGCCCTGCTCAAGCAGGAAACCCTATACCATTTCAGTCAAATGGTTGTCCAGTCTCTAATTAAAAAGCTCCAGTACTGGAGCACCCACAACCTCTGCAAGCAAATTGTTCCACTGGTTAATTGTTCTGTTAGGAAGTTTCTCCTCAATTCCAGGTTCCTTCTCTCCTGGATTAGTTTCCATCCATTGTTTATTGCCTGTTTTCTGGTGCTTTGGAAAATAAGTTGACCCCCCTCCTCTTTGTGGAAGCCCCTCAAATACTGGAAGACTGCTATCATGCCCTTCTTTTCTCTACACCAGCCAAAGCCAAATCCTGCAACTGTTCTTCATATGTTTTAGTCTCTAAGCTTTTGATCACATTAGTTGCTCTTCTTTGCACTTTTTCCAAAATCTCCACATCTTTTTTTGTAATGTGGTGACCAAAACTGGATGCAGTATTCCAGGTGTGGCCTTGCTAACACTTTATAAAGTAGTATTAATACTTCACGTGATTTTGATTCTGTGCCTCTGTTTATACAGCCAAGCATTGTATCCGCTTTTTTGGCGGCTGCTGATGCACACGACAGGCTCGTGTTTAAATGATCACCCACTAAAACTCCAAGGTCCCCCTCATACCGTGTTTCCCCGAAATTAAGACCTACCCCGAAAGTAAGACCTAGCACTATTTTCTAAACCTGCCCTAATATAAGATCTACCCTGAAAATAAGACCTAGTGTAAATCTCCAGTTCCAGGAAGACTTTTCAGGGAGCAACCGTGCACCCGAAACACCCCCTACACACTCACACCCACTATTTGGCACCATAAATATATAAGACCTACCCTGAAAATAAGACCTAGTGTGTTTTTGGGAGCCAAAAAAAATATAAGACAGTGTCTTATTTTCGGGAAACACGGTAGTTAAAACAGGCAAATCTATAGGAGCAGAACCCCATATGTTAGTTCTTTTCAATAAAGATTGGATGGGTCCAAAGTCCACCGTCAATCTGTTCCTGAATATCTGGATTTGGTTTTTCTGGCAGTGGTTTGCCCTCCAAGCTTGTTTCAATTCAGTTTCTGAACGTTGAGTTACCAGACTAAGTAACATCATCCTAGTCTGGTAACAAAACATTCAGAAACTGAATTGAAACAAGTTTGGAGGGCAAACCACTGCCAAAATCTAAAACTCGAGCCAGGGGTTCGCCAAAGCAGCCATAACGTTAGCAACGGGTCCGTCCGAACCCGTAGCAGCCCACTCCTGAATGCAGCCACATCTTTTGTTCTGACTTTTTAGAACCTTATTCATGGAAGCAAGCAAAATAATCTTGATTTTTTTTTTTACCGTGTTATAAAAACCCTGGCTGCTTCTGCTGGTACATCTGGAATGTCGGTTTTCTCTTCAGAGGATGTGGATTGAGCGATCTCGCCAGAATCGATGTTGATTAGAATTAAGTCATCGGCTTCCTGATTGTTACAAAAAAATGGGAAGTTAAAAATAAAGTTAACAATCCATTATGGTAGATGTCACCCTGGGCAGACTAAGAACAGAAACAATTTTAATGTTTCAACTCCTACCCTCAAAACGACGCTATAGAGCACTGCACACCAGAACAACTAGACACAAGGACAGTTTTTTCCCGAATGCCATCACTCTGCTAAACCAATAATTCCCTCCACACTGTCCAACTATTTACAAAGTCTGCACTACTATTACTGTTAATCTTCTCATCACTCCTTATCACCCATCCTCTCCCACTTGTGACTGTATGACTGTAACTTTGTCGCTTGTATTTTTATTGTTTCCTAGTATGATCCGATTGCTTATTTGTACCCTATGACTATTATTAAGTGTTGTACCTGATGATTCTTGACTCTTGACGAATGTATCTTTTCTTTTATGTACATTGAAAGCATTTGCACCAAGACAAATTCCTTGTGTGTCCAATCACACTTGGCCAATAAAGAATTCTATCTATCTATCTTTAGCTTGTCTATGGAGATTCTCAGTCATCCAGGTCATGGTTGCCCCAAAGGGGCTTTTCCAAAAGGCAACTGGACTTCATTTATTTATTCTTTGTTTACTTTGAAAATGTTTCACTTCTCATCCAAGAACTGAAGTCAGAACTTCAGTCAAGAAGCGTTTTGAATGAAAAGCAAAACCTTTTCAAAGAAAAAAACAAGAAAGCCCAGTTGCCTTTGGGCTAATTTTGGCTTCCCTCCCCTGCATTCAGTTTGTGTCCTATTCTCAGAAACTGCTTGGACATAAATCAAATAAAAATAAAAAATGGTACGCCACTTTTTTTCCAATAGAATAGAATAGAATAGAATGGAATGGAATGGAATGGAATGGAATAGAATTCTTTATTGGCCAAGTGTGATTGGACACACAAGGAATTTGTCTTGGTGCAAATACTCTCAGTTTACATATTTTTTTCCCCCTAAGACATTAATTTTTTAAAAAATGTTTCTGTCAAGTTCCTGTAACATATATACCGCAGGGGATTAGATAGCGCATTTAAAAAATCTAAATGTATCCCTTAATGGACAAGTGATAAAATGCGGTTAAGAGATTTCCTGAATACGTAGCAATAGCAAATAATATTTTTATCAACCAGATAAACAAATGCCAGTTGGTTACTGCTTTCTCTGAAGCTTGCATAAAGATAAAAGTGAAGTTTGAGAGCCAGTTTGGTATAGTGGGAGTTCTAATTCTGCCTTAGATACGAAATCCACTGGGTGACTTTGGGCCAATCATCAGGTGATGGTGAGTTCTAGTCCTGTCTTAGACATGAAAACTGGGTGGGTGCCTTTGAGGTAATCACCAGGTGATGATAAGTTCTAGTACTGCCTGAGGCATGAAAGCTGGCTGGGTGACTTCGGGCCAATCACCAGGTGATGGTGAGTTCTAGTACCACCTTAGGCATGAAAGTTGGCTGGGTGACACCGGACCAATTCCTCTCTCTCACTCAACCCAACAACCACAAGGTTGCTGATGTAGGGAATGCAGAAGAAAGAAGGATATTAGGTATGTTCACTGCCTTGACTTGCATATAAATTAATAAAGATGAGATTAAAAAAACACTAATAAATACCGTGTTTCCCCGAAAATAAGACCTACCCCGAAAGTAAGACCTAGCACTATTTTCTAAACCTGCCCTAATATAAGACCTACCCCGAAAATAAGACCTAGTGTAAATCTCCAGTTCCAGGAAGACTTTTCAGGGAGCAACCGTGCACCCAAAAACACCCCCTACACACTCACACCCACTATTTGGCACCATAAATATATAAGACCTACCCCGAAAATAAGACCTAGTGTGTTTTTGGGAGCCAAAAAAAATATAAGACAGTGTCTTATTTTCGGGAAACACGGTAAGTTGTGGATCTAGAAATAATTCCCGACCAACCTTGCAAACTTCCTCGAAGTGGTCGATGTGACAGCCCATCAGGAAGGAGGTAGGTGCCATGACAAAATCCAGCATCTGATGGGAGAGGATTGGTACAAACGTGTGTTGCCACTGAAGAGGATGGATGTACAACATGAAGCATCTGGATACGAGGGTCAGCAGTGCCCAGTCCGAGCAGAAGAAGACAATTTTTCGTTCAGTTAAAATACAAGTAAGTATCTGGAAAGAAAGGAAAACCCAACAGATCACCCTAACTTTTATACATATATAAAACCGCATCATTCTCTTAGTAATTTTTCAACATTTTGGGGATTTCAAATGTATTGTATCACTATCCAATCAACTAATCAATCTGAATAGAGCTGGACGGGACCTTGGAGGTCTTCTAGTCCTCTTATTTAAGCAGGAGACCGTACACCATTTCAGACAAGTGACTGTCCAGTCTCTTCTTAAAAACCTCCAGCGATGGAGCACCTACAGGCAAGCTGTTCCACTGGTTAATTGTCCTCACGGTTAGGAAGTTCCTCCTCAATTCCAGATTTGCTTCTCTCCTTGATTAGTTTCCATCCATTGTTTCTTGTCCGGCCTTCTGGAGCTTTAGGAAATAACTTGACCCCCCCTCTTCTTTGTGGTAGCCCTTCAAATATTGGAACACTATCATGTCTCCCCCTAATGCTTCTTTTCTCTAGACTGGCGAGACCCAAATCCTGCCACCATTCTTCACATCCCTTTAATCATCTTAACTGCTTTTCTCTGCACTTTTTCCAAAGTCTCAACATCTTTTTGTGTAATGTGGTGACCAAAACTGGATGCAGTATTCCGGGTGTGGCCTTACTAAGGCTTTACAAAGCGGTACTAATACTTCACATGATTTTGATTCTATGCCTCTGTTTCTACAACCAAGGGTTGCATCAGCTGTTTTGGCTGCCGCCGCGCGCTGCCCTTGATTCCTCACCATTAATATCTCCGCGATAGCTCAGCTGGCGCCTGAAAACTCAAAACTTGCTTGCCGATAAACAGAACAGGCACATTTTAAACAGACAGAAAGCAATTTCTGTCCAAAATATTTTTCCCGCCCAGCATTTTTAAAAAGATACAGGTAGTTCTCGATTTACAACTGTAATGGAGCCTGCCCATTATGGTTGTAATCAGGGGTGGGACTCAGCCGGTTCGGACTGGTTTGGGCGATCCGGTTGTTAAATTTACATCTGGTTCACCGAACCGGTAGTTGAACTGACCGACCGGCCTGCTCCACCCACCCTACCCCACCCCTCCCAGGAGTCTCCACAAGGCCCAGTTTGGATGCAAGTAAGTACAGGGACTGCGTGGAGGCTCTGGGAGGGCGAAAAACGGCCCTCCCGGAAGTTCCAGAAGTCCAGAAGCAGACCTGTTTCTGGCTTCTGGAGGGCCTCCGGAGTCCGGGGGAGGCTGTTTTCGCTCTCCCAGAGGCCCAAGGGAAGCCTCCGGACTCTGGGGAAGGCGAAAAACAGCCCTTCTGGAAATTCTGGTAGGCCATGCCCACCATGGCCATGCCCACCCAGCAACCAGGCAAAAGAACCGGTTGTTGGGATTTTTGAATCCCACCCCTGGTTGTAATTCGTGACACTTGTAAAGCAGGTCACCCAGACGACAAATCTGATTTCACAGTCTTTGTTGTGGTGGTCATTCAGCGAGTCGATTGTCTGCTGTAGGCCATTCTGGGATTTGAAGTCCACCTGTCTTAAAACTTCTGAAGTTGAAAAACACTGAGATGAGGGCGCTCCCTGCCAATTTGGCAGAAGTTTGATGGAGAAAATTTCAGTCCGTTTAAAAATGGCCCTTTACCTGTAAAATCTGTTCCGGCTTGAAGCAAAGGAAGGGAAGGTGTAGATCCAAATCAATAAGCGGGCTGTCAGGATCTTCCTGAGATGGAAATACGACTTGGAGAGGCTTCATATTAAATAGCTAGAAGAACAGAGGGGAATATTCCGTTTTTGTGGGTTTCATCGCCACAAACAGCAGAAGGAGGCTACAATTCATTTTCTAAAGAGAATTGGAGTGGAAGAGGCAATGTAGTCTACAGTAGGGATTCCCAATTACTGGACCATGGCTAATTCGCAACGGTTCCATGAAGGGTGGGCTGGAACGCACGTGTGCACAATCAACTTCCTCACTTGTGTGGTCTGGTTTCTTTCCAACAGACTCCTTCAAAGTCTTTCTAATGTATCAATGGATTACGCCATGTTGTATATAGCAGGGGTGTCAAACTCAAGTTCATTGAGGGCCGCAGCAGGTTGTGTTTGACCTTGGGGGAGGGCATGGCCAGCTTGATGTCACTCATTGAGGCTCCGTTTTCGGCCACGACAGCCTCCTGCAGCCCTCTGCCAGCGAAAATGAAGCATGGGGGGGGAGGCACTTGTGGCCCTCCCAGACTCCATTTTCAACCACGACGGTTTCCTGCAGCTCTCTGCTACCAAAAATGGAGCTCAGGGTGGCCACACATGGCCTGCCCAGGCTCCGTTTTTGGCCGCCATGGCCTCCTGCACCACTCTGCCAGCAGAAATGGAGCTCAGGAAGGCTGCATGTGGCCCGCCCAGCCTCCATTTCTGGCCACCATGGCTTGCTGCAGCCCTTTGCCAATGAAAATGAAGCTCGGGGAAGCTGCACATGTCCCACCCAGGCTGTTTTCGCTGGCAGAGGCACCATGGGCTGGTTCTGTGTTGTTTCCAGGGCCGGCCCACGGGCCAGATCTAAGTACCCCATGGGCCAGATCCGGCCCGCGGGCCTTGAGTTTGACACCGCTGGTATATAGAGTTTATTTCCGATCGTACATCTAAGAATCCTGTGCATACTTACATGTGATTCCATTTCCTCTTTTGGTGTGAGCAACAGTACGCAGAGTGCAAAAAAGGTGTAAGGGGGAATAGGTTAAAGAAAGCAGAAACGTGAGATCCAGAAAAGGAAAAAAAACAGCTCAAATCCCTCTTGCCAAAAGTGGCTTTGGACAGAAGATGAAGAAGGAAATCCTAGGAAGGCAGAAAGAGCAAAGGAGAAAGTTTAGCGACAGGGAAATCAAGGCAGAATTTTTATTGGCCAAGTGTGATTGGACACACAAGAAATTTGTCTTGGTGCAAATGCTCTCTGTGTACATAAAAGAAAAGATACATTCGTCATTTGCAGTGGGAAAATGATAAAAGGTTGTGTGAGAATGACTTTAAGGGGTGAGAGGAAGAGACACTACCCAGGGAATGATCAGATAAAAGGATGGGTAGCCCTGAGCTGCTTAACAGCCAGAGATAGGAACCTAAAAACGACCCACCCTAATAAATCAGGCAGATAAAAGCTTATGTGGGAGATCTGTACTTTCAGATTTACAAGATTCTGTTAATGTAACCCTACAATAAAGTAAATTTAGCTCATCTTGTCCATGTTTCCTGTTTGGCATCAGGAAGGAAATCCTCATTGTTCTCGTCTCAAATGCTTTTGCTTTTAAAAAGTAGTTAACAATTCTTGTTTGCACTAAAGCACAGGAAATTATATAGTATATTTTAAGTATTTACCAGATGAAGCTGCCCAGGAGGAGAACTGGGTATCAGGGATAACTTTGCTGCAAATTCTTTTATCTGTTCCTCGATCTCTGAATCTTTGTAAGGCTTCAGACGTAGCAACAAACTGCAAAATAATAATAACAACAGCAAAGAGTAGGAAGTTGCTTGAGAAGAATTCTCATGCCTTTCAAGCATTTGTTTCTTCTGTAAAAACCTACCATCTTATTGTTCTTCAATTTAATGCAATTCTGATCTTTTCCTACCCAAATATGGATCTTAAGTTTTAAAGCAATTAAGCTTGCAGAACAATTCATGCAAATGTAATCTAGTTTTTGCAGCTCCGCTCCTGCCAGCTTATTACTACTATATGCAATTAAAAGTCTAGCCAGTAGGACATAAAATTCAGCATATTCACTTCAAAAATTTAGAAGCTGAGAATTTATGATAGGAGGGCTCTGTCCTCATCTGTTATCAAAATCTCTAAGAAACTACTTAGCAGTGGTGTCAGGATTCCAAGCAATACGCCCATTGCAAGCAGAACTCCAAGGCAAGTGGGTTCCTCGAAGAACAGGTTTTATGGGATATATCATACTGGCACAAACTGGCGAAAACCGACTCTAAAGATTCCTGCAGTTTTCACCTAATTCAAAAGTAAAAGTTATTCCCCCTTTCCCAATCAGTCAGTCACATGGTCCAATCAAGATGCTGTGCAGTTGCTTGGAAACTTCACTCCTCCTCTTTCCAGCCACCTGTGGGAATGTCCTTGGTTCTCAGAGGGAAACTATTTTGTATTGGCTACAAAACCCCAGCTATCTCTATTGCCCCCTCTCTATCCCTCAGCTCCAGTGTGGCAACACTGAAGCCTCCAAAATGGCCTCAGTCAGGCCAGCTTCAGAGCTGACAGGTGGTACTAACAATAAAAGAGCATTGGACCAAGAGCCACTGACGTACACTTGTTAGGTACACAATTGCACAACCAGCCTTTTGTCCCTCTAACTGCTATACATTTCACCCCTCCTGTTGAAATCTCTACCAGAATCTCATGCAATACAGGTAGTCCTCAATTTACAACCTGTCATGCCCCCGTCGGAGCCTAAATCTGTGGGGAAAGATGAGCTGGAAGTGGAGTCAACGGAGATTGAGGGGGCAGCTTCGTTGGCTTCGGAGTGAAATGGGGAACAGCAGGCCCAGTCAAGCCAGGGCCTTTCAGGATTAGGACGGCTTGTAGGCAGGGAGGAAGGAGGGCAGCATGACCAAGAGAGGCCAAGCAGTGAACATGAGAAACAGGGTTCAGGCAAGGAGCAAGGAGCACCCACTCCTGATCATCGAGCATGGAGTGTGGAGAAAAGACGGGAACAGCGCAGGCCGACCCAACTACTCGGGAGGAGAGCACCCCGCCCCTCTTCACAAGGCGCACCTGGGGACTGTGACTTAAGGAGACATTGTAGGGAGGGGCATTTACCGGGAACAAACACTAAATTCCTGGAGTGTTGACTGCTGACGTATTGCACTTTCCTGGATTCCTTCTTGATTTTGGGAGTCTTGCCTTGCTTCTGGACTCTCCAACTTGCCTGCTGGATTGTCCTGCTTGCAGCTGTGGTGCTCACAGTGTTGAGCTGGACTATTTGCAGCCAGAGGCTGCGTAAGGGGTGTGTGTATGTGTCATCCCTTGGCTCTGGGACTTGCCAGAAATGTGGGAATATTTGGGGGAAAATTGGAGCAATATAGGGATGGTTTGAACTGTTAAGATTCCTGTGTTGCCTCTGAGCCGTGCCCTGGCTCATCACACAGCCATTCATTTAGTAACTGTTCAAAGTTACAACACCACCGAAAAAAAGCGATCTACAACCAGCCCTCACACTTATGACTGTTGCAGCATGCCCAGAGTCGGGCACTTGGCAAGTGGCACGAATTTTTGAGGGTTGCAGTGTCCCGGTGTCAAATAATTGCTATTTGTGACGTTCTCACTGGCTTCTGGCAAGCAAAGTCAGTGAGAAAGCTGGGTTCACTTAACGACTTCCTGATTCACTGAACCACTAAAAACCATGGCAAAAGGCTTGTAAAATCAAGAATGACTCACTTAGGAACCCGCCTTGCTTAGCAATGGAAATTCGGGTGGCAATTGTGGTCGTAAGTCAAGGACCACCTGTATTTGGTGAATGGTTACGGGAAACATTATCCAGTGGGAATCAAGGCTGTTTCTCAGGGAAGGAATCGAACAGGGAAAACTGGAATCATATTCAGAGAGGAAAGTCCACATCCATGCTGAATTATCACTGGATTAATTAGCCGGTCTGTGCCAAGCTTTCTTTGACTTCCTCCTCTCAGCAGGGTTTTGACAAATTTCTTGTACAGGTAGTCCTCGACTTACGACCACAATGGAGCCCAAAATTTCTGTGGTTAAGTGAGACATTCTGTGGTTAAGTGGGTTTTGCCCAGGGGTGGGGTTTTACTGGTTCGGACCGGTTCGGGTGGACTGGATGTTAAAGTTACAGCCGGTTTGCTGAACTGGTATTTCAACTGACCGGCTGGCCCCGCCCCTCCCAGGAATCTCCACGCGGCCCATTTTCGATGGAGGTAAGTGCAGGATCCGTGCGGAGGGTCTGGGAGGTGGAAAAATGGGCCTTCTGGAAGTCCGGAAACGGGCCTATTTCCAGATTCCAGAGGGCCTCCAGAGCCCAGGAGCGGCCATTTTTGCCCTCCCAGAGGCCTGGCGGGGGGGCCTCTGGACCCTTGGGAGGGCGAAAACAGCCTCCCCTGAGCTCTGGAGGCCCACTAGAAACCGGAAACAGGAAGTTCTGGTAGGCCCCACCCACTATGGCCCCGCCCCTCCAGCAAATGGGCAGCAAATCAATTGCTGGGATTTTTGAATCCCACCCCTGGTTTTGCCCCTTTTTACGACCTTTCTTGCAAGAGTTGTTAAGTGAATCATTCACAGTTGATACGTTAGTAACGCGGTTGGTTAAACCTGGCGGACTTCAACTCCCAGAATTCCCCAGCAAAGCAAAGCTGAATTCTGGGCGTTGAAGTCCTCCAGGCTTAAAGCAGCCAAGGTTGGAGACTCCCTGCACTAAAGGAACTGTTATAAGTTGAGGACTACCTCCAACTGCTAACAAAACTGTGGCTCTACCCCAGCAGCATTATTTATCCTCCCAAAGAAAAAAAAAAAAGCCGCCCAAATATTTATCCTTACCAAGACAAACAGTCCTTCAGGGCGTTGAAATATGGGTACCTGGATATGACACAAACAGCAAACGGTACGAAGTACGAATCAGGTCTGGAGGTTTGAAGGTTATCCCAATGTGCCTGCCCATTGTAAAGGCGTCCCTCCTAAAGGGGAGGAAAAAAAACACAACTGCTTGCGAAGTGGTTGTCTTTCAAGGACGGGGACGTCGTTCACATACACACACCGTGTTCTGACCCAGGCTTCGTCAAACTTAATAAAACACAAACTGAATTTTTTTTTTAATTACATTTATATGCCGCCTTCTCCGAGACTCAGGGCTTACAATTTTGGGATGCAACCCAGTGTGCTCAGCAATAGCCTTCATTCCATTGTATATGCCTGCTTATTACTAAGCGGCATTTTTACAAGGTCAGCTAATTGCCCCCAACAATCTTGGGTCCTCAATTTGCCTACCCCGAGAGGATGGAAGGCTGAGTCAACCTTGAGCCTGGTGGGATTCGAGCCTACAGCAGTTGTAGGCAGCTGGAACTTAAGTGCAGGCAATTAACAGCCTGAGCCACCAAGGCTCTTTAAAAGTAAATTTAAAAGTAAAACCCTTTTTTTTATGCGACGCTGGGAATTACTTGCATTCCCAGTCAAAACTCATTAGGCACAGATCCTCCAGATAAGAGCACGCTTTTCAGTGCTGTTGAATGCTGCCAAGAAACAGACGTCCAATTAAGGCTAACATAAAGCAACCCCAAAACCCAGAAAAAAACCATCAGAGTACAGAACTTCACGAAGGACTCGGAGATTACTGAACTGCTATGCTTTCTGCAAAGTTCTTCGTCATCGAGGACTGACTTTTATCCCTGATGGAAGGGTCAATCACCTATCAGCCTTACTCCCGAGTCGCCCCTGCTGCTTCAGCTGCTCTCTCCTTCTAGCAGCTCTGTGCACATGCGCACTGGGAGCAGGCTCCCCTGGGTCCTCTGCTTCGCTGCTGCCAGACTCTGAAGGCTCCGAAGGCAGCACCCCACTCCCAGATGGTCCTGGCCCCATCCCTGCATCGGATGCAGGACTCTCATCCAAGTCCTCGCCAGGCTCCTTGACTGGTTCCCTTTCTTCCTCACTGTCCGATACCTCTGCTGTCTGCACCGGCTGCCGGCAAACCACAACACAAAGACCTACAACTACAGTGTCACAGAATCAGGTCATTCAATGGATGGCTGAACTGGGCCCTTCAAGTCCTGATGACACTTCAACTATGGATGTTTCTCCTGAGCGATGTTAGGTTGACTCCCTCGCCATCTGTCTTTCGAACAAAAATTGTGGCGTTTCCAGGATAAAAAAAAAACCCTACTCCGAGACCAGGCTATCTTAAAATATGCCTGGTTTTTTTTATCTCATGGTTCTATTTTTTAAAAAATAACCTTTGTTTTTAAATTTGTGTTTGTATAATGAAGGTAAAAGTATCCCCTGTCCAGTCGTGTCTGACTCTGGAGGTTGGTGCTCATCTCCGTTTCTTGGCCAAGGGAGCCAGCGTTGTCCAAAGACATCGCTGTGGTCATGTGGCCAGCAGGATTGTATGCCAAGGTGCAGGGAACACTGTTACTTTCTCACCCAAGTGGTAACTATTTATCTACTCGCATTTGCATGCTTTGGATCTGTGAGGTGGGCAGGAGCTGCAGCAAGGAACGGGAGTTCACCCCATCGCACAGCGCTGGGTCTCGAACCCGGGCTGCAAGCTCTCCAGCTGACAAACTCTTTAACCTCTGATCCATCTCATCTGTATAATAGGTTTGTTTATAAGTGTTGAGAGACACGAAGATGAGTCTCCTGTGGCTGGCCGCCTGCTCCAGCCCACTGACTCTCGGCTTTTCCGTGGCCTGCGCAATGCATCTGGATCATCTCGCTTTCCCTCTGCACCTCTGACTCAGTCTGCTGCCAGTGCCACCGCAAGACAACATCCCGCAGCTGCCTGCATGGTCCAGCCCACTGACTCTCGGCTTTCCGACACCGTCAGCCCATGCGCACTCACCGCCTCCTATGCTGGCCATACCAATCCCTCTTCACTAGGGCTTATTTTGGGGGGTCAGGCCTTATTTTAGGTGCATGTTTAAAAATCAGGCTAGGGCTTATTTTGGGGGGTAGGTCCTATTTTCGTGGAAACACAGTATTTAACATCTTTCTTTCTTTCTTTCTTATTCTACTTTGCATATTGTACCTTTCTTTTCTTCATTTCCTTCTCTTTCATAGACTTTATTTCCATTTGCTTTTTACTGATGTAAAAGTCATTAACAAAAATTATACTTGAAAAAAAAAGAAGTTAACAAAACAGAAATGAAATGGAATGAAACCAAAAGAATATGAATGGCCTGTTTTAGGCAAATTACTGGATATATTAGATACCTCAAACCCAATCCAGTTTTTAAATGATTTGGTAAAAGTCCAAGTTTCAGAAGCCAACTCTACATTACAAAGTTAGACAGAACAAAAGACTATTGAATGGATTCATTCTATATAATTCTACGACTAGAAAATATGAAC
Source organism: Naja naja (assembly GCA_009733165.1). NCBI lineage: Eukaryota > Metazoa > Chordata > Lepidosauria > Squamata > Elapidae > Naja > Naja naja. The sequence continues at coordinate 216,518,049 of CM019150.1, read as the reverse complement.
AGCTATAGACTGTTTCATAAAATCATGCTGCAAACATAAGAGAATCTCAAAGCAAGAGATAAAGACTTTAGGCTCAAAATAAAATTAGTCCTTGAGTAACGACCACATTGGAGCCAGTTGTGATGGTTGTAAAATGAGTCACCACACAACGGGACTCAATTTTACAACCTTTTTTGATACGCTAAACCCGCAGCCATGAAGCAAATTATTGTTTGCTATGGGGTAGCTTTTACCAGCAGTAACTAATGGCCTCTGCTAAAAAAATATTATAAATTGTGATCAAGGCGCTGCAAATGGTTGCAAACATGATTGCTGAGCGCCCAAAATACAGTCGAATGATCTGGGGACAGGGACGGGGGGGAGATGTTGGAATATGGAATCTGGGTTGTAAGTCCCATTTTCGGGGTCCGTTGTTAACTTCAAATGGTTGCTAAGGGGCTGGTCATAAGTCAAGGACAATCTTTCGTCAATGTTCTGACCCAAACCCTTTTCCAATCAAACAAACACGAACCAAAGGGAACAGAAACCTTTTAATGATTCTTACCAATCCCCGGTTAAAAGGCTGCTGCAAATTAATTAACTTTGATAAGCACAAACCTCGCCAAAACTGTGTGAGGCTGCCAAGAATCACAGATAAGAAATATTTCACAACACAAGAGACTTCAAATACCAACTTAAGATACTGCAATGACCACGAGGCTGAGTTTCAAAACGTCTTTGCTTCCTGTAAAGAATGTTCGCTTCACAGCTGCCTTTTATCTTCTTGAAGGAGGGGCCATTACCTTGCAGCTTACTCCCGAGTCGCCTGTGCTGTTGCAGCTGCTCTTTCCTGCGAGCAATCCTGCACGCACGCGCACTTGGCACAGGCTCCTTGGGAACCTCCTCATCGCTGCTGCCAGCCCCCACAATCTCTGAAGGCAGCAGTCCACTCCCTAATGGTCCTGGCCCCTCATCGGAGTCCTCGCTCGCCTCAGCCGTTCGCACCTGCTGCCAGCTAACCACAACAGTCAATACATTCTGAAATTAGTCAACGATCCAGCACTGGAATAGCTTCCTTAAGGTCAAAATCATTTTTAAAAAAACATACTTGCATAGGCTGGTAATACTGGGCCACAGCTCCATAGGTTCGATTTCCAAAGACATCTGTGAATACGAGAAAGTGAAAATGGTTCTCCCTCGATTCTCCTGTGATATAAAATCCTCCTGTAAAAAAGCAAAAAAGCAAAATAAAAGCATTGCAGAAAAAGAGCACAGGTCTCACAGAATATATATATAAAGAGCCTTGGTGGTGCAGGCTGTTAAACGCCTAGCACTTAGTTCCAGCTGCCTGTAATTATTTCAGGCTCGAATCCCACCAGGCTCAAGGTTGACTCAGCCTTCCATCCTCCCGGGGTAGGTAAATTGAGGACCCAAGATTGTTGGGGGCAATTAGCTGACTTTGTAAAAAATGCTGCTTAGTAATAAGCAGGCATATACAATGGAAGGAAGGCTATTGCTGAGCGCATTGGGTTGTGCTCCAAAAAATTATAAGCCGCCCTGAGTCTCCGGAGAAAGGCGGCATATAAATGTGAATTTTAAAAAATGGCATCAGTCAAAGAACCATAATTCACATATTTATAAACCCCCGAACATTAGCAGGGCTCATAAAAAAAACCATCCCTTTTGAATTATAGGTAGTTCACACCAATGTTGCTAAGTGAAACAGATGTGCTGAGTTTTCCCCATTTTACGACCCCTCTTGCCACAGCTGTTTAAGTGAATCGCTGCATAGGTTAAGTGTCAGCCTTGCTGGGCACTTGAGGATTTACATTGAAAAACCACTGTACGCACAATTAAGGGTTGTAGTAATCAAAGTTTATTTCTTCAGTCACTCTCACAATAATCCCAAAAGGCAACACTGGAGTAATTCCAAGTAAAGCTAGCGCTGAGAGCCACTGCCTCTCAGCGCTTATTATAGCTGCTTGTCAACCCCACCTACATCTGCCTGCTCTTCCAACGCCTCCACCCCGCAACTATTCACGCTTAACCTAGCCCTTCACCTCTAACTCCCCACCACCCCAGGAACAACAAAACAAACAACATACACAGTAAAACAGTATGAAAACACCCCAGCCAACCCTGTAGATATCACAGTGCTTGGAAACCTCCGCATCCCACCAATCGCTCCAAATGCCGCTAAACTACAATTGAAACTGCTGCCAAACAGCTGACGCTCTTTCCGGGCTTCCGGAGCAGCTGCGGCTTGGCTTAGTCCATGGGCGATGCCTAGGCAGAAGAGACGGGCATCGCTTCCCCGACGAAGGAGGCGCCAGGAGCGAAGAAGCAGGCATCGCTCTCCCGTCACCAGAGAACAAAGAGGAGGCAACGAAGGAGGCGCTTTCTCCAGTGTCGGGCTGCCAAGACTCTACTGTGAGCCCGATGTTAATTTAGTAACCCTGGTTGTTAAGTGAAACTGATTTCCCCATTGACTTTGCTCGTCAGAAGGTCGCAACTATTTATCTATCTATCTGTCTTTGTCTGTCTGTCTATCCATCTAATATATCATTTATTCATCTATCTGCCAACTATCTATTCTATATCTATTTATCTATCTATCATCTATCTATCATCTATCTATCTCTATCTATCTATCTATCTATCTATCTATCTATCTATCTAGAATTAGAATTCTTTTTTATTGGCCAAGTGTGATTGGACACACAAGGAATTTGTCTTGGTGCAAATGCTCTCAGTGTATATAAAAGAAAAGATACATTCGTCAAGAGTCAAGAACCATCAGGTACAACACTTAATGATAGTCATAGGGTACAATAAGCAATCAAATCTATCTATCTATCCATCTATGTATCTGTCTGTCTGTCTGTCTATCTATCTGTCTATCTGTTTGTCCGTCCGTCCATCTGTCCTCTCTCAACATTCATTTGCCAATACGCTTCTTCAAACGTCTTGACTATCAGAGGTAATGTTGATGATGACTTTGGATTATATATACAGATAATCCTCAATTTAAGACCACAATTGAGTCCAACATTTGTGTTGCTAAGTGAGACATTCATGGAGTGAGTCTTACAACCTTTCTTGCTACAGGTTGTTAAGTGAACCACTGCAGTTAAGTCACATGGTTGTTAAGGGAATCTGGCTTCCCCATGGACTTTACTCGTCAGAAGGTCACAAAAGGGAATCACGTGACCACGGGATGCTGCAACCGCCCTAAATATGAACCAGTTGCCATGTGTCTGAACTTTGATCACATGACCATGGGGATGCTGCAATGGTTTTAAGTGTGAAAAATGGTTGTAAGTCACATTTTTCAGTGCTGCTGTAACTTCAAACAGTCATTAAATGAATAGTTGTAAATCGAGGACTACCTGAAAGATACTGGATTATTATCAGGGGTGGGATTCTACCAGTTCGCACCTATTTTCTAGAACCGGTTGTTAACATTCTAAGCAGTTTGGATAACCTGTTGTTAGAAGAAATTACTGGCCTAATCCTGTAAGGAAGGCAGGAAGGAAACATTCTGGTGTTGCTTACAGAAACTGCCTCTCCGTTAACCCTTATTACATTCTTGGCAGGACTAGACTTCCTGTCTCAGGAACATCTCTGGAGTTTTCCCCCCCTCCTTTGCTGGTACTTTGCTTGTGTGGAGTGACCATTTAAAGTTACAATGGCACTGGAAAAAGTGACATGACCATTTTCACACTTATGACTGTTGCAGCATCCCCACATGAGAGGCCAGGCGAGGAGATGCATGCCTCGATGAGTGATATTGAGTTGGCCACGCCCAGCCAATAACATGACCACCAAGCCATGTCCACCAACTAAGCCACGCCCACAGAACCGGTTGTTAAAAAATTTGAATCCCACCCCTGATTATCATTGAGTAAACCCAGCAATTTATTCATCTCTTTATTTATAGCATGTCTAGACCGCTCTGCTCCCAACGGATTCTAAGTGGAGAAACAACAATTGAAACCATCTGCAACTGAAGCCAACAATAAGAATAACGTTGCTGTTGAAAAGGAACCAAAAAAATACAAATATTCTGCTTGGGCCAACGCACAATGAAATAAATCCACTTTAATTTGTTAGGAAAAGCCAGGGAATCCTACCTATCCTATCCTATGTAAAAAAGCAAGTAAATCTTGTGACTATCAAAGAAGGGGGACACATTTTATTCTGTAATGGCAAGGGTCGATATATTTGTTCGTTCGTTCATTCATTCATTCATTCATTCATTCCAATAAAGGAGAATATTTGTAGCTCAAGGTTGAAATGAAAGGCCCTTGGTTCTCTGTGAGCTTGCTTGTTTTCTTGCAGACACTTCATTACCCAGCTAGCGAACTTCATCGGTACTAGAAGACATTGGGGTTTGCTCTCTCTTTATATACTAGTGGGGGTTTATTTATTTATTTATTTATTTATTTATTTGAACTTGTATGCTGCCCCATCTCTGAAGACTCGGGGCGGCTCACAACTAAAAACACAGAATAAATATTTAAAAAACCATTAAACCAATAACAAGCCCAAATAACAAGCCCAAATATTAAAACATTACGATAATAAACATTAAAACCGTCCCTCCCCCAGGGAGGGGTCACAGCCTGGGTTGGTCGAATAGCCAGGTCTTTAATTCACGGCGGAAGGTGCGGAGATCAGGGGCCAGACAGAGCTCCAAAGGCAGTTGATTCCAGAGGTCAGGGGCCACGACAGAAAAGGCTCGTCATCGGGGAATCACCAGCCAGCACTGACCCACCGACGGGACCCCGAGGAGTCCTTGCCTATGAGCTCGCACAGGGCGGCTGGCACTAGATATCGGAAGAAGACGCTCCCTCAAATATTGAGGACCCATGTCATGTAGGACTTTGTAGGTTCTTGGTGCTTTGTCAACTTTTCCCAAGGATACCAATAAAGGAGAATATTTATAGCTCAGGGTTGAAATGAGGGGTTCTTGCTGCTCTCTGAGTTTGCTTGTTTTCTTGCAGATGTTTTGTTACCCAAACTAGTGTATAATATAGCACTGATGATGTTACCTAGTTAGGGTAATGAAACGTTTGCAAGAAAACAAGCAAGGTTAGAGAGCACCAAGGATCACTCATTCACTCACTCACTCACCCATCCAATTTCTATAGCCACCCAACTTAACCAAGTGACTCTGGTGGCTTGCAATTCTAAAATTATAAAACAACTAAAACCATTTAAAAGACAGTAAAACGATAAAAAAAAACATCCACAGAATAAATACATAAGGTATAATCTGAGCGTTCATTAAGAACACTCTGAAGATTTCACTGTATGATCCATTTTAGTCTTAAAAGATGTGCAAGGAAAACAGAGTTCACCCACTGGTACAAAGAAAGAAGACAGAACAATATTGCTTAGCGACAGAAGTTCTTATCCTAACTGTGGTTGCAAGTCAAGGGATTACTTGTGGCTGCAAATGTTCCCTGACCTTGATATAGGTACCCGGCTTCCCCGAAAATATGACCTACCCTGAAAGTAAGTCCTAGCTTGATTTTTACACATGTGTCCAATATAAGCCCTACCCCCATAATAAGCCCTAATTAAGATCCCACCCACTCCAGAGTACACGGGTAAAAATTAAACTAGGGTGGGGATGGTGGGTGGTGGAGCTGCCCTACAACTTACCTTTGGTCAGTGGTAGCCAGGTCTCGCACACCCCGACACCTGCCTTGCCGGCCCAATTCTTCTGCAGCTGGGAAGGCTGGCAAGTCTTTCCTGAAGGCCTCTGTAGCTGATAACAAAGCTCCGGATTGATCCAGAGCTTTGTTATCCACTGCAGGGGCCTTCAGGAAAGTCTTGCCGGCCGCAGAAGAAGAAGTTCCTGAAGGCCTCTGACAGCAAAAAGGAGGCCGGGGGCGATCCGTGCAAGTGAGGTTGATCAGTGGATGACATCCCCCCAAAATAAGACCTGGTGCCTTTTTTGGTGGCAAAAATATATAAGACAGGGTCTTTTTTCAGGGAAACACGGTAGCTAAAACGCAAAGTCACACAAAATTTTTGGACGCATGCTCCTCGGGCCTCTGCAGCGAAGTGATATATAAATCTTAATACATAAGAGAAAGAACCTGGAAAGCAAAGCTGGGGCAGTCCATTCAAGTCGACATCTTTGGGGACAGTGATGTCTTCATCCTCAGGTGTTTTGGGGGCTCCGTTCACAGCCTTTGCCTCCTCCGTCTTAAATTTATCTTTCCTTTTGCGGAAAGAACGGCGTTTGGTTTTATTGAGCGCGTTGTTATTTAGAGGAAGAGCTTGCAAATCTTCCTTGCTGATAAATGGAGGTACAAAAACGGAGAGAACTTCCGGTTCGAGTAGGATGGTTCTCACGTCCTTTTGCTGTGCAAGCTAAAACAAACAAACAAACCCAGAATTAAGATAATTGGGATGGATTTTGCAACGAGCAATAGGTTAAATCACCTTTTAATACTGAGCTGCTTTTCCTTGTTCCTGTGAAAGGGGGACAGGCAAGCTGCATATTTCCATGTCCTTTTTTTTAATAGCTCTCAGAAACTTCCTTCAATATCATCTACGTACAACTACAATTCTCATTTATGTTTGCTTGTTTGTAACTTTCAATCGGGTGAAATGGTGCATCGTAGGGAAAACAAATGTTAAATCAACATTTCTCAAATATACTAACTTGAGGGATGTGTCCAAAATCCTGGATCTATGACTCCCAAGGGATTGAAATTTGGCAAAGTTGCGGCCACTTCAGTGCTGTTTTGTGGCCACAATCACAGGTTCTCCAATGATGGCTAAATACTGAAGATACCTTTAGATTGGAAACCAATAAGAGCTACAGTATAGCCCTAATCAAGTATATGACCATTATAATTTAAAGTCCTGTCTATATTATTTAAAATCCTAAACCTATTATTATTTAATTTACTATTAGATTTATAGTCCATTCTTATTCTACAACTCAAGGTGGTGTCTGTAATGTATGTACGTAATGAAGAAGAGGGGGTCAACTTATTTTCCAAAGCATCAAAGGGCAGGACAAGAAATGATGCTGGAAACTAATCAAGGAGTGAAGCAATCTGGAATTAAGGAGAAACTTTTTTTTAATAAATTGTATTAATTTTCTATTTATTACATTTCTTAGTGCTTAATAAACATCGTGTTGTCTGGGTGTTTTATTTGCTTAACAATACAGATTCCATTCTTACTCTCCACCCCTTTTTTCCAACCATTGGTAAAATAAGTTACAAGTTTGATAATATTCTGGGTCTTCTTTCTGCTTGAATTTCAATGTAAGTCTATCCATTTCTGCACAATTTAATATCTTCCAGTAAGGAGAAACTTCTTAACAGTGAGAACAATTAACAAGTAGAATGGCTTTCCACACTACATACCCCCAGCTCTGTGAGATGGCTGGGCTGAAAGCGAATGGCTGGCCCAGATTAGGTTTTCATCCATAAGGGAGGACTAGAATTCACAGCCTCTTGTTTTGAAGTTCAGCACCTTCACCACTACACCAAACTGGCTCTGTGATACTCTTGACTTTGTAGCCCTCGACCCTCCAAAATTGTAAGTATGGTCCTTGGATATCAAGACTTTGCCCATCAAATTGTAAAACATGCCCGAAATGCATAAAGCAAAGTGTTAACAATTAACATAACCTTTATTTCCAGGAATGCTACAGTATTCCAATTACCGGACAGAGAAAACATAAACAATACCATACAATTGATGTCATCACAAATCTCACTGTTAATTTGCATGCAAAAAAATTCACTGGCATTTGTAAGACGGCACCACACCTACAAACTGTTCTCACTTAAGATTGAAACTGGTTTGGTTTACTTAAATCTTAGAAAAAAGGCTTCATACTCGGAGTTTCTTTTTCTTTTTTAGAAATTTCTACAATTTTCAATAATAATTTAAAAAATCCTGCTCCCATGTCTTTTCATCAAGTTTTAATTTATTTATTTGAACAGATTAACACTTGCAATTAAAGAGAAAGAGCAAACTGAATATTATAAGGTATGGAACTATTCTATCAATGGTTAGAGAAAAAAATATGAGAGCTAGATATAATTAACGGATTAGTTAAGAAGAAAAATAGATATTTTTCACTGATAGAAATAAATAAGCTAAGATGAAAGATAAAGAGATAGTGATATTAAGTACAATAAGTATAATAAGATAAGTCTAGAGAATAATACTATGTAATGAATATGATTGTAAACATTAACTGTATTGCACAAAATATTTGTAACCAGATGACACATTGTCAAATGGAAGAAGATGTTTGTAATAAAAATAAAATAAAAAATTTATGGGGGGGGGAGTTTTAATTTAATTATTTATAGCAAATGAGCAAAATCTTGTAGCCCTTGTATTTTCTTCTGAAATTTCATTGTTTACCCTTCATTTGAGCAGTTCTGTAAGTGCACATTTTAATATCAAAGGTTTTGAAATGTTATTACAGTTCATCTTTTTTTTAAATAAAGAACGTTTGATTTTGTTTATCTCTTATGAGAGGTCTTATTTCCCAAGGAATGCCTGAAACTTCAAATCTCAGTGCTTTATGACCAAGAGCGAATATTCTAGGAATGATTTCAATTTGGTTCACTCTCTTTTGTTAACTGTCAGAATGGATGCAAGCCTCTTACCACCAGGAGTTAAGCGTTGAACATCATTCCTGGAAGATAAATGGTGGCCACAGAGAATACATTACTACACCAACAGGAGATGGGGCCAGGGTGTGACAATCCAGAAGAGTTCTGGGTGAGGAACTTCAGACCTCCAGCTTCACAATCTATAGAAGAACTTGCAGAAGTGTCCAACTATGGAAACTTTAAGACTTTTGGACTTTCCCCCAGCATGGTTGGCTGGGGAATTCTGGGAGCTGAAGTCCAAAACTCTAAAAGTTGCTAAGGTTGGACACCCCCGCTCTATAGGATCGGCCATTATTTCGACTGAACTCTGTAATGTACAATCATACAACATTAAATACAACACACTGTGATACACGTGTGCACCAGAGATGATGACCGGTTCTGGAGAACTGGTAGGGGAAATTTTGAATAGTTCGGAGAACTGGCAAATACCGCCTCTAGCTGGCCCTGCCCCCATCTATTTGCTGCCTCCCGAGTCCCAGCTGATTGGCTGGGTCTTCTTTTGTTGCCCTGCACAGGAGAACGGAGCTGGAAAGCAGGTTAGTGGGGTGGGGAGGGAATGGGGATTTTGCAGTAACCTTCCCCCAGGAATGGGGAAGAGAATGGAGATTTTGCAGTATCCTTCCCGTGCCACGTCCACCAAGCCACACCATACCCATCAAGCCACGCCCACAGAACTGGTAGTAAAAAAATCTGAATCCCACCACTGGTGTGCACATACATGCATGCACAAGGGGAATCTAATTAGACCTGTTTCCAGAAATTTATGCTTTTTCCTGTTCCCATGTTTCAGAAAATCGTGTTTTTAAAGGCTTAACTGTTTAATGTTTAATGTTTGTAATAACTTATGAACTAGCTGAACAAAAGTAATTACTCACAGATGAGGGGGAAAATGAAAGAATTTTTTTTTTAAAAAGGCAGGATGAAGAATAGTACCCTTGGAAATTTTCTCTGCTGTTTTTCCTCATTAGTCGGTTGGAAATAGTTCTATGAGCCCTTATGACTCAGCCTGGACGAGAGAGAAAGATTGTGCCATCGCATTACAACATATGTTGTACTGTTCACAGAACCAGAAGGAAATAAATCATCTAACTGAGCAAAAAAGCATACTTTATACTACGCTATGTATGGCACTCTCTCAGCCTTGGTCTGTACAGTCATTCTGATCCCACCTCATATATTACACAATTACAGTGGGTGTGAGACCAACCTGGCCTGCTATTTTCATTTTACCAAAAGTCCTCAACGTACAACCACAATCGTGCCCAATATTTCTGTTGCTAAGTGAGACAGTTGTTCAATGACTTTTGCCCCATTGTATGACCTTCCTTGCCACATGTTTAAATGAATTGCGACAGTTGTTAAGTTAGCAAGATGGTTGTTTAAGTAAATCTGGCTTCCCCACTGATGGTGCTTGTCAGAAGCATTGGCAAAAGGCAAATCACATGACACTGCAACCGTCATAAATATGAATCAGTTGTCAAGCAGCTGGATTTTGATCATGTGACCATGGGGAATGCTACAATGGTTGCGTGAAAAATGGTCGTAAGTCGCTTTTTTTCAGTCCCATTGTAACGTTGAACAGTCACTAAACGAATGGCTGTAAGTAGAGAACTAACTTGACATAAATCTAGTTAGAACTGCCTTCTACTTATTAGGCTATTTATCTTGTAATAGTAATCGTAGTGCTCTAATCTGCTGTTTTTGTATTAGATAAGATATGTTGCATGAAAATTATGCATGCTATCCTTGAACCTACACAGTTAAGTAAGAAATAAAATAACTAGGAGAGTAAGTTCAAAATATTTTTCCTGGCTCATTCAAGTCCCACTCAAACTCAAAGGAATATTAACACTTGTGAAGCCAAAAAAATAAAGCAACATCTCAACATCTCTATATTGTGTCAATATAGGCATTAGGCAAAATCATATTTAATCACCCACTTCAAAAGTACAACTTTGGTTAATACCGGATCTGTTTAGCATCAAACATGATAGCAGTTGACAGAATAATCTGACAACTGAGAATTATACAAGTAGCAACATCATTCTGTATTTTCTTAAACTAGAAAAACAAACGTTATAAAGCAGGGAAATGAGCAACCCTATTGATATATAAACTGCAGCCAATTAAAGAAAAATAAAACTGGCTCAGTTACATCCTGTTTCTTTTACTGAGGTTTGCAAATGGGAAGATACGTTTCGTCCCACCCTTATTACAACATGCATGTTTCATGCAAAACAGACAAAAACACTATTCTCCATTAGGAACATTTATGCAAACTAAGAATTGCACAGAAATGCAACAATGGTACGTCAGCCATGTACTAACTAGAGATACTTAATATTTTCTAAACTAAAGTAAGATACTTTTGGCCAAAGTCTTATGGGGCAATTTAAAATGGGGCTAGAATAAATGTTAAATGTAATTTCTTTTAATTTCCTAAATGTGACAATGATAATGGGATTCCTTGATCATCCAGTCATGGATGTAAAAATGTCCTTTTTCAGACACTTTTGGAAACCTCTAAGATTGCCCTTACTCTATCCTCTTTATGTGCATGACTGCATTCCCACTCATGCCAGAAATGATTATTATTAAGTGTTGTACCTTATGATCTTTGACGAATGTATCTTTTCTTTTATGTACACTGAGAGCATTTGCACAAGACAAATTCCTGGTGTATCCCATCACATTTATTTATTTTATTTATTTATGTGATTTGTCAATCGCTTACAAGGTAATAGATATAAGTATAAACATGAGTAAGAATACAGGAAATAGGTACGAATAAATGGGGACAATAGGACAGGGACGGTAGGCACGATGGTGCACTTATGCACACCCCTTACAGACCTCTTAGGAATGAGGTGAGGTCAATAGTGGTTAGTTTGAGGTTAAAGAAGTGGGGGTTAGATCAATAAAGAATTCTATTCTATTCTATTCTTATTCTTAAATTTGCAGATGATACGACAGTGGTCATCTCCGGGGGTGGGGGTGAATCTATCGAGATGAGGCGGACCAATTGCTTTCATGGTGTGGAGACAATAACTTGGTCCTCAATACCAATAAGACCAAGGAGCTTATAATGGACTATAGAAGGAACAGATCAGACATCTAAACCTTGTTTATCAATGGACACTAAGTGGAGCAAGTGGCCATTTTTAAGTTTCTGGGTGTTACCATAAAAGAGGACCTGACCTGGGGTGCTCACATTGCAGCACTGGTCAAAAGGGCCCAGCAGAGATTATACTACCTGAGACTTCTCAGAAAACAACAACTGGATGAAAAACTGCTGGTGACCTTCTACCGCTGCACCATAGAGAGCATCTTAACTTACTGCACCTCTGTATGGTTTGCCAATTGCACAGTGGCAGATGGGACAGCACTCCAGAGGGTTAACGTCATTACCCATAAAATCATTGGCTGCCCTCTCCCCTCTTTGGAAGAGCTTTATAGTTCCCACTGTCATAAGAAAGTTCAAAACATTCTTAAAGATCCATCTCATCCTGGGCAGCCTTTTTTTTAACTATTACCATCTGGCAGACAGTACAGGATAATAAAAACAAGGACAAATAGGCTGAAAAATAGCTTATATCCCAAAGCAATAACATATTGAATTCTACTGTATAGTGCAATATTAATGCATTAGCAGAGGTTTTCAATTCAATGTACAGAATGTAAAGGATGTGTGTTTGCATTCTATTTTTATATGTACACTGAAGAAGGCCTTTAATTTCGTTGTACGAGGTGCAATGACAATAAAGTAAAGTATAGTAAAGGTGCTGTTCAAGAGGCAACTGGACAACTGGAACCAGAAAGTCCAGTTGCCTCTTGAAAAAGCACTTTTGAGACAACTGGAGTCTGACAACAGTAATTTTAAAAGCCCAACAACAATACGATTGTGGCTTACAGAGGTGGCTGGTGGACCAAGAAAGTTGTATACTTGATTCATAATTTTATCAAATTCCTGTTCATTTTAATGTTGTTAAAATTTTTGGCATTTTACAGGTAGTCCTCAACTTTATGGAATCTCCTTCCACTGGAGCTCCGGCTTGCTCCTGATCTCCGTACCTTCCGCCATGAGTTAAAAACCTGGCTGTTTTTACAATCTGGGCTATGCTGACTCCTTGGGTTTTCTTGATTTTAATTTTGGGGGTTTTAATGTTAATTCGGCTTAGTTTGTTTAATATGGTTTTTAGGTAATTTATTGTTGTATTTCTCTTTTAATCTGTGAGCCGCCCCAAGTCCTTTGGGAGAGGGGGCGGCATATAAGTCGAATAAATAAATAAATAAATAAACAAACTTACAAACACAATTGAGCTCAAAATTTCTCTTGCTAGGCGAGACTGTTGTTAAGTGAGTTTTGCTCCATTTTACAACCTTGAGCGCCACAATTGTTAAGTGAATCACTTCAGTTGTTAATAACCTGGTTGTTAAATGAATCTGACTTTCCCATTAACTTTGCTTGCCAGAACGTTACAAAAGGCAATCCCAAGATACAGGACACTGCAACCGTCATAAATGTGAGTCAGCTGCCAAGCGTCTGAATTTTGATCATGTGACCACGGAAAAGCTGCAATGGTCATACATGTGGTAACAGTCACAAATCCATTTTTTTTCAGCACCGTGTTGTAACCCTGAATGGTCCCTAAACGAACTGTTCTAAAGCAAGGACTACTTATATATTCTTGTTTTTATTGTATCGTAAGCCGCCCAGAGTCGCTTCAATACAGGTAATCCTTGATTTACGAACACAATTGAGCCCAAAATTTCTGTTGTTAAGTGAGACATTTGTTTTGACCCATTTTTACAGCCTTTTGTGTCACAGTTGTTAAGTGAATCACTGCAGTTGATAAGTTAGTAACCTGGTTGTTAAGTGAATCTGGCTGCCCCCTTGCCAAGCATCTGAATTTTGATCATGGAAACCCTGCAACCACATAAGTGTAAAAAACGGTCGTAAATCATTTTTTTTCCAGTGTCGTCGTAACTTTGAACAGTCACTAAATGAAGTGTTGTAAGTCAAGGACTACCTGTAGTGAGATGAGTAGCGAATAAGCTTAATAAATAAATGGCTTAATAACAAATAATCTCAGTACCATGCACGTGTCCTGGGTTCCCAGTTTTATCGAATAACTAACATTAATGTTTTTAATATGTTTACCGTTGTATAATCTTGTTTTTTCTCATTTTGTAAGCTGCCCAGAGTCGCTTTGATGGCGAGGTGGGTGGCATATCCATGTAATCAATGTTGGATAAATAGCAAATAACCTCTGTACCAGAGGTGTACTTGATTCTCAGTTTTATGCAATCCCTCTTCATGTTCACGTTTTTAATATTTTTAATGTGGTATATTCTGGCTTTGCTTGTATTGCAAGCTGCCCAGGGTTGTTTCGATAATGAAGGGAGCAGGAAATGCACTTAATGGGTTTCAAAATAAATAATAAATTCAAACCTCAGCATCAGAATCAGGCCTTTCCACTGGGAAATTAACAGTGCTGAACAACAACAAAACTAATCACCTCTCTTTAAGGTCGTACAGCAATTACAGACAGCTCTCAACTTAAAAACAGTTCATTTAGACCCCTTTCAAAGTTACAACAGCACTGAAAAAAGCGAGTTATGACCGTTTTCCACACTTATGACCATTGCTGCATCTCCATGGTCACGTGATCAAAATTCGGGCACTTGGCTATTGACTCATATTTATGACGGTTGCGGGGTTCATTTGGTGACTTTCTGACAAGCAAAGTCTCTGGGGAAGCCAGATTCACTTTACAACTGTGTAGGCTGACTCTGTAAACCACTTAGAGAGGGCTGTAAAACACTGAAGCGGTATATAAGCCTAAGTGCTATTGCTATTGGCCTCCCTCCCTCCTTCCCAGTGATAATGCAGTATTGCAGCAAGCGGTATATAAGTGCTATTACTATTGTCCTTCCTTCCTTCCTTCCTTCCTTCCTTCCTTCCTTCCTGTTAGAGTGCAGCACTGCAGGCTAACTCTACCAACTGCCAGGAGTTCAATCCAGACCAGCTCAAGGTTGACTCAGCCTTCCATCCTCCAGGTCGGTAAAATGAGGACTCAGATTGTTGGGGGCAAGAGGCTGACTCTGTAAACCGCTTAGACAGGCTGTAAAAGCACTGTGAACCGGTATATAAGTCTAAATGCTATTGCTCTTCCTTCCTTCTTTCCTTCCTAACTTCCCAGTGGGTAGTATGCAATATTGCAGACTAATTCCGCCCACAGTCAGCAGTTGGATTCTCACTGACTCAACGTTGACTCAGCCTTACATCTTTCCCAGGTGGGTAAAATGAGGACCCATATTGTTAGGGACAAATATGCTGACTCTGTAAATCACTGAGTGGGCTGGAAAGCGCTGTAAAGCAGTATATAAATCTAAGGGCTCTTGCTCTCTCCCCTAATCTCTGCCAAGACCTGGCAGGTTCATATCAAGGTTGTAAAAAACAAAGGAACCAATACACCAAATGCCTGAATTCCAGGTCAGGCAGGTGAGCCCCGTTGAAGTGCAAAGCACGGCCAGGTGTTTCACGAGGAAGAGGCGACACGCAGGCTGATCCGGGAAAAGCTTCCTTTCCTTCTTCCTCCTCCTTGCGAAAAGTCAGCCGTTCCCACCTTCGGGGCTGCCAGGTTTCAAGGCAACGAGGCGGGCCGAGGACGAAGGGAAGGCGAGGGGGAACTTTTTCCGCACCCGCGGGCGAAAACTCCCCTCAAACGGCGTCGAGGGACGCGGGGACGCGGTCCAATCAGCACAGGTGACCCCCGACCCCGTCCGGGAGGCGTATTCCAACGTTGCCGCCCGCCCCGACACGCGTGTTTATACCTGACGCGCGTCTCTGGCTTTCTCCCGGGAGACTCCGACCAAGACGCAGACTTCCAGCACGGCCGTGGGCAGCAGCAGCTCGTCCATCGCCCCAGCCTGGCCCCGAGCCTGCTCGGAGCCGAAAGCAGGACCACCCGTCCGCCCCGCCGGCTCAAGCCCGGACTCCTGAGGGGTCAGAGCCGCGCCGGCCTCCCCGTGAAGGAAAAGGGGGAGGGGCCGAGAGGCCAGGGGCGTGGCCACAACCTCCCGGAGGCGGGGCCACGCACGCACGCGTGGAGGTGGGGCGTCGAAGGAGGGGCCAAAGGAAACGGGCGCTCGAGACCTTCTATGGAGAAAAGGGCGGGAACCTCTCGCTCCCATTTCTGACTAGTAACAGAATGACACAGCTGAAAGGGTTCTTGTAGGTCATCTAGTCCAACCCCCGCCCGCCCAAGCAGGAGACCCCCACACCGTTTCTGACAAATGGCAGTCCAGTCTCTTCTAGGGATGGAGCTCCCACAACTTCTGAAGGCAACTTCTGTTCCTTGGGTTGGTTGTAGAAACAAGAAGGATTTTCTGACAGTGAGAACAATCAACCCATGGAATAAAAGTTGCCTTCAGAAGTTGTGGGAGCTTCATCCCTGGAAGCTTTTGAGAAGAGATTGGGCTGCCATTTGTCAGAAATGGTGTAGGGTCTCCTGCTTGGGGGGAGGGGTTGGACTAGATGACCTACAAGGTCCCTTTCAACTCTGTTATTCTTACTGTCTGGAAATTTCTCTTTATTTCCAGGCTGAATCTCTCCTTGTTCATTTTCCATCCATTGTTCCTTGCCTGGCCTTCGGGTGCCTTGGAAAATAGCTTGACTCCGTCCTCTCTCTGGCAGCTCCTCAAATACTGGAAGACTGCTATCCTGTCTCCCTGGATCCTTCTCTTCACTAGACTAGCCATGCCCAGTTCCTGCAACCGAGGTGGGAGCACCATCCCTGGTCTGGAAGTGTATCTGTGCTATTGCCAGTTTGCCTTTCAGTCTTGCCTGCTTTTGACTTCACAACAGCCCTGTGAGGTTGTCCTAAGGAAAATGCATGGCCGAGTCACAGAAAAGACCCCGCTGTAGCATATCCAGGACCTGCTGCTTGGTTGCTTTTTAAGAAGAGATTGGACAACCATTTGTCTGAAATGGTATAGGGTTTCCTGCCTGAGCAGAGGGTTGGACTAGAAGACCTCCGAGGTCCCCTCCAATTCTTGTTATTCTGCTTTTAAATCATGCTCATCCAACCTTTTGGCTTGCCTGGGCCTCACTGAATGAAGAGGAATTGTCTTGGGCCACATATGAAGTATATAATTTAACATATAAACTAACAAAAAAAATAATTTATTTGTTTTTTTTTGTGGGGCCACATTACTAGCTGCCCAGGGCTGCATGCAGTCTGTGGGCTGAGGATTGGACACGCTTGCTTTAAATCTTCGTTCTTGCAAAACATGGTTGGATCTGCTGTGCAAACCTATGGTTGATAATGTTGTGCCAACCCAAGAAATTGCTTTCTTAGAATGGCAGAATGGATGAGTTAGAAGGGACCTTAGAGATCATCTAGAGTTCTAGAAAAAAGAGCTAGTTTGGTCTAGTGATGAAGGCACCAGGCTAGAAACCAGAAGATTGTGAGTTCCAGTCCAGCTTTAGACATGAAAGGCGGCTGGATGACTATGGCATAGAGTTTCTTTGCCCAGCCCACCTGACAGGGCTGTTGTTGTGGGTTGAATAGGAGGTGGAAGGAGATTAGGTATATACACCACCTTGAGTTATTTATTTATTTATCTTGTCATGTTTATGTTTGTATTAGAGGTGGAGACCCTTTGAGAGCTGTATGCAATGTAATTCCATTTTAATGTATGTCGAATAGCGTACATTCAAAGTGACAATAAAGTATTCTATTTATAAAAATAAAGGAAGCATAAAAATCTAGTAATTAAAATAAATGTCCAATGTTTCTCAACTTTGTGTGCTAAGATGGGTGCATACTGGCTACAAAATCCTGGGAGTTAGTCTAGACACCTTGAATCTGTTGAGTTTTGTTGAGAATTCTGAGAGTTAAAGTCTACACACCTTAAATTTGTGAGAAATCCTTTCTGGGATGTGGAATAATGTGAACATGTCTGGATTATGTCACCTTAGGAAAGGCTGCAATACATACGTCAAGCGTTCATTTCTGTAACAAACCAGAAAAAGGTGCCATCCCATGAACAATTACTTCCCTTTCAAAAGGAAAATTTTCTTTCTGTTCCATCGCTGGTTTCTTCTTTCCCTTGGGTTTAGAGAAACTGTTCTTTCTGGACACTTCAGAGTTTTCTGCCCTGGGAAAAACCCATCTTCATTTCATAGCAAACTGGAAAAGGGAGGAGCAGACCCACAAACACAGCAACGTGGCTGTCTTCCTCGTGACCAAGAGAAAAAAAATCTGGCTGCTGGTCTCTATAAGCATAAAAGAGAAACATTACCATCATAAAACTCACTGCTCAATCTGCCAGTTGCTCACCTGATACAGGTGTGGTGTTGGCAGGTGGAACTATAATTATTTACAGAATTAAGGACTATTTTGCAAAGTAAATGGACTCAGTTACAACAGGGATGTGTGCCATGTTGGGAGACCTGGAAAAGGCTGCAGAGGAATATAATGTTCCAATATTTGAAAGGCTGCCACAGGCAAGAAGAGGTCAACCTATTTTCCAAAGCACCTGAAGGCAGGACAAGAAGCAATGGATGGAAACTTATCAAGGAGAGAAGCAACCTGGAATTAAGGAGAAATTTCCTGACAATCAGAACAATTAACCAGTGGAACTGCTTGCCACCAGAAGTTGTAAATGCTCCAACACTGGAGGGTTTTAAGAAGAGACTGGATTAAAGGCCTGAAGACAAAAACATATAAAGAACAGTTGCAGGAATTGGGTATTTATTTATTTGTTTATTATTTATTTTATTTTGTCAAGCGATTATAAGATAACAGGTATAAGTATAAACATAGTTATGAATACATGAAATGGATGCATATAAGAAAAATAAAAAGAAACAATAGGACAGGGACTGTAGGCATGTTGGTGCGCTTATGCACGCCCCCTACAGACGTCTTAGGAAAGGGGTGAGGTCAATAGTAGACAGTCTAAGGTTAAAGTTTTGGGGATTTGGGGAAGAAACCACAGAGTCAGGTAGACTATTCCAGACATTGACTCAGAGGTGGTATTCAGCAGCTTCTGACCAGTTCTGGAGAACCCGTAGCGGAAATTTTGAGTAGTTCAGAGAACCAGCAAATACCACCTCTGACTGGACCCACCCCCATCTATTCTCTGCCTCCCAAGTCCCAGCTGATTGGTTGGATCTTCTTTGGTTGCCCTGCACAGGAGAACGGAGCTGGAAAGCAGGTTAGTCGGGGGGGGGGAAGGAATGGGGATTTTACACTATCCTTCTTGCCATGCCCACCAAGCCACACCCTCAGAACCAGTAGTAAAAAAAAATTAATCCCACCACTGGTATGGCTAATCTAGAGGAAAGAAAGACTGGGGTAAGGTGGGGCATGATAGCAGTATTCCAGTATTTGAGGGGCTGCCCCAAAGAAGAAGGGATTGACTTATTT
This sequence comes from Naja naja, assembly GCA_009733165.1. Lineage (NCBI taxonomy): Eukaryota > Metazoa > Chordata > Lepidosauria > Squamata > Elapidae > Naja > Naja naja. Next base: position 216,498,962 of record CM019150.1, on the reverse strand, counting down.
TCCAAAGCACCAGAGGGCAGGACAAGAAACAACGGATGGAAGCTAATCAAAGGAGAGACGCAACCTGGAATTAAGGAGAAATTAATCAGTGGAACAGCTTGCCTGCAGAAATAATGGAGGTTTTTAAGAAGAGACTGGACAGCCATTTGTCTGGAATGGTAGGGTCTCCTATTTGGACAGGGGCTTGGACTAAAAGACCTCCAAGGTCCCTTCCAACTGTGTCCTGATTGACTGATCGATTGACAGCCACTTGTCTGAAATGATACAGGGTCAATACATATCCAGTTCCTACAACCGTTCTTTGGTACAGATGGAATCTCACTGAGGTCTCCCAGAACCCGTAATTGGCTTTCAGGTTTCCCATCTGAATAATGGAGGGCATTCTGGTCTCCTGCACAAGCAGGGGGTTGGACTAGAAGACCTCTAAGGTGCCTTCCATTATTCTGTTAAATCTTGAGTCCTTTGGACAAAATCTCTGTGGTCCCTAGGAATCCAGATCCATTGGATGGCGACACATAATTCAACGTCCTAGAATCAACGATACGTTTGCTTAACAATGAACGATTCACTTATCAATTGAAGTGATTGCTTAATGACCCCTGCAAAAAAGTTTTTAAAAATGAGGCCTGTGACAGGAGTGACCTGCTTTAGGACCAACACGGACAGGGTCCATTAATGTTTGTAAGTTGAGAACAACCTGAATGCAGAAGGCAGCACTGTGTCGTTGCAAAAGAAGCATGTCCCTTTTGCAAAGGTAGTCCCTGGCTGGTTGCCATTCAGTTAGTGACTATTCAAGGTTACAACGACACTGGAAAAGGTGACTTACAACCAGTCCTCACAGATACAAACATCACAGCTTCCCCAGTTGCAATCTCCCGGGGTCACGTCATCCCCTTTTGTGACCTGACAAGCAAAGTCAATGGGGAAGCCAGATTCACTTAACAACCGTGTTCCTAACTATTGACTGTTTCCTAGTATGATTTGATTGCTTATTGTACCCCTGACTATCATTAAGTGTTGTACCTGATGATTCTTGACTCTTGACGAATGCATCTTTTCTTTGATGTACACTGAGAGCATTTGCACCAAGACAAATCTCTTGTGTGTCCAATCACACTTGGCCAATAAAAGAATTCTAATTCTACAACTGCAGTGATTCACTTAACAACGGCGGGAAGAAAAGTCATAAAATGTGGCAAATCTCATTTAACAAATGTCTCACTTAGCAACATAGTTTTGGGATTCATTTGTGTTCGTAAGTCGAGGACTGCCTGTATTTACAACAGTTGCCGCATCCCGGGCTGGTGTGATTGCACATTTGTGACCCCTCCAGCTGGCTTCTGTCAAGCCAAGTTAACGGGGAAAGCTGGATTTACTTAACAACTGCAGTGATTCATTTAACGAAGGTGGCAAAATGGTCTTGAAAGTGAGCTCGACACATTTAACAACTGCCTTGCTTAGCAACAGAAATTCTGGTCCCAGTGATAATCGCCAGTCGAGAATTATTTGTATGTGTGTTGTGATGTTGTTGCAGGCAGGGGTGAAACGGAGCAGCAAGAAGGCTGTGATTGTAGACTGATTATTATATGAACGGAAAGAAAAAACACTTCCCAGAAACGATTAATAAAATGAGTCATTGCAGATAACAAAACACTGTTGGTTCCCAAGTACGAAGGTGCAAAACATTGGCAGAATAATTAGAATAGTGCAAAGCCCAAGCGTCCAATTATGTATCATTCACAAACACACAAACTAAAGGGTTTCTTTCTAGGAAACGCTGTCATACTATCCTTATCACTAATGGAAGTGTTATCTGGGTGGAGTAAAATTCCTTGTGCGATCAGGTTCACTACTCTTCAGTCCGCAGGAATACTTCATTTAAACTGTGATAAGCCCGAATGACAAGGTTGTACAAAGAGGCAATTTAGAATAGAATAACAGAGTTGGAAGGAGGCTTGCAGGTCTTCTAATCCAACCCACTGCTCAGGCAGGAAACCTTATACCATTTCAGACAAGTGGCTGTCCTGTCTCTTCTTAAAACTTTCCAGTGTTGGAGCATTCACAACCTCTGGAGGCAAATTGTTCCACTGATTAATTGTTTGAATTGTAGTTTAAGAAATTTCTCCTTGATTAATTTCCACCCACTGTTTCTTGTCCTGCCCTCAGGGTGCTTTGGAAAATAGCTTGACTCCCTCTTCTTTGTGGCAGCCCCTGAGATATTGGAAGACTGCTGTCACGGCACCCCTAATTTTAAATGGTAAGAGCTGCACTGTTTGGTGTATTTGATATGTAATCCACAAGATGCAGGCCTGATCCTCATTGCCACCATGGTAAATGGAAGTTAGATTTTAATCCATGCAAGGGTTACCGTGGCATGTGCAGGACATACAAAGCAGCACCACTGGCATTGTTGGTGAAAATAAATTCAGCATCCTTGTCAATGCAAGAAGTTAAATCACAAGGATGATTTTATTTTATTTCTTATTTTATCTTCTTATTTCATTTTGAATTTAGCTGTCCAGTTCCAGTGGATTCTTTCTAGAGTCTCAACAACTGGATGAAATATTCCAAGTGTGGCCTTACTAAGGCTTTATAAAGTGGTACTAGAAGTTCATGTAATCTTGATTCTGTCCCTCTGTTAATGTAAGATAGGACTGCCTTGGCTTTTTTTGCTGCACACTGCTGGCTCATATTTAAGTGTTTGTCCACTAGGACTCCAAAATCTTACAGTTAAGTACTGTTAAGCCAATGCCGTTTGCACAATTGTAAATCATATTGCTTGTACAATATCATTGTACAAACAATATGATTTACAATTTCCGTAGTTTACAAAAGTGATGGGATTTCACCTGCCTGTCCTAAAACATCCTAAAACATCATGTGTTAACCTTTCAGACTCTATGAAACAGTAATTATATGCAGATTTCTTTGGGATCTTCACTTAAGAATATACACAGAAGATTTCCCTGTGAGGAGAGAAAACTTACATCTCCTGAAGATGGTTTGAAGCCGAGTTACTCAGAACTCAATCCTCCGTAATGCTACCTGTTTTTCTTCTTACTTAATCACTTGTTAGATTTTTTTGTAATCCCACCTTTATTACTTTGTATGTAAATCAAGGCAAAACATACATAAGTCCCCTTCCTTCTATTTCCCCATAACAACAACCTTATTGGGCTGAGAGAAAGTGGCAAGCACAAACTCACCCAGCTAGCTTTCCATGCCTAAAGTGGCACTAGAACTCACTGTCTCCTGGTGATTGACCAGAAGTCACCCACCTGGCTTTCATGCCTAAGGCAGAACTACAACTCACCATCACTTGGTGACTGGCCCAAAGTCACCGAGCTGGCTTTCATGCTTAAGGTGGCACTAAAACTCACTGTCTCCTGGTGGTTGGCCCAAAATTCTCCTGCCAAGACTAGAACTCACTGTCCACTGGTTTGTAGGCCAATATCTACACCAAACATGATTTTGAATTGGTTGGTAATTTTAACATGTTTTTATACTTACAGAGGGCTGCTTCATATATATTTTATATCCAGTTATGCCAAGGTCTTCCTGCACCTGTTGCGTTCCCTTCTTTTAAGCGTTATGTATGTGTTTGAAGATAATCTGGTTTGTTTGCTTACAGGTTTTCAATCTCCTGCCAGAGAAGGAAATTGCAATCGAAACCCTTTGCAACCTGTCCATATCTTTCTGGAAGGGAATCCAGATGAAATATTTTGCAGATGAGTAATGGAGCTGTGTACAAACTATCTTGGGCAAGACAAGGAGCTTCACCCAAGCCTGTTACAAAAGAATGCAAGGTATGAACCAGATCTGAATGTTTTCATAAACAATACAACATGCTTCTGAAACTGGAACTTAGATTTCCAGCATCCATACTGGCTGAGTGTTGGGACAACATCATTGGAGGGCATCAGGCCTTATAGGGCTGGTAGTTATAATAATTGCACATCTCTACAAAAGATGAACATCATAGCAAAAGTATTTTAGGATGAAGGTTAAGCCATCTCTTATTCAAGATCTGCACATTTGTAGAATAGAAGAATAGAATTCTTTATTGGTCAAGTGTGATTGGACACACAAGGAATTTGTCTTGGCGCAAATGCTCTCAGTGTACATGAAAGAAAAGATAGATTCGTCAAGAGTCAAGAATCATAAGGTACAACACTTAATGATAGTCATAAGGTACAATAAGCAATCAAATCATACTAGGAAACAGTCAATATAAATCGTAAGGACACAAATGACAAAGTTACAGTCATACAGTCACAAGTGGGAGGGGGTGGGTGATAAGGAGTGATGAGAAGATTAACAGTAATAGTAGTGCAGATTTTGTAACTAGTTGGACAGTGTTGAGGGAATTATTTGTTTTGCAGAGTGATGGCATTCAGGAAAAAACTGTCCTTGTGTCTAGTTGTTCTGGTGTGCAGTGTTCTATAGCGTCATTTTGAGGGAAGGAATTGAAACAGTTTATATCCAGGATGTGAAGGGTCTGTAAATATTTTCACAGCCCTCTTTTTGACTCATGCAGTAGACAGGTCCTCAATTGAAGGCAGGTTGGTAGTAATTGTTTTTTCTGCAGTCCTAACTATTCTCTGGAGTCTGTGTCTGTCCTGTTGGGTTGCAGAACCAAACCAGACAGTTATAGAGGTGCAGATGACAGATTCAACAATGTAATGTAATAATGTAATAATGCATCAAAAAATGGGCTTATTTTGCAAAGGGGAAATCTGCACCTTAGGGGTGAACCCTATTAAAAAATGCTTTACAGGCAATCCTCGGCTTAGGCCCACAATGGAGTCCAAAATGTAGGTGGTGAAGTGAATCATTTGTGAAGTGCCCATTTTACAACCTTTCTTGCTGCAGTTGTTAAATGAATCACTGTAGCTGTTAAGCTAGTAACCTGGTCATTAAGTGAATCCGGCTCCCCCATTGACTTTGCTGTCGGAGATCACGTGACCTTGGGACACAGCAATGGTCCTAAGTGTGAACTGGTTGCTTAGCATCTGAATTTGGATCATGTGATCACAGAGATTGTAACTGCAAAGGTCGTAACTGTGAAAAACAGTCATAAGACACTTTTTTCAGTGCTTTTTTAACTTCGAAAGGTCACTAAATGAACTGTTATAAGCCAAGGGCTTACCTGTCCTATGTGGTTCCATAAAAGAAAGCAGGAAGGATTCTCTTCTGCAAACCATTTGAGCAGTTTTCCAGTAAAGAATTTATTTATTCCATTTCTCCCCGTCAGGATTTTAAAATCCCATTAATCAATCAACAACACTAATTGTGACTTATACAGGTGAGGCACTTGGTTTTTGTTTAAATTTGAGATAATCCAGGTGGGAATTCCACCCCAATCAGAGTTGGTTCTGATTGGTGCAGCATATAAATCAAGGGTCTTCAAACTTGGCAAGTTTAAGACTTGTGGACTTCAACTCCCAGAATTCCTGAGCTAACATCACTGGAGGAGGAATTCTGGGAGTTGAAGTCCACAAGTCTTAAAGCTTTCGAGTTTGAAGACCCCTGGTATGAATCCTGTAAATAAACAAATTTTTAAAATGAAGTTTTATTTATTTGTTTATGTTTGATTTGATCTAATCTTATTTGTTTTGACTCAAACGGATTTCATTTTGGCACCACCTTTCTCCAGAGCTCCTCAGAAGAGAGCTGGAAGGGACCTTGGAGGTCTTCTAGTCCAGTCCCCTGCTCAAACAGGAGATCCATCTAGACCATTTCAGACAAGTGACTGAGCTTATTTATCACTTTCATTGTCTGGAGTAGTAACTTTCCACTTTGAGCGACCAACAGCGGAAACTAAAACTCTCAGATGCCAATCAAGAGCATCCGATAAGAACATCCTTTGGTCTTTGTCTCACACCAATTTCTACAGAGAGAAACTGCGGCTGAATTTTGCGGTGGCTCAGCTCGTCAACAAAACCATGCTGTCATCAAGGACTCAATTCACAACACAACCTGGGCTTTTGGCACACACAGTCATAACAAGGTCTCGTTTTCTCTGCTCAAGCGGAACACGACTGCCTAGAGTCAAAACCGGATGAACCTGGTCTGAAGAAAAAAACAGAAAAGTTGCAGAGGTAATTATTCATTTTCCAGCAAGCAAAGTTCAGGTTTCATGTTTCAGGGGTCAGATCCACCTCTGCAGGGTTGAGAAACTCTGCTAAGTTGTGAATCAACATTCAAGATCACCAGGGACTTGGATCCAGCATTGTTCTCACACACACACACACACACACACACACACACACACAGTCCTTCCAAGATTAGGGGCTTACAATGTTTTTTTTTTTAATTACATTTATATGCCGCCCTTCTCCGAAGACTCAGGGTGGCTTACAATTTTTGGGATACAACCCAATGCGCTCAGCAATAGCCTTCATTCCATTGTATATGCCTGCTTATTACTAAGCGGCATTTTTACAAAGTCAGCTTATTGCCCCCAACAATCTTGGGTCCTCAATTTACCTACCCCGAGAGGATGGAAGGCTGAGTCAACCTTGAGCCTGGTGGGATTCGAGCCTACAGCAGTTGTAGGCAGCTGGATCTTAAGAGCAGGCATTTAACAGCCTGAGCCACCAAAGTTCAAAGCTTGTTTGAAGGGCACTCCGTCCTGATAAATTGGTAAAAAAGATCACACCGCTGGATATGCAAAGGCATTTTCTCACTTTGTTTCTGGTCCATTCCAGGTAGTCCTTGTCTTGTTACAGTCATTCATTTAGTGACCGTTCAAATTACATGATGACTCCCCCGGGGATGCTGCAGCCATCATAAATGCATATGCTGGTGGCCCGGCCCCTGAATTTTGATCATATGATTGTGAGGATGCCGCAACTATCATAAATGCCAGAACTAGCCATAAGTCAGTTTTTTTCAGTGCTGTTGAAACATTTGAATACTTGCTAAATAATGGTTGTAAAATTGAGGGCTGCCTCTGGCATTACACAGATTTGGCAATAAAACATCCTCTAGAATGTGGTTGGTAGAATTTCCTTATTCCTCTTTACCATTCCTCTGTTGACCCCCAAAAGTCAGGAGAGCAAAAAGATGATGTCAGAGTTCATTGTGCTAAGACCAACCCTCCCTCCCTTCCTTTTTTCTTTTTCTTCCTTCTTTCCCTCTTTTTCTCTTTCTTGTTCTTTCTTTCTTTCTTTCTTTCTTTCTTTCTTTCTTTCTTTCTTTCTTTCTTTCTTTCTTCTCCTTCCCCCTCCTCCTTCTTCCTCCTCCTCCCCTTCTCCTCCTCCTCCTCCTTCTTCCCTCTCACTCTCCGTTCTCCTCCTCCACCTCCACCGTTCCTCCTCCTCTTCCTCTTCCTCCTCCTCCTCCTCTGGACACTCACTGCGTTTACAAATGGCACTCACCCACAAGGGCATTTGTTTGGTTATATATTAGCAATCTCCTGGCACTCAGTCAATAAACTGTGGTTTGTTCAGTAACCCATATTTAATAAGCTATGGGTCAGCATGGACAAATCTGTGTACTGATAGTATAACTTTATGTGATACACCAACCCCACCAATTTTGCTCTATTCTCTAAGGCAGGGGTGGCGAACACGCAGCTCTCGAGCCGCATGCGGCTTCCGGCCAAAATGAATGCGGCTCTTTGCCTCTTATATTATTATATTATTATTATATTATATTATTTTGTATACTGTGGCTCTTTGCCAAGTTTGGATTTTGTTATGCTGCTTCTGAGGAGGGATCTCTGAGGAGAGATTTCCGAGCGCGTAGTCCCGCCCCCGGCTGCGTCATCCCGTCTCCCATCCCTCGGAAACAACTGCACGGGCCAGCAAGCGTGGTGTGGCTCTCTGACTCGCACAGTTTAAAATTGTGGCTCTTTGTGTCAAACTTGTTCGCCACCCCTGCTCTAAGGTATAATTAAACCATGACTTCACCTAGTGCACAAACAGGGTAACAGCAGCCTTTCCATTTATGGATCGTGTATCTGCCCTTCATGGGTTTAGTTGTCCTGTTATTCAGCTTTTCCTCTTGCGCAATATCCATTTATAAATTCCTTGTTGACGTGGCAGATTTTTTTAAACAGCATTTTTGGTCTTCTTTTGGTTTCCCTTTCAAAGAATCTGAAGCCTGAAATTTCTCCAGATCTGTCTCTTGCCAGTTATGCAAGATCAGATGTCTTCAGCCTAGAATTTGAAGGAATTTTACTTTAATTTCTTGGGTCCCTGGTTCTCTCTGAGCTTGGCTGTTTTAAGAAAACCCAACTAGGTAATATCATCGGTCATAGAAGGGTTTGCAGAGAGGAGGAGAAGGATTGTGAGGTCCCTGGTGTTCTCTGAGCTTGGTGGTTTTATTGCAGATGTTTCATTACCCAGTTAGGTAACATATAAAGGAGTTTTCATCTCTTTTGCAGTACAAGAAAACTTGGCACTTCATGAGGCAGCCTGTTCCACAGGCTGATCATCCATACAGTCTGGAAAATTGTACCATTTTCCTTGTAATTTTAATGGTGGCTCAGTGGTTAAGATGTTGGGCTTGTCAGCTGGAGACCTGAGCCCCAGGCGATGGGATGAGCTTCCAGCTCCTGCCAACCTAGCAATTCGAAAGCATGCAAATGTGAGTAGATAAATAGGTACCACTTCACCAGGAAGAAGCAGCACTCCGTGACTTCGCGCTGGCCACAGGACCGCGGAAATATATTTGGACAGCACTGGCTCAATAGCCTTGAAACAGAGATGAATACCGCCCCCTAGAGTCAGCACCGACTAACGGAGTAAAATCTGCACAGGATTCCAGTGGTTAAAGTGCAGTATTGCAGGCAAACTCTGCCCACAGTCTGGAGCTTGATCCTGACCAGCTCAAGGTGGACACAGCCTCCCATGCTCCCAGGGTTGTTAAAATGTTTATTTGTGTCAGAAGCATCACAATTAAAACATATGTGACATAAAATTTAAAATACAAGATATATACAAATTAAATAAGTCTTGCCCAGAAACTAATATATATACAAATTAAAGATATCTTGCCCAGACACTAACAACGTGAATTGCATTCTGTCGCACTGCCCTCATGTGTACACTGATCAAGACACAAAAGGCAGGTATACATATGTGTGGTTGTCTGCATGTTACCACAATCGCACAGAGCGTAAGCCACCGTATCCACCATTTGTACAGAGTGTCTCTGGATCTTGTATCCGTGCACAGTCTACAGGTGGTCCTCAATTTACAACAGTTCATTTAGTGATGGGTAGACGGGAAAGGCTGCCTCGAAAAAAGTCAAGATAAGAGAAGACGTAGCCCACAGCTGCACAATAGAAAGAGATTCAGGAAGGAGCCTTGGTGGTACAGGCTGTTAAATGCCTAGCACTTAGTTCCAGCTGCCTGCAATTAGTGCAGGCTCGAATCCCACCAGGCTCAAGGTTGACTCAGCCTTCCATCCTCTCGGGGTAGGTAAATTGAGGACCCAAGATTGTTGGGGGCAATAAGCTGACTTTGTAAAAATGCCGCTTTAGTAATAAGCAGGCATATACAATGGAATGAAGGCTATTGCTGAGCGCATTGGGTTGTGCTCCAAAGATTGTAAGCCGCCCTGAGTCTCCGGAGAAGGGCGGCATATAAATATGAATAAAAATAAAATAAAATAAAATAAAATAATCTGCTCACTTCGGGTGACATGTGTCCAGCCGATTTAAAATGAACTCTTTCTCCACAATCTAATCCTAATCCCTAGAAAATCTACCTCACTGATGTAGCATTTCACATCACCAGGAATAAAGTGCACAATTTTGCTGACCATCTCACTTGTTACTCACATGATCGCTTGTTATAGCAATGGGATAGCAATTGCACTTAGACTTATATACCGCTTCACGGTGCTTTCCAGCCCTCTCTAAGCATTTTACAGAGTCAGCATCTTGCACTCAACAATCTGGGTCCTCATTTTACCCGCCTCGGAAGGATGGAAGGCTGAGTCAACCTTGAGCCAGTGAGACTCGAACTGCCAAATTGCAGGCAGCCGGCAGTCAGCAGAAGTAGCCTGCAGTACTGCACTCTAACCACTACGCCACCACGGGATGTCACATATAAGGAAACAAATGCAGATGTCAAATATTCTCCACCTCACTTATTTTTCTTTTGCAAAATCAGATTTGTCATTGCCTTACAAACTCTGTTTCAATGACTGCAATCTGTACTTGTCGCTCTTGAGAAAGTTGTGGTTAAGGGCAGGAAGTGCCAGGTAGACCAAACAGGAAATACAACCAGATGAGCTAATGGTTTTATGTTTATTTTATTTTTACTCATTTGCATCCTGCCTTTACTGTTCTTACAAATATCTCAAGGTGGTGAACTTCTCCAACACACCATCCTCCTCCTCCTAATGTCCCCACAATAACAAGCCTGTGAGGTGTGTTGGGCTGAGAGAAAGGAAGTGGCCCAAAGTCACCCAGCCAGCTTTCATGACTAAGGCAGAACTAGAACTCACTGTCTCCTGGTGATTGGCCCAAAACCCCCATGTGTCTTTCATGCCTAGAGTGGAACTTGAACTCATGGTCTCCTGCTTTCTAGCCTAGGGCCTTAACTCCTAGACCCAAATGGCACTCATGATTGATGACTTATGCTTTGTTTATTAATTATAATTTATTAACCAAATATTGCAAGTCTGATAGTGCAAATCTCTTGCCGTTCTTGTTTACAGTTTGAGAAATTAGTTGTTGTTTTTTAAATTCATATTTATTTGCCGCCCTTCTCCGGAGACTCAGGGCAGCTTACAATGTTTGGAGTGCAACCCAATGTGCTCAGCAATAGCCTTCCTTCCATTGTATATGCCTGCTTATTACTAAGCGGCATTTTTACAAAGTCAGCTTATTGCCCCCAACAATCTTGGGTCCTCAATTTACCTACCCCGAGAGGATGGAAGGCTGAGTCAACCTTGGTGGGATTCGAGCCTGCACTAATTGCAGGCAGCTGGAGCTAAGTGCTAGGCGTTTAACAGCCTGCACCACCAAGGCTCTGTTATTAGGGAAAATGAGTTCAGATAGATTGTATAGGTAAATCCTCAGCTTACAACAGTTTATTTAGTCACTGTTCAAAGTTACAATGGTGCTGAAAAAAGTGACTTATAAGCCAGGGGTGGGCTGCTGGGGGCCCCTTTTCCGATCTTGACCCAAGCAAAGTCCATGGGGAAGCTGGATTCACTTAACAACCAGGTTACTCATTTATCAACTGCAGTGATTCACTGAACGACTGTGGCAAGAAAGGTCGTAACATGAGGCAAAGTTCACTTAACAACAGTCTCGCTTAGCAAGAGAAATTTTGAATTCAATTGTCATAAGTTGAGGACTACCTGTATTGGCATGTTGCAACGGTTCGCTCAGTGACTATTCTAAGTTACAACGTCACTGTAAAAAGTGATTTAGGGCTGATTTTTTTGGGTGCTTGGCAACTGACTCACATTTACGATGGTCGCAATGTCCCAGGATCATGGGATCACATTTTGTGACCTTCTGATCAATGGGAAAGCCAGATTCACTTAACAGCTGTGTTACTAACTTAACAACTGCAATGATTCACTTAACAACAGTGGCAAGAACAGTCGTAAATGGAGCAAAATTCTCTGCCTTTGGCCATCTGCATTGGAAACTCATGATCTTCACCTTAAACTGGGGTTTCCTTAGCCACTTTGAGGTGTGTGGACTTCAACTCCCAGAATTCCTCAGCCATCATGGTGGCAGGGTTGGGTTTTGAAATCAATGCATCTTAAAGTTGGGCGTTGCAATCTATACATCTTAAAGTGGCCAAGCTTGAAATTACTGCTTTAAACACATCTGGAAGGGCCACCATCTGTTCTTATTCATGTTTTGCTAGCGGAGCACTAGAGGGAGCCAATGTTCTGCAGATGGACGGTGGACAGACAAACATACAAATAATAATAATAATAATAATAATAATAATAATAATAATAATAATTTATTAGACTTGTATGCCACCCTCTCTCCCTAAGGACTCAGGGTGGCTCACAATATAAAACCCAATACAATAAATTACTTAAAAAACCAATTAAACATTACAAGCCTAATAACAATAAAATAATTAAAATTCATTAAAATTACTCTAAAAACAACCCCACACACACACACTTGGTTCAGTCCAGGCCGACCTGCTGAAATAACCAGGTCTTCAGGTCATGGCGGAAGGAGCGGAGATCAGGGGCCCAACAAAGGCCCAGAGGGAGCTGATTCCATAGGGTGGGTGCTCCCACAGAGAAGGCCCTACCCCTGGGAACTGCCAGCCGACAATGTCTGGCCGATGGTACCCCAAGGAGGCCCTGCCTGTGGGAGCGTGCAAGCGATTGGAGTGTGATGCTGTCAGGAGAGCGCTCCCAGTACCCGGACCCAAGCCATGTAGGACTTTATATGTTGTTACTAATACCTTGAATCTTAGGGTTGGAAGGGGCCTTGGAGGTCTTCTAGTCCAACCCCTTGCTCAATCAGGAGACCAGAATGTCCTCCAGTATTCAGCTGGGAAATTTGAAAGCCAATTATGGGTTCTGGGAGACCTTGGCGAGATTCCGTCTGTACCAAGAAGAATGGTTGCAGGAGATGGGTACGTCCAGTTTAATGAAACGAAGTGGGGGTGACATGATAGCAGAGTTCCAGTATTTGAAGGGTTGCCACAAAGAAGAGGAAGTCAAGCTATTCTCCAAAGCACCTGAAGGCAGGACAAGAAGCAATAGATGGAAACTCATCAAGACAAAATCCAATCTATAACCAAGGAGGAATTTCGTAACACTGAGAACAATTAATCAGTGGAATGGCTTGCCACCAGAAATCATGGGTGCTCCATCACTGGAGGTTTTCAAAAATAGATTGGACAACCATTTGTCTGGAATGGTATAGGGTCTTCTGCTTGAGCAGGGGTTGGACTAGAAGACCTCCAAAGTCCCTTCCAAGTCTTATTCTGTGTTCAGATTAGGGTGTTATCTGAAGTCAGCCAGAAGGGACTTTGGACCAGCCATTCTCTTTCAGCTCAGCCTACCTCACAGGGTTGTTGCTGTGGGGGGGGGAAGTGGTGGTGGAGAGGGGGGGGGCTGAATGCCACCTTGAAATCAGGAGCACAGTGGTCAAAACAATTCAAGATGGCAGCTGCCACCATGCAATCAAAGCCCTGACTTTTTTTCTCAGTGCAGGATAGAAATGGAACATCCTTCATCAGATATTGTATGGAGCAGTGTTTCTCCACCTTGGCCTCTTGAAGATATGTGGACTTTGGCTCCCAGAATTCCCTAGCCAGCCATGCTAACCGGGGAATTCTGGGAGTTGGTCCACGCACATCTTCAAGTGGCCAAGGTGGAGAAACACAGGTATGGACAGTCACAAATTCCGTTCCCGACATCCCAACCAGCAGAATTTGTTTGTGGGAATCGCTTCCTTTGCGAAATCTCTGTATCCAAATCTGATGTGCAGCTCTGCATATTTGACTCCAGGAAAGTTCTAAGCATTTCTTCCCATTTCCAAGTTTGGCTGAACCTGTTGGACCCTCTACAGTTATTCCTCAATTTATGACCACAGTTGAGCCCCAAATTCCTGTTGCTAATCAAGACATTTGTTAAGTGAATTTCCCCCCGTTTTATGATCTTTCTTGCCACAGTCGTTAAGTGAATCCAGGGCAGTTAAGTTAGTAACACAGTCATTAAGTGAATCTGGCTTCCCCGTTGATTTTGCTTGTCATACGGTCATAAATATGAGCCACTGGCCAAGCATCCGAATCTGGATCATGTGACCATTAGGATGCTACAATGGTATAAAAATAAATTGCTTTTTCCCCTGGCTGTTGTAATTTTGAATGGTCCACTAAACAAACGGACAGAAGTCCAAGGATTACCTGTAGGCAGTAGCATCTGAACAGCCTCAGTTGTTTCTCCACCAGATCCAAAGTTCTGGATGGAAAAAGAGCAGGAGAAAACAAGGGATGCTTGCAGAAGGTCCTTGCAAGGCAGGGAGAAGTTTTCTTGCTGAGAATCAGGAATGGTACATATGTTGGGTGAATTATTAATAAATAAGTTGGGATCACCACCATCTGCCATGGCTAATTGGAGCCTCCAGCAAAACAGCAGCCACGAGCCTGGAAAGATAATTTTTAAAAAGATTGGGGGAAAGATTGGCTCAGTACGGAGGAGCAAGTGGGAGCCGTCACCAGGGGGGCTTTTGCCCAGGTTCACCTGGTGCACCAGTTGTGCCCCTACTTGGACCGAGATTCCCTACGCACGGTCACTCATGCACTCGTTGCCTCCCATCTTGACTACTGCAATGCTCTCTACCTGGGGCTGCCCTTGCGGACTATGCGGAGGCTTCAACTGGTGCAAAATGCGGCCACGGGGGCGGTGATGGGAGTGGCCCGATTCTCCCATGTGACACCCCTCCTGCGCGATCTTCATTGGTTGCCAGTTGCCCTCCATGTAAGATTCAAGGTGCTGGTATTAACCTATAAAGCCCTGCATGGCTCGGGTCTGGGGTACTTGCAGGAGCACCTCCTACCAGCATCGGGTCCACGCCGGTACTCCCACAGGCAGGCCCTTCTGGGGGTGCCATTGGCCAGACAATGTCGGTTGGCAGTCCCCCGGGTAAGGGCCTTCTCTGTGGGGCCCACCCTTTGGAACCAGCTACCCCTGGAGCTGCGTTTGGACCTGCACTCCTTCAGCTGTGATCTCAAGACTTGGCTGTTTGCACAGGCTGGCCTGGACTGAGCAGGGTTGGGAATTTTAATTTAAGGGTATTTTAATTAGATTTTATTATAATTGATTAGATAATTTGATAAATGTTGTATTTATTGTTTATATATTTCTGTGTAAGTCGCGCCGAGTCCCTCCGGAGATGGGGTGGCATATAAATCCAAATAAATAAATAAATAAATAAATAAATAAATAAATAAATAAATAAACCACCAATAATAGCAGTAGCATTTAGACTTATATACCGCTTTACAGTGCTTTACAGCCCTCTCTAAGCGGTTTACAGAGTCAGTATATTGCCCCCAACAGTAATTGTTATGTATGCAGGTTTGAATGTCATTGGTTTAGTTTGAACTGTTCTTGTAAAATGTCAGAAATGATTGGTTTAAAAAGTGCAGGAAAATCCTGCACTCTGATTGGCTGGCAACGGCGGCTGCTGGCTATACTCAGCCAAATCGGGTCTGTTATGAGCTGTAGTCACTAATAAACTCTTCACTGAAGCACTCCGCGTCTGACTCTTCATGCAAACTTAACACTGGCGATGAGGATGGGATCCTTCCTGAAGAGAAACAACGCGAAAACAAGCTGAGAGAGATGGCTGCGCTGAACACCCCCCCCAGCCCCATTCGATCCAACGGCAGAAGACTGGGACTCGTATGCGGATCGTTTCCAAATGTATTTAGAGGAAATCGATCGCCCACATTTCCGGGGAAGAGGGCGGTCTTTCTTATGCACTGTGGTCCGGCAGTTTTCAAGATGGCGAAGGCATTGGCGGGAGCTGCAGACGTGAAGGTAATGGAATGGCCTGATTTAGAAAAGCTTTTAAGAGCCCATTACACAAGTATTGTGCCTCATTAAGAGACACGAGTTTTACCGTCAGGATCAAGGGGAAAGCGAAAACGTTAACGACTTTGTGGCAAGTTTAAGAGACATTGGGGGTGCATGCAAGTTTAACAACTTGGAAGAGGCCATGCGCGATCGATTTGTTCTAGGCCTCAAAGACAAGGTGCTTCAGAGCAAATTATTATTAAAACCTAAGATCACGTTGAAGGAAGCCATAGAAGAGGCCTCCTCAGCAGAAGCCACCAAGTCATCAGCAGCAGCCATGAAGAAAATTAACAAGGCCTCAAGCCATCCTGATGTGGAAAAGTCCACAACAACTCATTGTGAGCAAATAGATTCTGAGTCAGACTGTAGTGAGGTGGAGGAAGGAATTTATAGACTCAGAATGGAGAGGAAATGATAGCCATATTCCAGTATTTGAGGGGCTGCCCCAAAGAGGAGAGGGTCAACTTATTTTCCAAAGCACCAGAAGGCAGGACAAGAACAACAGATGGAAACTAATCAAAGAGAGAAACAACCTGGAATTAAGGAGAAACTTCCTGACAGTTAGAACAGTTAACCAGCGGAACAGCCTGCCACCAGAAATCAGTGGCGGGATTCAATTTTTTTTTACTACCAGTTCTGTGGGTGTGGCTTGGTGGGCATGGCAGGGGAAGGACACTGTAAAATCCCCAGTCAGAGGTGGTATTTGCCGCTTCTCTGAACTACTCAAAATTTCCACTACCGGTTTTCCAGAACTGGTCAGAACCTGCTGAATATCACCTCTGGCGCTCCATCACTTCTAAGAAGAGACTGGACAGTCACTTGTCTGAGATGACATAGGTTCTTCTGCTTGAGCAGAGGGCTGGACTAGAAGACCTTCAAAGTCCCTTCCAGCTTCTGTTCTGTTCTGTTCTGTTCTATTCTATTCTATTCTATTCTATTCTATTCTATTCTATTCTATATTTATAATTCTATTCTATATTTATAATTCTATTCTATTCCATTCCATTCCATTCTCCCTTCCTTTCATCTATTCTATTCTATTCTATTCTATTCTATTCTATTCTATTCTATATTTATAATTCTATTCTATATTTATAATTCTATTCTATTCTATTCCATTCCATTCTCCCTTCCTTTCATCTATTCTATTCTATTCTATTCTATTCTATTCTATTCTACTCTACTCTATTCTATTCTATTCTATTTCATTCCATTTTATGGAGTGACATCCTTCATAAGCTAGCTTTCTCCACAAGACACTTCCCAGAGATCAGGGATTACAACTCTCTTCATCCCCAGCCAGCAGTCTGGCTGGGAATAATGAGTATGATGATGTGAGACCTTTTGAGGACACCAGGAGAGGGCATGCGAACCAGAAGATGAACCAAGGCTGAGAGTATTCGGGGAGTAACAGCACAGCCCCATCCAGATGGGATTCCCTGGAGAGGTTGGGCCATCTGGCTGGGCTGCTGAAATCCCATAAATACAGGACCTCTTCCTGTGGATTTCCTTCCTGTCTTGCTTCTATGATAGCATTCATCCGCTTTCAACGTGAAGGTTGGCGATTCTTTTTATTTGAGGATAGTCCTTGTGAAAATATGACATTTGCACCTCTTAAGTTGTCCTCCTGGATACCTCATATGGCAGGTTCTGCTGAACATAATAAATGTGCCTGCCAGTAGAAGGGTTTCCATGTGGTTCTTTTTTTATTGCATTTGAGTTGGAAATCTCTCCTTTTCAGCCAACAGTGTCGAGGTCCCTTGATCTGTAATCTCTTCATTCCAGGAGCCCTGGAGATCTTTAGATCTTCCACAAGTCCTGAGGCCCTTCTTTAGATCTTTCCTTAGCAACCTCAACAAGAGGTTGGATTCTTTCTTGTCCTCCCTTCTTCCCTCATCTCTCTAGCCAAGTCTTATAATTTTTAAATCCAGGATAATTTAAATATTAAGTATAGTCTAATAGCAATAACACTTATATACCGCTTCACGGTGCTTTCCAGCCCTCTCTAAGCGGTTTACAGAGTCAGCCTCTTGCCCCCAACAATCTGGGTCTTCATTTTACCCACCTTGGAAGGACAGAAGGCTGAGTCAACCTTGAGCCTGTCAGGACTGAACTGCTGGCAGGCGGCAGATTTAGCCTGCAATACTGCATTAGTTTAGTTTAGTTTAGTTTTATTAGACTAGTATGCCGCCCTCTCTCCCTGAGGACTCAGGGCGGCTCACAAATATAAAATCACAATACAATAAGTTAATTAAAAAATAATTGAATAATTGAATCACAAGCCCAATAATCGAATTCATAAAATTACATTAACATTTCTTAAAAAGCCCACCCCCCACATTTCAGTCCAGGCTGGCCTGCTGAAACAGCCAGGTCTTCAGGTCGCGGCGGAAGGAGCGGAGATCAGGGGCCAAACGAAGACCCAAGGGGAGCTGGTTCCCCAGGGTGGGTGCCCCCACAGAGAAGGCCCTACCCCTGGGCACCGCCAGCCAACACTGTCTGGCCGACGGCACCCCAAGGAGGCCCTGCTTGTGGAGCGTACAGGGCAATCGGAATGTGATGCCGGCAGAAGATGCTCCATAGTACCCGGACCCAAGCCATGTAGGACTTTGTATGTTATCACTAGCACTAGCATTCTAACTACTGCACCACCATGGCTCTTATAGTATTTATTTCCTTGGTTCAGTTTCTGTGTTGTTTCTCCATGTCATATAATGTGTTAAGCTTGCATGAAGAGACAGACGCGGAGTGCTTCAAGCTCTTTGTTTATTAGTGACTACAGCTCAGAACGAACCCACTTTGGCTGGGCTGCGGCTGCTACTTATAGCCAGCAGCCGCAGTTGCCAGCCAATCAGAGTGCAGGGTTTTCCCGCACTTTTTAAACCAATCATTTCTTACATTTTACAAGAACAGTTCAAACTAAACCAATGACTTTAAACCTGCATACATAACATAATATATGTAGGTATATGCATAATTTTGTATTTGTTTGTTTATTTTGTCATGTTTATGTAGTGTATTGTCAGGGTAATGTTGACTTAATAGCTGACCATCTGCTGTAATGCTGTAATGATGATGTAATGGTAGGAATGAGTCTGCAGGGTTATTTGACTTACCACTTTAAGAGTCTGTATTATAAGACAGGCTCTGTTGGGGGGTATCTCTCTCTCCATGTATGCTTCCCTGCTGTAGTTGCTGATTGATTGTTTGACCTTTGCCTAGAATGTGTATGTATATTCTTTTGTAGAGATAAACCACTATTTATTATTACAAACCTCTGTTTGCTGTTATTGCTCTTAGGTCATCTCACATAGTCACACTGTGCGCGCTCAGACAGGTTATGGGCCCAGTGCAGAGAGAAGGCCAGAGTGACTAGAGAGACCAGAGAGAAAAGAGAAACTCAGTCAGAGCTTGCTCTAGAGTCAGAGGGGTTGTGCGTCGTGGTTGGTACTTGTAATGGAAACAAGCAACAAGCTTCTGTCAGTATAATGGGAGGAAGTTTCATGGTGTCTAAGCTGAGTGGGACAAAGTATCTCTCCTGGAGTGTAAAAATGGAAATGCACCTGCGAAAGGAGGGATGATAGTTACTAATCCACTAGCAGAGGTGGTGACCCTTTGAGAGCCGTATGCCATGAAATTTCATTTTAATGTATGCCAATTAGTGTACATTCAAAGTTACAATAAAGTTATTCTAAGTCTAAGTCTTCTTCTTTTTGCATATGTTGATCTTGTGAGTTGCCTTGTTTATCTCTTGGGAGAAAGATGAAATAGGATGTAGATAAACGATGATGTAAAAATAAATCCATCTAGCATCAAAATCACTTCACCTGATTAGATTTTTATGGTGAGCATTCGAGTGGAAAAAGAGAAGTAGATAATTTTCTTTTAGCTTGTACTGGTAGCCCTTCACTTACAATCAAATTGAACCCAAGCAAACCAGTTGTGAAGTGAGTTTTGCGCCACGTTATGACATTTCTTGCCATAGTTTTTTTTTTTTTGGAGACAACCATACAACCCAGTGTGCTCAGCAATAGCCTTCATTCCATTGTATATGCCTGCTTATTACTAAGCGGCATTTTTACAAGGTCAGCTAATTGCCCCCAACAATCTTGGGTCCTCAGTTTACCTACCCCGAGAGGATGGAAGGCTGAGTCAACCTTGAGCCTGGTGGGATTCGAGCCTACAGCAGTTGTAGGCAGCTGGAACTTAAGTGCAGGCAATTAACAGCCTGAGCCACCAAGGCCCTTTGTTAAGTGAATCACTGCAGTTACTAAGGGAATAGCACAGTTGTTAAGTGAATCTGTCTCCTCTATTGACTTTGCTTGTCAGAAGGTCACAAATGGTGATCCCATGACTCCGGGACACCACCATAAATACATGCCAGTTGCCATGCATTCAGTGGTAGAATTCAAAATATTTTACTACCGGTTTTGTAGGGGCGCGCGGAGCATTCTAAATCGGGCTGTCAGCTTTGGAAGCCACATTCCACACTGCCCCATAGCCTGAGAAAGTGGGAGGGGAGTGATTTTAATTAAGTAGCTCAAAGTAGACAAAATAAAATTCTTTTGTTAGTTCAAGGTCATTTAGTATGGCGCAGGATGAAATAAGGATCTTACTTTTGGACTGATCGTGATTGGGCCATGTGATGTGATGACGACTAAGGGGGGATGGATTTGTAGTTTGGGAATGTGTGGAAAGACTGAAAAAACTTTTAGATTCGGGATTCCACAGAGGTGCCAGGTGCTATTCTAATAAAGGTACTTTTGAGATATTTATTTATTTAATGGGATTTCTATGCTGCCCTATCTCCTGAAGGACTCAGGGCGGCTTACAATAATAAAAGGAATATAATACAAAAATTAAAAAGCAAATAAATACAAAATCTCACTAAGCAATTAAAATTCATAAAACTATTACTAAAATCCCCTCCCCTCCATCAGTCCGGGTTGGCAAGTTGGAAAAGCCATGTTTTTAGGCCACGATGGAAGGACTGGAGGTCAGGGGCCACCCAAAGCTCCAGGGGCAGCTGATTCCATAGGGTGGGTGCTCCCACAGAGAAGGTCCTACCCCTGGGGGTCGCCAGCCGACATTGTCTGGCCGACAGCACCCCAAGAAGGCCCTGCCTATGGGAGTGCACGGGACATTGGGAAGCCGTTACTGGCAGCAGGGTTTGTCTCGGAGTTACTGATTGGAATGGAGGTTTGCTGGAATGCTGACACGGGCAATTTTAAGCATGAAAACTTACTTTGCTGTCAGTGTTGGTGAGTAAATCAGCTGAGCTACAAACAAAGAAAATATAGAGCAGGGATGGGCAGGTGTGGGTGGGTGGGTGGGGCAACAGCTGACTGGCGCAACTGGATCGCTAGAATCAGTGAGATCCGGCAGCATACCACCACTGCAAGTGTCCAAATTTTGATCAAGTGATTACAGGTCATAAATGTGAAAAATGGTCATAAGTCACTTTTTTCAGTTCTGCTGTAGCTTCGAATGGTCACTGAATGAATGGCTTTAAGTCAAGGGATCCCTATATAGTAGTTTTCAAGAGCTGAATTATCTTGGGATGGAGACCACTGGTAATCCAGACTGGGACTTTGAAAAACCATTGTAGAAGAAACCGCGGGGCATTGATTTTGATAGCTGTTATGAAAAGAAAAGCACCCTCATAGAATCACCAAGGGCCCAGCACAATAGGAGAGCCTCCAACTTTTTATGCGTTTGTATCATTCTATCAATAGACTTTTTCTTCCTCTGTCTTCTTATAAGCCACAGTGGGTTTTTTTAATCAATGTATTATATAAAAACGTTCATATAAAATCATTTCAAAAATCAAACCTGTAAAAAAACAGAACATTCCCAGATCTGGTATTTCTGTACCAATGGGGGATTATAACTCCCATCACAGGCCTCAGTGTTAGGGAATTAGGAGAAGTGTAGTTCTACCTTTCTAGAACATGCAAGGTTTCTAGAAATGCATTTCTAGAAAACTCTAGGTTTTCAAATGCGGTTCTAGAAAATGAAAGGTTTCTAAATGCATTTCTAGAATATGCAGGGTTTCTAGAAATGCATTTTTAGCAAGTGCAAGGTTTCTAGAAATGCATTCCTAGAAAATGCAACCTTTAAAATGCTCTTCCAATTCCAACCCAACACCGTAGAGATATTATTCAATGGCTTGTTATTTTTTGGGATGCTTCTTGCAGCACCAAGCAGCTGAACCTGTGATTGAGTTGAGAATTGTAGGCTACAAGCTGGGAGAATAAACACGCCGCCACCCCCAACCACAAAAGGAAAACAGGATGTGCTTACAGGATAGTCAATACTCCCAAGCTAAATTTATCCGGTTATTCTTTTGAAATGGTTCTGCTACATTAAGCCGGAACAATTTTGATGCTGCGTTGGCAGAACAATTTTAGCTACCAACCTAAACTGCCTGCAGGGATCAATATAGCATGACAGCACATTGAGAAATATCCAAGGAAACACACCTCTGACCTATGGTAGTTTGGATGAATGCATGGCGGAGAATCTTTGAGTCCTCTTAACCCTGAAGACACAAAGTTACCAACAATGGGAAGAAGAATTTCTCTATGGTCCAAGAGATGGGCTGGTCATTACGAGGAACCAAATGCCAGATTAAAATAGCTTTCATCTGATCCAAAAAGGGTTTCCTTACATTCTTCTATTCTTCAAATGTAATTTGAATAGGAGAAAGATGAGAGACCAGATCTATCCGGTGTCTCACCACAGGGAAGAGCAACCAGGATGATTAGGGGACTGGAGGCTAAAATATATGAAGAACAGTTGCAGGAATTGGGGATGGCTAGTCTATTTTTGGTCATCACACTATAAAAAAGATTTTGAGACTCTAAAAAAAAATGCAGAGAAGAGCAACCAGGATGATTAGGGGACTGGTGGCTAAAACATATGATGAACGGTTGCAGGAACTGGGCATGGCTAGTCTAGTGAAGAGAAGGACCAGGGGAGACAGGATAGCAGCCTTCCAATACTTGAGGGGCTGCCACAGAGAGGAAGGAGTCAAGCTATTTTCCAAAGCACCTGTATCTACAACTTCTGTTATGAAGACTTGTTGTTCAGTAGCTATGTTGTGTCCAACCCTTCAGAATCCCATGGAACACACCACGAAAGGCCCCTCGTCCTCCACTTACTGGAATTTTCCCAAATTCATGTCCATTATGTTGATGACCCTATCTAACCATTTCTTCCTTTTGCCTTACATCTTTCCCAACACCAGGGTTTCCCCCAAGGAGTCCTCTCTTCTCATTTGGTGGCCAAAGTATTTATTTATTTATTTGTTTGTTTGTTTTGACTTGTATGCCACCACTCTCCAAAAAGGACTCTGCTCACAGATAAAAAACACAGAACAATAAATTATTTAAAAAGAAATTAAACTAAACAAGCCAAAATACAACTATAAAAACCAAATTAAAATCGAATTTAAAACCCACCTGCTCCCCCAGATCAGTCCAGCCCAGCCTGTAAAAACAACCAGGTTTTTAGATCGCGCCGGAAAGAGGAGAGATCGGGAGCCAGATGGAGCTCAACGGGTAGCTGGTTCCATAAGGCGGGGGCCCATGCAGAATAGGCCCTTCCCCGGGTCACCGCAAGCTGACATTGTCATGCAGACGGCAACCCGAGGAGTCCCAACCTGTGTGCTCGCACAGGGCAACCGGCATTTGAGCTTCAGCTTCAGCATCTGTCCTTCCATATCTTAATACAGAAAACTCTTAAAGTGAATATAGAAAGAAAACCAGAGACTTTTCTTTTGGGTTTAATGGAACAAGACTTGGGAGGAAAAATCAAGAACTCTGATGTTATATATGTTGATTGCAGCAAGACAACTTTATGCACAGAAATGGAAAGTCACCTCGATTCCCACCATGGATGAATGACTGCAAAAACTGATGCAGTTAGCAGAGATGGCTACGTTGACTGTTTTGATTAAAGAAAAAAAAACACAAATACATTTATTTCTACTTGGAAACCACTTCTGGACTTTGTGCTTGAGGTGGAAAAAATACGAAATTTTGATTTTGGGTTTTACCAATTAGATAGATTTGTTGTTATAGAAACGGCTAGTTTCTATTATTATGAAAAAATAAAAAGTTGAGAGTAGATGTTAAATGCCTTATTTTACTGCACCAAAGGAGTTGCAAGTCAATGACCTTTTTTTCCTTTCTTTTTCCCTTGCTTTCCCCCACTATCCAATTCCCTTTTTCCTTCCCTAATTTCCCTAATATTTACTTGTATTCTCTTTGTATGTCATATTATAAATTAATAAGAAACTATATTAAAAATAAAAAAGCATCTGTCCTTCCACAGGACAGGTAGGGGTGATTACCTAAATTCAGTGGGAACTGTAGATTTAAGAACAAGGGCTCATGCAATGTGCTGCTTGTGTGCAAACGGAGAGTAAGACAACTGTCAGAAATATTTATCCCCGTTCAGTTGCTACTAGACATGCCAATTGCTCGCTGCCTGTTGTTAATCCTTGTATTGGAGTGATCTCACCATGTTTAATGAGGTTTCCTTAAACAACCTCAACTTGGAAGCCATCCTGAAAGTCGTGAATCTAACGGCACCCTAACTAAATGAGAATGTTGCCTTGTTCTACACAATTAATTAATCCATTAGATGACCATGACTGCATTCAGGCAGGAATGCTGGAGGTAACAAAATAGTAGAATAACAGAGTTGGAAGGGATACCCAGTTGTATATCTCCACCCCAAGCCAAATCAGTGATGCCCTCTCTGTGATGTCCCGTTGTCTAGATGCGGTACGGATCTGGATGGGCAGGAACGGGCTACAGCTCAACCCGGCCAAGACTGAGTGGCTGTGTGTACAGGCATCTCAGACCAGTCAACAGATTCCACCTTTGGTCATAGGGGGAGAGGTGTTGCCCCCTGTGGACAGGGCTCGGAACCTGGGAGTCCTCCTGGACTCACGGCTCAGTTTGGAGGAGCAGGTGGGGGCCGTGACCAGGGGGGCTTTTGCCCAGGTCCGACTGGTTCGCCTTTACACCCATATCTGGACCGAGATGCCCTTCGCACGATCACTCATGCACTTGTCACGTCCCGACTCGACTACTGCAATGCTCTCTATTTAGGACTGCCCTTGCATACCATCCAGAGGTTTCAGCTGGTGCAGAATGCAGCCGCGCGGGTTGTGATGGGAGTTTCCCGGTACTCCCATGTTACACCCCTCCTGCGAGCAGCATTGGTTGCCAGTTGCCCTCTGGGTGAGATTCAAGGTGTTGGTATTAACATTCAAAGTCCTTCACGACTTGGGTCCAGGGTACTTGCGGGAGCGTCTCCTGCCAATATCGAATACCGACGCCCTGCGTGCGACAGACGGGACTCTTCAGGGTGCCGTCTGCGAGACAATGTTGGCTGGCGGTGCCTCGGGGAAGGGCCTACTCTGTTGCAGCTCCCATCTTGTGGAACCAACTACCTTTGGAGCTCTGTTTGGCTCCTGATCTCCGCTCTTTCCGCCGCAATTTGAAGACCCGGTTATTTGAACAAGCCGGGCTGGACTGACCTCTTGGGGGCGGTTTTAATCAATTTTAAAGTAATTTTAGTGATTGGGCTTGTTAGTTTAATTCTTTTTAAAATATTTATTGCTGTATTTTAATTGTGAGCCGCCCCGAGTCCTCAGAGAGGGGGCGGCATACAAGTCCAATTATAAATATAAATAAAAATAAAAAAAATCTTCTAGTCGAGCCTACTGCTCAAACAATAGACCTATGCCGTTTAAAACAAATGGTTGTCCAGTCTCTTCTTAAAAACTTGGAGCATTCACAACTTCTGAAGGCAAAGCTGTTCCACTGGTTAATTGTTCTCACTATTAAGAAGTTTCTCCTTAATTCCAGGTTGCTTCTCTCCTTGATGAGTTTCCACCTGTTGCTTCTTGTCCTTTCTCAAGGTGCTTTTGAGAATAGGTTGACTCTCTCTTCTTTGCAGTAGCCCCTCAAATATTTTTAACACTGGTGATAAGAGTTGAATTGGAAAGCAATCTGTCCTGAAAGGGAAGGGTTAACCACTGTTGGAAGTTAAAACCCACCCCTCTCCTAGGAAAGTGAAATATTTTAGGATATATTAAAAAGACAGAATATTTCCCCTAAAAAGAGAAGTAGAAACTCAGAAGCAGAAACTCACCTCAGAAGCAGAAGCTCACCCCTCCCCTTTGTTAATGGGCGGGCCATTAAGACCTGGGCCAGAGTATTCTACATAACAAAGGCCTCTACCCATCTCACTTACCTGGCCTGGGAAGATTGCATCAGCCAGCACTCAGGTGAAGCCATGTGGTCCAGACAAAGCCTACAAAGCTAGCTAAGATTCCCCTGGGAGTCTGACAGCCAGTTGGGATACATTTCTTGCACAGGAAGAGGAAACACTAAGGTGGGGCCCAACAGAGGGTATATAACTAAGGGTGTCTCAGCATCTTGGCCCTTCTTTTCCTTCACCCAACATCTTGAAGCATGTGATCGTCCTTTTCCCTTTGGAGAGCCAAGCCATGTGGTCCTGTCCACCATTAGACCATCTTCCCAAACAGCCTCCGTGTTTCCGGTGTCTTTTTTCCCCACTTGGAACTGAACCCAGAAGGATATTTCTTCCAACATCACCACCCAAAAAATCCCTTCATCCAATTCTAATCGAAGAGGAGGCTAACTACGACTGAGAAATAAGAAGAAAAAATAATAATATGAAAAACTGGAAATAATGACTAAGGGCTTTGAAAAAGATCTAATGACACTGAGGACATTCTGTGGGCCATAACTGCTTGTGGCTCAGCTGTGTGTGTGATGGCAGAGTTGATCCCAAACAATAAGATTTGCAGAGGTTGGGTGCTTCTTGAATTCGCAGCCCTTTCAACCAGCACGCCGATTTCAGGCGAAGGTGATATTAGAAGATCTGTCAAAGTTATATGTTATAATTATACCGTGCACATTAAACTCGGCGTCTTTCCTGCCTAGCATGGTCTTGGTTTCAGCTGGGATCAAATTATTACATGTCAGCCAATACTATGAGATCGCTCTTTAGAAAGAGAAATATTTTGGCGGCTTTAATAAGTCCTTTGGTTAAAATGTGCGGTTCAGGCTTTCACTGCAATGGATACGTCTGGATTCCTTTGGCGTTAGATCTTGTTTAAAAAGCAACAGTCCCGTGTTATTATTGTTATGGATAGTCTTGGGAAAGTTTTTCCGTGCAGGCCAGTTAAATTGTGCCTAGACACATTAAAGAATTGCTAACACTCATGGATCCCTGCAAGATGAAGGAAAATATCGAAGTTTCTGATTTCACACTGCGGTCATCTGGATAGAGAGAAGCAATCTGGAACTAAGGAGAAATTTCCTGACGGTTAGAACGATCGATCAGTGGAATGACTTGCCTCCAGAAACTGTGAATGCTGCAACACTGGAAGTTTTTAGGAAGAGATTGGAGAACCATTTATCTGTGTAGAAAGTTAGCGCCCACCCCTCTCCTAGAAGAATGAAATATTCTAGGAAATATTACAAAGGCAGAATGTTACTATATTTCCCTGGATGAGAAAAGGAGAAACATGTTTTAAAGACAAAGCAGCTTCCTGCAGCTCCCTGCCCCACCCCTTTCAGCTCCAGGGTGATGGGATTAGGACATGGCCCTCAGGAAATGATGGGATTACCCATCTCACTATGTGGCACTGGTCCTGGGAAGGTTACATTACCTAGCAGGATTCAACCAAACTTAGCCACATACAACCTACAAAGCTAGCTATGACCCCTGACAGCATTCAGTCAGGATACTCTTCCAGTGCCCTGGGAAGTTCAAAGCCCAGAGGGGGCATAAAACCAAGGAACTCTCAGCATCTCTTCCCTTTTCGCTCAGGAGCTCCAAGGCATGTGGTCATGTCTACCATTAAATCTTCTTTCCAAGCAATTTTCCATTGTCTTCCAGTGTCTTTTTCCCCACTTGGAGCTGAACCCAGAAGGATATTTCTTCCAACATCTGAAATGGTATAATTTCTGAGCAGGGGGTTGGATTAGAAGACCTTCAAGGTCCCTTCCAACTCTTGTTCTATTCTATTCTATTCTATTTTTTTTTAATTACATTTATATGCCGCCCTTCTCCAAAGACTCAGGGCGGCTTACAATCTTTGGAGCACAACCCAATGTGCTCAGCAATAGCCTTCATTCCATTGTATATGCCTGCTTATTACTAAGTGGCATTTTTACAAGGTCAGCTAATTGCCCCCAACAATCTTGGGTCCTCAATTTACCTACCCCGAGAGGATGGAAGGCTGAGTCAACCTTCAGCCTGGTGGGATTCGAGCCTACAGTAATTGTAGACAGCTGGATCTTAAGAGCAGGCATTTAACAGCCTGAGCCACCAAGGCTCATATTCTATTCTCTATTCTATTCTATCCTATCCTATCCTATCCCATCCCATCCTATCCTATCCCCTATTCCCTATTCCCTATTCCATTCTATTTCTATGCTTTTGGCAAATAAGAAATGTAGGGTTCCACTATGTACACTACACTTCGATTAAATATAAGGAAAACATCCTGATGCTAACATCTGTTCAAGAGTGGATCAGTCTACCTACCAAGGTTGTGGTTTTCTATCTTTGGAGTTTTTAAAGAAGTAGTTGGACGACCCCCCCTCTCAAGGATGACTTCCGCCTATACCATTCCAAAATGGCTGTCCAATCTCTTCTTAAAAGCCTCCAGTGATGGAGCACCCACAACTTCCAGAGGCCAGCCGTTCCACTGGTTAATTGTCCTCATTGCCAGGAAATTTCTCCTTAGCTCTAGTTTGGATCTCTGTTTGATAAGCTTCCATCCAGTAGCTCTTGTGCTGCGTGTGGGTTTTAAAATTGAGGAAACATCAGTACCCTGATAACAAAAGATGCAAAGGATCTAGAAGCCCTAGTAGTAAAAGCCAAGGAGAGAAAAAAAATGGAACTAAAATTTAAAGATAAAAAGATCAAACTGAGGAGGAGAGGTACAACAACCAGCCTTAGAATTGTGAATGAAGATACTGAATTGACAAATAGCTTCTGCCTTTTAGGATGAACTATCAACAGTGCAGGAACAAGCAGTCAAGAAAGACTTTTCTCTCTCTCTCTCTCCCCCCCTCCCCCCCTCCCTCCCTCTCTCTCTCTCTCACACACACACACACACAAAAGCACTTAGTACAGCAGCCATGAATTCCTTGGGAAAGATAATCAAGTGCAATATGATGTGTTGATATCTAGAAAGATCAGAACCATGCAGAGTGACATACAGGTAGTTCTCCACTTACGACCACAATTGAGCCCCAGATTTCTGTTGTTAAGTGTTCAGTGAATTTTGCCCCATTTTATGACCTCTTTTGCCTCGGTTGCTAGGTGAATTGCTGCAGTTGATAAGCTAGTAACCCGGTTGTTAAAGGAATCTGGCTTCCCCGTGGATTTTGCTTGTCAGAAGGTCGCAAAAGGGGATGACGTGACCCCGGGGGACGCTGTGACCATCATAAAAAAGGAACCAGTCGCCAAGCATCTGAAGGTTGATCATAGGGATGCTGCAACATCGTGAGTGTGAGGAACAGTCCCACCTCACTTTTTTCAGTGCTGTTGTAACTTCGAACGGTCACTAAACATAGAATCAAAAGCGCCCAGTAGCAGAGGTGGCATTCAGCAGGTTCTGACCAGTTCTGGAGAACCGGTAGCAGAAATTTTGAGTAGTTCAGAGAACCGGCAAATGCCACCTCTGACTGGCCCCGCCCCTATCTATTCTCCGCCTCCCACTGAATCCCAGCTGATCGGCTGAGTCTTCTTTGGTTGCCCTGCACAGGAGAACGGAGCTGGAAAGCAGGTTAGTGGGGTGGGGAGGGAAGGGGGAATTTATTTATTTGATTTATTTGATTTATATTGCCGCCTATTCACCCATGGCGACTCAAGGCAGCTTACACAATGTAAAATCATATTTAAAACAAAAAAATAAAAATACAAACAATAAGAACTAACAAAAAGAATCAAATAAATTAGTAAAGTACAATAGAACAAAATTTGGGAAGGCAAAAAACAAAACAAAACAAAAACGAAAACCAACTCCCACCCCCACCCCGCACCCCAGAAAAATGTTTTGCAGTATCTTCCCCTGCCACACCCATCAAGCCACGCCCACAGAACCGGTAGTAAAAAAAACTTGAATCCCACCACTGCCCAGCAGAGATTATACTACCTGAGGCTTCTCAGGAAACAACAACTGAAGGAGAAACTGCTGGTGACCTTCTACCGCTGCACCATAGAGAGCATCTTAACTTACTGCACCTCTTTATGGTTTGCCAATTGCACAGTGGCAGATGGGACAGCACTGCAGAGGGTTAACGTCATTACCCATAAAATCATTGGCTGCCCTCTCCCCTCTTTGGAAAAGCTTTATAGCTTCCGCTGCCTTAAGAAAGTTCAAAACATTCTCAAAGATCCATCTCATCCTGGGCAGCCTTTTTTGGAATTATTACCATCTGGCAGATGGTACAGAATAATTAAAAGCAAGGACAAATAGGCTGAAAAACAGCTTCTATCCCAGGGCAGTAACTCTATTGAATTATACTGTATAGTGCAATATTAATGCATTAGCAGAGGTTTTCAATTCAATGTATAGAATGTGAAGAATGTGTGTTTGTGTTTATTTTCATAGTCATAATGTACACTGAAGATGGTATTTAATTTTGTTGTACCAGGTGCAATGACAATAAACTAAACTAAAATAAACTAAAATAAACGAACTGTTGTAAGTTAAGGACTACCTGCCCTTTTATTTACTGTGATTTTCTTTAGACTTTGAAGCTAGATAGTGGTAATTTGGATGGGGAACCTTCAGGTTGTAGGCTAGACTGAGGCTTCCATTAAAATAAATAATCTGGATGAAGGTAAGGACAAAATGACAAATGTTAGCAAAAAACACTCTGTGGAAATGTCCATGAAGACAACAGAACCTGAATTCAATGGGGAAAAAACACTGTTTAAAATGTATTATCAGAGTCAGAAATCTGTCTTTGTGTTTTGCCCTGGAAAGAAGATTGGAATGAGGAAGGGGAACTTTTAAATGGTACTGGTGTGCGTCACAGTTGAGGCAATGCATGTTCCTTGATCAATGCATCTACCTTACCAATCGTCTGCTACGGTTTTTGGCTCCAGGATTTGGAACTTACTCACGACTTCGGTGGGAAGACAATTCTCAAAAGTATTTAAAAGGCTGAAACCACCTGGGGGGACATGAGCTGATTCTGAAAGTCTTTGTCACTTCCCTACAAGAGCAGAGGGTGAGCGTCGGGCAGGTTTCTCAAGAGAGGAAATCCATGTACCTCTCTCTCAATATCAGTGGTGGGATTCTACCAGTTTCCCTAAAGGTTCGGTGATCGCGCACTTCGTGAGCATATGCAGCTTTCCAAACACCGGCTGAGGATCTGCTGCCGACTCAGCTGAGAGGATAAAGAAGAGAAAAACACAGGGGTGAATGGGAAGGCCCAGTCCTGTGGTTTTCTCTTCTTTCACTTCTCAGCTGATCATTGGAGCTTTTTTTTTACTACCGATTGGGCTGAACCAGGCCAAACCAGTAGCATTTCACCACTGGTCAATATGTATATATGTCAAGGCTTGAAAAAAACCTTTTGCCAGGGAGTAAAAAATTCCAACACATCCCTGTTAATTAGAGGTGATAGACCGTGTTTTTCTTTGCTGTCAACGCTGATAAAAATTAGACCCGGAAAGTAATCTAAAAACATTTTTATTTGTAAAATAAGAAAACCTAACAAAGCTCCATACTTGCAGCTTACTTAACACCAAGGCTTATAGAAAAAGAACAATGGAAAAGTAACAACGGAAGTTACAGGAAGTGAAGTATAAACTTTTTATACATGCGCAGTAAATCAAAACATCACAAGACTTTCTTATCTCATTACTACGGAGACAAGATAACACAGTGCTGGCTAGCAAACACCTGCTTGCTATAATATGAGCTTAGGAGCTTGACAGACAAACCAAAAAAATGCAGTGACAACATAATCCTAAGTTATCATCAACCTTACCTTTGATGATACCATTCCTTATTTTGATTTGGGTTAATTTGGGTTAATAACCAAAGAATTCTAATCAACAAGATGCTGTTAGAAGGAGACATATGTGGACTTGACTGGTCAGCCTTCCTACATTCAGTTCTTGGGTTGCCTTCAAGGTCAAAGAAGTCTATAATTAATCACCATAGTTATAGCACTACTAGAACATTCTGGGTGTCAAAACTTCATCAGATGAAGAATTTCCCTTTAACTTTGCAAAGACAAAGAGACTGGTTTTTTCTACTCAGTGAAACCAGTTATATTGCATACGGCATCGTTTATTATACTGCAGTTTAGCTACTAGAGACAATCACCAGTAGCACAGTGTTTGTTTTGAAACATAATTCTTTGTCAATGCTGATAATAGCAATAGCACTTAGGCTTATATATCTCCTTATAGGTCATCTAGTCCAACCCCCTACCCAAGAAGACCCTACACCATTTTTGACAGATAGCAGTCCAATCTCTTCCTGAAAGCCTCCAAGGATGAAGCTCCCACAATTTCTGAAGGCAACTTCTGTTCTGTTGGTTGATTGTTCTCACTGTCAGAAAGTTTCTCCTTATTTCTAGGTTGAGTCTCTCCCTGTTCAGTTTCCATCCATTATTTCTTGTCTGGCCTTCAGGTGCCTTGGAGAATAGCTTGACCCCTTCCTCCTCTCTGTGGTAGCCCCTCAAATATTGGAAGACTGGTTGCTCTTCTCTGCACTCTTTCTAGAATCTCAACATCTTCTTTATTGTGTGATGACCAAAACTGGATGCAGTACTTTAAGTGTGGTCTTTCTAAGGCTTTATAGAGTGGTATTAGTATCTCCCTTGATCTTGATTGTATCCCTCTGCTAATGCATCTTAGGATTGCTTTGGCTTTTTTTGGCTGCCGCTGTACACTGTTAGCCCCTTGGTCTCTTTATTCCACTTCATTATTATTATTTTGACCTTTTTGTTAGTTTATCTGTGCTTTGCCCATTCAAGGAGATGTAATCCTTTGAAGAGGAAATGGAACCTTTAACTATCAAATTCCCTGCCTATAAATTAAAGGATGACTAACAGAAACTTAAACAGAGCAGCGTAGGCAGGTTGGTAATCTTCGGGGGTGAGGGAATTGATTGCCTGTTGCCTCAATGACCTTTGTGTGTATGTGTATTATTCAATGGCCAACGTATCCTAGCTTCTTTTTTGGGTGAGGAATTTTTTTTTTAGCCAATTGTGTCAGGGTTTTCAGAAGAATTGGCTATTGTCATTAAGGGGATGGTATTTCCTGCCAGGATACTTCTACTGTCCAGAAGTTGGATTCATTAGACTGCTCAAATGTTTCATAAACAAAGCCTTGATCACCATCTCACTTAGCCAAACTGCAAAACAGAGGAGGAGGTTTGCTAGAACAGGAGCTTCAACCCAAATGGAATATTCAGCCCGAGTTTGTCATAAATCAACTGTAAATAATTGACATCCTGAATTTAATCCTCCAGGTAATTTTTTTTTTAACTCACAGATTTAATGAACAATTTCCATTTCGATTTAGCATATGGGAAGGGAGATATAATTGTTGTGGCTCGCCGGCAGCGGAATCGGACAGTGGGGAAGAACAGGGACCAGTCCGGGAGTCTGGGGAGGACTTGGACGAGGGATCTGGGTCCAATACAGAGATGGGGCCAGGGCCATCTGGGAGTTATGTGCTGACTCCAGAGCCTCCAGAATGGAATCAAGGAAGAGGAACAAGGGGGGCCTGTTCCCAGTGTGCATGTGCGCAGAGCTGCCAGAAGACAAGAGCAGCTAAGACAAAAGGGGCAAATTGGGAGAATGGCTCGGAGGTGATTGCCCTTCCATAAGGTATAAAGGAAGTGCAAAGGTAGAGAAACCTTTGCAGGAAGCAATGTCGTTTGCACTGATCAATTTGGACTCTGAAAGCTCCGTGGTGAATTTGTTCTCTGTTTGGTTTTGGAAAGACTAATTGGGACTTTAGTCATTGGCAGCATTTCAAGTAAGATAAGGTGCATTCTTATCCGACGTCTCTCGAAGAACTTTGGCAGGCATCCCTGGGGCTAATTATAATTGGTTAAGACTCATTCCGGGCTGTGAATGATGATAATCCACAGCCATTGAAAAAATAAAAGGGGTTTTGGATTTTATGTGTGTTATTGGTGTCTCAGGAAGCCTTGGTCAGAACAATAATGTTGACTAAACAGTGTTTAGAAGATACGTGTGAAATGGACTTATGTAGCTGCTGCTTCTAAGCACTGTATTCTATTATTATGTATAACACTCACTGTTTTACTTTATATTTCATCCGTAATCCTGCATTTCAGGCATAGAATAACAGAATAGCAAAGCTGCAAGGGAGCTTCAGGGTATTTTACTTCAGCCCCCTGCTCAAACAGGAGATCCTATAACATACCAGATAAATGGCTGTCCAATCTCTTCTTAAAACCTCCAGTGACGGAGCACCCACAAGTTCTGGAGGCAAGCTGATGAATTGTTCTCACTCTCAGGAAATTTCTTAGATCTAGGTTGGTTCCCTCCTGGTTTCCATCCGTTGTTTCTTGTGGTGCTTTGGAGAATAGGCTGACCCCAGTGGTGGGATTCCAAATTGCATGCTACCAGTACTGCTCACAGCAAATATGATTAGGGGACTGGAGGCTAAAACATGCGATGAACGGTTGCAGGAACTGGGCATGGCTAGTCTGCTGAAGAGAAGGACCAGGGGAGACAGGATAGCAGTCTTCCAATATTTGAGGGGCTGCCACAGCAAGGAGGAGGGGTTCAAGCTATTTTCTAAAGCACCTGTAGGCCAGACAAGGAATAATGGCTGGAAACTGAACAAGGAGAGATTCAACCTGGAAATAAGGAGAAACTTTCTGACAGTGAGAACAACCAAGCCATGGAACAGAAGTTGCCTTCAACAGCTGTGGGAGCTTCATCCCTGGAGGCTTTCAAGAAGAGACTGGACTGCCACCTGCCAGAAATGGTGTAGGCTTGGGTGAGGGGTTGGATCACTAGATGATCTACAAGGTCCCTTCCAACTCTGCTAATCTGTAATCTTTTATTAATTCTTAGCACCTATGTTTTCCTTCCTTCCACTTAAGAGTTGTGTCTCTCTCTCCACTGGGTGGCCAATGGAGCTCCAGAAGAGCATTATTTATTTATTTATTTATTTATTTATTTATTTAGTTAGTTAGTTAGTTAGTTAGTTAGTTAGTTAGTCTTATATGCCGCCCTATCTCCCGAAGGACTCAGGGCAGCTCACATAAAAACACCCAATACAAAAGTTAAAAGAATTAAAAAATAATTAAACTAAATAGACCAAATAAATATTTAAAACCCAAACCACAAAACATTTAAAATGAAAGCCCCTCCACTCAGTCCAGGCCGGCTTGTTCGAATAACCAAGTCTTTAGGCCGCAGCGAAAAGGAGCAGAGGTCAGGGGCCAATTGTAGCTCCAGGGGAATCTGGTTCCACAAAGTGGGCGGCCCCACAGAGAAGGCCCTCCCCCCTAGGGACCGCCAGCCGACATTTTCCATGAGATATCAGGCAAGTTCTGTTGATTCATTATCAAGCCCATTCTATTTACTCTTCCTTGGTCAGCTGGCAGCCTTTTTTTTTTTCTCAAGGACCGCCGAAAGAAAAATACAGCTGCTTCAAGGAGGTTCTTTGTAGCCTTTCTGGTTGGATTAAGGAAGCATTGATTTTCAACTTGGCATCTTTGATTTATTCTGTTTGCAAAGCAGCTGAAAGGTTTCCTTGCTGGCCAGCAAGGAAACCCAATGGAGGTTTGCTTTGGCCATCAATTTACTTTACATACTGGACCAATTCAGCTACCCCAAACGGCTGACTCTGTTCGAAGTCAAGGCATCCTTTGACCCACTTATCCAGTGTTGAGATTTTTACTCACATGGACAGGCATTCCTCAATTTACAACCGTTCATTTAGTGATCGTTCGGAGCTACGCCAGCACTGGAAAAAAAGTGACTTATGACTGTATTTCATACTCCTGACTGCTATAGCATCCCCCATGGTTGTGTGATTCAATTTTGGGTGCTTGGCGAGCAGCTCGTATTTATGACGGTTGCAGCCTCCTGGGCTTGCGTGATTTCCCCTCTTGCAAACTTCTGACAAGCAAAGTCAATGGGGAAGCCAGATTCACTTAACAACTGGGTTACGAACGTAGCAACGGCAGCGATTCATTTAACAACGGTGGCAAGGAAGGTCATAACATGGGACAAAATAGAAACCATTTCTGAATTTCGGGCTGGGTGTGGGAAAGGATGAAACTTTGACTTTGGGTCTTACAGATTAGATTGATCGATTTTTCTGGATTGTAGAAGGAACAGATCAGACCTCCAGCCCTTGCTTATCAATGGAGACCGAGTGGAGCAAGTGGTCAGTTTTAAGTTTCTGGGTGTTACCATAAAAGAGGACCTGACCTGGGGTGCTCACATTGCAGCCCTGGTCAAAAGGGTCCAGCAGAGATTATACTACCTGAGACTTCTCAGAAAACAACAACTGGATGAAAAATTGCTGGTGACCTTCTACCACTGCACAATAGTGAGCATTTTTACTTACTGCACCTCTGTATGGTTTGCCAATTGCACAGGGACAGATAGGACAGCACTCCAGAGGGTTAACATCATTGCCCAGAAGATCATTGGTTGCCCTCTCCCCTCTTTGGAAGAGCTTTATAGCTCCCATTGCCTTAAGAAAGTTCAAAACATTCTCAAAGATCCATCTGATCCTGGGAACCCTTGTTTTGAACTATTACTATTACTATCTAGCAGACGGTACAGAATAATAAAAACAAGGACAAGTAGGCTGAAAAACAGCTTCAACAACTTGGTGCAGTGTTGGGGGTTTTGGTTCAATGTGTGGAGGGTGAAGGATGTGTGTTTGTGTTTATTTGCATGGTCATGATGTGCACTGAAGATGGTGTTTGATTTCGTTGTATGAGGTGCAATGACAATAAAATAAACTAAACTAAGATCTTTCTAGAAATGACATTCATATTATTATGGAAAAACAAAACACTGTGATTTGATGGTTAAGGCCTTACACACCTTAAAGTTGCCAAGTTGGAAAAAACCAGCATTTTAAGGGATAGGTTATTTCCTGAACTGGCATGCTTAAAACGTTCTTAATTTTGAATGTGGATGTTGCTAGTTAGCAAAACAGCTAAAATTCGTATTGTAATTGATTGTATCAAGCAGAGACTGATAACAGGATACAGATCAGAGAGATTGTAAATAGCAAACGTGGTTTCTGCTGAAGTATGTTGAAATACATGGTTATGCCAAGAAAGATAACATTTCACTATTGAAAATATGTTTTAAATATTCTGTAAACTGTTTTAATTGGCACAGTGACTTTAATGGAAGTATGTTAAAAAGAGGTAAATATGATAATGGTTTAGAAGTTGGCTTTCCTTGGTTGGAGATTAAACCTACAAATTGATGTATGGCATACAAGCGCGCTCACAGGTCTCAGGTCTTTGGCAATGTCCAGGGGTGGGATTCTACTGGCTTGGAACTGGTTCCATAGAACCGGTTGTTATGATTCTGCACAGTTCAAAGAACTGGCAAATCATGCCCCTGGCTGGCCACGCCACTCTCTACCTGCCCCTCCCCTCCCTGCCCAGTCAGTCTTTATCGCGCACGTGCAACATCACGCGCATGCCCAACATCGCTGACTGCATTCTTCCCTGCCCAGTCACTCCTTAAGATATTTATTTTTTTCTCCCTCCCGACGATCAGCTGTTCCTATGATCAGCTGTGCCTCGCTGTCTTACTGCTTCTCCCAGGAGGCTTCCCCAAGGCCCAGGAAGGCAAAAAATGGAGTGGGGGGCCAGCACCACCACCCGCGCTCTATTTTTTGCCTTCCTGGGCCTCAGGAAAGCTTCCTGGGAGCAAAACCGCCCCCCCCCGGAGGCTTCCCTGAGGCCCAGAAGACCCCAAAATGGAGCATTGGGGGTGCTGCAAAAAAAGAAGAAGCCACACCCACCCAGTCACATAGCCATGCCCACCTAGCCACGCACACAGAACCGGTTGTTAAAATTTTTGAATCCCAACCCTGGCGATGTCACCGATGTGACAAGTCAGATTGGATAAGGCGTTGCTGCTGATGGATTTGTTTAGACCAGGGGTGTCAAACTCAAAGCCCACTGGCTGGATCCGGCCCATGGGGTGCTTAGATCTGGCTTGCAGGGCTGCCCTAGAAACAGCAAAAGACCGGCCCGTGGGGCCTCTGCCAGCTCCGCTTTCGCTGGCAGAGGGCCGCAGGAGGCTGTTGCAGTCGAAAATGGTGCTGGGGAGGGCCTCATGCAGCCCTCCTGAGCTCCATTTTCACTGGCAGAGGCACTGCGGAATGCCTTGGGGCCTTGAGTTTGACACCCCTGGCATAAGGTCTCCTGTTTAAGCAGGGGGTTGCATGGCGTGGCCATGGTGGGCACAGCCTACTGGAACTTCCTGTTTCCAGCTTCACTGGAAGCAGGCCCATTTCCGAACCTTCGGTACTTCTGGGAGGGCCGTTTTTCACCCTCTCAGGGGTCCGGAGGCATCCCCTGGGCCTCTGGGAGGGTAAAAGCGTCCTTGCCTGGGCTCTGGAGGCCCACCGGAAGCCGGAAACAGGCCTGTTCTGACTTCTAGAAGGCCCATTTCCCCGCTCCCAGAGCGTCTGCAAGACCCTGCACATCGAAAATGGGCCACGTGGAGACTCCTGGGAGGGGAGGAGAGGGATGGGCGGGGCCAGCCAGTCATTTGAAATACCGGTTCGGCGTACCCGATGAAACTTTAACATCCAGTTCGCCGAACTGGTTCAAACTGGTGGAATCCCACCCCTGGCAAGATTCCTTCCAACTCTGTTAGTCTGTCCTTCTTACTGTCATGACCCAAGGATTGTGTTGGTTGTTAAGTGAGGATTTCATGTAACTGCAACTTCTAACTTCCTGCTGGCTTCCCCATTGTCCTTGCTTCTGGGAAAATTGCAGGAACGTCAGAAATTGTGAATACAGGATTGGAGGATGCTGCAACACCCAGAACTCTGAAGGCTGGTCATAAGTACCATTTCCTCAGCAACATTATAGCTCTGAATGGTTGCTCAATGGATGAGTGTAACTCAAGGATTGTCTGTAATTAACCATGCCTGATCCCCCCCCCACATTCATTCTTACCAAAAAGAATATTTTTTAGGGAAGGGAAGAGAAGATTATACAAAGAGGCAATTTAGAATAGAATAGAATGGAATGGAATGGAATAGAATAGAATAGAATAGAATAGAATAGAATAGAATAGAATAGAATAGAATAACAGAGTTGGAAGGGACCTTGGAGGTCTTCTAGTCCAACCCCCTGTCTAGGCAGGAAACCCTATACCCGTGTTGGCAAACCTATGGCACGCTTGCCGGAAGTGGCATGCAGAGCCATCTCTGCCGGCACGCAAGCCATCACCCTGGATCAGGTGCACTGTGCATGTGCGCGTGCCTCCCACCAGCCAGCTGATTGTCAGGTACCTGCTGTGCATGCATGTGGGGGGGGCGTGGGGAGATGCGCATTTCAGAAGCACGGGGAGCTGCATGCAGGGGGCAGGGAAGGGGGTCACACACGCATGCGCAGGGGGGAGTCATGCACGCATTGCATTATGGGTGCAGGCACCTGACGACGAAAAAGTTAGCCATCACTGCCCTATGCCATTTCAGACAAATGGTTATCCAATCTCTTTTTTTAAAAAACTTCCAGTGTTGGAGAATTCACAACTTCTGGAGGCCAGCAGTTCCACTGATTACGGTAATTGTTCTATCTGTCAGGAAATTTCTCCTTAGTTCTAGGTTGCTTCTCTCCTTGATGAGTTTCCATCCCTTGTTTCTTGCCCTGCCCTCAGGGGCTTTGGAGAATTTTTCTTCAGCTTATTTCACTGCTACTCTGCAAGAAAGTTTTGCTTTCTGAACAATGTGCTGTTGAATTTGCAATATTCTTGTGGGTAATACAGCGGAGTTATTTTTCCCTCAGGGTGGTGATATTGTTAACTAATTCAAATTGTGGGCAGTTGGAGTTGCTAGAAGGATTGCATGTAGTAAAGTGTGCGTGCTAAAAAAATTACAAATATTTCCTGTAATTGCACGCTAAACTGAGTTCAAAATAAGCCTTGTTTTAGGAGGTTCCTAGCTTGAGCCTGCATTATATTGCTATTATTTATTAAATCAAAGCCAATAATGCACACCATAAAGCTTAATGCAGCATTCCGGATGCAGCTATTCTATTATTTCTCAACATGGACTTAATACACCGAAGGACATTACATGTATTGTCAGACATAAATAATTAAATATATAGGTATGAATGCTGTAATGGGAAAAGATTGAAAAAAAAAGGAAAGTAGGTTAAAAAGATGTTTGAAGACCTTCTAATTTGCTTCCTCCACCATCTGAATTATTTTTACTTGGCAAACTGACTCCTATTTAGGATGGTGGCAGTGTCCCGGGGTCTTGTGATCAACTTTCTTTGTGACTTTCTGGCACGCAAATTCAATGGGGGAAGCCAGGTTCATTTAGCAACCATGTCACTAACTTAAGAACTACATTGATTCACTGTGTCAAGAAAAATCGTAAATTGGGGCCAAACTCCTTGAACAAATACTTCGCTTAGCCACCCACTTATGTGGTCATAAGTTGAGGACTACTTGTACCTTAACAGCTACCCAAACTGGCTCTCCTGGGCAACTGCTTTAGGTGAGTAGTAAGGAATAGGACAGGATAGGATAGGATAGGATAGAACAGGATAGAATAGAAAATAGAATAGAAAATAGAATAGAAAATAGAATAGAAAATAGAATAGAAAATAGGATAGGATAAGATAGGAATAGGAATAGAATAGAATGGAATGGAATGGAATGGAATAGAATAGAATAGAAAATAGAACAGAACAGAAAAGAGAAGAGTTGGAAGGGACCTTGGAGGTCTTCTAGCCCAACCCTCTGCTTAGACAGGAAAGCCTGTACCATTTCAGACAAATGACTGTCCAATCTCTTCTTAAAAACTTCCAGTGTTGGAGCATTTACAACTTCCGGAGGCAAGGAGGTATACAGCTTCCTTTTCATGCTGTCAAGTGACAAAACTGGCACCAACATCTGACAGTCTTGGAGAACTGCCAATTCCCTGGCACCATCCATTCTTTCCCTTGGCCTTGTCTCTTTCGCTCTATAGAACCGTAGCTGCAGTACTGCCCTAGGCATTCACAGTTATCCCACACAACTAGTGTGAATCCACAACAATACCATGCAGAACCCAGCTGTGCTCCTGGCACCGAGAGCCACAAGGGAGTGGGAGGTGGAAGGGGGCATGGCTCAAAACAGCCTATTATTTGGGCCTTCAGTTTAGAGGGGATTCTGCATCCGGGTTACTGTTAGCCTGTGTGTGATTTGTGCTCTTTAATGGTGAAGCCTTCAGAGGATTTATTTAATGGCTATGAAATGAATTGCCAGTTGCAGGAATTCGGTATGTCTAGTTTAATGAAAGGGATGTGGTGGCTCAGTGGCTAAGATGCTGAGCTTGTCGGTCAGAAAGGTTGGCAGTTCGGCGTTTCGAATCCCTAGCGCCGCATCACGGAGTGAGCTCCCGTTACTTGTCCCAGCTTCTGCCAACCTAGCACTTCGAAAGCACGTAAAAATGCAAGTAGAAAAATAGGGGCCACTTTGGTGGGAAGGAACAGCATTCCGTGCGCGTTCAGCATTTAGTCATGCCAGCCACATGACCACAGAGATGTCTTCGGACAATGGTGGCTCTTGGCTTTGGAACGGAGATGAACACCACCCTCTAGAGCCGGAAATGACTAGCACGGATGTGCGAGGGGAACCTTCACCTTTACTTTTAGTTTAATGAAAAGAAGGACAACGGGTGACACGATAACAATGTTCTGATATCTAAGGAGCTGCCACAAAGAAGAGGGAGTGAAGTTATTCTCCAAAGCACCAGAGGGCAGGACAAGAAGCAATGGGGGAAATCTAATCAAGGAGAAGCAATTTAGAACTAAGGAGAAATTTCCTGGCTGTTAGATCAATTGATCAGTGGAACAACTTGACGTTGTGAATGCTCCAGCACTGGAGGTTTTTAAGAAGAGATTGGACAACCATTTGTCTGAAATGGTACAGGCTTTCCTGCCTGAGCAAGGGGTTGGACTAGAAGACCTCCAAGGTCCCTTCCACTGTTATTCTGCATATACCGGTACGTTGTAAGTCTGTTGCACATTTAACATTCGCAGTTGGTTCTTAAAGGCTGTGATTTTCATTATCTGCATAGCACTGGATGATCTGAGTGCTTCTCCCTTAATTCTGCCTTTGGATGTTTAACTTTTGTTCTGTGTCCTTTTATGTAGTCAATCAATCAGTTCTTGGTGCTTTATCACAACATCTGGATAGATTCAACCATTATTTCAGCTGGGAAACTGTGGGCATCCTAGATCAAGCCAAATTGAAAAATGCCAAGGATTCCTGGGAGCTTGGCTATCAGACAAATCAGCCATCGATAGATACATAGAGACCAACCCTATTTACACCATTGAGAAGAAAGAAAAAGCACAGAAGGAAACAAAGAATCGAAACAACACCCAAAACACACCCCCTGCAGCAGCAAACCCTCAGATAGGCAGGAATTAACACCAGACAAATAATGAAGCAGGAAACAATAAGCAAGGAACTACCAAGGAGAAAACTACACCCCACCAACACAGGCAGGGCAAGATGTGGAAAATAAACAAGAAAAACCTCACACTCACACTGATGGTGTTACCTGATCAGGTAGTGAAACATCGGCAAGCAAACAAACTCAGACAGCACCGAGGACCCCACAGTAACCATTTACATTAAACGTCTTAATATTGTCATTACGGATTCATATTTTTCATTACACATTTGGCACCGCTGCTAAAATAGGCTGTTATGTTTGACTTCAGAGAAATCGTAATTATTTCGGCCCCTCCTTTCTTCTTATA
Source organism: Naja naja (assembly GCA_009733165.1). Taxonomy (NCBI): domain Eukaryota; kingdom Metazoa; phylum Chordata; class Lepidosauria; order Squamata; family Elapidae; genus Naja; species Naja naja. The sequence goes on along the minus strand of CM019150.1, from coordinate 216,456,367 downwards.
TTTTAAATCAAGAACGAAGTGATTCTCTTCCTTTGAAATTATAAACGTCTGTCCTGGAAAGGAAGGAGGGGAGAGAAGTTAAGTTGCCAATATATCAGGCTCCTTGACAAGAAGGAAGCTCTCTTTCCTTCAGTAAAATCCTAGCGGGGACACTGAGGAAGAAGGCAATAAATATTGGTGTGTGTATGTGCGCAGAATAGATACAGTCCTATTATTTACGTTGTGCATTTTATCCTTTGTTATAGCAATAGCAAGAAGAGATGAAAGTCGTTGATAAGTAAGTCATTTTCTTTCTTTCTTTCTTTCTTTTCTTTCTTTTCCTTCCTTCCTTCCTTCCTTCCTTCCTTCCTTCCTTCCTTCCTTCCTTCCTTCCTTCCTTCCTTCCTTCCTTTCTACACTCAAAGAGCCATTTAGACCCATTTCCCACAGAAAATAAAACACCAGGAGCCACCAAACCTGGTGGGCATGGTCAACTTGATGTCACTGACTTCCACCAAGTCACATGATCTCCCCCAGCCACATCTACTCAGGTTTCATGGCTCTCCATATGGGAAACAGGTATCTCTCTTTCTCTCTCCCCCTCCCTTTCTCCCTCATCTCTCCTTTTCCCTCTCTCTCTCTCTCTCTGTCCCTCCCTCCTTCTCATCTCTTTCTCTCTCTCTGTCCCCCCCTCTCTCCCTCTCCCCATCACTCTTTCTCCCTCTCTATCTCACTCTCCCAACTCTCTTTCTTTCTCCCTCTCTCTCAATCTCCCTCCCTCTCTCAACTCTGAAAAGCAAGTCATTTCTGTTTGGCAGCTTTCAAAGCCCATTACAATAACGTAACCCAGACCACAGATTTATATTAATTTATTCGGTCCTTTTGAGAAACGGGCCCCATTAAAGTCACCCAAGGGTGCTGTTGATTACAGAGGCAGCGCTTGGGATTTAATTTAGATTCACAGCTTCAGGGGGACGGGGAGGGGCCAGCTGCTCTCTAATCAGAGGAGATTATGAATGACATCGTGGGTCAGGTGGTCGATGGGCAAAGGGGAAGGATCAAATGGAGCTCCACATCTGGTGACTTTGACAGATGTTTCTGGAGAGCAGCACAGAATAGTGCGAATAGAGGTGGTACTTTTCAGTATCCCACCAGGATTAAGCCTCAAATTTCTGTTGCTAAGCAGTTAAGTGAATTTCACCCCATTTTACCCCTTTTCTGGCCATGATTGTTAAGTGAATCAAGGCAGTTTGCGAAGTTATTAAGATGGTTATTAGAAGAATCCGGCTTCCCCGTTGACTTTGCTTGTCAGGGGGTCACAAAAGATTCAGCTGTGCAAGCAATGTGAGATGTAATACTTCCAGTTTTACAATTCTATTACAGATTAACAGAGTTGGAAGGGACCTTGTAGGTCATCTAGTCCAACCCTCCGCCCCACCCAAGCAAGAGACCCTACACCATTTCTGACAAATGGCAGTCTAATTTCTTCTTGAAAGCTTCCAGTGATGAAGCTCCCACAACTTCCAAAGGCAAGTTCTTGTATTAGTTGATGGTTCTCGCTGTCAGAAAATTTCTTCTTATTTCTAGGTTGAATCTCTCCTTCATCAGTTTCCATCCATTATTTCTTGTCTGGCATCATCATCATCATCATTATTATCTTTATTGTCAGAGTACAACATGTGTACAATGAGACTGGCTGAGCCTCCCTTCGTGCATGCCCCCAACACAACTCACAGTGTGGACAGAAGTCCCTAACCCAGTCCCAATCTTATTACACTATGTGACCTTGTTGCACAATGCACCGGCCCTGCAAGTCTATCGTATTATGATGCATGAAGTTATTTCCCATTCAGAAGTCTGACAGCCCATGGGTAGAAACTGTTCTTCAGCCTGCTGGTGCGGCTGGCTATGCTTCTATATCTCCTACCCGATGGTAGGAGAGTGAAGAAGGGCTGACTGGGATGTGAGTCGTCCCTGAGAATTTTCCTCACTCTTCTAAAGCAGCGAGCCCTAGCGAGGTCATCTAGTGGTATCAGGGAAGAGCCCACGATGTTTTGTGCTGTGCTCACCACCCTCTGTAATGTCTTTCTATCCATGTCTGTCAAGCCAGCATATCACACCGTAATGCAATATGTGAGGATGCTTTCTATTGTGGACTGGTAAAAGGAGGTCATCAGTCGTTGTTCCACTTTGTTCTTTCGCAAGACCCGGAGGAAATGGAGTCTCTGTTGGGCCTTTCTGGCCACCTGGGTTGTGTTGTTTCAGGTGCCTTGGAAAATAGCTTGACCCCTTCCTCTCTGGGGCAGCCCCTCAACTATTGGCAGACTGCTCTCCTGTCTCCCATGGTCCTTCTCTTCACTAGACTAGCCATGCCCAGTTCCTGTAATCGTTCATCATATGTTTTATTCTCCTGTCCCCTAATCATCGTGGTTGCTCTTCTCTGCGCTTTTTCTAGAGTCTCAACATCTTTTTTTTATAGTGTAGTGACCAAAACTGGATGCAGTATTTCATTAATAATGATATAATTCATAAATAAATACAGAAGATCAACGATGCCTCAGTATAAGGGCCCTGCAGGAGCAACAGTAGTTGCTTGACGTATTTATTCTCCTCTTGGGTCTGTGCCCAAGTTTTCCTGAACATTTACAACGTCGTGCCAGATTTCATTCACGCTTGACTTTTCCCAAATAAGAAAAAAAAAGAAGAGTAAAAATAAAAAAGTGGTATGTTATGGCTTGCAAACAGAAATACAGTCACTTAATACCACCTTGGGTCCTTCACGGCATGATTAAATACAGACAGCCTTTTGAGTAGCGGAGCGAAAAAAAACACCAACCCAAGTTTGCTTAGGAAAATTCTGCCTTGGCACCCACCTACAAACAAATCCTCTATATTTGCAACGGATTTCTCAACCTGGTGATTAAAAATGTTGGTTTTTAACTCTGAGGGTTCGTGAACGGTTATATAGGAAATCCTCGACTTACCACCAACATTTCTGTTGCGGAGCAAGACTGTTGTTAAGTGAGTTTTGCCCCATTTTATGACCTTTCTTGCCATAGTTGTTAAGTGAATCACTGCAGTTGTCAAGTTAGTAACATGGCCGTAGAGTGACTCTGGCCCCATATTATTGTGATTATAAAATATTATATTATTTCTGTGGTCTGGTGTACATCAGCTGGATTTTTCAGACTGGATTTGTCATTTTAGGCCACATTAAACAACCGAATATTTTTCCTGAAATAGAGAAGGCTGTCAGCTTATTCCCTAAAAGTTGGGTAGATTAAAGGCATCAAATGTGGGCTGCAAAGAGCCTGGTGAACACTAGAGGCCAGCAAAGAGTTCTTTATCTTTGCTGCCCTCTGGAAATGGTTCAGTGCTTTGAAGTTCAGATGTGCAGTCTGGTGTTCACGCATTAGCTTCTTTTCAAAGGACTGCAAGGCAGAAATAATCCCTTCACAAGGACTTGGAATAAGCAGCTATGGATGTGTTAAAGCTATCATCCCAGGATGTAAGCTGTTATTATGATTATAAAATTATTTAATTTGAATGAAATGTAACTGAAAGAGGTTTGGAGGTTGGCCCATGCACGTATTGCTTAAAAGCGCTGGTGTTTAAACCTGAGTTGCAGGGTGCTACCCTAAGAGGGGTACTGATATTGTCACCTAAAAGATTCACAGTGGAACCACACATTTAGAAATAGGCTTGATAATTTATCCAAATTTTATTCCAAGGCGTTTGGCACTTTATTTGTTGCAGGAAATTACCTTGCAGTTCAGTTAAATTGCAATCAAGAAGGTCTATTTTGGAGTATTTTTGCAAGTTAAAAATCTCTCTTTCTCTTTCCTTCTCTCTCTCTCTCCCCCCCTCTCTCTGTCATTCTCCCTTTTGGACTTGAAGCTAATACATGAACACCAGCCTGCAGATCTGACGTCAAAGCACTGGACAACCTCCAGAGGGCAGCAAAGATACAGAAAGAAGTCTTTTGCTGGCCTCTAGTGGTCACGAGGCTCCTTGCAGCCCAAATATGATATTCTTAAATCTATTCAATAGTTGACAACCTTCTGTATTTCAGGGCAAATATATTATGTTGTTTGAACATTCAGTAATCTTTTAAATATATGAAATGATGAATAAGACATTTAATTTGAATTTTCACTGTAACCATAGTATTTACCTAGAATGGAATCCCTGAATCCTCAACAGCTGGTTGTTCTCCTAGGTTTCGGGGCAGTGTCTTACTGGAGCCCTGATTAGTGGTGTGATATGTGGTTTTCCAAATTCATATCGGTTGCAGTGTCTTGGGGTCATGTGATCAGCTTCTGCGACCTTCTGACCAGCAAAGTTAATGGGGGAAGCCAGATTCACTTAACAACCGGGTTACTAACTTAACCACTGCAATGATTCACTTAACAATTGTGGCAAGAAAAGATGTACATGGGACAAAATTCACTTAACAAGTGTCTCGTTTAGCAACAGAAATTTGGGGTTCCATTGTGTCATAAGTCGAGAACTACCTGTACAGGTACTGCTTGACTTACAAAAGTTCATTTAGTGTCCGTTCAAAGTTACAACAGCACTTATGACCATTTTTCACACTTATGACTGTTGCAGCATCCCTGTAGACACGTGATTTATATTTGGAGGCTTGGCAACTGACTCACATTTATGACAGTTGCAGTGCCCCGGACTCATGTGATCCCTTTTTGTGACCTTCTGACTAGCAAAGCCAGATTCACTCAACAACCGTGCTACTAACTTAACAACTGCAGTGATTCACTTAACAAATGTGGCAAGAAAGGTTGTAAAATGGGGCAAAACTCACTTAACAAATTTCTCACTTAACCATATAAATTTTGGGCTCAATTGTGTTCGTAAGTTGAGAACTACCTGTAGTTTGAACACGTTAAACCTTACACTTGTACTTGCATTTCTTCCATAATAACCTCAGAATTCAGAAAACCCTGCCCTTAATCAGAATTTAATTTTTTGTCATTAATATTTACTCTCCTAAGTAAAATAAGAGGTGCTTAGCTACTAAGCTGTCAAGGGCTAGATTGTTATTTTCATCTTCTGCTTAAAACTATTCTCCCTCTGTAACATCCCCACACAGCAACTGAAATTTTAATGACTGTTATGTTGTAATTAAGTTCATTGTTATTTTATGGGTTATACTAGTACAACAGGAGGATTTATTGGTTTATTAAAGACTTAGAAAATTAAAAGAGGCAATGCCATGGCTGGGAACTATTAGTGATAGAATACTAGATACTATATCAAGCCCCAGAAATGCGAAATGACGGATGAATTTCTTTCCAATTAATTCTTGCTGTTGCTAAATCCACACATTGAATTAAGCAGTGAACGTGCTATGAAGCCAGCAATTGTGGTTTGTTCAACAAACTATCATTAAAGTTCATTATATTATGTACCACTGTTATAGTAAATATTGAAATTTGGAGCCAGTTTGGTCTAGTCACGCAGGGGTCCCCAAACCTGGCAACTTTAAGACTTGCGGACTTCAACTCCAGATCTATAATTCTCCAGATCTGGAAAGGCGGGTAGAAACTTAATATGGTTTATTTTAGCCTGGCAGGTATTTAGTTTCCTAAAACATGGCTTATGGCTAAGCTTGTAGCTGTATTTATTTATTTTGTCATGTTTATGTGGTGTATATTGGAGATGGTGACCCTTTGAGCGCTGTGTGGAACGAAATTTCATTCTAATGTATGCCAATTGGTGTACATTCAAAGTGACAATAAAGTAATTCTAATAAGCCCTGTTCACAGTGGCTTATTCAAGGAACGGGAGTAAATCATGGTTTGCGGTCATGCGGGCCACTGAAATGCTTGACCTGCCAATGGTATGTGAGCCATAGCAGAGGCTGGCGAGAGCTGGACTAGCACCCATTCTCTCCCGGCCTGTCCTACCTCACAGGGTGGTTGTTGGAAAACCCAGCTGGACCACTTTTGTTTTGTTTAGTTTACTTTATTGTTGTTCGTGCAGTGAAATTAAATGCCATCTTCTGTGTACATTATAACTTATAAAAATAAAACACAGAAACACACATCCTTCGTATTCTATGCAATTGAATTGAATACAATCTACACTTGAGACCTTCAAGAAGAGACTGGAAAGCCATTTGTCAGAAATGGTGTGGAGACTCCCGCTTGGGCGGGGGTTGGGCTAGATAACCTATAAGGTCCCTTCCAACTCTGATTATCTGTTATGTGAATGGAAACCCCCTGCATTCATATTGCACTACTATACACTATTGCAAAACAATGCGGTGTGTGAGTTAAAGAGGCTCATCGTAAGGCCCTGGCTGCAACTTTGGCTTTGCACTACCATGATGTGTGTTTGGGGGCAAAGCATTTGAATGGGAGGACCTGAGGTCAACTCCACCACCCTTCACACGGCGCCCTCTTCAGGGGGGACGCTGACCCTCAGCCTACCTCGTGGGGCTGTTGTTAGGAAGGGAGGAGGGAGAGAGAGAGATGTGGAACGCTCCTCCGGCGTAAAGGCGGGGCGAAGAGGGGGAGGAGGAGCCTTTGCTCCCCTCGCGCCGCTCCCTCCCCCCGGCTTCTCGCAGCCATCTTCGCGTGGCGCTGCGCGTGCGCGTGCCGGCTGTCTCTTTCTCTCGCGCGCGGCCGCGCCGTCTCCCATCGTGCAGCGCGCCGGGCGGGGAGGGGCGGGGCGAGGGGAGAGTGTGAGGCAGAGTCTGAGGCGAAGGGGGAGCGGCCTGGAAGCGGCCGCCGGGCGGGACGGCGGGAGCGCTGGCTGAGGAGGAGGCGGAGGCGGAGGCGGCCGCCGGGCATCCCTGAGGGCGCGTCTCCCTCGCCTTGGCCGCCCTTCCTTCCTTCCCTCCGTCCGTCCTCTCCGCCTTCGGCCGCCTCACACACAGACACGCACACACACACACGCAGCTGCGCCGGTGAGTGAGGGAAGAGCGTGTGAGGGGAAAACCGGGAGGGGGGCGTGAGAGTGAGGGGGCTGCGCCTTATGGGTCCGAGGGGTCGGGAGGGAGAGAAGAAGGGGGAGGGCCCCGGCACGTGCGGTTGAGGAGAGGAGGAACTGCCCTCCTGCCTCGGCGTGTGGGGAGAGGGGGTTGAATGGAAACGGGGTGGGGGGGTGGGCGGGAGGAGGCCCCCTCTTCCCGGCGGGTCCCTCGGGCTTCCCGACCCGGCTTCCCTCCCTCCCTCCCTCCACTCCAGGGAAAAGAGGCGGGGGGGGGTGCGGGCGGCGGAAATGCGGCTCGCTGGACCTGCGGACCCCCGCCCGGGGAGGTAGGGCTGGCGGTGGGTCCGTCCGCGCAGGCCCGGCTGTGGGCCGGGTTTTTTTTTCCTCCCCCGGGACTCCGACCCGAACCCGGACCGCGTCCCCCCCGCCGCCCCCATTTCGGCGCTCGGGCAGACGGAGCGGAAGCGGTTGAGGTTTCTGCGGCGGCGGCGGCTCTTCCGCGCGAAGACTTTGTGGTTCTTGGAAAGAGGCGTCCGGGGGACGGTCGAGCCTTTCGAGGGAAGGAGAAGCAGCAGCCCTGATTTGTTCTCGCATCCTCCGGGTTAACCCACGAGCGGACGGGGAGAAAACGAGACACGGGTTAAAACGTAGCCGTTGACTCTCTGCTTCCAGCCCTGCAAAACCCCCTTCCTGGTTTTGAACCCGGGTTAGTTAATCTCTCGCTCTGGTCCTGCTTGGGGTCTTGTTCCTTTCATGGTGGTGTATTACTAGGATAGTCCTCGACTTACAACCGTTCGTTTAGTGACCGTTCAAAGCAACAACGGCACTGAAAAAAAATGACTTATGACCGTTTTTCACCCTTACGACCTTTGCAGCATCCCCTGATCCTGTGGTCAAAATTCAGAGGCTTGACAACCGGTTCCATACTTAGGATGGTTGTCGCTGTGTCCCAAAGTCATATGATCCCCTTTTGTGACCTCCTGACAAGGAAAAGTCAGATTCACTTAACAATCAGGTGACTGACTTATCAACTGCAGTGATTCGCTTCACAGCTGTGGCAAGAAAGGTTGTACAATGGGGCAAAGCTCACTTAAATGTCTCACTTAACAACTGAAATGTTGAGCTCAATTGTAGTCTTAAGTCAAGGACTACCTGTACTTTGGGGAAGGCTTCCTTCCCTTCCCTGTTTTATTCCATATGTGTAGCGCACAATACAGGTAGTCCTTGGCTTCATGACCACAAATGAGCCCAAATTTATGTTGCTAGGGAGATGTTTGTTTAGTGAGTTTTGTCCCATTTTATGACTTTCCTTGCCATGATTGTTAAGTGAATCATTATAGTGGTTAATAACCTGGTTAAGTGAATCTGGCTTCCCAATTGACTTTGCTTGTCAGATGGTTGCAAAAGGGACCATGTTGGGTCATAGCAACGGTCATAAATATGAACCAGTTGCCGAGCATCTGAATTTTGATCACATAATCGGGGATGCTGCAAAGGTCATAACTGAAAAATGGTCATAAGTCAACTTTTTTCAGGGCTGTTGTAACTAGACAGTCACCAAATACCTGTATTACTAGGATTGCTTTGTAGAAAGTACTTCCCTTTCCTTCCCTGTTTTATTGCAAATGCACACAATATGCACAAGATATAAATGCTGGACGCTTTTACACTTGGCGTAAGATCTGAGTCCAGATAGTGCTGTATAGTAGAAATGCTATCAGTTGTGATTTTGGATTGCATTTTGGTGATGAACATCTGTACTGCAAACTTTATCCCCTTTCCCACCCTGAAATCCACATCTGGAAGTAGTTTAGATTTTCTTTCCCCTAACAACATCCTTAAACAATAACCAGTATATACATGGCATGATTGAATTTATAAACAGATTACTTGAGCTCACGAAAGAAAGGAAGGTAATATTAATTTGCTCAGTCGCGTTGTCTGGCAAATTTCATTCTAGTTATGATGAAAGATGAATGACTGCTTCCTTGCCCTTCCCTCTGGTTTATTCAGCTTGTCACAACTTTCATTTTTGCTGTAGGCCTGATAGCTACAACTTTTGGCTTGAATCTTAATGATGCTGGGTCTATATATAACTGAGCAAGACAACACTTGTTTCCATTGTGTACCTCTAATGTAGCTGTTTGCATATTCAGGATCCTGTGATAGAAACCATTATCTGTGATTCTCCTTCTCTTTGCAATTCTTAGGACTTGTTTTGATGCAGCGGTGTCTCCTCCATCTTTCTCGACATTCAAGGCAACCTCCACCTTTGCAGAGAGTTAACAGATGCTAACTACAATTTAATTTTAAAAACCCTAGCCATCATTTATATAAAGCAAACTGTCAGTGAATGAAGGTTAAGAGAGGACACAGATGTCCTCCATTCCCCAGAAGTGCTCAAGTGCCAGACAGTATTAGGCATTTAATGAACTGAATGGGGAATTGGTGACCCATGCTGCATTCTGTGTTGATATGGGCAACAACTGCACCTGCTAAAATTCCCTTCTCTGCACCACAACTAATTAAGTATTTAAGAGCTTTTATTCTTGATTGTACCTGGTTATCTTAGACCAATGTTGATGAAATCATACCCTGTTTTCAAGGAAATGGCTTGATATCAAGAGCCAGTTTTAATAATTTCAAACCAGGAGAGACTAAATCTTTATGTCTTCTAAGGAGACATTCAGTTTGCAGCCATTTTAATCATAAATGGTAATCCTTTTCTATTTTTGTTTTGATAGACAAGTTGGGGATTTTCTGAATGTTAATGTAACCTAACTATTAAAGGAATGCTTTGCACACATTTTAAAATTATTTTAGCTAGATTACCATATTTTAAATGTTAACCTAAATTTATACTGAATGCTGGCAGTGTTTACTGGTGAAGAACTATGAACTTGTAAGAAGCCAATTTGGATAATGATTTAACTTCCTAGAAAGGTATTGTTTGGACTGGGATATCCTGTGGTTATTTGAACATAGGATCTCTTGCCCTGTGTGTAATCAAGAAGAGATTGGGTCAGTTTGTACATAACAGGAAGCCATGGATTCCTGCTCTGTGAGTGAGTTGTGGTTGTACTGTAGCTCCTTCTTTCCTTTTCCTTCTGTTTTGCATGCCAGGGAAGGAAATGTGAAACTTGCAATTTGAAATAAATCACGTTTCCTATTAAAACCAAAGTGCAGAAATTATGGTTTGTTTAAACCAGTTTCAGAGTCTGGTTTGTTTACTGAGTTTTATCCAGCCACAGAGCTCTGAGTTTTGGCAAAACAGTGCAACATGATGTTGGAAGCTGAAAAACCATGTTTTCTTGACTTCTGATTCTTGGAAAGGAAAGGTGTGAGACTGGGATTTATTATGTCTGGATTGGATCATTACAATAAAACAGAATGACAGAATATCAGGATTGGGCATTTACTTTTGAGCTTGTTGAAGAGAGGGATAGAATGAATTCGTAAGACCAAGGACTGTTTCACATGCCACAGAAAGATGAGTTTCTAAAAGTAAGGATGTTTGAGCTGAGCCTGATGACTTCACACAGATTTGTTCAGTTTTTCTTGTAGTACAGAAATTGTCTGGCATTCTCTTAATATAAACTTTGGGGATTTTGGGGGCGGGCGGAGAGGTTCCTCCTAATCTAGTCTGCAGCTTTGGCATTTCTGATGGTTTCCCATCCAAGTATTAGTTTGGTTAACTTTGCTTAACTTGCAAGTTGACCAGATGCTATTACCTGCAGTTATGCACACACAATCAGGAGAGAGAATACTTTAACATGGCCTAGTATAGCCCTCTCAGTCTCATAATTGGCACTTCACATCTTTCTAGTGTGGTGGCTGTAGGGGTGAAGGTTTTTCTGGTTTTGCCCATTTAGAATAGCCTAGATAATGGAGGGCTTTCTTACATTATCATTTCTTTTGTACCCACCTAAATAAGTGTTCCTTTCCCAGGTGATTGGGAAGATTAATCTATAGCTTTGCTTTTATCATTTGAAAGCTAATTTAAAACCATTGTTATATTCTATAAATGCTACTTTTTCTTCTCTTAATGAAAAGTATTTTATTATCAAATGCCTGTGCAGAAGTTAATTGTATTTTTGCAGAAGCAATTACTGAATTGAATAACTTTGCCAGTGCATTTTAATAATCAAAAGGCAACAATTTTTAAGTTCTGTTGTCATTGCTCAGTCTGTCTGTTCTTGGTAGACTTACAAGACACAATCTATTAAGTCCAGTTCTGAATGCATGCAGTATTTTGCATCAGTTATCCTTCAGATGAGCAGCCTTCATTTTCAGAAATTCTGATTTCTTCACTCTTCTCCTTTTTATTTTTTCCTTTGTGACTGTTTTTTTGGTTTAGTTTTCTAAAAAATACTCTTAGTATTTAATTTTTTTGTGCTCTTTAGTCACTCAAGTGTACATTAACAATAGTTAGCCTTTCAGGGGAAACTCAAAAGAGGATTTATTCTCTTTTTATCAAAATAGGTTTTTAAAAAATCTTTTTTCTTGAGCAGGGAACCTCAGTCAGCATGAAACTTTAGGTTTGATTTTTCATAAGTTTGCTTCTTAAATTTTCTCCCATGGTTCCCTTTTTTAATAAGGGTATACTTGGAAAGTGCTGGTGTGTTGTTGTGTGTATTATATATATATATATATATATATAGAGAGAGAGAGAGAGTCTCTTTCTTTCTTTCTTTCTTTCTTTCTTTCTTTCTTTCATTATCTTGGGAATACTGTAGAAAGAAGATTAAGAGGCATAGATAGGAGTACTTCCTATTCCTAGCTTGGTACTAAAAACTTTATTATTTTGGTGGAAGGGAAAAGGCAGAGTCTTCCTAATACTGAGTACCTTTGAATTACTGGATTGAATTCATTGAAACTAGTCCAGGGACAGTGAAACAAGTTACATTTGTTTGTGGTGTAGTGGATAAAATAAGATTCCCCAAACAAATTAAAAAGTTTTCTAATGCCAAGCTGCTTTTAAATAGAAACAGATTTCAAAAATTCCTCTTTTTCCTAACTTTGAGATACTGCTGATCCTTTTTTTTTGAGTGGGGCAGTTGACAAGTTACCCTTGCTTTATATTCTATTTTTGTAGTAAACATTTTACTCTAGTTTTACCATACTCTGAATTATAGATTGTAGATATGACACTGTACAGGTAGTCCTCGACTTAAGAGTACGATTGAGCCCAACATTTATGTTGCTAAGTGAGACAGTTAAGTGAATTTTGCCCCATTTTACAACCTTTCTTGCCATAGTTGTTAAATGAATCACTGTACTTATTAAATTAGGAACATAGTTAACTGAATCTGCCTTCCTTATTGACTTTGCTTGTCAGAAGGTCGCATAAGGGGATCACCTGACCCTAGGACACCACAACCGTCATAAATACGAGCTAGTTGCCAAGCGCCTGAATTTTGATCAAGTGACCATGGGGATGCTGTAACAGTCAAAAGTGTGAAAAGCAGTCATGTCACTTTTTCCAGAGCCATTGTTACTTCAAACAGTCACTAAATAAACGGTTGTAAGACAAAGACTACCTGTAAACGACACTGTAGCTGGTAAGGATATGAATATGAAAAGAGAAGCACAGGGGATACAGTGCATATTTTTTTTCTTTCAGTGGCTTTGTATTTTTCTTTGCGACTTGTCTTAGCTTCTAGCATCAGCAAGAATGGTCAGCCTGATATTTGATGACATATAACAAAAATACCAATGCTGAAAATGTTATAGATTCATTTTCAGTTTCTATATAATTTCAGGGAATTGCTGGCATTATATTAAAGAGGTGCTGTCATTTCCGTTTTTTTATAGTTTCAGCTGCTTAGAATCCAAATTTTTGAATTTGGGGGGAAGGAATTCTGCTTTAAATTTAATCACAGGTGGGATGTAAATTAAGGCCAGGTAAATAGAAAGTACTAGGACTATGCAGTGACTTTAGATTCAAAGGCAGGAAAATACTTTTGAAAATGCAAAGAATGCAGTACAGCTGTGTGATCTTGGGGAGATGGACACTTGCCTTAAGGTGATCCAGGCAGGTGCTACATTCATGCCTCTCTGTGCAAGCAAAGCATCTTTTTGCCTTTAGTTGGTAATTCTAATTCTAGGGCTCCTGAAATTAAGTAGAAAAACATAACCGATTGAATATCTGTTTATAAAAATGCCATAATACTGAACTCACCAATTTGGATCTTTATTTCTATTTTTAAAAATGCAATATACAAAAAGTAACAGGGCTATTAATTTATTTTCTAGCCTATAAATACCTCATTCAGGATAATGAATTGAGGCAGTCTATCTCTTGTATTTTTTTCTGTATGGCATATTGTATTTCTCTTTGTGGAGAAAGCCTGAAAAGTTCCCATTCTTTCCAGCTTGCTTTACAAATGGGGTTTTAAAAGTGTTCAACAGTAGGGAGCTGGGACAAACCTCTTTCAGGATTATATGGTAGGAACTATATGTTTTCTGTTTAATTTGTTTTTTTTTTAAAAAAAATTTGGGATAGTGTTATATTTTGAATAGTATTTATTAGGAAAAGTTAGTCATGAGTGAAATCTGATTTCTCCCCTAGATTTATTATTTAATTATATGTAGCTAAAATTAGATTTTCTTTGTGCAATTTCACCTTTGGAATGCTTCCAATATCTATAGCCAGCTATTTTTTAAAATAGATTGTACAATACTAAAAGTAGCTTGTTTGAAAAGATGTTATGAAGTCTCACTGACTACTTCATTCAAAATGTAAACATCAGTTTTCCTGTTTAGTTACTACAAAAACATACAATTCTTCACAAGGGCCAAAGAAAGAAATAAAATACGGAAACAAGGCTTCTTGAGAAAAAGGTATCTTCAGAACTGCGTCTTCTCTGTTGGTGGAAAGCCTTGTCATCCGCAAGTCACTGAAGAAGTTGCACAATATGTGTTCAGGCTTAAAATTCTATTCGATGTGTTGTTTTCAGAGCAGGTCTTTTATGAAAAAAACATCAGCTGTTGTGATGGTTATGTAGAAAGCATGTTGGTGATCTTATGGAAGATGGTTTAAATCCTCATGAAATGTATAGATCATTTATTATATTTATATAGCTGACTATATATAGAATAGAATAGAATTCTTTATTGGCCAAGTGTGTTTGGACACACAAGGAACTTGTCTTGGTGCAAATGCTCTCAGTGTACATAAAAGAAAAAGATACATTCGTCAAAGAGTCAAGAACCTGATGAGGTACAACACTTAATAATAGTGATAGGGTACAATAAGCAATCCAATCTGCTAGGAAAGAGTCAATATAAATCGTAAGGATACAAGCGACAAAGTTACAGTCATACAGTCACAAGTGGGAGGGGATGGGTGATAAGGAGTGACGAGAAGGTTAATAGTAATAGTAGTGCAGACTCTGTAAATAGTTGGACAGTGTTGAGGGAATTATTTGTTTAGCAGAGTGATGGCTATTAAGTCAATACATGACTTTGGATGGCTAACTAACAATCCATTAAGATTGTCCAGACAAAAACAGCATGACACATTTGGGGTAATTCAAAGGCACAATTATCACCAAGATGGGTTCACACATAGCCAGGCCCCCCTGGCAAAAGGAAGAAGGCTGCAATACTTGTGAAAGTTCCATTCATGGGCCATTCAAATATTAAGAGATTGGTTCCATAATAGAAAAGGCATGCTTTCCAAGTCTTGTTGAATATTATTGTTTGATAGAAATGAGTCAGAGCAGGCCATACTGTCAGATCTTATGGGACAAGCACAAGAACTGAAGAGAAGAGTCTTGCAAATAACCTTGTATTAATGAAGGAGAATATTTGTAGCTCAGGGTTGAAATGAGGGGTCGGTCCTTGGTGCCTCTGAGCTTGTTTGATTTCTTGTAGATGTTTCATTACCCAAGCTAGGAACATCATCAATGCTAGCCTAGTTACCTAGTTTGGGCAATGAAACGTCTGCAAGAAAACAAGTAAGCTTAGATCCCTCAAATAATTTTGTGCACTGAAAAGAGCCTTATAGATGATCATCAGTACCTTGAATTAAATCTGGAAGCCAGTTCAGCTCACAAAGCAACTGTATTACATGGGTATACCAAGGCATACCCATGAGTACTTTTGTGTACTTGTGTGTCTGAATTCTGGATCAGCTGTAGCTTCTTAGGTCTTAAGGGGCAGTCCAGATAGAGTACATTGCACTAATCCAGGCAAAGGGGAGGGGTGACAAATCCTGAGTAACTGTGAGAAGGGCCCCCAGATGAAGAATAGGTACACTTGACATATAAGATGAATTTATTCAGAAGCTCTCTGAGTCATGGTTGCCCTATGCACTTTGAACCCGGAGCTAGCAACCTTCTAGAAGGACTCCTAAACTGCAAACTTACTCTGCTTGAAGGCATGCTACTCCATTCAGAACCTCAGATCCTGATCTGGGGGTGGGTGGGAGTCCCAAACCCACAGCTACTCAGTCTTTTAGGCTTGAGCAAATTACTACTTATCTGTTTATCCACAGCATCTAAGCCCAATTACCTGTCATTTCCTGGGAGGTTTTGGGAGGCATGTGGATTTAGAACACAGCACCCTCAGGACCAGCAGGTTTGAACTTTTCCCAGATAACTAGGAAATAACCATGTTTTAGTCAGCTTACTGGATTTGAGACTTGACTGTAGCTCAGAGTTATTCTGAACAGGTTTATCTGTGAATATTTCTCACAGGGCATTGTAGATGTTCCTCTGGCCCAATTGCCAAGCATCCAAATTTTGATTGTGTGACCATGGAGATGCTGCAATGGGTCTGTGACAATTCACCATGGCCAACTTGCCACGGCCAACTTGCTGCGGGACAGGAGTTATACTAATATCAAAGAAATGGTGGAATAGAATCATTAAAGAAAGGATGCAAAAAGAGGGACAGAATGAAATGTGAATGACCAAAATTAAAACAATTTTTTATTTATTTTAAATAAATTGAATTGTTAAATTGTCATGCAGTAAGTTGTCCTGTGGAGAATGGGCCATGCTGAGTTGTCCCATGGTGAATTGGCTACGGTGGTGAGTGTGAAACATTGTCATAAGTTAATTCTTTTCAGTGCTGTTGTAACTTCGAATGATTGTGAATGAATGTAAGTCAAGGACTACCTGTATTTCTATACTGATGATGTCCATGGAATTGTTTTCAACTCTATTCAGAAAGAAATTTGAAAGGGAGATGGTGGGTAGAAAAAATAATGTGGGATATTGATGCAAATGTTTATGAGAGCAGTGCTGTTAATGGTCCTTCAGGATATTTTTAAAGAAGACTTAATAGAGACAGCTTGAGGGAATGGCTAGGCAAGAGGCCAGAGAAACCAAGGTCAGTGCAGAAAATGTAACTAAACTAATGAGTCATATCTTTTTTCCCTTTTTTGTGAGCAGTGAAAGTTAGGTCATCGCAAAGTATGTAACAGGCAAGACTTTTATGGATTGCAACAGTCATCAGATCTCAACAGATTTCAAACATAGGAAAGTTGTATAAAGTTTGTGCTTCGTAGTATCTGAATAGATAAAACAATTTTGTATGTTTTCCTTGGAAATTGCAAGTGCTTTCCAGAACAAAAATTCATCTTTTCCAGATTTGTGGACATTTCTATCCATAGTCTTCCTGTTTCTCTTCCAAGAGAGGAGAGAGTAAATTAGGTAATAAATGCTAATTATTTCTTTATGGTAAAAGACCAGAAACAATATTCAGAAGTAAGCACGTAAAGAAAAAGAGAAAAGTACCTGATTTCAATAATAAAACATAAATCTTAGGTGATGTGGTGTTGGTGTTCTAGGTTTGAGGTTCTTCTGCATTTATTCATCTTAATGTCATTAGCAATTTAAAAAGAAAATGAAAAATAATCTACACTATTGTAATCCATAGAATAAACTAATAGACATCCAGGCAAACACAATTAAAAAATCAGCAGTAAAACTCTACACAGGCTTGAAAGATAGATTTAATAGATTGGCAAATTAATTAGAAGTGGGAAATGCTAAATCATGTAGCTAAATGGTAAGGATGAAATATAAACACCTATTGTGTGATTCATATATCATTTCACAGATTCTGTTTTTTATGCAGTCACACAGATACTAAAAAATTGGAAAGTAGACTGGAGAGTTTCTATAGCAGAATGGGCTTGTGATGATGGTGTATCAAGAACATTGTCTTTGGGAATTACAGAGCCTTTCCACTGCTGTTGAAATGAGATTCTTCCTGACTAGCATGGGTAACATTCATATGACACTCATTTGTTTAACTTTTAAAAGGATGCGAAGGAAGGAAGCATATTGTGATTTTGACCCCTCTCTTACTAACTTATTTTTATGTTGCTTCTGAGAAATAGTTTCCTTTGAATATTTTAACAAACATTTTTTTTGGTCAAAATTGTTTTCTGTTTTACATGCTGTAACTAACATGGAAAATACTGAAACTGTTATTGTATT
Organism: Naja naja; assembly: GCA_009733165.1. Taxonomy (NCBI): domain Eukaryota; kingdom Metazoa; phylum Chordata; class Lepidosauria; order Squamata; family Elapidae; genus Naja; species Naja naja. The sequence continues at coordinate 216,438,977 of CM019150.1, read as the reverse complement.
GATCATTTTATGATGTTAACCGACCAGTCACTTATATGAGATGGGAGACTATGCAAGTATAGAAAATAAATTAAACTAAGCCATTTAAAATGGATAACATGTACTATTAAGCGCTATTTATTGTTGTAGAAGTCTATTCTATTTAGCTCAGTAAAGAACCTTCTTGCATTCAGCCCCTCTGCCCATCCTGCATTTATACTACTTCATCAGCTACTGTTTATAAGGTAGCTGGTCAGTTCCTCATGCCTTGTATGCCATCATCTGTCTTTCTATTTTAGTAGGCCATTCTGCAGTGCACATATATTATTCCTGACACATTTGAACATAGAAATAGTAATAGTGGCTGTAGCAGAACCAGGTAAGGAACTGAGTCATACTTGCAATTGCTTTGTTACTAATAAAAGTGTGTAATAGAAAATGTATGAATCACTAAAGAGAAGTCCTCCGCTGTATCTTCAGTTTTTCAAACTGAAGGCCAAAACCTCACTTTTCCACAGTACTGCTTGGGAAATGCAGCTTGGAAATAGCTAATAGTAATGCATTGCCTCCCTCCCCAAAGAAGGGCATCATTAACTTTAAACTGATTTGACACAAGGGTTTTTTAGAGTAGGGTGACTCTTGTATTTATTGGTTTTGTCTAGTCCTCATCAATTTTGTGGGCCTGGGTTCATCTAATGACAAAATGGGTAAAAGAGTGATTGCTGGACTAAGGATATAATTTCGTATTAATTAGGCTTTTAATGATCAGGTTACTCAAGTGTAATGTGTAAATTATTGTAGCAGTCTGATGACACCTGTGTTACAAATAGTGTGCCTGTAGATGAATAGAGACAGCTGTGTTATTAACAAGGAGGCTTTTGTTGTCAACCAAAGAATAAAGCTTTTCATATTATTCTCTGATTCTGTCTTTTAAAATGTTTATTATCTAAAGCTAAAATACAGGCTTCATTTTATTATCTCCTTTATTGATATAATTATGGATTTCAGAACTGAATTATTTTCACAAGCATTAAAACATGTAATTTTGCTTTGTAGTATCCTTACTGAGTAAAGTCTCCATTTTGAGCTCGACTTCTGACACCTCTGTGGACCTCATGGTCAGCCAGGTGTTGCCACCTGTTAAGAAATGGGGTACAGCAGGGCTGTTTCACAAAGTGCACTGGCATGAGCAAGCACGCCTCTTTGAAACATTATTAGAGAATCCTTTGCAGAAAGCTTTGTTGCAGCTGTTTTGAAGGCTTTCCCTAATTGTCTGCATATTATGTGTCCATTCGTAAGACACTTCCACTGGGACCGAGCCTGAAGTGTGGATCAAAGCAATCGGTGTGGAGCCTTTCAGAGCATGTGGCTGCTTTAATGCTCCAAGGAAGAATGCTTCACTGATGGTGCAATTTATGAAATACTGCACCCTCTTCAAATACTTTCACAATACTTCCATATAGCTTTAATTCTGAAGCTAGCCCCTTTGTGCTTCTTTTTGCTGGGAAAATCAAGATTCAGAAACATTTCAATGAATGAATAAAACTCATATTACTAGCATTAAAAGCTTTTTGTAACCTTTTGATTGTTGACTGCTGTGCTGAAGAAATAGACCTGTATATAAAATATTTTCATATTATTCACAACAAAATCCAGGTTAGAAGTAATGATCCTTATTATGGGTGAAGCAATTTGAATTCGTAGCCTTTTATCTTAATTGATATTAATCACCCCCAAAAATCTGGATAAGCTACTTTGTTACTTTTATTTTTGTTCCTGGGTGTGGGAAAGTATTCTAGCTATTAAAGCTGTTCAGGTTGTATTTTCTGTAGATGATGTTGGGATTGTTGAGGAATTAGGTATAAAGGACTTTGAATATTCTATTGTTTGATGTCAGTAGCAAATATTACATTATTTGTATACCATTTGCAGAAGGCATAGAAAATACTCTTTTCTGCAAACTAAAGTTTATTTGTATTTTGGTGGCCCAGATTTGGTAGCCTTAGCTATAGTCTTCCTTGAGCCACTTGCCTTGAGCATACAAATATTCTAACTGTATAGAATATGAAGTTTTCTGTGTTAACTCAGTTAATTATATCCTTCAGGGCAGAAGGCTGTTCTGACAAAATATAAATTTAATTGTCATCGGTACATTAAAGATTTTTTGAAATATTTTAAGACAAACTACACTGTCAAAATCTGTGGTATCCATGCTTGAACATGACTTTGGACAGTATGAGGGCTGTCTCTACCAATTCCAATATTTAAAAAAATTCACCTGCAGATTATTTGTCCCTTTCCACCTGGTTAATTGCTAAAAACAAATGAAAGAATTGAGAAAGAAAGAATTATACATGGATCCTTGTTAAAAAAAAACCCTTTCCTTTTTTACGTTTAAAGGGCTAAAAAAGATGGAAGAATAATAGCAGCAAGCAGATCAAACCGGCCAGTTCAAACCTTCCTTTGCAGCAAAATACAACTGCATCAACAGTACACAAACTCACAAAGAGATAGAGAGTGCACCTGCACCCTCCAGTCCCCAACAATATAGCAGGCTCCTGCATTCTAAAATATCCACAAATAAAAGGACACAACAGATTACCTAGTGTGTGATCAGGAGAGAATGGTAACAAGGTCAAAAATTGCAAAGCAAATCAAAGCATTGGACTTTTAGAAAAGATAATTGAATTGTGTTGATGTTGACTTGCTGAGTTTAGATAATTCATGGTCACACTGCACGTGGCCTTCCGTTCCATTCAATAAATTATGGAGTTTTCAAATGCCTTTTTTTAAAAGAGGAAGATGCTTGTTTTATATGTAAAGGTATATTGAATCCCTGTTTCCACAGGAACCAAAGACATCCAGATAATTAATGAGATTAAGTGGTTAAGAAGAAGCAAGCCAGCATGTACTGAACATTTGCATTTCATCACTTCTGTGTGAATTTAAGCACACTCTTGCATGCACATATACAGTTGTGTATCTTTGATGTTGCCTCCAGCATTCTTTCTGCTTTTCAAGGTCACACATCTTAATCTGATCAGGACTAACTACTACTTCATAAGAATTGTTTCATAAGAATTTCAATTCATTGTACACATGTTGTGCATTGACAATAAACGTTTGATTTTGATAATTTTGTTACAAAGAAGAAAGAAAGAGGGATTTACTTGACTTCTAGGGATTCAGGTAATGTGCAACAAGTATGGAAGGATATTCATCTTTTTTATCCTGTCTGGTATGTTGCTGACCAGAATATTTTCATGGCCATACCTTATGTTTACAACTGGTGCTACCACTGTTGTCTCAGAAGAAATTGACATGATCCTAAAAATCAGTTATTTAACAGTAGTTGCCTTTATCTGCCTTCACCAGCAAACTCTAGTCAGGAGTATCAAACTGGCGGTCTGTGCGCAGGCCACTCCTACCCCAGTTCCACGAATGGGAAAAACGTTGAAAAACGTCACATGATGGCAACATGATACGGCGAGTGACACCCATGCCCTAATGTTACTTTCTCTCTGATAATCTAACTGTTTGAGCTACGTCTTGTCCAATACTTTGGAGGATGGGAGGTGGGGGGAGAATTTTAATTTCAGACCTTGTTTTGAGAGAGAATACAGGTTCTTCAAAGCCCTAAAGACCTTAGTTAATTCCCAAGTCTTGGTTTAGTTTAGGTGGATGGGAGAGGCTGGTTAGATATGTTTTTGCACTGAGTGACCAGATTCCATCTTGTTTTGTTTTGTACTGTATTTATGTTATTACATTATGAGTTGCCCAGATTTGGTTTGGAAGTTGGACTGTGCCTAAATTAAATTATATAAATGAATATAAATTGTGTGTCTAGAAGTGCTACGGAGAGCCAGCAGACTAGAAATTAATTGGAATGATTCTCGCAAATATTTGGAGGGAGGGTTGGGGGGGAAGGGATGGAATGTTCTTTTAACGTAAAAAGTGCAAGGGAATTTCAAAAAGTCAAGGAATTTTTCTCTCTTTATCCAGTGAATTCAACCAGTCACCATATTACGCTAAGGGAAAACTCAGTCTAGACCAAAAATAAACTAAAGTAAATGGGCTTGGATCTGTGGAGGACACATCGGGGCAGATAAGCACCCCAATACTTAGTACCAGTCGCCCTCAGTACAGCAGAATTACTAGTCCAGCTTTGAGTCCAGCTGTCCCTTTCAGTAATGTATGGTTTACTCTTCAGTCAATCTTTCTCCAAAGGCAGAGTCGGAAACACTGCCTCTGTGTCAAGTGCTCCTTAAATCCTCTTGGTTGGCTCTATAACTCCACTGTGATCCCTGTCCTCCAAGATTAATGCAGTAGCATTATGAACATGAATGATTCCACCTGCTGTACTGGTCTAGACAGGAGAATGTGAAGAATAATTCTCCAGTTGCAAGACACATGAAAACCTCCAATCACAGTTGCAGAAACCAAACCAAACCAAAACCACCCAAATTCAGAAATATTTCTGAAATGCATCCACATTTTGGTGAAGTAAAACACTCCTTGCAGCTTGCTTGTTTTGACTTGGATGCAGACTACTTGAAACTAGCTTTTCTGGGGGACAGAACAGCTTGTTCATGGAATGTTCTGCAAATCTCATTTAACTATCATCATCTGGGCAGGTAAACCATTCACTAACAACTCTGTTTTGCCTGGATTAAGCTTCGGTTTCTTGGCTTTCATCTTGTCTGCTTTTGTAGCCAGGCATTATTCAGCATGTCAGCTGTCTAGTAGAGATCTAAAGTACCAGAGGCAGGAGGAAGCATCCTAGAATTGTAGATTTCAACTATAGTAAGGAATTTTGGAAACTGTAGCCCAGGGTTGTCCCACCTTGGCAACTTTTAAGACCTGTGGACTTCAACTCCCAGAATTCTTCAGCCAGCAATGCCTTAAATTGTCAAGGTTGGACACCCTTGCTCTAGCCTGTTGCTACTGCAGTGATCCACTTCTACTGCATCCCCAAGAGAAGGCTATTCACTTTTGGTTTAAACCTTTTCAGCAAAAAAGGAGCTACCTTCTGAAACAGTCTGTTCTGTCACTGTACCATTTCACAGGAAATAGTTCAGAGGACCTGCTTTCTTATAATTTAAAATCCATTTTTATTTGTCCAAATTTTTGGTACGAGTTTGTAAATGAATGAAGGCAAATATACATGTACTGGGATAAAGTTTCAGGATCCAATTTGAGTTGGTTGTTTAGTTCAGGGGTCTCCAACCCCTGAAAGCTGCCAAGTTTGAAGACCCCTGGCCTAGACAAATCATTCCTAGTAGGGAGGAATATGTACTTCTCTAGATGCAGCTGAGAATCTTTTTTCTATCGAATGTGGAGAACAGTGGGGAACATTAGTTAACCACAGTTGGTTGGCTGAACTTCACCTAGCACCTAGTCCAAATGATTGAAACTGGGGAAATAAAGTTGTGCTCTTGCGATGCAAATTGCACCTCTTTTGTATATGAGTCCTTTATTGTCACTTTTGTACAAAAGGTGGGTTAGGTGCTTGTCAGCACAAGGCTGGCTGCTTTTACTCCATCTCTTGTGTTACTAAGTCTATATATGTGAAAATCATCTAAAGAAGTCAGACCAGGTGGGGCCTAATCATTTTAGATTGAACTGACAGAACTGTAAAATCTTAGTCATGCCGAATGTCTTCCCTTTACTGCTATCTAAGTGTCTAGCCATCCTGTCATTGGAAACTCCTGAGATTTCTTCAATGGGTAGTTGAACATTGGCTTTTTGTTTTTTTGCATTTGGCACATTATGCATGCAAATGTTTGCTCAGTGTGGAATTTGAGAGACGGTAGTAGCATACTGTAGGTCAGGTTGGAAAATAAATGAATGAAATATATATCACATTTGGTTAATTTGTAGATTTGACTAAGTAAATGTGGAAAAAATTGTTCTTGATTATTTGAACTGTGGTAGTGCTTCTATGACATGAATGGTGTAAAGATTTTGGTCTAAAAACTAGTATCTGAGATAGCTTGTACGTTATTAATACATTTTAGGTGGAGGGGAAGTCGAGTAGGTGAACCAGATTGCATTGTATGTTTACTCTCTTACCCAAGATCCATTCAAGAATTTACAGTGCCAAAGTATGGAAATCAGCCATGTGCATAAGGAAGGTGTGATCATTTCTCATGATTTGATGCTTTAGTTCAAAGTGAATAAAGTCCTTTTAATTTAGTCTGAGTTCTTTTTAGGGCTTAGACACATTTCATGACTAGATAGGAAACTCTAATCTGAAGAAAGTCAAGCCTGGGGAGCTACAATTTGAAGCATCTTCAAAACTCTTGGGTGTGGCCCTTAGAAGCTTCCAGAAATTGTTAATTGAAACTTTAAACATAGCAGAGAAAATGCATTTCGCATATGGATGGGGAAGAAGAGTTCAACTATACTGAATTTTAAATTAAGTTGTAAATGAAATCAAATTTTGGTTTTTTTCATGGCTATGCTTACTGCTTTTGGGATTGTGGTTGTCTCACAATGTGCTTACGGTATTAGCCTGGAAAAGATTATTTTAGGTTTGAATGTTAACCTAATAATAATATGGTATTTAAAAGATGTAACAATTACAGTGTCATTAAGTCTTGATTTCTTTTAAACCATTTTTTCCTTAAAAAGAGCATTTGGTGGGAGAAATCTTGACTTCAACTAACTAGCATAGAAATGGGAACAAATATTCTTGAGAGAGATAATCTTTGGACACACACACACACACACACACACACACACAGAGTGCTCTTGCACGGATAATAATGTTTGTTGTTACTGTTAATGTAGTGTAGTGTGTTAATTCCAAGAAGGTGCAAAAATACATTTAAGGTGCCAGATTGCTTTACTTTCATTTTTATACAAAACCTTATTGTACCTTCCATTTTCAGTAGTTGTAAATTGCTTATTTGAAGACTTTTAAAGTGGAATAGAAATAGAATGGAATAATCGTAATATAATAGAAAATTAAGTATAGGAGTATGGTTAAGAAATGTTAATGATGTTTTCAACGTTGTAATTGTTTTTAAGTTTTTAAACTGTTGGAAAAAACTGAATAAAGTTTATTAAAAAAAAAGAAATAGAATAGAATAAAAAAATTATTGTCACTTCAAATGTACTTTTTTTAATGTACAGCGTACATTAAAGATGGGCGGCATATAAATGTAATTAAAATAAAAAAAATTAAATTTCATTGCATTCAGCTCTCAAAAGATAACCATTATACATATACCTACATACACACACATATATGACACAGAGAAACATCACAGTCTAGCTTGAATGTATACCTATACATGACAGGAAAAAAGAATCCTGCAAGTTTACCAGACGGATGGCATAGGGAACAAAGCTGTTATATAATCTGGTAGTCCTGCTAGAAATACTTCAAAACCTCCTCCCAAAGTGGAGCAACAGAAACAGACCGTGAAGTGGGTGTGTGGGGGTCTCTAACAATGCTTCAAGCTCTAAGCACATAGCGCTTGTAAGCAGCATCCTGAATAACAGGAAGCGAGCTTCCTATAATCTCCGCTGTCCTCACCACTCTCTTTATGGGCCTTCTGTCTGAGGCGCTGCTGCCACCAAACCAAATGGATGCAGTTTGTTAAAAAGCTCTCAATGTCGGAAATTTCCTACGTCGGAAATGCAGACGCTGGTTTGCATGGTTCACTAGGGATGACATCTGAAGAGACCAAGTCAAATTGTTAATACATTCTTCGTAGGTTTGGGCTTCAGTGTGTGCGTGTGTGTGTACAGGTAACCCTTGTTTAGTAACTATTTCATTTAGCGACTGTTCACAGTTATGACAGTAATGAAAAGTAGCTTTGCAACCCGTCTTCATATTTATGACTTTTGCAAACTTGCAAAGCCAAGGAAAGTTGAAGTAGGATAGTAAGAACAACCGTACTTTTACTTAATGATCCAGTTGCTGGTCCCAACTGTGGTTGATAAACAAAGTCTACCTCTATACTGAATTGTGCTAAAGAAAATTTCTGATTATTTCCAATTATTATTACAGATTAAAAGAACCATCTGTTTATTGGGACAGACCTCCTGCTGAGAGCCAGAAAATCTTTTTAAAGTAGGTATTCTGTTTTTGTTTTTCCTGCTTGCTGGCATGTAAATGGATAGATTATATTGTATAAGCTAGCATACAATTGAGTAAGGGTAGTGTAACAGTAATAACTTTCACCCCTTCTGCAATTTTGGTTCTCATCTGCATGCATCTACTCAATTTTTTTTTGTTGGGTGCGACCTTTGCTAGTTTAAGCTGTTTCTTTAAGAGGTGTTTGATTGCCTGCCTGTGGTGTAGGAAAGCATTTTCTTGTATGGTTGTCGATAAGATTTGTGGGTGAAATCCACAAGTTGCTTAGAATGGGGATATACCAAGACTGCGGAATTGTAAAAGAAAATTAGGAAGAGGAATGGGATAAGCTCAATTGTCTTACTGTTTTTTTTTTAAAAAAGATAGCTTCTTAAATACTGCTGTGATAGTTAACTATCTCAGCTTCTCCAGATGTCATCCTTCTTTTTTGATGATGTGAGGAAGACAAATGAATTTTAATACTTAATAAGTGTAAGAGGGTTAATAAGTTCAAGCATATGGAAGTGAACTGATGAGCAAGCACTTTGCTTTACTTGAGTTCAGCCGAGGTTGTTTTAATTTAGCCAAACTCCAGAAACCAGCAGATTTCAGTGGCATCTCCAGCTGGGTAGTATCAGAGACTCAGTTTAGTCTGGTGCTGGATAGTGTAGGAAATCCGACTTCTAGTCCTGCATTAGACATGGAAGCCAACTGGGAGATTTTGGGCCAATCACCCTCACAGTGAAAAAGATGATGGCAAATCATGAAATTGTTAAGGTAAAGCATCTTTCATTGGCTGAAGTAAACTTTCAGAAGTGTATTGTATTAAGTATGAAGGTGATGATTTGTGGTATTTTGTAAAATATTCATTAGAATGAGCTCTGTATCGGGGGGTCCCCAACCCCTGGTCTGGGGATCTGCAGCATGCCGGCCAACAAACCACACAAACAAGCGAAGCCCCATCTACCATATGCAGGCAGCATGCAAAACCACACTCCTGGTCCACGGAAAAATCTCTCCATGGAACCGGTCCCTGGTGCCGAAAAGATTCAGGGCCGCTGCTCTAGATCATTTCTTTTGGATTGGTTTTCTAAGAAAAGTTATTCTGTATATTTTGCACTCGGCTGCTAAAGAAGTGACACCAGATGAGGAACTGTATAGAAAGTGATTCGGAATATGGTTTTACTCTGGTGCATTCTTGTTTTTGTGTGTGTGTGAGGGCGGGGCTTCCTTTCATTTTGATAAATTGTGGGTTTGGGACTCAGCTCTTACTGTAAAGTGATGAAATATGCCCAGATTCAATTTATGGCAGCTTGCTGACCCACCCAAAAAGCAGCTGTGACTCATTGGCTTGTCATTTTCTGCAATTGGAGAACTGCTGAATTATATTTTCAATTTATGAGAAAGTCAGAGAATAATGAGCCAGAAACTTAATTTCCATTGAAAAAAATGATTTTTTTCGTCTCTGTCAGTTGTATTTAACCCTGCTTGTAGAAATTTGTTTCGTTTGAGATTATTGTTGAAAAGCCTTGAAAACAAGTCAGGAAGTCTTTTTTGCTTTATTTGGCTTTCTTTGTGTTCTCATGCACGAGTCATCAGCCAGCAGTTCACTTTGGATAAATAACTTGTTGAGTGAAGTACAGCAGTCCTTTTCTCAAGTTTAGCGACAGAAGTCACACTCTGGATTCTATTCATGGCTACTCTGGTAAAATGCAGAAAAGCAAACAAAAAACAGCATGGTAAGTATTTTAAAACAGGGCTCTTCAACCCCCAGTCCAGAAATGGCCGTGGAAGCAAGCAAAGGCCCATCCACAGGGTGCAAGCAACACACAGAACCATGCCCCCTCTGGTTCATGGAAAAATCTCGCTCCACGGAACTGGTCCCTGGTGCCCAAAAGATTGGGGGCCACTGTTTTAAATCATGCATATCAACATATAAGTATATACGCAACTAATATTTACTATATAAGAGCTGTGATGGTGCAACGGTTAGAATGCAGTACTGCAGACTACTTGTGTTGCCTGTCAGTTGCCAGCAGTTTGGCAGTTCGAGTCTCACAAGGCTCAAGGTTGACTCAACCTTCCATCCTTCTGAGGCAGGTAAAATGAGGACCCAGATTGTCTGGGGCGAGAGGCTGACTCTGTAAACCACTTAGAGAGGGCTGTAAAGCACTGAAGCGGTATATAAATCTAAGCGCTATTGCTATTTGCAATTAGATTCTTGATCTTGCCTTTTGATCTTATGTATAAGAATGCAGTATTGTATGAATGTTAGAATAAGTCCAGCCTTTGGATAATGGTTGTTTTTCTTACAGCTTCTGAAGTTCCTATGCGTTTCTCATTTATTGATATGCCTTTCTGTTTTCAAAATATTATATGGAGTTAATTGATTATGTGCCATCAAGTTGTATCCGACTGTTAATGACAGCATAGATTTTTCTCCATGATGATGATCAGATCTTCCAACTGTTTACTTACCGCCATTGTAATTGAGTCTCTTCATTTTGCTGCTGGTTCTTTTCTCCTTTTTCTTTCTACCTTTTCCAGTGTTAGAACTGGCTCTATAGAGAACTAGACCTTTGCATAATGTCTCCAATGTAGGAATAATTTGAGCCTGGTCATTTATGTCTTGAATGAGAACTCGGGGTTGATTTGATGATCCATTTATTTGTTTTCTTGGCTGTCCACAGTCTTCTCAGGAGACACGCACACTTTCAGAGAATTGAAATGACTATCAGAAACACATCTGTTGCATTCAAGTTAGCATTGAAAAGGAAGATAATCTAGACCTCAACATCCTGGGGGTAGAATGCAAGCTTCAAAATATTTTTGGATTGCCGTTTTGTGTCTTGAACACACCAGCCTAACCATTTTTGTGGCTTAGAAAAATCTGAAGTAAGATTTATAAGCTAGAGGGTATGTCCAGAATTAAAGATAATAGGATTTAAGCTGTAGCCATTTAACACTTCAATTATTAAAAGTAATAGTTTGACATAAACACAGAAACCAGTACACTTGACATAAAACTAGACTTTTTTAGGCTCCATCAATCTGTACAGTGTATGGGCCATTTTCAAGGCAGCTTCCCATGTGCATTGGAGTAGTCCAATGATTATAGACCTCTAATGCACATATAATTTAGATACGGTTTGAATACTCCAGAAATTGTACAAGAAAGAACTTTTAAAGAATTTTATGCTTGCTATCATTACCTGCACATCTCCAAATAAATACCATTTAGATATCATCTAACTGAATGTTTGGATGAGAATCCAAATTAAATGTTTCACATTTTAGTTTAATTATGATTAAGCTTTGGAAGGTTTTTATAAACAAGCCTAGTCTCATTCTCTTTTTTTCTTCTTCTCTGCCAAATTGGTTAGCAAGGGAATGTTGTGTGGGATGAATGAGAGAGAAATTGCATTTGTTTTGCAAGCTTGTGTTAAAAAATGAGCCCAAATATCTTAATGTATAGTACAGCTTGTAAAGGAAATGGCTTTGTGCTCTATTGTTACATGTCAGTGCTTATAATTTAGTAGTAGCAGAGAGTGTAATTTTAAGGTGAAAATTAAGTGCTGAAAAAAAGGCAAACTCGTGGAAAGAATTTGTAGGCATAATAGAATATATTCAGCTGAAATATACATACATACATACATACATACATACATACATCCATCCATCCATCCATCCATCCATCCATCCATCCATACATCTCCCTCCCTCCCTCCCTCCCTCCCTTCCTCCCTCCCTCCCTCTGTACAGGTAGTCCTTAACTTATGACCGGTCACTTAACCATTTAAAGTTATGAGAGACCCCCCTCCCCCAAGGTCCTGAAGTTACATCTTCTGCAACACCCTTGTGGTTAATTGCTCGTACAACCAAATGCAGAGGTGGTGCAGAACCCCATCCACCTATTTCTTCCTTCCCCATCCTACCCTGCCGGGTTCCCAAAGGCACTGGGCCTGCTTTGCCCTCCCACCAAGTTCCACATGGTCCTTCCCACCTTCTGTCACTGGATTTGACACTTAGATGTTGAGGATCTCCAGAGCTCAGAAGGTCAGGTTAGGGAAGGAGGACGGGCCGCTGTGTTGCTGACTACATGCTCAATCCCACAAACGACCCATCTTTTTCTGAGCGCAAAATAATGCTGACGAAGCTCTGATTTCTTTTCCTTGCTAAAGCTAGCCTTTAGGTTTGCTGATCTTGTGCTAGTGCAACTCATGATGCCAAAGATATGAGGGGAAAAAATCCTGCCAGCTTTCCTTTCCTCCATAGATGCTTGCCTTACGTAGAATGACCAGGCTGAGCCCAAGGGAGGGGTCAATCACGTCATAAGTCATGAGTTCTTGTGTGCCCACAAGTGATCCAAGCCCTAGCCCACGTTGGATGCCTTCTTAATTCCTGCTCATTTCCCTTGACCACTAGTAGCTCAACTTTTTGTAGAAAGATTGCAATAAATCTTTATGTTCATTTGAACTGTCTGAATCTCCTGATTTCCCCGGCACTTGACACCTTAGCTCTGACAGTGTTAGCTTCAATATTGGGGTGGGGTGAGTAGGGAGAAGGCCCGAGAGGCTGTTGGAACCCCAAGGGATGGAGTTAGCAAAGCATGGGATATCTCAGAGGGATTAACTGATAAGAGGATGGAGAGAAAGGCAGGGGAAATGTGCCATAGAGTCCTATAAGGGACTGTTGGGTGGAACAAAGATTTGCCCTGCACTATATTTTGGTTCCATTTCCTTGGAAATAACTGGAAGCATTGTAACATTATGCCTCTGGATAGGTAATCCAATATAATCAGCTGAGCCATGATCCCTTCTTTCCATTTCTTGGGGCACTGTATTCTACCAGGGAGAACCAGATGTTTTCTGACCTGGAAGTAAAGTCAGAATAGAATGAAATCAGTGTGGTTCTAAAATGTTTGCAGATACCATGATCATACCTAAACAACTTGCTCAGGAATAGTGGATTTGACAGTTCCCTTTAGACAAGTGGCTTAAATCTGTTTTCTTTTGCTGTGGATCCAGTGTTTCATTACTGCTTCCTTCAGGGAAATTAAACATTCCACTTTTATGAAGCAGGTATAGGTAATCCTTGATTTATGATCTCAACTGAGCTCAAACTTTCTATTGTTAAGTAAGAAATTAGCTAAGTGAGTTTTGCTCCATTTTACAACCTTTTTACCTCAGTCGTTAAGTGAATCACTGCAATTGTTAGTAATATGATTGTTAAATGAATCTGGCTTCCCCATTGACTTTGCTTGTGAGAAGGTCACGAAAGCCAGGGACACTGCAACCGTCATAAATATGAACCAGTTGCCAAGCATCTGAATATTGATCATGTGACCATGTCACTTTTTTCCAATATCTTTGTAACTTTGAACGGTCACTCAATGAACTATTGTAAGTCGAGGACTACCTATAGTAGTAGTGGTTGCTTTTGCACAATTAGTTTGAAGATGAACCCAAACCAGCATACGAGTCTTTTTCCAAAGTTTGGATTGTGAAATTTGCTGTTTAATAATTCTCACCACTGCAGTATACCAAGAACCTGTGGTTCAGCTTCAAAGAATTTGTATCAATAAAATAGTTTCCCCTTCATGCAGGAATTCACCTTGACCTTGGCAGTGCCACCAGCCAGAGAAGAAATTCTTGCAGACACCTTAAGAAAGATGTAATTGCAAGTTGCTTGCTTCCAAAGCAATGTGGTGTTTCATGAGCTGTTCTATCAAGAGAGTATTGCATTGCTGGCCCCTTGCCCGATGTTTAAGCAGGCAATATTGTGTGGCAGGAGTAGTACCATAGTGTTTGGGAAATGGATTCTATTTGCCAGAGCTAAGAAATGAGCTCTACATTAAAATATCTTAAATTTACAATTATTTTGCACTTTACTTCATTTCTTTAGGCTTATGATTGATTATGAAGTGTCTACTACCACATAGCTGTTTAGGTTTTTACATTCACACAGCACATCTGACCAGAGGAAAATAATTTCTTCCACTCTTGAATTGAAGCTGTCTTTCTTGGTTTAAACTTGAGCTAATTTCCAGGTTCACATAACCACAGCAAACTCTTTAAGAGACTTGTTTAAGTATGTTGTTGAATCTAACCTACGCACAAAATTCTGTATATATTTATATCTTTTGGCTAGAGTATCCAACCAGGGGTGGGATGCTACCAGTTCGGCCTGGTTCTATAGAACCTGTAGCTGCGAAGAGCAGCTGACACCGAACCGGTTTGGTGTTCGGCCCACCCGCCTGCCCGGGCTCTAGGCTGTCCTTTGTTCCCTGCTTTTGCCTCCTCAGCTGCTTTACTGGGCACGGCTGAGGTTGAAAAAGCAGGAAGCGAGGATTTTCAAATGCTGCGCACCTGAGCCCAGTGCTTGTCAGCTGTCCAGGCGGCACAGCTGATGATTTCTTGCAAACACTACACACACGATTGTCTGCAGTTCCTTGGATTTCTTGCTTTCTAGCTAATCTAAAAGCAGAGCTGAACCTTCCTTAGGACTGAAGCTTTTCATTGTAGACTCAGGTAGCTGATTGCAGATAGATAGATCTCTAAGTTAATCTGTGATTCTGTGAGCAACTCAGTCTGCCTGCCTGCTTTGCCTGCTTTTGGGTAAAAGTTGCTCTTTTTTTATAAAAAAATCAATCTTAACATAAATATTTATAATATTTACATACAAGCCATGCCCACCCAGTCACATGACCACCAAGCCTCACCCACAAATTAGGCCACGCCCACAGAACCGGTTGTTAAAAAATTTGAATCCCACCCCTGTATCCAGCCATGGCAACTTTAAAACCTATGGATTTCAACTCCCAGAATTCCGCAGCCAGCATGGTCCACAAGCCTTAAAGTTGCCAAGATTGGAGACTCCTGCTTTAGGCTATTTATATTTGGATAGAGCATGTATTTGGACTTACATTTACATTTTTATGACTATTGCTTTCTGGGAATCCCCTAGGTAGGCTCTGCTCAAGTGTTCCATTGAAATGTTAAAAGCTCTGATTTGATAAGAATTGAGAGATCTTCACCCATAATAGTATGAGACATGGAATAAGGACGGTGCTTTTAAGAGCCTGGATTTAGCTTTACAGCTACTGGTACTGATAACAGGATTTAAATTCCCCTCTGACTAGTATTACAAACATTTTAGCTACATCCACTCAACAAAGGAGTAGGGGAAGAATAATGCAACATCCTGTAAATAAGATGCTTACTAGCTTTTCCGCATAGAATTGTGTATAATGCTGCTTAAGAATTGCCGCTGAGCATTTCCTTCTGGCTTCTTCATGGGAAGGAAATCATCAAAACCTGGAAATCCTGGAGGAATGTTTGATATCAAGTCAGCTCCCCACAAAGCAAGGCTGTTGTTGTTGTTAGTTGCGAAATCGTGTCCGACCCATTGCGACCCCATGGGCAACGTTCCTCCAGGCCTTCCTGTCCTCTACCATCCCCTGGAGTCCATTTAAGCTCATGCCTACTGCTTCCGTGACTCCATCCAGTCCCCTCATTCTCTGCCGTCCCCTTCTTCTTCTTTTGCCCTCAACTGTTCCCAGCATTAGGCTCTTCTCCAGGGAGTCCTTCCTTCTCATTAGGTGGCCTAAGTCTTTGAGTTTCATCTTCAGGATCTGGCCTTCTAAACAGCAGTTCAGGGTTGATCTCCTCTAGGACTGACCAGTTGGATCACCTTGCAGTTCAAGGGACTCACAGGAGTCTTCTCTAGCACCAGAGTTCAAAGGCCTCTATTCTTTGGCGCTCAGCCTTCCTTATATGGTCCAACTTTCACAGCCATTCATTGCAACTGGGAAAACCATAGCCATGACTATATGCACTTCTGTTGGCAGCAAGTTTAGACAGTTTTAAAGTCTGGCTTTGACACATTGTGGTCTTTCTGGCCTTTAGGTGAGGGTGAACTTTCAGATAAGATAAAATAACTTGTCAAATAGAAGCTGTCAGTTTGTTAAATGTTGGAGACATTTATTTTTATTTCTTTGCTGCCTGACTCCCAGCAATTCTGGGGAGCATCAGTCATCCTTGCCAAAGGCCAGGATAAAATACCAGTGGGATGGAGGACATTCAAAGTTTGGGGAGAAACTCATTCTAGAAGTAGAAGGTATGGAGTGGTATAAGAAATAATTCAAATAACTCTAATCATGGGAGCTGAAGAAGCTTCTTGGATGAGAAGAGAAACGTCTTCAAAGAAAAAAAATCAGAAAGTCCAGTTGCTTCTTGAAAAAGTGTCTTTGGGACAACCATGATCTGGATGACTAAGAATATCCTTAGATATTTGGATAATGGATTAGAAAAAACAGTTATACCTGACACGGTTGAAAGAAGTAGAATAATGGGAGAACAATACAGGTATCAAAAGAAATTAGTAGAATGTCCTTGAAGAAGAGTTGTAATATTGCTGGAAATGAAGCTATTTGTTTAGTGACCATTCAAAGTTACAATGGCACCAAAAAAAGTGATTTATGACCAGTCACTTATGACTGTTGCAGCATCCCCATGGTCACATGTTCTAAATTTGGGTGCTTGGTGGCAACTGGCATGTATTTAAGACAGTTGAAGATGTTGGTGTCAGGTTCCGCTAACCATGAATGGAGAATAAACTACCAACAAACCGGTTTCTTTGTAGAATTCATTTATCTTTGTTGCAGTACTTGTGGTACTGACTGACCAGCATGAAGCAAATATAGTTAGGGCTATCTGCCTGGTGCTCCCCTCCACCTTTTAAGGTTATCTGTGTAACCCTGTGTTCCACCCATCCTGATGACGTGCACTGCCCATCCCCTGCTGTAAACCATGTGCTCCTCCTCTCAGCTGCTGTAGCGCCGCCTCTCAGCTGCTGTAGCGCCGCCTCTCAGCTGCTGTAGCACCGCCTCTCAGCTGGTTAGGCCAGGCATCTCAACTGTTGCGGGGCTGTCTCTGTTTTCCTGATCGTGGCAGTTCCATGCCGAGAGCCTCTCAGCTGTTGCCGGCCCATCCCCCGACTTCCCGATCACGGCAGCTCTGGCTCCAATGTGGTCCCCAGGTGATGCAGGATGCCCCAGCAGCCACACCCAGCAGGTACAGAATGCAGCAGGGTTGTAGCGGCCACGTGGTTTGGATCACCTTGGTTCCCCCACCCCCCTAAATGGCAGCCCTGTGCGACCCAGGTCTGATATGCGCCCCCCCTACCATGGAGATGGCACCTGTCAGACAAAAGGCACAATGAGGTATGTCCTTGGTACTTTAGATCCCAGATATAAAAATCCAAAGTGAGCTTGAAAATGTAGGTGATGCTTGGTGAATCTTTGGGAGAGAAGATGAGCATGATTTAGAGCAGTATTGAGTTTCATATTTTGCAAAAATACAACTATTTACATTTCCACTGAATTAATTATGCATCTGCCCGAACCTTTGATTTAAATATTTAAATCATGTCAGGTTAAATTTAATCTGTATGAAAAATTTATGAACTACATTTTCTGAGTATATTCAACTTCCTTTTCAATTTTGTAAATGTTAAAACACTAGTACACTATGTTTAAGAGAATAAATCAGTGATCTAGCTATACAAATAGAATCACTTCTAGTTTTACTGGGATTTCTGTGGTTTTTGTTATTTGTTATTATCTTAGTTTTGCATAGGAAATCCAATAACACGTTATTTGGTTCAGACCAGACAGTACAAGCTAAATAATATTAGGATGAGTACTGTAACCACAAAGTGTAGATCTTAGATTGTAGGAATCTAGAAATATGTGTGTTGGTGTGTTAGAGGTGGAATTGCTCCAGGCTTTTCAGGGTTGAACTATATCCTACCTAACAAATTGGGAATTTAGCAAATTTTCCATTTCAGTGTCTCTGCAAAGTTGTGTTCTTTAGCATGGGTTTAAGGATCTTCTAAGAATAAGCAGTTTTTAAAATAAAAGAATGAAGCACGTCTCTATAACGGTTAAACTTGTACCGGTTTTGCCCTATTCCCTCTTGTCATTAAAGGTGCGTAAATTGTTTTTGAAGCAAGGGTGTGTTTTGATTTCTGCCTACTGTGAAATTTGAGAACTCCTGGGTATTTAGAGAGTTGACAGGAGGAGCCCAGAGCAGCAGACATAGCTACAACAAGGGAATTAAGCGCCACTTCTTTCACTTGAGGCTTTAATCCTCTGCAAGGGGAAATGCAGGTTCTTGGATTTCTAAATTGTGCAAGTAATGGTACGTATTCATATTTCTTGGATGACTGAGGGGTGATCAAGTAATTTGTGGGAAAGATTACCAGCTGATTGTGGGGAAATTTCTGATGAAAATGAAAGTTCCATTTGTTTTTCAAACGTCTGGTTTCTAACTTGTAGTGAAAGCTGAATAACAGGGAAGTAGTAGCATAAAGAAGACTTTATCTGAAACTCCCCACATTCCTCGTTTGGTCCCAGAATCATTTCTTTCTATGTTTAATTGATTTTTGTAATAATTCAAACTGTAATCTTGGAAAAATGTACACTAAGTTGTTAGGTTTATGGTGCGTGACTACCAGATTCATGGTACGGATGAACCCTCTTATCTGTGTAAGTAGTGGCTGGATATTGCCATATAAAGAAACCTTTATTCCTCCCATTTTTAAAATAGTATTTTAAACAAGGTGTACTTTTCCTGTTCTGTCTAATACTTGCAGAACAGAACCGGGGAGGAAGTAAGGAGCTCTTACTCTTGTTTTTTCCCCCATAGCCTATATTTGTAACAGCAACTGATGTGTCTATTCCTGTCTGCTAATTGTTGTTAGAAGTATACTTTTCAAAATATTGTTTAGAATGTCGACAGCATTTGTCTAATCAGTTCAACTCCCACCCACCCCCTTAATATCATTGCAGTGTCTTCTTTTCCCTATCTTGTTTTAGCTACTGCCATGCATGGCTTTTCCCCACCCACTCACCGCCCAAATATACTTGTTATAGTCTGGACAAGGAGCACCAGAAGCTAGCAACAAAACAGTTGTAAACAGAACACCTTGTATCTCCTTAAACATATATTTTTTTATTTGCAAAATATTTCTCACACCTTAGAATATTGTCTTAAAATAATTTACAAATTTATCTATTTGGTTAGTGATCATCTGTAATTGTGTCATTATATATAACCAAAATGGTAATTTAAGGCTGTTTTTTATTGGACGGAAGGGGATGTGTATATATATATATATATAAATAATCTTGTTTTGTATTACTACTACATTCACTTCTTGGACTAAGACTGTAGAATACTCACATTCGGAGTGACTGATTAGCAGATGTTGAAATGTGTGTGAGCATGTTTGTGGTCTAATTGTCTCGTGAATGTTTCTGAGAAGAGCTTTTTCCCTTGCCAAAAAATGATCACTGGTAACTCAAGGTGATAATTGCTACCTTCTTAATTGTATTGCCTTTGGACGGTTCATCTAAACAGAATAAAATTATTGGGATGTTATAAGAAGTTTATCTTCAGCATAGCAATTTACTTCTAGTTGATGTCTGAATTTGTGTCAAAAACACTGAAAAATGATGATTCTTTTGGTAATTAAATCTCCGGGAAGGAATTTCTACCTACATATTCTTAATAATACTATTTCTATAAATATTTGATTCATTTCATGTGTGTAGGCCATCTTCTTTTAGAGGAAGAAATAGAAATTATATAATTAAAATTACTCAGGTATGTTTGTTGTGTCTATAAGATATTAACTTCAGTTTGAAGAACCATATCCAAGGCATTGATGCAATAGATGTCCCCAAATAATAAAACCAAAGGGAAAAAAGACACACAATTGGTCAAAACCTGTGGGATATTTGTACCATTACCCAACTAATGGTTCAAAAATCATATAAAGAATTACTTAAAAGTTTGCCTGATTTGCTACAGAATATTGTGTTATCAAACAAAATGGACTGACTCATTATTAATGCTTACAGATGGTTTTCAAATCTATTTTAATTTTTTGTTTCCCTTAATTCTTTTCAGTGTTTATTGCTGACGACCTTAAGTGTGCATTTAATATCCTAATTCAAAAGCATTATCTATGTTTTATTTATTTTAAAATAGGTACTTACTCTCCAATTAGCAGAATCTTAAGAATTATAGTTTAATATATAACAGAGGAATATTATTTGCATATTCAGGGAATATTTAACTTTTGAGATATTTTTTTTATTGTAGAGCTGTAACTTCCATGTAATATAGTACTATTTATGTAATAAAATGATCCTATTAAAACTCAAACCCAAAACTCCAACCATAATGTTAGCAGATTTAGAGGACTTGTTTATTGTAGGGTTTAAAGACATTAGACCACAGATTTTGAGTTATGGTCCTATCTTAGGTGTGAAGTCAACAGGCTGACTTTGGACCAGCCCTCTCTCTCTCATTTGTAAGAAGAAGCCATTTCCAAAAATGTTGCCAAGAAAACTGACAGGGCATAGTTGCTAGAGCTGATCGGGGTGGGGGAGAGAGAGTGAAAGTTTTGAATAACTATCCAACATTCCCAGTGCTTGTCATTGATGATGTTGTATAGGAGAGAATTCATAGTATGGCCAGGATGACTACAAACCAGGCATAACTGTGGCCGTGTTGGTAGTGGTTGATGAGTGTTGAAGTCTAGCACATTAGGAAGCCAATAGGTTAAAAAGAGTAATCCTAACATGTTTTCATGCTTTCTTTTAAGTCAGATTTGAAATGGGACTTCTTTTAGCCTAAATAGGACTGATTATATAAAATCAATACTTATTAAGAAGACTAGATAGCAGTCCCTCAGATAGAAGGTCCATACAATGGTGAAGACAACCAAGAAAATTATAGGAAGCTTGCTTCCCATTATTCAGGATGTTGCTTACAAGTGCTAAGTGCTTAGGGCTTGAAACATTGTTAGCGACCACACATAGTCACTTCATGGCCTGTTTCTGTTGCTCTCCTCTGGAAATAAGTTTCAAAGTATCTATAGCAGGACTATTAGATTCTGTAACAGTTTTGTTCCTTATGCCATCCATCTTGTAAATTCGTAGGATTCTTTTCCCCCCCACTATGTATATGTATACATTTGAATTAGACTTATGTTTTTTGTGTCATATGTATGTGTAATGCATAGTGGTTATCCTTTGAGAGCTGAACATGAAATTTCATTTTAATGTATGCTGATTAGTGTACATATAAAGTGACAAAGTTCTATTCTGTTCTATTCTGCTCTATTCTGTTTTTTTTATGAAAGTTTTTTGTTTTTATTTTTTACACATCTCTTCACATGAGCAACGTGGTTTCAGATTACAACATTTATGCATAGTCATAATTACATTTTCAACTTTTTTGTTTAACATCACATCAAGTCATTATCCATTCCACTAATCTTTAGATAAGTTTCCATTTCATATTTCAATTCATTAGTTCAATATCAATATCATTTCATCCTCCCATATATTTTCAATTCTTTATCCCCTATTATTACCATTTTCAGCTTACTACCTATTTTATTTTACATTATACATCATTATCATCATTAGCTTTCTCAAGACTGATATATAATAAACAATCAAAAAAGAGTAAAAATAAAATGAAACTAATATCTTTAGGATCCACATGGTATATCCCCCAATCTCCATTATATCTTATATATATTCCAGAGATACTCATATAACCATTTCATATTTTTTCTTTATTTCCACTTAGCCAAGATTTACCTATATAATTTTAGTAAATTTTCATTCCCCTACTTTTAATCATAATAAAATACCCTAATTTTAAATACTTTGTATTACAATATAATCCCATTTAATTTATCATAATTTCTGTTTTCTCATATCCTTTATATAATCAATTTCATTTTCTATTTGCACCAAAGAAAAGAAGGAAAAACAGAAAATTAAGTTTCACTTTTTGCTTCCATTTAACAAAATTTAACCTATAAAGTTTGTATAAGTTACACTTTTCATTCATAATAGCATATTTTCTCCCAGTTTGCCATGTTCTCTGTTTTTCTGTTATTTAAATAGTTGTGTGTGTGTGTGTGTGTGTGTGTGTGTGTATGTATGTATGTATGTATGTATGTATGTATGTATGTCTTGGTGTATTCGGGTCTTGTCCCGTGTAAGATTGAGAATACCTTGGCGACGTTTCGACGAGATCCCACTCGCCATCTTCAGCAAACATCAATTCCATCAACCAATCAAGAAGCGACAACACGGCCAACAACAGAGCCAACCAATCAGCAAACATCAACTCCATCAACCAATCAAGAAGCGACAACACAGCCAACAACACAGCCAACCAACCCACTTACAACAGAGCCAGCACACCACACCTCCCCTCCCGTATTTATAGAGAGAGGGCAGCTCAGATCACACTTTGCTGGCACAAGCACAAAGCCGAAGACACCAGCCTGAAGATGGCGAGTGGGATCTTGTCGAAACGTCGCCAAGATACTCTCAATCTTACACGGGACAAGACCCAAATACACCAAGACCTACATACCTTTACCCGTGAAAAATCTACGAAAACACACACAGACACACAGACACACACACACACACAAAGGATTAACAACAATAGTAGCTTCTTAATGTCTCTCACTCTTTCACTTTTCTCATATATAATTATATAGTAATCATGTTTTTTCTTTATTTCCACTTAGCCAAAGTTTGCCTATGTTATTTAATAAATTTTCATTCCCCTACTTTTAATCATAAGATGGTACTCTCATTATAAATACTTTATATTCCAATATAATCCCTTCTAATTTATCATATTTTCTATTTTCTCATATCCTTTGTATAATCAATTACATTTTCTGTTTCATATATACACCAAAAAGAAAAAGAAAGAAAAACAGAAAGTCAAGTTTCTCTTTTTGCTTCCATTTAGCCAAGTTTAACACTTATCAATCGTACTAATTTATTTTCCCCCAATTTACCATATTCTCTGTTTTTCTAATATCATTTGAATAGTCAGTTACATATTTTAGGATATACATACATACATACATACATACATACTATATGAATGAAAGGATTCATAACAACAGAACTCATATATAGTTATATAATCGTAAAGTACTTCCCAGTAAGTTTTAAACTTCAAATCTCCCCAATCTGTATTTCTAATAATAATAATAATTTAAAAAAAACCCAATATACATTTCCATGTGATATCCCCTTTTATACTATCTCTAACCCTTATTCCCTAAATCTCTCAGCCTTGTCATTTCTTTTAATTTTAGCCAGCTTTCCCTTTCCTAGGTTTTCCCGGTCTTTCCTCTTTATGCCTTTTTCTCCCTTAATATTATTTTTATTTCCCCCCCACTTTTCAATTGTATTAATGTTAAATTTTACCCATTGATTTAAAAATATATATATAATCCATTCCAGACAAGTCCAACATTATATCCAATGCCTAATTAATGCCAAATTCTGTATGTTGTTCCAAATTTAATCTCTACTTTCATTGTAGTTTTTTTATTTCCGGTTTTTTATTTACCTTGTATTTTCCTCTTATTTTCCATTTGCCGCTACCATACTCTTAAATGAGGGCTCTTTCTTTCTTCTTTTCGGGGTTGTCAAAAAAAGTTCAAGTTCCTTCATCTGGTTACACGCTGCTCACCACTTCACTGCTCCAGTACACACTTAGGTCCCGGCAGCTTCCCATCTTCAGGGCAGCCATTAAAACTGCCGCTTCTCCCTGTCTTCCAGGGGAGTATACCTAGTCAGGAGGGGGGGAGATGCGGCTCCCCTCAACCCAGCTGGCGGTCTCCCCTTCTTCCCCTACCTCAGAGAGGTCGGTCAGATGGATCCGGTCCCATAGGGACCGTTCCACAGGGTGAGCACAGATTAAAGCTGCACACTATTGCGGTCTCTGGTCTGTCTTTGACGGAAGTGCCACTGGAACTATTCTATTCTATTCTATTCTATTCTATTCTATTCTATTCTATTCTATTCTATTCTAACTTAGGGCCACTGTGGGGATCACCAAAACAAATACAGCAAGTTCTACTTTTGTAGGTTCTTGCTAGAACTTGATGTGCTTGTTGGCACAGGTCCAGGTGTGTGAGTGCAAGCCTTGTATTGCAAGTGTATGTGTAGATTTGAAAATGTGACTAGATGAAGTGAAGACATTTAAAGACAAATTCTGCATTGTTGAGAAATTGCTGAATAGCTTAATGATGTCAGATAAGTGCATATTTACTAAGAAATATCTCCAGAGGAAGTATTTTACTATACATTAAAAATAAAAGTTCCTGAATCAAAATAGCTTAAGTAAATGGATCTGAATTCATACATGCTAAAATGGCCTTGGAGGAAACAATAAATTCACTGTTAAAACTGCTTTCTGGAAAATGCCTCCGAGCTTTCAATTACAAACCTTAGTATATTTCACAAAGAATAAAACAAACAGCCCGAAAATTTTGTAATGTAATGTTATAGTATCTGCCAAGGGAGCGGGGCAGAATGACAGAAGCAGTGTCCTACATATTATGCAGTGCAAGCTCTTTCCCCCTTCTTTGTGCACTGGTGTTACACACAACATGAAAGGACAGAGCTTTTGTCATTTTGATGAAGGTGCCAAGATCCTGCAGGCCTCAATATTGTTACCTCCTACCACAGGAAGATAGTTTTCTCCCTTGTTCTTTTTCTCTACCCAAAATTACATTCATGCTTTCTATTGGGCAGCCAATACATTTTATAAATAAATTTATACATAAATAAATTCACATTTTTTTCTCTTTCTTTGGATGAATGGAACTAAAAGTTTGAATACATAATATTGTCTCCAACTGCAGTGCTTGGTTCTCCCTTAAAGTCTGTTTCTCCTTTTATAATTGTTGGCAGTTTCAAGATTTCAATGCTTTTGTTGCAGTTGTTGTGGAGTAAAAAAAATATTCTAGATAGTGGATGTGGAGAAAAAAGAAACCAATTACAAAATTGTAGTCCAGTTGGGGCAATTTATTTTGTTCTGGGTCTATTCAGGAATTTCAACCCAAAATCAGTTTTGTTGATGCAAAGTCATCTTCGTTTGTTCTTGTTTTGCTTTTCAGTTTTTGTAAGCAGTACTTGGCGAGTTGTTTCTATGATAAATCAGCATCAATAATTTAAAACCCTAAAATAAACTTGCTTTGAGGGAGGATTTACAGATTCAGACAGAAATGGAGAGAACTCTTTTCTTGAAGGGGAATTTGTTCGTTATTTGTGTCAGCTGATCGCTCTCTGATCACAGTTGGTTAGCCTCAAGTTCACAGCAGAATGGAATAACAGTTGCTTTATCAAATCTTCTTTATGAGGAATGTTGCTCTCATATTCAGAAAAAAGGAGCTAGTTGGTTCTAGAAATGTCGTCATTCCAGTCTTCTGTTTAAGTTCATTGCTGCATTGTGTCCTAACAGGCATTTGCAGCCTGATAAGCATTTTCACAGATTATGTCAGAACAAATTATCCAAATATACATAAAATCTGTATAATTGCTCGCTTTGTACCATTTGGAAAGCAATTAAAATGAGTTAAGGAAAATTTCAACCTATGAATAATTCATAATTAATCTAGCATTAATATAACTCATTCTCTTTTCCCAACTTTCATCGGGAAAGTTGGTTTTTTGCAGCTTTTCTTCTGAAAATTGATTCATTTTGAGGTTCTGGCAGGCTTAACCATTTGGCTATATATTTACTTGTTGGTAGCAAGGCTATTCCATGTTATATAACACAATCATATCAGCAAATGGATTGCACACTTATCTCTCTAGGAAAGAAGCAGGGTTTTTTTTAAGCTGCTTGTTTCCCACAATACCAGACAGATTCTGTGCAGGCGTGAACTTGCTGCCTCCGGGTTGCGTCATGTTATGACTAGATGAGATAGAAGAGTTTACATAACATATATATCTGTGTTTGATAGTTTCAGAAAAGTCAGGGACATTGATTGTTTTTATACTACAGACTTTCTTTGTTCCCTCCATTTCAGTTCTGTGTTTGTCTAACAGATGAAATTGTACATGAGGGCTAAATGAAGAATGAAGACTATGCATGATTTTCTATATTTATCAACTCATCCGAACAGGATAATTTTTGAAAACCCGTTTACATTCTTTAGGAGTTAGTCTCTTATAGAAGAATTACTTGTTTTCTTCTTTGACTAGCACTACCCCAATATATTTAAATCAGAGAGGGATTTCTAATCTTTGGTATGGATGTATAGTACAAGTAGGCTAGACCTTTAAATTTCTATTTGATCAGTAGAAACCAATTGGCAACAAGAGGTGATGGATTTTGATTTGGCTTTTATTTATTACTTTAGACTATTTGCATGCCACTCAGTTTCATAACAGTCTAGAGTGGCTTGTAGAAATAGAGTTAAAAAGAAAATTATTATTTAAACAAATTTTAAAATATTGCAGGAAAAATAAAATACTTTGAAATAATAAATATTATATGTTAAAAATGCTATTTCAACTAAAATGACTTTATAATACTAAAGGATCTGGGTAGACAAATATCTTGAACCTCCTAAACTGTCAAAAAGGGGCATTTTCTTCAGTCTCAGTACAATGTGTTCCACGACATGGGCCTTCCTGCAGAAAAATTAGAATTAATTTGAATGACAAATGTATCCATGATGGATCATGACCTAAAACTGCAGAGTAAGCAATAGGAAGTAGGAGGTCTTGCAAGTAACTTGGTCCTAACCGAGTAAGATTACATATGACATTCTGATAGTGTATGTATAAGGCTCAGGAGATAACCAGTGAAGCTGTTTGAACATGGACCTTTTGAGGACCTTTGGAAAAGGACCACATTCCATCTATGTTGTTGCCTTCTGGCCTAGTTGCAATTTCTGAATTGGAGTGTACAGTGCATTGCAATAATCAATCTTGAGGTGAATAACTAGTGAGTCACTGGACCCTGTTGTCTGTCTTCTAAATAAGCATGAAATTTGCTTATCAATTGAAGCCGTTAGAAGGTTTTCCTTGCCGTTGAGGTTTGCTTGTTTGTTTATTAAATTTGTTTGCCACCCATCTTACCACAATTGTGTTACACGATCGTCCAGCATCAGTGCTGGATGGAGGGGGAGCACAAAGCTGCAACCCTGATTCTTCAGTAGGCATGCAATCTCGTTTCAGAGATGGCATTCCTCCATCCATTCTCCAGCTGTAGGATATAGTGACTAACATGCCCTAGACCTAGGAAACACAGGAGGAACAGCCATTGCAAAAGAGATAGACTAGCCAAGGGGAGGGGGAAAACATGACAAAGAGGCCCAAATTAATGCTACTTTAATTACACCTGGGATATGTTGAGCTGGAGATTTTCTTTGACAGAGACAGTTTCAAGAGTCTGTTACTTTACCCTACTAGCATTTGTTTCTTAAATTCACCAACCTCACACAGGCAGCCATCAATCTTGAAAGTCTGTCAAAACAGTTGTCATGCACAATTCTTACCTAGTGTGATTAAGATAGAATTGCTTTGAGTCATGCTTCTCTCATCGCCTGGACTGAGGTCTTTCTTTTGAAACAATCTCATCTCCTCTTATACTTTCTCCATTAGATATTCTATCTCAGGTTCATAGGAAAAGGGAAGTATCACTACAAATATCAGGCATATGGACGATACCTAATTTCAACCCTAAGAATGATCATTCCCAGACCATTAATCAGAATGGCAGAGACTCTCTAAACGCAAACTGAGAAGGACCCATCTACAGGTGAATCTTGAAAAATTAGAATATCGTGCAAAAGTTCATTTATTTCAATAATGCAACTTAAAAGGTGAAACTAATATATGAGATAGGCAGTTAAGAACCTGCACTAGGTCTTATCTTGCTGCGATGGGAGCGGTGAAGTATGCATACTTCTCTGCTCTCATTGCGTCCCGATAATCGCCGCCGCCTGTTCAGGGTCACCCGTTCCCTCCTTAATTGGGGGGGGGGAGGACCCTCTGTGGTGACATGCCGAGGAGTTTAGTCAGCATCTGATGGACAAGATCTCTCAGATCTGGGCCGGCTTGGACTCCGACTGGTCAGAGTCTGATGGGAGTAAGACGACGGGTCTTATGGATTCCATCTGAGAGGAGTTTGATCCTGTGACTCCAGATGAGGTGGACAGGATCATGGGGAAGCTAAGTGCTGCCACGTGTTTATTGGACCCGTGCCCCTCCTGGCTGGTTTACGCCACCTGGAAGGTTACACGAGGCTGGTTCCAGGCAGTAGTTAATGCTTCTTTGAGTGAGGGATCCTTTCCCCCTGCCTTGAAGGAGGCGGTGGTCAGGCCCCTCCTCAAGAAGCCTGCCTTGGACCTGGCTATTTTGAACAACTTCTGTCCTGTCTCCAACCTTCGCTTTGTTGCGAAGGTTGTTGAGAGCGTGGTGGCCCGACAGCTCCCAATGTTCCTGGAGGAAACCCACTATCTAGATCCGTACCAATCGGATGGTTTACGGTGGTTCTCCTACCTCTCGGGTCGTATGCAGGTGGTGTTGGGGGGGGAAGAGATCGGCCCCGAGGCCCCTCCTTTGTGGGGTGCCCCAGGGGTCGGTTCTTTCGCCCCTCCTGTTCAACATCTATATGAAGCTGCTGGGCGAGATCATCCATGGTTTTGGGGTGAGGTATCATCAGTATGCTGATGATACCCAGCTTTTTATATCCACCCCAAACCAACTCAATGACACCCTCGATGTGATGTCCAGGTGCCTGGAGGCAGTGCGGGCGAGGTTTCTATTCACATCTTTTTATTGTCCCAAATAGTTCGGGGGGTGGGGTGGAGAGCAATTTTAGACTTAAAACGTCTTAACCGTTTTTTGGTATACCGCAAGTTTAAAATGCACACCCTACAATCTATCTTACTCGGCATCAGAAAGGGAGACGTCCTTACATCAATAGATCTGACAGAGGTGTATTTACATATTTCTATTCGGCCTTCCCACTGTAAATTTTTGCGTTTCTGTTACAATAATCACCACTTTGAATATGTTGCCCTTCCTTTTGGGCTAGCTTCCGCCCCCAGGACCTTCACAAAGGTCCTTGCAGCCCTGGCTGCTCATCTCAGAGGTATCCTTGTATGACTCCAGTGTTACCTTGATGACATATTAATTTTGTCATCTTCAACTCATCAAGCAGTTAGAGACACTAAGACCACATTACTATCACTACAACAACATGGGTTCTCAATTAATTGGAAAAAGAGTCATTTAACATTCGACTCAATTGATCCACCTGGGGGCAATCATAGATACGGTGGAAGGCAAAGTTTTCCTGTCGCCAGATAGACAAACCAGCATTCAACAATTAGTTAAGGAGATCAGAGCTCGCAAGAGGGTGCCCTTAGCCAAACTATCAAAATTGTTAGGCAAAAGGATCTCATGGATATCTATTATTCCCTGGGCCCAACTCCACACTAGATCCCTCCAGTGGTTCCTGCTTCCGTACCAGCGATCTGGCCGAAGCAACTGCAAATACAAGGTCAAGGTACCATCAAAGGTCCTCATCTCCCTCCACTGGTGGGCCAGATCAGTCATCAACAGAGGTTGCCTTTTCAAAGAGCCCCACAGACTTACCATCACGACAGATGCCAGCCTGTTTGGATGGGGAGCTCACTTTCAGTCGCTCACAGCCCAAGGCCGCTGGTCCTCCATAGAACAGTCATGCAGCATAAACTGTCTGGAGCTTCGAGCAGTACACCTGGCTCTTCGCAGCTTTCTCCCACAGGTACGCAATCAACACATATTAATATTGACTGACAACGTAACAGCAAAAGCTCACATAAAGAAGCAAGGGGGCATGCAGTCGAAACACCTTATGTGGGAAGCGGAGCGTCTGTGTTGTTGGGCGGAGAACAACCTGCTCTCCATCAGAGCAGAGCACATATTGGGTCTGTCGAATACCCAGGCAGACCGGTTAAGCAGGGCTACAGTTGACCAATCGGAGTGGTGCCTGCACCCGACCCTGTTCTAAGAGGCGGCCCAGAGATTCGGACAGCCGGTGGTAGATTTGTTCGCTTCCCCCCTCAACTCCCAGCTCCCGAGATTCATTTCCAGGTATCCCTCACAAGGAGCGGAGAACTTTAATGCGCTCCAGTGCCGTTGGCCCCCGGGCCTTCTGTACGCATTCCCACCGCTTCCAGTGATCCCAAAGATCATCCAGAAGCTGCTGGAGGAGAGGGCGGAGCTATTGCTTGTAGCTCCATACTGGCCCAGATGGCTGTGGTTTGCAGACCTACGCAGTCTGTCCTCCTCAGAACCATGGAAGATTCCACCGGACAGGGTGTCGTTAACCCAGGGACCCCTTCAACATCCGGACCCTCAATGGTTGCACCTAGCCATCTGGAGGTTGAGCGGCGACATCGGAAGAGCGAGCAGTTATCTAACAAAGTCATAGCCTCCATCCAAGCTGCCAGGTGCCCCTCAACAACTCGCATTTACAATGCCACGTGGTCTAGTTTCTGCAAATGGTGTACTAAGTCTCACGTTAATCCCACTTCTCCATCAGTGGCTCAAATCCTAGAGTTTTTACAAGCAGGATTTGACAAGGGTCTATCTCCAAATACGTTGAGAAGACAGGTAGCAGCCTTGGCATCAGTTGTCACTTGTGACGGTATCCCGTCTCTCTCCCATCATCCACGCATATGGAGTTTTCTTCGGGGAGCCACAAACTTACATCCGCCAGTAGTTCACCGTTATCCAACTTGGGACCTTAACAAGGTCCTTGTTGCGCACTTACTAAGTGTCCCTTCAAACCATTGAAGTCTACGAGCCTCCAAATTCTGATGTACAAAGTTGTTTTTCTTGTGGCAATAACTTCCGCTCATCGTATTTCGGAACTGGCAGCCCTGTCGATCAGGCAGGATCTCTGTGTCTTCCACTCTGGCAGAGTGGTCCTTCGTCAGGACCCTACGTTTATACCCCAAATTAATTCGGCCTTCCACAGGGCTCAAGAACTGATACTCCCTAACTTTTGTTCTTGACCAAATCACGAATTAGAACTACAATGGCACTGGCTTGATGTGAGGTGAGCATTGCGAATATATATTCACCATGCAGCACCTTTCAGAAAAACGGAAGCATTATTTGTGTTGTTTCAGCCACGCACTCAAGGCTGCAAGGTCTCATCTTCCACAATAGGCCGCTGGCTACGGGCTGCAATAGCAAAAACGTATCAGACTCAATCCTTACAGGTGCCAAGGGGCATAACTGCTCATTCAACCAGGAGCACCGCAACATTGGCAGCGTGGGCCACACAGGCGCCAATAACTGAAATTTGTTGAGCGGCAACCTGGGCCTTTCCATCGCCCTTTATTAGGCGCTATAAAATTGATGTGTTTGCATCTGCTGAGGCTTCCTTCGGTAGAAGACTTTTACAACGAGTCCACAGAGACCAGGAGAGGATTCCAAGCCAGACGGAGTCCCTCCCGTAGGACAGGCCAAGCTATGGTATGTCCCACTACTGGATGCTCTGAACAGCTCATGGGAGAAAGGGCGTTGGTACTTACCTGACACACCCGTTCTCTTTGAGCTGTGAAGAGCATCCAGCCCCACCCATTTTCCGTCTGGTGGGGTCCTGTTCCGGCCAGCGAATTGTTAGGGCGTGCAGGGCGAGGGGGTTTATTCTCTTGTCTTTGCCAAAACTGGGGAACGCTGGGGAGGAGTCCCGTGGAGGAGGAGGAGCATTCCAGAAAATAAGCCCAGCCTAGACATGCAGAGACTGAAGCTCCTCCCACTGCTGAGTGCTCTTTACAGATCAAAGAGAACAGGCGTGTCAGGTAAGTACCAATGCCCTTTTTCTCATCATTAGCTTTGGTTGACATAGCATGTGACAAGACACAAATGGCTGTCATTATATGTTTGAATGTTTCACCGTGATGTCCTCTCATGGTTTAATACTTTTTATAGCAGGTTAAAATTGTAATAGCAATTTTGAAAGGAAGAAACTTGGGAAACCAGTTTGAGATTATATGCCTATAAACATTTAAAAATAATGTTTACTGATTAAAATATTGAATCAGTTTTGATGTAGGTGGGATATAGCTGCTAGGAGAGATATTTGAAAACATTCTGATTGGAAACAGAAATGGATTTATTAAACAAGCAAGTAACATGACCATTTCTATGATCCATTTTAGGAATATGCATCATAAGTAGCTAGCTGAATCATGCCTGTCTTTCTACAATATGTTTTAAGGTTAAGCAATTGCATTGTTAATTCCTGCATTTTAAGTAAGTCAAGTCTGTTCACACCCATAACTGATGGTTAATATGGATTAGATAATATTTTGATAGATGAAAAACAAGAGTTTGAAATTCTTCACAATATTCAACAAGTGTATTGTTTTACATTTTTAAACCTCATTATAGGACTGTCAAGACATTCTGGAGTCTCAGATCAATAACACTTCCTGTCATTAAATAACATTGAGAAAATTCCCTTCTTTAAACTCCTTTATTATTCTTGCCTTTCAGTAGAACTTATGCAGAAGAATGTGAGCTGCCTTGAAAGCCTTCAGGTGGAAAAATGAGGTGTAGACCAGTGTATTCTTATAATCTACCCTTAAAAGTACATTAAAAATGGGGTTTGGTGGCTTTGTAACCTATTGTATGGTGGTAGCATGTCTACTCATTTATAAAGAATGGCACGGCAGCTTTTCTGATGCATTATCGGAGGTATAGAATTGGATTGCTTAATGTTAACAATTAGTATATCACTGTTCTCTGAAAGTTGTGTATGTATAATGTAGACTATAATGACTAAGTCTGAGTAATTTTCATCAAGGTGACAGTGCAGAAAGCAACAAAACATTCAGCCCTGGGATTAATTTGAGGATCATCTTTACCCCATTTCCCAATATTTTGATGGGAGGAATTTTTATCTGAATTGAGAGTGTCCTATTTTACAAGTGTAGATTAAATAATTTGGTTCCATGGCTGTCATATCTGGAACCAACATATTAGACATACACTTTATTAGGGTACTATAATGATAGCTGAAGGCTCAGCATACTCCTAATTTTTTGTTCTCCTTATTTATATGACGAGGCTATTGCATTTCAGTTTTAACATTTTGGTTGGGTTTATGTATTTTGCTAGATGATAAGCCACAACTGACAGATCTAATAATTTGGGTTTCAGTATTACATTAAAGCAATAGTGCTTAATGTGATGTTTTGACACCCAGACTATGTCTAAGGGTGTTATTTATTAATAATATTTTCAAATTCCTATAAAGTGTCAACGGCCATTACATTCCAGAATATCTCAGATAATTTGATTTGCTTGTCTTAAAATTACATTTTAAAAAAGATATGTGCCAATATGCCATTATCATATCACCTCAGGACATAACTGCTGGAGATCAGTGATATGCTTTCCTGACATTTTGAGGTATAAGCCCTAAATTCAATGTGACACCATTTCAAAAACAAGAAGAAAACCCAATTCCATCTTCACACTAAGAAAAAAAAAGGTCAGGCCTCAACCATGTGTATTTTGCTTCATTTACAACATTTTAGACATTTAGACATCGATGCCACCAATAAACTAACTAACCAACTGACCAGGATGCTTATGGCTCTCAAATTGTTACCTACCTCTGGATTAGAGTTTGAAGATTAAAAACAAATGAATTGTTGATACAATAGAAATTGCCAGTATACTTAGTGCAAATGTTAGAATGAAATTCTGGGTTCAAATCCAGCCTGGTCTTTCCTAGAACACATAGGGCAAATCGCTTGCAGCAGAGGGAAAGTTTATTTGAGAATCTACAACAGCATACAGCAGTTGAAAGCTGCAACAGATGTGTACAATTCTCAATTGTGTTTACCTTTATACCGTTTTCTTTGTGCCTTCTGGAAACACTGGGAGTTATTGGAAACTGTCATTAGCTGGATGGCCAATGGGGGCGCTTGGTGATTAGGCACCCTGCGGAGTTAGTGGGTGTTTTCCACTTCATTGCAGGATTTGGGTTTGGCTAGTCTAAAGAAAATTAGAATTAGGGATGACATGATAGCAGTGTTCAGGGGTGGGATTCTACTGGTTTGGACCAGTTTGGGCGAACTGGATGTTCAGTTTGCATCTGGTTTGCTGAATCAGTATTTGAAACGGCCGGCCGGCCGGCCGGCCCGCCCACCCCACCCTGCCCCTCCCAGGAGTCTCCATGCAGCCCATTTTCGATGCAGGTAAGTGCAGGGTCCATGCAGAGGCTCTGGGAGGGGGAAAAAGGGCCTTCTGGAAGTCTGGAAATGAGCCTGTTTCCAACTTCCGGAGGGCCTCCAGAGCCCGGGAGAGGCCATTTTCACCCTCCCAGAGGCCCGAGGGAAGCCTCTGGACTCTGGGGAAGGCGAAAAATGGCCCTCCCAGAAGTTCCAGTAGGCCATGCCACTATGGCTATGCCCACCCAGCAACTAGGCAGCGAACCAGTTGCTGGGATTTTTGAATCCCACCCCTGGCAGTGTTCCAGTATCTGAGGGGCTGCTACAAAGAAGAGGGGGTCAAATTATTCTCCAAAGCTCCAGAGGGCAAGACAAAAAACAACGGATGGAAGCTAATCAAAGAGAGAAGAATGCTGGAATTGAGGACAATTAACCAGTCGAATGGCTTGGCTTCAGAAATTGTGGGTGCTCCATCGCTGGAAGTTTTTAAGAAGAGAATGGACAGACACTTATCTGAAATAGTATAGGTTCTCCTGCTTCAGCAAGGGGCTGGACTAGAAGACCTCCAGCTCTATTCTAATTCTAATCCTAATCAATTGGCTTTATTAACCTTGAGACTGAAAGTGGCAGTCAGAGGAAGGGGGTCCTTTGCTTAATACAGGTACTTACGATTGTAATTGAGCCCCCATCTTTTGTTGCCAGCAAGGAAGTTGTTAAGTGAGTTTTTATTCCATTTTATGACCTATTTCATCACAGTTGTTAAGTTATTCATGTAGTCTTTAAGTAATTCATGCAGTCGCTAAATGGATCTGGCTTCCTCCATTGACTTTGCTTGTCAGAAGCCAGCTCGAAAAGTTGCAAATGGTGATCACATGACCCTGGGATAGTGCAACTGTCATAAATACATGCCAGTCACCAAATGACCAAATTGTGAATTGTCCCATTGGGGATGGTCATAAAGTCACTTTTTTTCCAGTGCCGTTGTAACTTCGAATGGTTACTAAATAAATGGCTTTAAGTCGAGGGCTACTTGTAATGGATGTAATTTCTGGTATAAACCTTTCTCCATGGAACTGGTCCCTCGTGCCCAAAAGGTTGCAGGGCACTGACTTAGAATACGTCATAAGTGATAGGAAGTTACTTTCTTTCCATGAATGTATGCTTTTAAGCGTTCCTCAGGAGTTGTCCTATGTACCATATGTTGTTGGAATATAAGTGTAAGTATGCAAAAGAGAAACAACTGATGCATGTTGATGACAACTTGCTAATGGACTTTTGACCACGATGCTAAATCCAGAAGGCTTCCTGATGTCTGAATAGAACATTGGAAGGAATAATATCTCCATACCTGTTAATAACAATCCTGTTGTCTTGTCAGAACTGAGTTAAAAGCAAAATGGGGACCTGCCCTCTTGTATTATTTTTGGAAAAAGAAACCACATGGGAAGGAGAAATCCACCCTTCTGATTGGCTCGTCAGCATTTGATTTTTGTTGGCTTTGTCTGTCTCCACCCCTTTCCTGGATTGACAGATCAGGTGACTTTCTTTTAACCTTCCAATATCTAGACCTCTGGGGTTGAAATTTCTTCATAACCCCCAAGTATCAACTTGCTGATCTACAGAAAACAGTTTATCATTTCCACTGTTTGTATGGCACCTGCTGACAAATAAAGGTGAAGATAGCTTATCAACAACACTAATGATAGCTATTCGAAAACACAGGATGATTTGTGCCTGAGGTTTCATGAAGATGTTGAAAAGCACAGGAGATAAAAGGACAAACCATTATTTAAGCCAGAGACTACAAGGCCCCTAAGGACGATTGTTTTAAGTGTGTGAAACCAGACTAACTTGGTGGCTTATAAAGGAAAGATACAAATCCTTGCCTGGCCATTCGTACCAAATGAATAGTACTGTTATAGTTACTGAATTATGTTGAGTGATGTAGCACAGCTCATTTATCTGATGTGACAACAGGCCACTAATAATGCTTACCAGGGCAACTTGTGGCTCTTTGGCCTTAAATCCAGAAGAGAACAGAGATCCAGCTAGTGGTCATCATGCCAGAAAGTCAAGCATCTGAATCACCATATTAAATGTAGGATCTTCCTTAGATAAAAATATCTTAATGAATGGCCAGTAGTTTAATATGGTGGGATCCAAGGATTTGTCTCCTAAAGCAGTTTCTATTACAAATTATTTTGAGGAATCCTGTGATTCCTTGTATATATGTGGCTGCATCCAATAATGGCTATAGTTTCCTCCTGTTTTGAGAAAGGAAACAAAACCTTTAGTTTAAGACCCTTTAGCTTAACACACTTAAAAAAAAATCCTCCACCATGAAAATACATGTGCTGATGACACAGCCATTTAGCACACCATATTGGCACATTTGGCTGTTAGCTTCTGTCCAATGTAAAATGTGCTTATGGTTACCTGAATAATCTCCAACAAAGCATTCCCCAATGAATTGGCATACTGTCTTCTTCCAAGGAATCATTTCTATATCTGCCATTCAGGTGCCTGATTTTAAGGAGGTTTTGCCCCCTCCTCAAAAAGCCAATCCTGGGCTTTTGGGAGAAGGTGATTGACAAGTAGTTGACCATTGCAGCATCACGTGATTTACATTCAGATGGTTGACAACTGACTCATATTTATGACGGTCGCAGTGTCCCGGGGTCATGTGATGACCTTTTCCCACATTCTGACAAGCAAAATCAAATAGGGAAGCCAGACTCACTTAATAGCCAGGTTACTAATTTAACAATTGTAGTGATTCACTTAACAAATGTGGCAAGAAAAGTTATATAATGGGGGAAAACTCACTTATCAAATGTCTTACTTTGCAACATAAATATTGGGCTCAATTGTGGTCATAATTTGAGGACTATCTGTGCCATCAACTGGGGTATCCTTGTGTATTTACTCAGAGGACTGTGTGTGTGTGTGTGTGTGAGAGAGAGAGAGGGGGTGCTGTGCTGATTTTCACCTTCTTCATGATCCATTCCAGTTGGCCGTGATTGGGGAGGGGCGATGCTGCCCTTGGCTCCTGCTGTGGGGCTGTGGCAGGGGACACTGCTTTTTCCTCTCCTTTTTAACCTCTACATGAGACCACTGGGTGAGCTCATCCATCGCCATAGGATGAAGTATCATCAATATATCGATGATACCACTTATACCAGTGGCTCTGATTTTGGGACCATCCAGTTCTAGAAGCATTACAACTAAAAAAAATAGCTACTGACAATTGCAAGGTATGTTTGTATTCCTTGATATAGTCATGGATTAAAAAGGCCACTTTGATGACCTAGGGAGATTGGGAAATGTGTGAAATTTAATAATTTTCACTTTAGCTGTAAAATGATAGTCCACAGAAATTTGTATTTAAAATCGTATTCTTTCTTGATTCTTGTCATTATCATGCTTCAGTTTACATTTTGAGACTTTGAAGCTCTGACTGCTGGTCATTTTTCTCTCAGTTGTAGCTAAGTGGGTGAGTGCATTCAAGTTTGTGTATCAAGCTTTAGTGACTGTTTGCTAAGTAGTTTATTGAAGAAAAAATAAAGAATGCTCCCTTTTTTGCCAAAGGAAAATTATAGCTTCATTGCATCTTACTTGCTTCTTTCTGTTAGAATACATAGGGAAAGTTTTAGAGAAGCTTATTTGAGGTAGGAATAAAATATTAGACCAGGAAACTTTCAGGTGAACAGGATGGGCACACAAAATTTTGAACAGGAAGAGATTCAAAAGGGATATTGCCCTGTTAGGATTTATTGTGGCTGCAGCCAGAGTTAGCAAAATACGTTTATCCATCTGGCAGGCTGGAATTGTCTCGTCAGCTGAAGCTAATGGACTTAGTGATGGATGCCTTTTGTTTGGCTCTGCTGGACTTTGGAGTGAAAGGAGACAAAAGGGAGATTCACCAGCTTCGCTGCAGCTTGTGATAAGCTCACAAGCAAAGGCTACTGTGTTGTGCTGTGTGTGAAATTGGAGGGCAGGGGAACTGATGAGCAACACATTTAACTGCGTGGATTTAACCATTCAATATAATAGACTGAAGTGGGGGAAAAAAATCTTTGTATGAGAAAAACCTTCATGGAAAGACTATATGTGGTAAGTTGCTAATAAGCTGGTGCTGCCTTTTGGATAGGGGGGGTGTCAAACTCAAGGCCCAGGGCCGAGATCCGGCCCGTAGGGTACTTAGATCTGGCCATGGGGCTGCCCTGGAAACAGGGAAGCACCGGCCTGCGTTGCCTCTGCCAGCGAAAATGGGGCTTGGGAGATCTATGTGCAGCCCTCCCAGGCTCCATTTTCAGCCAGGAAGGTCTCCTGCAGCCCTCTGCTAGCGAAAACGGAGTTTAGAGGTTGCATGTGGCCCACTTGAGCTGCATTTTCCCTGGCAGAAGGCTGCAGAAGACTGTTCTAGCTGAAAACAGGGCCCGTGAGCTCCATTTTCGCTGGTAGAGGACCACGCCCACCCTGGCCTGGCCATGCAGCCCGGCCCCCTCAAGGTCAAACATCACCCTGATGTGGCCCTCAATGAAATAAAGCATAGTAAGGTGTAGTTACCGCCTTTCGCCAATCATCTCCTCCTCCCCCCTCCTCCTCCATCACACACGCTAACACACACATACACACATACATACATATATATGTTGGGCTTTAATTGCGTTTAGAGTATGTACATTTAAATACATTCTGGTGGATATATTCCAAGTATGGTTCAGTCTAGGTCTGTGCAGTGCCTTTTCAAAATAGCAAGCTGTTGTGCACAAAACCAATTATCAACCATTAATTTCAGAAAAAATATCCTAACAAATAGAAGTATTACTGTATACATAGTAATTCAGTCTAACTAGAAACACTGAAATAAGTTTCAACAGTTGCAAACCATATGAAATAATTTAAGTACTTTGTGAAGGCCCTTGGAGCATCTCTTCTATTTGTGTGCATAATATATAATTAAATGTAGCCTGTATTAGCTGTCACTGACATACATGGTGAACAAGCCATTCTTCAGCCCTCTGCTTGAGAGTTTGGTGGATGACTGATTGAAGAAGAAATAAAAGATTGAGAGGCATTTCAATTCAAACTTTTGAATATGAGCTCTGAGACTAAACTGTCATAATTATTATTTTTTAAATCTCATCCATATCTTTTCATTACTTTATTCTCCCAGATCACCATTTACTTGATCCCATGCACAATTTTTGCATTTATGTGCTGTATTCTCATTTGGTTATTGGCTTATTGCTTGGCTTGGATCTTATTCCTTATCAAAAATTGAAAGCTCAACAGTGGGAGGAAGCTATGCCCCACGATATACAGGAAATAATATTATTAGCAGAGTAATAGTTTGGAGAAAAGACGGAAATGTAGTTGTGATTTCCTAAATGTAAAATTTAATACAGTATTCCTAATTTGCTGGAAGAGTGCTTCAAGGCATTTGTACACAGATTAGGTCGGGAAACGTTCTTGCATCTTAACATGAAAATTGAAGTATTCAAGTTCCTGGTATACCAGCTTCAAACTTCAAGTGGTAATATTTATAGAATGTATTACTTGCCTTTCCATTCAAGTGCCCTAAGCAAAATATTTGATGAAGATTTGCACAAATATTTGCAAATATTTGACTGTTGGCCTGCAAGATATCTGACACAAGCTCTATTTCTGTAGTACCTGGGAGCAGAAATAAATGCAATATTTTTGCAATAAATGCAATAAAATAAATAATTTTGATTACATTAGGAATATTTCTTTTGGGTTCTACATTTGTTGTAAGAAATAATATATATTTTTACACATACACACACTCAAAAGCTGCATTTCTTTTCTTGTCAAGAGGTACATCTTTCAACTAAAGAGACTATTAATACCAATCTTAGAAGTTACAAATCGATATGCAATATTAAGAAAAGCCCCAATGTCGTTATGTTAATGCATGCAAATTGATTAGTCTGCCCAGCACATTTAGGGGAAGATACACTTCAACTATTTAAACACTGACATGCATTAATAGTGCTATGCTGGATAGGTTCATTCATAGGTGCACCGTTACATTAGTTTTGAAAATGTAATTGTTGTCAGTGCTGTTTGGTTTTTGACCTTTGCAGATACTGCACAATTTTCTGAAGATCAGGAGCCAAGATTTAGAAATTCCCGCAAGCAGCTAGTTTATTGAGACAGTTGACAAATTCAGCCACACTAGGAATGAATTTGGTTTGACAGCAGTCTCTGGAATTTGTAATGAATTGAGAGCACTTCTTTTTAAGATGGAAAGTGGAGCATTGCCTCCAGAGGGGTGTGTGTGTGTGTGTGTGTGACACAACCGCTGGAGAGACTATTTAAAGAAGCAGATTACCTACTGCATTATTTCTCGATGTTTTGAAAAGCAGTTTCTACATCATCTTTTCTTTTTAAAGTCCCGTAATATTTTACATTTTCTTCTTGACTATGCTTCTTATAAAGTCTGTTACCCTTTACTGATTTCAACATTCCAACTTTTGCTTTGGATTTTTCTGCTTTTTGAGCCTTGATATGCAGTGATGCCATGGATGGTTAGAGCATAGTGTAATTTTTCCTTTCTTCTTCCAAGATTAAAATTCATCAACAAGTTCAAAGATCGATACCTTTCTTTTTTGACTGACACCCCTCTCCTACAAAAGCTCTTTACAACAAAAGAGAACTGAACAAAATAATGTTGCCACTGCTGATGCTGCCCTTCTCTCTGTCCAATTAACCAGGAGTGTAGGAAGTTTTTCCTACCTTGAACTCAGATGTAGCATGCTAAGCATTAAGAAACACTGAATAACCCCTGCCTTCCTTTTGAATGATGCTGTTAACTGATTAACAACAGAAACATGAGTAATCCTGCCTACAGCCTGTCTACCTTTTGGGACCATTAGTGGTAGATAAGTCCAAAGCAAAGATTATTTTTCCAGAACACACTGAAACAGCTCCCAAGTTGTGTTATTTGTTTTACTATTGCTGCAGGGGGGCGGGGGGGAAAGATGTTGGAAAGAAGAACAAAGCAGATTTCATTCTGCACCAGAATGAAATTACTTGGCTGAAACCGTTTACTAAAGCATTACATTACATTGAATCAGTATTATACCAGCTTTGTAGGTGTCATAGTTAGGACCAATTTGATTTGAATCAAATCTGTCTTACATCCAAATTAAAATCACTGAACAGGAAGACTCAGTATTGCTCACAAGTCAGGAAGATTCTGTTACCCATGCATTTTATTAAAGTGGGTAAGAATTCCCCATCGCTCAAAAGAATGAGGTTTCCTTTTAAAAGGCTAAGTAGATGGGGATGTTTTATAGACATAAACACCTCATCCATTGTATAATATTCCAAAATGGAGTTACATAAAACATGCTGCTCAATGCTGAAACATTGTTTCTTAAATTAATCAGAACTGACAGGGGTCAAAATATGTATGACATGTCAATTAAGTCACAGTTGCTACTGTGAAATGTTTGCTTTTCTACCACTTGAAATTGATTTTTTCTATTGAGAGGCATTTCTATAGGTCCCCGGTAGTGGAAAATATTCCTACCTTTTATCTCTGAGGCCGTTTCGTATTGGATAGTATATTCTATTTGGGTTTTAGTCCCAAAGATGCTTTTTCAGGAGGCAACTGGACTTTCTTGTTTTTTCTTTTGAAGACGTTTCACTTCTCATCCAAGAAGCTTCCTCAGCTCTGACTGGATAGATGGGAATGGAAGGATTTATATTCCTTGCATACAGCTGGTCATTTGAATCCTTTTAGAGAGTTGTTGAGGCCACTTGGAGGTTTGTCTACCGTGTTTCCCCGAAAATAAGACCTACCCCGAAAGTAAGACCTAGCACTATTTTCTAAACCTGCCCTAATATAAGACCTACCCCGAAAATAAGACCTAGTGTAAATCTCCAGTTCCAGGAAGACTTTTCAGGGAGCAACCGTGCACCCAGAAACACCCCCATACACACTCACACCCACTATTTGGCACCATAAATATATAAGACCTACCCTGAAAATAAGACCTAGTGTGTTTTTGGGAGCCAAAAAAAATATAAGACAGTGTCTTATTTTTGGGGAAACACGGTATGTCCTCAGAGTCACCTGAGTGGTGTTAATGGTTCCTCTGGAAATCCATTCCTACTCCCACACCATTCCAAGGGTGTTCATCCCACATTGTATAGCTAGTAGGAACAGCTGTCTGCAAGGAATATAAATCCTTCCATTCCCCACTATCCTGTCAGAACTGAAGAAGCTTCTTGGATGAGAAGTGAAATGTCTTCAGAGAAAAAACAAAGTCCAGTTGCCTCCTGAAAAAGCACCTTTGGGACAACCATGGCCTGGATGACTGAGAATCTCTACATACATTTAGGTTTTAGATTCTAGCCAGTAGCAAAGGTATGTTTGGCAAGATCACTAATATATATATCAGTAATAGGAGCTCTGTCTTGCATCCAATATATGGAGTCCAGAGTGTTTAGCAGCAGCTTAATTTACAGATGTTAATTGTTCTCATATTCAAGATCTGAATATTACTTTGCCTTCTTATTTATTCAAATGCGGTTTCTGTAAAGTCACAGGAGCTGTGCAGTTGTTTTATCTGGCTTTTTGGCAAGCCCACATGTGCAGTTCTTGAGAAATTGAGTTCTTTCATACTCAGATGTTCAAAGAAATGTTTGCTTTTGAAAGCAAGATTGTTTGAAAAAATATTGTGAGGTGAATCCAGTTCATTTCCTCATGTGTTCAAAATTTCACCATCTTGTGTAAATTAGCCATTAACTTTCAAGTGCCAGTCTTGAAGTTTGAGTAAGTAGTTGGCATTCTTTCTTGCCAGTGAATAAGTTGATGGAGGAATGATGAAAAGACCATAATTTGGATAATTTTCTATTTTTAAAAGTTCTTCCAAATACTATTGCAGTTTATTTCACAAATTGCTTCGGCGTTCCTTGAGCTCTGTGATACAGTGAAACTCAGGAGAGCATTGTCAAAAATATACTTGCAGATTGCTCTTGATTCTCTGCAGTTCAGAGTATGGGGGCTTTGTACTTTGTCATAAACATTGTCTCTGATGTATGTGGATGTATGTTAAACCACTGATCCACTTCAAAGATAAACTGAGGATGTCATGTAGTACAAACAAGACTGTTCACGGATGATTGGATATTTCGTGTCATAGAAACAGGTCCTTTTATAGCTAGCTAGAAACAGTTGTAGGTCATTGAGGCCACTGCTTGTTCTTTGGCAGCACATTCAGAATCTCAGCAAGCCCTGAAAAGAAAATATTGTGATACCTTCTCCTATTGGGTCGTAGAACTCATGAATATGCTTCAGTCGATACCTTCCAGGGTTTCTGTTGGCTGTGTAAATATGTTTCCTATTATTTCTTATTTTTAGGTTAGAGTTGATGCATTGCATCATATGCAAAACATGAGAACTCATCCTTTCCTCCCCATCTTGAGTTATAATTGTATTTTATTGCAATTTTAATTGATTTTATCCTATCTATCTATCTATCTATCTATCTATCTATCTATCTATCTATCTATCGTTTCATTTGAACGTTGTAAGCTTCCCAGAGTCACCTTGCAGCGAGATAAATTACAAACTAATTTTAATAAAAACGAATAAATTCTGTGCAAATATGTTGAAAATGTGAGCCCCACCAAAATTCATGAAGATGCCTGTTTGAATAAGATATTGATTATAGTTGCATTTCCATATGCCTTCTTATCCCTTTCAGATTTAAAGGTGTTTTTTAAGCTAACATTTTATCTAATTGAGTTACTTGGAGTAATTCATTTACTTGACTTAATCTTCAAGTAATCAAGTAATAATTACTCGATAAACAAATAATTCAGATGAAATAATTGAATCAAGTAATCAAATAATTACTTGAATCAAGTTGTATTACATGAATTACTTTATGTATTCTCCAATGAGCTGCTCCGAGCATCCAGCAGTGGAAGGTGCTTAGATTTGTCTCTGATAGGCTGGGCTTGATTGACAGGACGCTACTCCTCCTCCACATACTCCTTAGCGTCCTCCTTTGTGAGGTAGGCAGCTTGGTTGTTCCTTGGCCGGACTAGGAGGAATTGAACAGGTTTGACCATCTCCTTCAGGTGGGAGTAAGCTGGTCACCTTGAGATGCTGCTTGTTGTACATTGGTTGTCACCCCCTTAGAGTCCCTTCTCAGTCCCACTTCTGGGAGGTGTAGCAGAAGCCTCTGCTGCACATTCTGCAGCAGAATTGACTGTCAGAGACATCAAGAGGCCCTGGGCAATGGAAGTCTCCAAAGGGGAGACTCGGTCCATTGTACAATTGTGTACATGTTAGATGTTGTAGCCATCAAGATTCTTATGATTGTGTCAGCATACACATTTGATTAATAAATAAGTAACATAAATGCATTACCTTGGCCTGCCTGTGGCAATCTGGATTCAGGCCTTAATAGGGCCCAAAATTTGTTTTACAAGTAGCTCTTGACTTACGACCACAATGGGGACTGAAAGTTTGCCTGTGGAGGAAAAGGGTTGATAAGTAAGATGTCGTGTGTGACAACTTCGCTCAGCAGCTGCAAACTTAGAGCTCACAGCTGTGGCTGTTAAGTGGATGGAGGTAAGGTAAGCAAACACTGCAACCGTCATAAATA
Organism: Naja naja; assembly: GCA_009733165.1. Lineage (NCBI taxonomy): Eukaryota > Metazoa > Chordata > Lepidosauria > Squamata > Elapidae > Naja > Naja naja. The sequence continues at coordinate 216,394,148 of CM019150.1, read as the reverse complement.
TGAGTCAGTTTCCAAGTATTTGAGTTTTGATTGCGTGACCATGGGGAGTCTGCAATGGCTGTAAGCGTGAAAAATTATCATAAGTCACTTTTTCCAGTGTCGTCGTAACTTCGAATGGTCACCAAATGAACTGTTGTAAGTCAAGGACTATTTGTTATATCATTGGTGGTATGTTTTTACATATATTGAAAATCTTTTGGAGCTTTCTTTTTTATGTCTATATTATATTCCTAGTTACCAGTTTGATCATTTTTGATCAATTTAAATTTCATAATTTTTATCACTTGGCAATGATAGTTAAAATAAAATTAAACACAATATTTGATGTAAAGTTCTGAGCTAGTGTGTTGAATAAAAAATAATAACCCGAAATTATCTGAAGGCTATTTCCTTAAGAAATCTACTTACATGTTAACCATTGTACTTGAAATCTCTTGCCAAAGGCAACTTTAGGCCTTTCCTTCTTGAGTTCCTCCTGGCTGCCTGTTTCTTGTTTCCTTACAAGTATTTCTCTCAATATGTTAGTTTGTCTAGTTAGTAAGCAGATGGCTTGCTGAGCATATTTTTATTCTCAGACTTTCTGTTTTGTGTCCTGGAACAAACGGTTGCCCTACCGTGTGGTCCTCTGACATCCTTATATCCAAATTCTTTTCTTTAAGAGTTCATATTACATAAAATATGCATATAAAATTGCGTGCTACTGTCATGCTTCTCCTGAGTTACGCACAGTTACATGTTATTACTGATCTGAATAAATGTGTGTGACTCAGAGAGAATTGAACACTGCCTCTTTGTTCATGCCAGGCCAGACCTAGATTTCCTACTTGATTATTATCTACAGCCTGCAAGCTACATAAAATATGTATGCTCACTACAGAGAATATGTTTACTATATTAAATTATAAGAATTGGATTTATCAGTGTGTACTGATGACTGAAAGTATGAGAGTCATGAAGATACTTAAGCAAATGATGAAAAAGAAAGTCTGAAAAGATTACACCCAAATGACCATATAAGGACAGGCCGGTTCTAAAAATGTGCTGTCAAAGGCTTATTCATGGGCTTAAAATAGAGGTAACGGAAATATAGGGATCATTGCCTGATAAGTTGAAGCAAGGAAACAATTTATATACCGTTCTATTATATTATGATAACTTTTAGTGTTCATAGTAGACTTTCCACTGTACCAGCTGACTGTTAACTATTCCAACTGTGTGTTTTTCAGATATTTGGGGTCTACAGCTCCCAGATTTCCCTGACTAGTGGTCAGAAATTCAGGAAGTTGTAATCTGAGTGCATAGTATTACTAATTCCTTAATTATGCTGTAGGACACTGGATGCAGTCAAAAGAATAACAATATTAATGGGAGCCCAATAAAACAATTGAGTTGTACTTTTCCAAATGAATTGTTTATTGCCAGAGTTTAACAATTGGCATGAGAATGAATTCAGTTTAAAAAGAAATAGAAAAAAATATTTTAAGAGTGTTGGACTTCTGCCATATCTCACATTTCTCAGAAATTCATAACATTATTTTTAGTAAATATACCACAACTACATTTTGTTAATTAATGCAAAAGGGCATTGCTTTGCAGTTTTTAGTAGTAACTGAAATTTTCATTACGCATGTATCAATTTGAGTTAGAAATATGCTGTAAATTGTTGGGAGTAATTTTTTTTTCCCGTTCTTTAAAATTTTCTCAAGTTTTACCACATGACACATTGACTTATAAGCATAACCGAACACACATGATATCATTTCTTTATGTTTCACTGCTGTTTGTTCCTTCTGTACCTTTTTGTGGTGTAGTGAATGTATTTGAGATGGAAGTTAGCAATAGGAATACATGCTGCTCTGGTAAAGTCCATATGGCTATTAGAAATTACAGAAAAGTAAGCTCATTTAAGAAAAAAAGTCTGATTTAGTGTTTTCCTGAAGCCCATCAATAAATAACCAAAAGCTTCTTTTTTCTCTACTTTATTTAGCACCCTAGTCTGTTAAGTATGGTGACAACTAAGATAACACACTAACTTTATCTCTGGACCAACCATTGATTCAGATACTCTGTGAAACAGGGCTTATAATCAGTTTGCAATCATGATTTATTATTATAGCACATTCAACACTTACGAACATATATTGTCTAACTGAATAATAACAATTACGGCATTTGCCTATTATTCCAGGTCCTTGGGAAGGATTCAGTAAACATCTGACTGGGTGTATAATAATATACCTCATATATATAGAGTCATTTTTATGCATTTTATACATTTAGTCTGCTATGATTTTGCTTTATTGTCCAATTGTTATAAATAATGATAGATATCTGTATTTATTATTTTTTGATAATCTAGCAAATAATAAAGGCAACAATATTTAAATATTTCAGGGATTAATATTTAACCATGTACTGCATTTAAAAAAAACATAACATGAAATTAATATGACATATTGATCATGCATCTCATAAGCCCAGTAAAAAATGAGCATATGGAAGGGATAGAAATTAAGTTGGCATGTTGTTTAATTCCTAAATACTGTTTTGAAATATATAATAATCACAACTTTACTAAATTGACTGTTGATCTAACTTGTTAATTAAGATATGAGAATGTTCAAGAAAAAATATAGTATTTCCAATTTTCAAATTGTATCATGAAAAGATACAGTACAATGAATCCTGATTAAACTGATGTATTTTATTATTATTATTGCAGATCTTTCCAGGCTTTCCTTTTCAGCAGGTAAGTTTTTTTTTAAAAAAAATCGTAATTCCAGTAAAATGGCTCTTATTTACTAGGTATCAGATTATGAAGCAGAACATTGTAATCCAGATAGACAGTTTTTCCTTTAGTTTCTTTTGTTTTAGGAAGGAGGGAAGCAGAGTTGTCTGCGGTTGAATCAGTATGTTTTAAGAATAAATTGCTTTTTGACAATGTTAATAATTTCCTGGGAGATAATCTATGTAGGCCAGTTTCATACTTTTCTGTCATTTAAAGGTGAAATTATAATAGATATCATCAACTAATCCAGAATTCTTTGTTCTGCCTTTTAAGTGTTGAGTTATGATGTTAGGAGTGGAATTTATTGTGTCTAAATTGTGTTTTAGGCCATTTGTGATACAGTACATATCGGACCTAATATACCAGTGATGGCTAACTTTTTTGTCATCACGTGCCAAAAGTGTGCATGCGTGTGTGCACACGCATGCCTGCACTCATAATGCAATGCACGCATGACCCCCTGCACTCCCCCCACCCCCCTGCACATGTGACCCCCCGCACTCCCCCGTCCCCTGTACATGCATGTGCGACCCACCCACTCTTCCCCAGCCCCTGCGCATGCGTGCATGACACCCTGTGCATGCACGTGTTGCCCCGTGCTCCCCCCGCCCCTTGTGCATGCACACGCATCTCCCGCATGCACCCCCTCATGTATGCATGGTAGATACCCGAAAATCAGCTGGCTGGCAGCCGCGCACGCATACACAGTGGAACTGAGTTGCGGCAATGGCTTGCGTGCTGGCAGAGATGTCTCTGCGTGCCACAGATTCGCCATCACAGTAATATACAATGTGTATGTATGTATGTATCAACTTAACATTGGACAGTACATTATCTGACAAAAGATAGTGTCATTATGATAATTTAAAATTGAGTTCTGTGCCTTAAAGCCATGAGTGTATTTTCAAAGGCACTTCTAACTTTCATAGCTATATTCTCCATTGGGACAACATAACTACATTGGGATTATATAGCCGGATTAAAAGCAGTTTCTGCCATTCTAAACCATAACTTCTTCTTTTGTATGAAATAACCTCTGCTTTATTAGTCACTTTTACATTGTTTAATCTGGTAAATATTTGATAAGTATCGCTTAATAGATTCATGAAAGTTCAAAATATTTCCAGAAAGTAATTTCAAGGATAGTCTAAAATTCAGATTTTACTCAGATTATTTGAGTAACCTGAAGATCAGGCAGTAACTACTTGATGCTCTCTTTTAATTCTCCTGTGCATGTTTGTCTGGCTTATGCTGAACATTTCTTTTTTTCCCTGTTGCATGTGGTTAAAAGGCATTTTATCTGTGCTCCTTGGTCATAGAAGGCAGTTGACAATTGGATTAAGTATAGATACCATTTTCTTGTAGTTGCTGTCTGATAATGGTAATCCTGAATGTTTCTTTATGCCTTTGATTTCATAGTTGACCCTTTTTGTAGGAATGATGGAGTGTGTGCCATCGAATGCATTGTGTGATTAGTTAGTTTGTTAAAACCATCACATAAGGGAGCTGGCCTACATTTCTCTAATCTCTGTCACAGCTTTGATGTTTTTGCCGCTTTGCTCTTACTTTTTAATTGAGGCCATGAATATGTGACTTGACAATTTGAGAGTGCAAATCACTGGGGCTTCTCAAGCCAAGTTGCTCAAATTCTATTCTTCTAGAGGTAAATTTGAAGTATCTCATCATTGTATAAATGCCTCCCCCACAATTAGGCCATGTACTCCTCCAGCAAAGGAAAGGAGAGGGTTTTTTTAAAAAATTGGATATACAGCTCAGTTTCAGCACATGAGCTGTATGCTCAAGATAAGAATGATAAGAATGGATTAATTATTTCTGTCATCACCATAGAAAACAGATTGTTAAGGTGCTGCACCTTTTCATTTCTAATCCATATTCTTTCCATAATCATAACAGAATGCTTGAAATCCTATGAACGATTCTTTGATGTATATAATTTTAATTTTAATTCTATATCTTGGAAAAACTCATCAAAAGTGATTTTCCCCACAATGAAATAAGTCAAAGCATGAGAAATGGTTTTTGCTGCTATTACAAAGGTTGCATGGCACCATTAGATTTGATTTACTTCCTGTCACAGTTACGAATTTTGCATGGGGCAGTGTTACATAAAGGGTGAATGTGTTAGGAGTTGGGAGATCCCACTATGTCTGTCACAATTGCTTTAGCCACAGGAGTGATACTCCTACTTTGAACCTGACCAGGGGGGAAAAAAATATTTGCAACAGAGTATTTAACTGCTGTCTTAATTATTATGAGGAAAAGAAATCTAAGGCTGTACATATTTAAATCTAGATGATATTTTTCCGTACTTGGAAATAAAGATTACACAATAAGAGGTAGAAATTGGAAGTAAAAAAGTATTGCTATCACCTCTGAAAGGAAATGAAAATTTTAGGAGCGGATTTAATTTTCTCATCAATGCTGCCATGAGAGTCCAGGAATGGGTTAAGCTCCTTCTTCTGACGTCAGAGAGCTGAGTCTGCCACTATAAAAAGCCAGCCCTCGGCTGGCCCGCCCATCTTTTGGCTCAGCTTCTTCTCTGAGAGGTAGTCTCTGGAAGAAGTGCTTTTAAAGCTGAAAGAAAGTTCGAAAATCACAGGAGACAGCAAAAATTATAAAATCCATTTCCCGGGGCTCTGGTAGAGTTCTGTCTCCAGGAAAGCAGGGATCCGCTCTCCGCTCTCGACGCTGCCTCGCAAAGGGCTACGGACCCAGGGAGTGTTCAGAGGAGCCTCCCACGCAGCCCCACTGATCGTGCAACTTGTTGCCACCGCCGGCCAAGCTGCTTCACAGCTGACTCTGGAGCTCCGTTCCTGCCGCTTCTCAGCTGTTTCGGCTTAATTCGATCGCTCGGGGCCTGGTAAAAGCCTAAAGAGCAAAGGAGGTGGTGAGGCCGTCCTAGTGCCACTCCACATGGCAGGTGGCTATTTTGGAATAGCCGGGCGGCCATTTTGTTTTGGGGGAAAGTGCTTCCCCAGGGCCTCACAGTCTCCTGACTCACCTGGCCTACGCAATAAGCAGCATCTCCGTGGGGGAAGCTCACAGCACCCTTGGTGCCTGCTCTGTTAGCAATATGGAGAGGGAAGTTCCCCAGCCTGGCCCCAAAGGATTGGAAGACTCCCAAGAGTCCCAAGCCCCTTTGAGGAAGAAAAGAAGGCAAAGAGGCCATTCTGCCAACAGAGAGGCTGCTGCAATAATCAGAGCCAAGGCCCTAGCTCCCAGAAATACTTCATAATTGGAGCTTAGGGCTGAGAAGAGAAGACATGCTACATTAGAAAAGCAGTTTGCAAAGACTTCGGCACAGATGCAGGCCCAGATCCAACAGGTTTCTCAATCTGGGGAGGTGCACGTTAGCCCTGAGGTTTCTTCCAGGTTGGGGGGGGGAATCTGCTCCCAGTCACCTGTTAACTTGGTCCCCAGAGAGAGTGGATGAAGAACAGTTACCCCAGGATTTAAGCAGATCAGGTCCTTCCTCTAGACAGGCTGCCTGGGGTCCTGGCCCTTCCTTCCTCATAGGTCAGGGGGTTCAAGGGAAGCATAGGCCTAGGCCTGAAGCAACCTACACCCCCACGGCTGCGGGCCTACGTCCTGAGGAGAATAGGCCTGATGACATTAGGGAAATAGTCTCTGTGGCCATAAGACAGGGCCTAACTGAAGGATTTAAACAATTCCTTCATCCTCAAGGGCAGGCCTGTCCTTGTTCCAGGGTCTGCCCCAAAGGGTCTCTCATTCTAAAAAGGGCGTTCCCAGACAACAGTTCAGTTTCCAGGCTTCCAAATCAGATTGGGATGAGGAGGAAGAGGAGTACTATTCCAATGCCTCTGACCCTAGTCGCTCTAGTTATTCAGAGGAAGAGGAAAGGGAAATCAAAGATCCCAATTTGTCTGAGGAAGAGGAATTCAAAGTTGATCAGCCTCCCTCAAGGGTTTTTAGGCCTTCCTTATTCAACTACTATTACAGTAGGTTTTGGTCACTGCTCAGCTAAGCCCTGAGGAGGTGGCCCCAGAACCACAGGCTTCTACCTCTGGCCACTCTGATTTGTTACTCTCCAAGCCAGTGGTGCATATAGAAGTTCTCCACTCCCCACTGATTTTCCTTGATTTAGTGAAGGAACAGTGTACCTCCCCAGGGGTGGGGCCTCGCCCGTCAGCTCACGACAGACGATTTTATAATGTGGGTCAGTCCTTGGCCAATGCCCTGTTAGTGCCTTTGGTAGATGTTCTGGTGGTGGCCTCGTTTTCTTCCTCAGGCACCCCCACCGAACCGGAGGATGTGCTTAAGGCAGAGGACAAACGATCTGAGCAAATCCTTAAGTGCACACAACAGGTGACGGCTTGGGTGATTAGAGCATCAATGGCAGCCTCATTTTTTATGAGATCTTCACTGTGCTGGCTTCACCAGCTTCAAGAGAGGTTCCTGGCCACCGAATTCAGAGCACACCAAGACCTCAATAAAATAATCACGGCAGCAGAGTTTACGGCGGACGCCACTCTGAACTCGGCCAAGTTCGCTTCCAGGGCCATGGCTTCTTTGTTGATGGCCAGACGACTGCTTTGGCTGTGCAACTGGCAGTCTGACTCCCGCTGTAAATGGAAATTGGCGTCAGCTCCATGCATTGGCAATAAGCTGTTTGGCGACATCCTTGAACCATACTTAATAGAGACCAAGGATAAGAGGAAGATCCTCTCTTCGGCGCGGAAGAGGTCTGAGTATCGCCCCGGGCTATACTATCACCTGTCGTCCTTCAGACCTGAACCCAACACTCTGTTCTTTAGAGGTCAGAGGTTTTTTCCTGCTCACCAAGGACAGCATCCTGAAGCTTCCGGCAGGCAGCAACAGGTTCCTGGCAGGCAGCAACAGCCTCCCCTTTTGAGGGGGAGGAGGTAGTTCATTCAGACACTAGAAGTGAATGCCCCATCTCCCCCCCATCAGGCTGTTTGGCTTTCTCCGCCTCCAGATGGGAGGAGTCTACATCGGACACCTGGGTTCATAAGACGGTGAGGTCGGGCCTCCAACTGGAGTTTCTCTCCCCACCTCCATGATGGTTTGTCCGCTGCCCATATCTAGGAACAGCTCTAAATGGGCCCTCATGGAATCGGCAATCCAACATCTTGTCGACATGCAAGCCATTCAGCCGGTTCCTGAGGATCAACGAGGGCAACGCTTCTACTCTCACCTCTTCATGATCCCAAAGGCCTCTGGGGGGTGGTGAGCCATCTTAGACCTTAAATTCTTAAACAAATTTATCTCATACAGGCGTTTTAAGATACAGACCTTGCATTCTATCCTTGAGAGTGTTTGAGAGGGCGACCTCCTCTCCATAGACCTCACAGAGGCTTACATATACCTATCTTGCCTCATCATCGCCAGTTTCTCTGTTTTTGTTATCAGAATGACCATTTCCAGTACCGGGCACTACCCTTTGGTCTCTTGTCGGCCCCAAGGGTCTTCACAGAAGTCTTGGCAGCTTTGGCAACTTTGCTTCGCACCATACCAGTGAGGGTCCAGTGCTACCTGGATGACATACTCAACCAGTCTCAGTTGATCCACTCGGCCCATCGTGATCTTCATATCACATTACAGAGTCTACAAGACCACGGGTTCTTGATCAACCTAAGGAAAAGCCACATTTCCCTTACGACCAGGATGCTTCACCTCGGTGCGATCATAGATACATCACTCCGTGAGGTGTTTTTCTCCCTGGATCGAGGGGAGAGCCTTCACAACTTCATCCTTCAGATTCGGCGATAGAGCACCGTTCCGTTATCTCTATTGTCCCAACTCCTGGGAAAGATGATTTCCTGCATTGGGATCATCCCGTGGGCTCGTCTCCATGCCCAGGAACTCCAATGGTTCTTGTTCCCCTTTCAACAGGCAGGAACCAGCCATTCAACCATAAGGGTACAGGTTCCTTCTCAGGTCCTTTGGTCCTTTGCATGGCGGCAGTCCCAGCCCCTAGAGAGGGGTTTCCCTTCAGTGAGCCAGACAGGATCCGGCTCACCACAGTTGCCAGTCTCCATGGCTGGGGAGCCCATCTGGAAGGAGAAATAGCCCAGGGATGTTGGTCTCAGGCAGAAAGGATGTGCCCCATAAACTGGCTGGAGCTCAGGGCTATCTTCCTAGCCCTGAAACCTTTCTGGAACAGGCTGGCTGGTCACCATGTATTAATCATGATGGACAATGTGGCTGCAAAGGCCCATGTCAACAGGCAAGGGGGAACCAGGACCAGGGCCTTGATGAGAGAGGCAGAGCACCTGGGGAGGTGGGCGGAGAGACACCTCCTTTCCATTAGGGTGGACCATATTTCGGGGGTTGACAATGTCCAGGCTGAATGGCTGAGTTGGTCCGCAGTTGACCAGGCAGAGTGGAGTTTCCACCTTTCTCTGTTTAGGGACTTGTCACGCCAATTCGGTCTTCAGACCGTAGATCTCTTTGCCACCCCTCAGAATGCTCAGGTGGGCAGGTTCTTCACCAGGTTTCCGACCCAGGGAGCGGAGGGGACCAATGCGCTTCAGACCCTTCTTCTGCTTCTGTGGCGGAGGTGTTAATGTTCCTACAAGATGGCCTAGATCAGGGCTTGCCCCTAACACGCTTCGCCGCCAGGTAGCAACTGTCTCCTCTGTTCTGTCCTGGGATGGATATGCTTCCTTATCCCACCACCCTTCGGTGTGCAGGTTCCTAAGGGGGGCAGCTAATCTTCGGCCTCCTGTTGTACATAGGTTTCCCACTTAGGACTTACCAAACGTTTTACAGGCTGTCATGGAGTCCCCATTTGAGCCCCTCAGATCTGTATCTCTACAAATGTCATCCCTTAAGGTAGTGTTTTTAGTGGCCGTTACCTTGGCCAGGAGAGTGTCTGACATAGTTTCTGGTCTCAGTTACCACCATTAAGTGAGGACTAGCTGTGAAAGGTGTGTATGAATGTGTATGCATAAAGATGATGCTGCAAGTGAGTGATTTTTCTACAGCTACATTTTTAATGAAGACTTTTATATATAAAATATAGGTTGATCAGGTGCAGTCACAAGTCAGATATCTGCACGTATATTGAAAACACCAGGCTTCAGTATAGGAACTTATTTTATTGCTTCCAAGGCTGCTCTTTCATCCTTCTTGTTTCTCAAGTTGTGGAAAGTTTGCGATGTTTCTACTATTGCTAAAAACTGAAAAACCTCGGGTGTGTGCATAAACAGCTCTATGCTAGATTCAATGGACAGGTTTTTAGTTGTTTCCTTTTTATTGAGAGATTAATTAATTAATGAGAGGTCGGATTTTTGTGTCTCTCCAAATGGCTGAGAGGACTTGAAGCATGGTATATCTACAGTAGATGCATGTTTGAGAAGGCTTCTATATTAAGACCAGGAAACTCTTAAGTGCTCCTTTTGGTCCAGCCAATTTTAATTATTCACACAAAACAGATTCTTAAATCATTACCACAAAACCAGAGCGGTTTTTTTGGAACAGTCAAATACCAACCTTGATATTTTATCTGTTGCTTTTTCAATTTAAAGAAATATCCTTTCTTTAAAGAAAAGCCGACTTTTCAATTCTGTTGTGCTTCAGTTTTTGATGTATCACAAATATGTATGCAGGAGTTTTTATTGGAACATTCAGTTTGGTTGAAATGATACAACAAATGGATCTCAAAATTGTTTTGTGTGTGCACACAAACCAGTTTTATTCACAGATTGTGAAGGTGGTTTCATTCATTAATACATTTTAATGTTATAATTTACTTTCCAGCAAGTTCTGTATTGAAGCTTAATTTATGAAGACTTAAATGTAAACAGCCTCCCTTCCCTCTGGCTATTTTCTTGCATTCTTTGGTAAGGAGCGCAAGATGAGAGAATATATGAGCTACTGTAAGGATGACAATGTGCTGCTCTCTTTTCGTTTTGAAGGGCTTTGAAACTCCTCAAAAGGAACTTGACACAAAATAATCTCATTCACTCTTCTTAATTCTGGGGACCAGTGACTAATAAACCAGAACAGATGTCATCCATCTGTAGCACATCTGTCTTCTGTTTTATGCCAAATGTGTAAATTATAATTCCATGGTAGTCTGCGATTGAGTAAAGTTAAATGCTGTAATAATAAATATTACAGTATAATGTTTTCAGTAGGAGAACATGGAAATTTAAGATTCATCACATGGAAAACTGTGTCCTGTCTGCTTTATTCACAGAAGGATTAGGGGAAACTGTTGATTTTATTCATTTATTTATTTTTTAAAGTCAAACATATTTGCCTTTACTGTGGCATGAAAGAATAGAATTTCAGTGTAACTTGATACGGGTACTAAATCCATTAAAAATCACTCACAACACTTTAGGTAGAGCAGTAAAAAAAAATTGTAAGCAAACCAAAGTCTAACACTTCGAATTAGCTGAAGTGATAGGAAATAATGAAAATAATATTGTGAAACAAATTCAAGTAATATGTAGATCAGTGTAATACTACAGAAGTTCAACACAATTTTGTTTGTTTTCTAAAGTGGAAATGTCTTTAAATGAAGTTGTAAAAATGTTCCTTCCATCCATCCATCCATCCATCCATCCATCCATCCATCTCAGCTACAAAGCTACCAGCTGTTTTTAATGGATGCCATATGATTTAATTAGTACTTGATTGATTTGGTCAGTTGGATTCCAGGCTACCCAACTCTGAAAAGACTGGAATATTTAATTTAAAAAATCTTTATAATTTTCTTTACAGAAATAAATTAGATATTATCTTACTAATATCTAGAAATAAGAACAACAAAGGGAAACTCAGTCAAAGGGAAAAGAAGTGCAACCCAACTGTAAAGAATGTAATCAATGGAAATATTGTTAAAATCAAAGAGCAGTAAGAAAATTAAATTTTAAACAATCAGAAGAAAAAAGCTAGAGATATATTTGGAACAGGAGGATAGAAAAGGACTTGAAAGAAAGCTTTTTTGAGTATGCAGAATATTTTAATATTGGTTCTATTTTTTATGGTATAAATCTTAGAAAGATTTTGAAATACTCTTAAGACTAGAAGATAGCAAATGGAAGCAAAGTCTTATGGATAAGTTTTAGCCTTCCTACTAATACCATACTGGACTTCATACTTCTGCTGTTTCATTTGAATTTAATATGGCCACAAAATGTATTAAGCTTCCCAGATATAAAATTGAAAAAGAGGACATCGGATTAAACTGAACTTGCACATTCATAAACCTCTCTGTGTTACTATTAGCTATTATGCTAATGGTTATTTGAAGTACTTTGAACATAGAAATTGCAGGAAAAATTAGCATCTAATTTCTACAATAACATGAGTGACATTATAGTATCTCTGTTTCTAATAATGTTTATCCTGCTGGTTTTTTAAATTACTCTAAGAAGTTTAAATGGAAGCTGGTTCATGAATAGGAATGAATGAAATAGTAAAAGCACACTTTATTTTGCCAAAAAGCCTGCCATGTGTAGAAAGTATTTCAGCAGAAAGTATTAATGGTTTTTTAAAGCACCAGAAAGAAAATTCCAGTTACATAAAATACTATCCAGCTGATAGTTTCGCTACTTCTGTGTAAAAATACTTTTGGCAACAGTAATCTTTTGATAGCAGATAAGATGTTAAACAAGATGATATTCATAGGAGAGGTGGTTGTTCTGAATTGCCCCTCTTTCTGATGCTGCTTGTGTTGACTAATGGATTCGGAGCAAACATGGCTGGGGAATAAATGTTTGAAAGATACATGTTCCCACATGACTTGGTTCTGGCTGATGAGAGATAGATAGCCATCATTTTCTTGTGTACGCCCTCTGTGTCTTACTGTTAGCAGTTTAGAGTTAGGCAGTCAGTAAATAAATAAGTAAATAGAGAAGGTCTTGGTTGAGAAATAGCACCCTAGATGAACTGCAACATGTATGATTAAACCAGAGAATGGTCTTTGTGGTGAATGAGTGTAGAATTTGGAGGTTAAAAAGCAATATTTTTTTATTGTTGTTTAAAACCTGCCAGTTACAGTGGATTAAATTTGTACTAAAATGACTGGTTAAACTGGTATGATATAACATGCCTGAACTGAATTTGTAACTTCCAATAACAAACTGTGATTTTCTCTTTCAGCTTTAGTAGTACTGATTTATTTAGCTTGGCACACTTAACCACAGACAGGACAAATTTAGCAATAAACATGCATTAGATTCATGGATTCAATAAACATCCATTGCTCCATAAAGAAAAAAAAAAGAAAAACAAAAACAAAAGCCAAATTGCTAAGTGTTCTATAATAAATATTAAAACTAAGCATATGAGGGTTTTTCCTGCAGGTTAACAAACTAATGTTGGTATGTTCATTTTTAATGAACATATAAGTAATAATACATCTTCTATATCTCAGAAACCAATACTTTTCCAATATTTAATTTACAACTGACATCTTTTTCCACTTCATTGTTAGCCAGTTTCACACAGCAGCTGGGGAAGAAAATTCCACTGGGAGATCATGATATTTATGTTTATTATACCATAAACACTGTGCTTCTGCCAAGATGCACCTGCTGTAGCTCTTAATTGTGTTGAATGTAAAACAAATAAAAATGTCTATGTCCCATTTTTAATATTCACTGCTGAAAAAAATATATATTAAAAGTTCTGTTGCCTTCAGGGGAAACTTCCTCTCCTTTTCCATCTTAACAATTTTTCTGTAGCCACCTCAGTGTTCCATTGCAGCCCTGAGTTTTTCAAGTTCTGATTTTTTATTTTTTTATTTTGCTATAAGTAGTTGGTTGCTGCACCATCTGTTAATGATTCTGCTTGGTGAAGATACTTCACCTCAGGGGCTGGTTGCTGAGAAGGATTTGGAATCCAGAATGGTTTAGAAAAGTAATTGGGTGTCTACCTCAATTCAGCCGGGTATAGTCAGTAATTCTGAGGGGGCAGCTGTTCCCTTGTGCATATATGAGGCATTCAGGAAGATTCCTTTCAGAAGCTGATGGGATGTTTAAAAAGCCCAAAATAAAAGATTATAGGAATTTCATCGATCTAACACTGCTAATAAATAGAAGTGGGATGATATTGCAGTGCTTTGCTTAATTCAGTTATATATTGTACACAGGGCCTGATGATTTAATTTTTGCAATTATTCATACCTTTCCTGATTGGACTGTCAGAAGTTTGGTTACAGATATAACCAGAATTAGATGTAAAACATTTGGAATTGGAAGTATATTTTTAAGTGAGATTACGGCACAATTCAGATTCCTCCAGATGTGTTGGATTGAAGATGCTGGGAAATACTGTGTGGGACATCTGGAGGGCTGATGTTGTTACCGAGTTTGGATAATGAAACATCTGAGTGAAATGTAATGAAAACGACGAAGCTCAGAGAGCACCAAGGAGCCCTAAATTCCTCATTGACTTTGCTTGTAAGAAGCTGGCTGGTGATCACATGGTCCTGGGATGGTACAACCATCCTAAATAAATGCCAGTTGCCAAGCACATGAAATTTGATCATGTGACCATGAGGATGATGTGGCGGTTGTAAGTGCAAGGACTAGTTGTTGCTTTTTTCAGTGCTGTTGAAATCTCACTAAATGGATCATTGTAAGTTAAGGACTGCCTGCTCCTGTATGCAGAGTGTTGCTCAAGCACTGTGACTTGCCTTTTGTAGAACCAAATAACAAATTGCAATGGAAATGTGAGGATGCGATGGAAGAAATGGAGGGATTCAGCCACCAGATACGTTAGTTGAACGCAGAGAAATACTTCGGAAGAGGGAAAGAGGAAGGGGGGGGGGAAGATGGCAGCATTGATCAGAGGATAGTTGCCCAATGGTTCCGAGACAAGATAGTTAAACAGTTACAGAATGGAGTTGGAAGGGACCTTTTAGGTCTTCTAATCTGACCCCCTGCTCAAGCAGGAGACCCTATGACATTTCAGGCATGTTTTAATTGCTAAAACATGAAGATTGTGAGTATTACTAGATCCCGTGTGCATCACTTCAACCCCAAGCAGACTTGGGAATCTGTAGGTATCTTTTGTGATGGTCATGCAGAGGTGTTAGATCAGGACTCGAGTTCTGGCCCTTTTGTATATAGGTGGTGTTACTTGTGATACCCTCTCCCAGCTTATTCTGTCCTCTCTTATGGATGCCTCTACTATCATGCTGATCATGGTTCCTCTTGGGCAGAGATAAGCCACCATTCCCCCATGTTCTGGTACATCTCCTGCATTAGATAAATGCTGGATGTGACCACCTTTTGAAGATAGTTCTAAGACATCGTGACTATCAGGAAGCTGGTGAAGAAATAACGTATTCCTCCTGCTTTCCATATAACACTGTTAACTCCCATTCAATATCAAAGAGCTTTGGTGGCTCAGGCTGTTAAATGCCTGCTCTTAAGATCCAGCTGTCTACAATTACTGTAGGCTCGAATCCCACCAGGCTCAAGGTTGACTCAGCCTTCCATCCTCTCGGGGTAGGTAAAATGAGGACCCAAGATAGTTGGGGGCAATAAGCTGACTTTGTAAAAATGCCGCTTAGTAATAAGCAGGCATAGACAATGGAATGAAGGCTATTGCTGAGCACACTGGGTTGTATCCCAAAAATTGTAAGCCGCCCTGAGTCTTCGGAGAAGGGCGGCATATAAATGTAATTTAAAAAAAAATACTCATTGGACCCTGTTTACCGCCTCTGGTCCACTTCCACCTTCCATGTATTCAAGGAGGCATCACTGGCAACATTTTCATTATTTTCAACCACAGAAATGCAGTGAGATTTCTACAGAGAGCTTATTCCCTGCCGCTTACTGCAGTGAAGGCTGTGAATAAATGTCATTGAATTATAGTCATGTTAACAAGATGAGATGTAATAAATAAATGGGGATTCACTTTCTTATGTTGTCAAGTCTTTAGAACTTTTTTGTTTTTATGCCTGACACCAGTGGCCATCTTACACTTTGAATGTTCATGGGTGAACTTTTAACTGCACAGAATGATTTTAGATTATAGATATAGGGGGGGAAATTGATTATTTCCTCAAACTGTTGTGCAGTTTGATTACCTTGAATATGTTCAGGGGTCTCATTTGTCTCATTTGGTCTCAGCGGACACCTTTCTTTGTGGCTCACAAGCTTATTGTCCCACATGGCTTCCCACTTTTTTTTTTTTAAAGGAAATTGAAATATCAGCCCGTTGCATTATCTTAATTTCAGGAATACCTTTGTATTCCAGATGACCCTGTAAACTTTCTTGGAAAATAAATATAGAGGGTGCTGTGTTTTAGGGCAGTGGCCCCCAACCTTTTGGGCACCAAGGATCAGTTCCGTGGAGAGAGGCTTTTCTGTAGACCAGAAGGGACATGGTTTTGCATCCCACGGATGGGGCTTTGCTTGTTTGCAGTGGCTCGGTTTCTGGCATGCTGTGGTCTGGTGCCAGTTCATGAATGGGGGGTTGGGGACCCTTGCTCTAGGGCTTTGTTTGGAAGTGTGCCAGCCAGCGCGGGAAACTGAACAAAGGTAAGCGAACAAGGGTATTGTGAATCATGTCATCATCATTCTGGCAAATTAATGTTTTATAGCTGGCCTCCCATTGCTTGCCTCTTTCTTTCTTTCTTTCTTTCTTTCTTTCTTTCTTTCTTTCTTTCTTTCTTTCTTTCTTTCTTTCTTTCTTTCTTTCTTCCTTCCTTCCTTCCTTCCTTCCTTCCTTCCTTCCTTCCTTCCTTCCTTCCTCTCCCTCCCTCCCTCCCTCCCTCCCTCCCTCCCTCAACTGTGATTCTGGGTGGCTAACAAGGCATAAAAACAACATTAGCAAAAACAAATGCAGTGAACAGGCAGCTCTCCCCTCCCCAACTATGGGAGTCATTTTGTGGGAGTGCCCATGACAGTGCTTTTAAAATTCTGTTTGAGCCCACCAGCCCTGCAAGGTGGGGAAGTCTGCGGCTGCATCTGTTAAGAGGAGGTCTGAATTACCATCTTCATTAACCGCTGCCCACAATCTTCAATATTAAAAACTTGGCATGGTATTTCTGGAAGCTCAGTGCGAGTATAATTATTTGACAGAAATAAACACTTTCTAGAGAGAAGGAAAGAAGGCAATGTTAGTCTAATTGAAACACAAAATAAAAACAGCTTTGATTCTGAAACACGTAGGGAACTTAGCCCTTTTCCGGTACCGGGAAATTAATATCACGGAAGCGTTGCAAGAGTCTCAGTTTGCAAACAGTAAGTGATCTCAAGATTTGCCCTGCAGCTGATTTTTGTTACTTCTACCATGCGTCAATCTTTGTCATCTTACAAAGTTAAATCATATTAAGCGACAGGACCGCGTGGTGCTTCCGATTTGAAAGAAAAAGGTGCTTTGGAGTCAGCCCATGTGGCACTATCCATGACTCTTTAAAGCAGCTGTGTTGTTTCCTTGTGCACCATCAGTGTGAACCTGGGAGAAGAGACTTTTGACTTAAGGATTATTCAGCAGGAGCTACATCTGGAGCCATGTTCTCCCCAAAGCCATTTGATTCCCTTGAATCCAAAGAGCTACATAACCCTGACGTTTCCATAGTAGAGTACTTTGTGACTGCATCTTGGAGCAAATTCCCCCCCTTCCATATAGCTTCAATCCTTAGAAGATCCTTAGAAACCAAGCTCTTCCCACAGGAAGCAGGGTGAGGATGTGTGAATCTGCCATTAAGTCTGTTTGCTTATTGTGGTTCCTCCTTCTCCCAACCCTGCATGGTCATTTTGATTCCTATAACTGATTGTGTTTGTTGGTAATCCTTCTAATCCATTTCAAGCTTCAGGTCTGGTTTTACAGTGGGCAGCCTTAGAATTTGAAACTCTTAAATGCTCGAC
Organism: Naja naja; assembly: GCA_009733165.1. Classification (NCBI taxonomy): domain Eukaryota; kingdom Metazoa; phylum Chordata; class Lepidosauria; order Squamata; family Elapidae; genus Naja; species Naja naja. The sequence goes on along the minus strand of CM019150.1, from coordinate 216,376,517 downwards.
AACTTATTTAAGCTGAGGCTGGTTTGTGGCAGTCCTAAGCAGGTGCTAAGCAGGTTGCCACTGAGGGCCATCTGTGTCGCAAGAGGAATTGTCTTGCATATGGTTGCTTATATTTTGACTTTCACTCAACTGAAAGATAGCAGCAGCCATTGAATGCTTACTGGATAAATATAGAGGAAAAAATGATTTTATACATAGATGTTAAATAGAAGCTGTTATTGGCTGTCTCTGGTTTGAAACCACATTGTTGCTTGAAGCTAAATAAATGATCGTTAATTAGATGAAACAATCAGTTGTGCATCACCAGCAATTTTAACTTACCTGGAAAGCACTGTCAGCACATTTAGAGCAAGAAACAGAATGGTTAATTGTTATATCTTTATAACAGATATAATGTGGAGAAAATGCTTTGGGTGCCTAGAAAAGAAAGCTGTTTGAATCCCTCCATTATTAGAATACTTTTTAATAAGAATAAACCAAATATTTTGGTAATCAAATTCCGATTTGTGTATACGTAGATAATTTATCATTCGTATTCTACAATCCTATGCTTGTCCTAAAGGAAATAAAACATATATTAATCTTTATTGTACATGCAGGTAATACGTATGTTTTGACCTTTACTAGCTTTAATAGGTTTTAAACAGTAGTTGCACTCAAAGAAAAGAAAAGATGGGATATTTAAAAAAAATCTGTTATCCCATTTTCCATGCATTTACTTAGTGCATATATTTTGCTGAATAAAAAAAAACACCACTGCTTATATTTCTGTAAATCTAAAAGTGTTTTGAAAGAACTACATAGTCTGGTCTAATGCAAGAGAGGCCAACCTTAGCAGCTTTAAGACCTGTGGATTTCAACTCCCAGAATTCCTGGGAGAGGATGGCTGGCTGGGGAATTCTAGGAGTTGAAGTCCACAGGTCTTAAAGTTGCCAAGGTTGGACATCCCTGGTCTAGTGCTTAGAAAGGAATGCAGTTTGCAGTTTAATCATTTTTAAACGATCTCCAGTTAGAGAGTTAAGCCTTTCTGTGTTTATTGCAGACTTCTCTCCACATTCCTATCAGCGAATCTTTTTCCCCCCCTTTTTTTTCTTGCCAGTCTTTTCTTTTTCTTCTCTTCTTTCTTGCACGTTGCCCGTAGTCCGGTAAGTCGGTCAGGAGCCAGAGGCACCGATTTAAAAGTGAGTGGTTCCGGGGGCAGTTTCTGCAGCTCCAGGAAACCCGGGTCAGTTTTAGAATCTGCTGTCAGTTTTGTAAACAGGAGGCTGCTGAGTGAATTGAACAGAAGGGTGAGATTAGCATATTAATAAGGCTGTTGCTAATCGCCTCCCCTCCCCCTTTCCTCCTCCCTCCAGTTCTCCCCCCACCTCCCCCCCCTGCTCTCCAATGAATCTAGGACTAGAGACACGGGGAGTCACATTGCGGCTGGTTGGTTGCCTTCCTTTTGCTTGCTTGTCTAGGGAAAAAGGTGGCCTCCCTTTGAAACAGTCGGTCGAGGCAGGAGAAGACTCTTGAAACGGAAAGACTATATCCTCCCTGCTGCCGGATCGCCGAGGAAGGGGCTGGCTGCCGGTGAGGAGGAGGCGGGGTGTTCTTTTTCAGTTTTGACTTGACACCTTTGCACCAAAGTGAAGGAAAGAGACTAGCCGGGATTCCTCCTCCTGCTGCTGCCGTCGCCGCCGAGTCCGTTCAAGTGGCAGACTTCCCAGCCCTCCCCCAGGAGTCAATACTACTGGAGAGAGCTGAATTGGATCATTGTAACGCCGCCGAAGCCCGGCACGACCCCTGCACGATTGTGTGTATGTGGCTCTTGGATTTGTCAGGGCAGCAGGCCCGGAAACAAGCAGGTGTTACGTATATGGAGAGGAGCGGCTGTAGTCCATTTCCAATATGCTGGGCTAAAGGTACCCAAATGTCAAGGTTTTGTACATGTTTTCTGATTGTGCGTTAATTTCCCCATCGTTGTGGTGCATGCGTGATCCGAAGTTGGTGCTCTTGAGAGGAGGATGGGCATGAAATTTGCAAACAAAGGGGCTATACTCTGGTCATGCCATTCCCCCCCCCCCCTTACTCACCTCATGATTAGAAACATTTTTTTTCTGTCTTCAGCGTAGAGAGCCAATGAATGGGAATTATTGTTCAGTTCATGTCTTCATTAAGAAAACAACCCTGATTCACCTAATGGATTTTCCATATATTTCAGTATTCTTTAATAAAGACTTTTTAAATTATATTTGGGGGCAGGCTACGTAAACTACTTGACTTGAAAGTTGGTGAGTGGTGCAGAAGAATGCATGGCTCTGTCTGAAGAGGTATAAACCTTAGACTTGCTTTTTATTGTGGACAGGGTGATCGAATCCAACTTGAAGCTGAAGCTGTACAAAAACTTGGCTGCGTGCTGTTGCTCAGATATTTCTTCCTGAACTTAAGATAACTAAATGCTATGTTCTATAAAAGTACATTCATGTCATAGTTAATAGCGAAGCATCATTCTCTTGTTTCTTTTCAGATAAATCTAAGGCAAAAATGATGGTAGTGTTAATTTTAGGCTGAAATGTAGTGGAAAGACTTCTCCAGGATGACGATCAGGTGAAGTGGGGACAGTTTGTAGTCTTTTCCCCGGGGCAGTTGTCCAAGCATTATGTTTTTCCATGCCAACAGACAGCAAGAATATGGCAGTGCTTAGTTTGTAACATAATTGGAGGTTAAAGATGAGGAAGCCCACTGAGAACCTATTTAATTCCCCAGGGTGTAATTATTCATCAAGTGTGCCACAATGTGGTGGTGTATAAATTTAACATATTCCAATTTTAGGTCCCGGCAGGACATTTTACAGTGTGTATATCTCTCTCTCTCACTTTCTCCAGAAGCAGAGCTATAGAAAAGCTGTGATATCACTGCCTCTTGGAAGAGAGAGCCCCTTCTTAGCTCCAGCCTGTCTTATTTCAGAGACCAGTCAATGCCCATCAAGCCTTCTCAAGGGCTCCCTCAACCTTGAGAGATCTCCACCTTTCCTTTTCTCTTCTGAAAGTGGGAAAGGAGATGACTCTTCCTGAAGGAAGCAATGTTAGAACTTTTCCTTGCCTTATCTTTGGAGCAAAATAGACACAGTGGAGTATCTCTGCTACAGGAGTTAGGATTTTGGCCCTAAGTTCACCAGCATCATTCCTGGGCAGGCATCTTGGATAGCAGTCCGAGGGACATAACAGTCTGTGATCTGTCAGAGTTGTTTAATTTTTATCCTCTGTTTCCTCTAGGGAACTAGATCCTTGCTCATCCTCTACTACTGTTTTCATAACTCTTTCTCAAAAGTAGTTTAAGGTGAGAGATAATTATTTATCCAAGGTGACTTGATGACCTTGTTCTCTCTGCTTCAAATCATTACACCACACTTTTTCCTCAGTGTTATATCATGCATTTACTGCATAGTATAAGCTCATTCTCTTTCTGTGCTGGAGGAATTAGCATCTTCAGATAATCTGTTAATGCATTTTTTTTCCTGGATGTTTGCTGTTCTTCAGAATTATCCTAATATGTATTGAGATCGTGCAGCAAACTAAAATGATGCACTCTCAACCTCAGTAAAGTGAGACAGATTGTTACAGATTATGTTCAAGGAGAGCAGGCAGTTAGGTGTGCTTCAAGCTCATGCATATCACATCTCTGTCCCATGAGCTGCATTGATTGCCAGTATGATTCTGGGTTCAATTTAAGGTGCTGATTCTAACCTATAAAGCCCTTCATGACATGGGATTAGATAATTTGATAGACTGTCTCTCCCCAGTTATATCTACCTGTCCCCAGGTAGATCTGGCAGAAAAGGCATGTTCTCCTGGTCTCATTTTGGGGGGAAAGCCCAGCAAACTCGCCTTTTCTCTCATGGTTTTTGCTATTCAGAATATCATTCCCCACAGGGAATAGATTATCCTCAACCCTGACACCATTTTGTAAGGTCTCTGGGCCTGGGGATCAGGAGGTATGGAGAGTTTGCTTTTACCATGGTTGCAGTTTATGTTTGTTGTTTCTTGCTTTTTAAACACTGTTCTTAATCATTGTCCCCAAAATGCTTTTTCAAAAGGTAACTGGACTTTGTTTTTCCTTGAAAATGTTTCGCTTCTCATCCAAGAAGCTTCTTCAGTTCTGACTGAATTGTGGAGGATGGAGGGATTTATATTCTTCACAGTCATCCAGTTGTTACAGATGGTGAGGAATACAACATCATCTATTTCCTGTTTATGACACAGTCCTTTCAGCAGTTCCAAGAATTCCAGCACTATTCAGATATCCAAGTGGTCTCAAGGACCCTCAGAAAGAATGCTAATGACCAGGTGATTGCAAGGAATGTATGTCCTTCCATCTTCCACCATTCAGTCAGAACAGAAGAAACTTCTTGGATGAGAAGCGCAAAGTCCAGTTGCCTTTTGAAAAAGCACCTTTGGGACAACCATAACCTGGATGGCTGAGAATCTCGATAGACGTTCTTAATTGTTAGCTGCTCATGATACGACAATCAATCAATCAATCAATCAATCAATTTTTCCCCCCAAGATTTCTGCAATCAGCAATGTCATTTCCAGAAATGTGAAAGTTGAAATTTACCTTCCTGCATCATGTTCATGTTGGGGAAACCCTGAACTATTATAATTAGAAATCAGTCAGTTGTTTGAAAAGATCTCTTTTTTAACATGGATAATAAATCTTTATTCGGTTAAGGATATTTTGTTATTTTACACAGTAAAAAGTGCTCTTAAAAAACAATTTACTAGCCTGTCCAGATAAAAATCTAGATATGCATTGCTTATTCCACTCTTGTGGTTAGCTTTAATCTTTTAAAAAACCATTTCATTGATAACAGCTTGATTGATTAAATGGTTAAATGAACAAACCTGTGATTTGTTTGTTCTCTGCCTAAATTGAACAAGATACCATGGCAAAAATTGAGTGATTGCATTTTGGTTTTCTCAAATAGTAGCTTCAAATACTTCAAATTACTCTGTGTTACTTTTCAACTAGAAAGATGTAAAGTTGAATAAATGAAAAGCTAACTCTGAGCATTCAGATACTGTTTCTGTTTGCTCATCTATAGAATAGTACTCTCTTCCTGCATTTGTGGATTTAGAAACTCCTTCCTTACTTCTTGCATATTTTTAATTTAAGAAGCACATTTGTGTGCTGTTCATATACCAGACATTCATTGGGAAGTCATGAGAAGTAACTGGAACTAACATATGTGAAGTCTAGCAAGATATTAGGTAGAAGTGCAATAGAGAGGAGACCTTTAGCAATAGCACTTAGATTTATATATCACTTACAGGGTCAGCATCTTGCCCCCAATAATCATTTTACTGACCTCAGTAAGATAGAGGGCTGAGCCAACTCCTGGCAGTGGGCAAAGTCAGCCTGCAATATTGCATTCTAACCACTGTGCCATCACGAATCTTAGGTACTAGAGAGGCTACAGTTTTAGCCAGAAATGTTTGTTTTCTTGCTTCTATTTGTAAGAAGTGTATACTTGGGTACCACCAATATACTAATGAGACCAGACTCCAAACTGGTGAATAAGCTCAGCAAATATGTGTTTCTATTGAGAGAGAGTTGAACCCTGTGGCACCCCACAAAGAAGCAAACTAGGGAGTAACTCTCCTCTTCTGACCAATAGTAACTGAAACTGGCTTAAGAGGAAGAAAGTCAACCACTGTAAAATTGTGCCCCTGATGCCCAAACTCAGCCTAGGAAAATTCCATGATTGACAACACTGAAAGCCACTGAGAGATCAAGGAGCACAAGGTTGGATGTAACACCTCCACCCTGGCTCTACCATGGGCCAACTACAGGTGTGTCCAAGGTGGCTTCTGTACTAAATCCTGGTTAGAAACCTAACTGAAATGGGTCTAGATAACCTTGGGTTCTCATCAACTGCAGACTGACCACCTTTTCAACAACTGTCCCTAAAAAGGAAAGGTTGGAGACAGGACATTAATTACCTAAGACTATTGAGTTGGTCTCTTGAAGAGAAAGTGCCTCCTTCACAATAGGTGATACCCTACCATGAAGCCAATCCTAGAGCATGCACCTAACCACGTATCATTTTCTGGCTGCTTTCATAATCCAGAAGGATGGCTGAGCTGATACTACAGAGAATTTAGTTGATCTCCTCAAGAGTTTCCCAGATCACATTACAACACTGGACCTACCTCAACTGGACCTGTTCAGAGTTTGAGTTGCAGTACTTCTGAGTGACTTTATCTACCAGATAGCCCATCTGATCCTCACAGCTACCCTGAAGGGACTAGATCTTCCTAAACTGGCTATCAGCAGATGCAAAACAAAAAAAAAAGATGAAGAAATATTGATGTTTTTGTCACCTTTGTTATCACATGATAATATGGGCTCCCATCGCTGTATGAATCAGCACAACTACACTGAACAACAATATCTCATCAACAAGGAATCCTTCCAATCAGATCTTGCTTCATTTCTAATGAAATAACGGTTGTCTGCTATACAGTTCCAAGTTCCTAGATGATTTAATTAAAGGTGTGTGTATATGGGTGTGTGTGTGTTTGACTTGTGTATTGTCTTCCCTGTGCTGTAAATAAAATACAGGTAGTCCTTGACTTACAATAGTTCATTTAGTGACCGTTTGACGTTACAACAGCATTGGAAAAAGGAACATATGGCTGTTTTACACACTTACGACTGTTGCAGCAGCCCCATGGTCACATGATCAGAATTCAGATGCTTGGCCACTGACTCACATTTATGATGGTTACAGTCTCTTAAGAATGTAAAATGTCTTAACAGCAGCGAGGATTATCTTTGCACAATATTGGAAAAATGAAGAAACACCGCAAGACAAAGAGATAATTAAGAAGATACTAGATTGTGCAGAAATGGATAGACTTACACTGAAATTCAAGCAGAAAGAAGACACAGAACTTATTTTACCAATGGTTGGAAAAAAAGGGGTGGAGAGTAAGAATGGAGTCTGTATTGCTAAGGAAATTAAACACCCAGACAAAACGATGTACACACACACACATACACACACACACGCGTACGTACGTACGTATATAAAAGCTGTAATTAATATATATATATATATATAGATTTTCACGGGTAAAGGTATGTAGGTCTTGGTGTATTCGGGTCTTGTCCGTGTAAGATTGAGAATACCTTGGCAACATTTGGAAATCTCATCCGTCATCTTCAGGCTGGTGTCTTCAGCTTTGTTCTTCTGGGAGAAGTGCGTGATGGTGGCTGAGTTTAAAAGGGAAAAACAGCCACGATCACGCACTTCTCCCAGAAGAACGCTGAAGACACCAGCCTGAAGATGACGGATGAGATTTCAGAAACGTGCCAAGGTAATCTCAATCTTACACGGACAAGACCAATACACCAAGACCTACATACCTGATATATATATATATATATATATATATATATGCTGTAGTATTGCAACATAACCTAACTGCTGTGTGCCAAGGCCATGTGTTCACCTTTTGTGACCTTCTGGCAAGCAAAATCAATGGGAAAGCCAGGTAAGCCACATAACAACCGTGTTGCTAACTTAACAGCTGCAGTGGTTCACTTAACAACTGTGGCAAGAAAGGTCGTAAAATGGGCAAACTCACTTAATAAACATCTCAGTTAGCAACAGAAATGTTGGGCTCAATTTTGGTCGTAAATGAAGGATTACCTTAAACGTTAAATGTTGGGAGAAAAGGAGATGTGGCGAAAATAAAAAGTTTGCGTCGAGCCTCACTCCTGGCGACCACTTCTGTGGAGATTTCTTGACAACAATATGGCAGCCTGCCATTTTCTTTTTTGGGGATGTATTCTTTGACTTTTCCTGGTGGTCTTTTGTTCAAATACTGATGTCGCTAGTAATTATTTGGACTATATAACAATCCGGATTCGAAGGGAAAAATACAATTTGGAGTTCTTGTTGCCACTGTCTTTTAATCCTGCCTTTTAAAACACATTTTGGTCCAGTCAAGGGGGTGAACTTATCCAGTGCTCCTGCCTCCTATTTAGTATGTTTGAGCACACATGTTGTGCCTGTCAGCACCTCCTTGAATTGAACAGTTCTGTAAGGAATTGCTGACAGGTATGATGTATGTGTTGCCCACAAGTGTTCTGAATCACTTTTCTCCTTGGAATCTGAATTGTTGCACAGCCCTTTTGAAAAGGTTTGTAAAGAAACAGTACTGTCTAGTTGTTGACTTGGTTCATATTAATTGTTCTTTAGAAGGGAGCTAACCAAGACATTAGCCTAGAATATAGCCATTAAGTGAAAATTTCATAAGTTTGCTCTCTAAAAATATATTAATACACGATTTAACCCTTAGGTCTGTGTAAATGTACATAAGGCCTGTTCACAACACAGGATTTTTATGTATCTTTTCTCTCCTATTTTTGTGCATCAGCTTCTGCTGTTGCGTGGTAAAACAACTTACAAAAACAATTTAGCAAAGCAAGATTGCATTTGTTAATGCCATCTTTTATCAAACAAGCCTTCAAGCCATCTGCAATGCATATCTATAGCGTGTATTGGTTGAATTAATGTGATCAAAATAAATACCATTTTAGGCTGTTTCATACCATCTTAATGAGGTAATGGGCCCTTCTACAATTTGGTCTATCAGAACTCAATTCATTTATCTTTAGTTTCATAGTATCATTTGGTTAAAAAGGAATATTTCAAAGATAATCAGAATTACTCTTTCTTCTGGAGCATTGTAAATCATGTTTATTTTGCATAGTTTGCATTAGCTGACTCAGTAAGCTGCTTAGAGAGGGCTGTAAAACACCATGAAGCTGTATATAAGTCTAAGTGCTGTTACTGTTGCTATTCATGTAGGATGAAACAGGAGGGAAGGAATGACAGGAGCTTTTAGATATTTATATAGGAGTCATACTGATATGTTGAGAGAAGTGTTCATGCCAAGAAAAACGACTGAAAGGTAATAAATAAACGAGAAGGTTGAAAAATAACTAGTCTGCTGTTGTACCGGACATAAGTAGACAAATGCTAAAATATGGACTTGACTTGCTTATGTGCTGATGGTTACTGTGTGGATAAAGGTTTAGTTTAGTGAGTCTCTTTGATGATAAAGGTGTGCGGTTGGAGATGTGGACGGTTGTATAGTTTTGAATTCAGATGATGAAGTTGTGGCTGAAAAATCAATTTGCAGCAAATGTTAGATAGGTGTTGTGATTCAGTGAGGAATATGGATTGAAATTTAATTTAGCACAGACCAAATTGGTGCCATGTCTTGGAAGATGAAAGGAATGATTGAAAGGTTATGGATGCTATAAATGGTGGAAAAGTAAAGTCTGGAATGAGTCTGTGTACCTTGGCAAATGTTTACTCCGAGTGAAAAAGGGAATGAAGAATTTTTATGTGTTGTCGTAGGTGTGATAGTGGCCATTGCACACCTCGACAAAACAAATATTTTCAGAAAATGAATATATAATTGAGCCCAACATTTATGTCACTAAGTGAGACATTAATTGACTTTTGTCTCACTTTGTGACAATTGTTAAATTACTAACACCATTGTGAAGTGAATCCGGCTTCCCCATTGACTTTGCTGTCAGAAGGTCCCAAAAGGGGATCACATGACCATGGGACACTGCAACTGTCATAAATATGAACCAGTTGTTAAGCATCTGAATGTAAACCATGTGGCCATGGGGAAACTGCAATGGCCACACGTGTGAAAAATGGCCATAAGTCACTTTTTTTCTGTGCCATTGTAACTTTGAATGGTCATTAAATGAACTGTTGTAAGTTGAGGACTAAGATACGTTTCAGTCCAATGTGTTCCATGAAAGTTGGGTAAAACATAAAAATAAGCTGAATGGAAATGAGTTTCTTTTATGTGTGTGGTAATAGAATATTAGGCAGGGTCAAGAATGGCTAAGTGCTGAATGAAGGTGGATTGCATGTAAATGTGGTGACCACTAAAAAAGAAGTAGATCGATCCTATAAACAATATGAGCAATATGATGCGGAAAGCAAGTAGATTGGGGATGGTTCTGATCTCCGCAGGGAGCGTATTCCAAAGGGACGGTGCTGCCACAGAGAAGGCTCTCGCCCGCGGCCCCGCCAGCCGACATTGTCTGGCTGACGTTATCCGGAGCAAGCCCTCCCTGTGGGATCTAACTGGGCACTGGGAGGCATACGGTAGCAGTAGGCGGTCTCAAAGGTATCCCGCTCCTAAGCCATGAAGGGCTTTAAAAGTTGTCACTAGCACCTTGAATTGCACCCGGAAGACCACCAGCAGCCAATGCAGCTCGCGGAGGATAGATGTTATATGGTCGCACCTAGGTGTGCCCATAGTCACTTGCACGGCCGCATTTTGCAGCAGCTGAAGTCTCCGAGTGCTCTTCAAGGGCAGCCCCATGTAGAGCGCGTTGCAGTAGTCCAATCGGGAGGTGACAAGGGCATGAGCGACTGTGTGTAGAGCCCCTCGGTCCAGGAAAGGTCGCAACTGGCGCAACAGGCGAACCTGTGCAAAGGCCCCCCTGGTCACAGCCGTAAGATGGTGGTCAAATTGTAGCTGTGGATCCAATTTGATTGTGAATTGTCTAAAATAATTGGACTGACTTCCTTAGTGGGCTTTAAAGTTTCTCCTTGCAGCTTAGACACATTTTCTTACTGCTTTAGTAATGGTTTTCTGGAAATATTGTGTTTAATAGTGGGAATATTTTATTTATTTATTTATTTATTAGGCTTATATGCCGCCCTATCTCCTGAGGGACTCAGGGCGGCTTACAATTAAAACAGTCCCAATACAATTACATAAATGTTAAAGGACATTAAAATATTAACATAAAATATTAACCTTACATAACAGAGTTATTACTTTGTTAGATTAATATTTGTGAAATTTATTCTACTACAGTGTAGAAACTCCAGTAACTCTTATGGAGTTTTACATTTTTTTCCCCGTTGCAAAATTGCGTAGAAGTTATAGTGCAAGTTAATTTGACCTGAGAACCTGAATCCTTCAATATGCCTGTACAGTAAGAAAACTGTAATAATGAAGGAAAAGGGGGCATATTTCTTCAAGTTGCTTATTACATTATCAGGATTCATGGTGGCAATACTTTCATGTAATAATCCATTTTATTGCTTATAAGCAAACATGTTTTTATATGCTGTCCTAACATCAATGAAATCAGCTAAACTATCTTAAAAGGTGAGGAAGCAGAGTTTCTGGTTTGTTTAAGTTTATACCCTGTTAGGACTGATAGAACATTTTCAAATTCTGGCTTCATAATCTGATTAGGTAAGGAAGCAATTTATCAGATGTTCAGCTCTGGGTGTAATAATAATTGCTATTTAGAATTTAGAATTCTTTATTGGCCAAGTGTGTTTTGCTAATGTTGTTAGTAGAAATAATTAGAGCAGTATTTAATTAGCTTTTTTCATTTTTATATTATTTGCTTATAAATAAAAAAAACCTGCATTAAGGCAATATAGTAGTGGTTGTAAGATCTTATTAAAGTTAGCTGACATTTAAATTGAATGTACATTGACAAAAACAAGGGGCACACAGTGAAAGAAAAAAAAAAACTGGGTTTAATAAAAATATATGCAAATGCTTCCCTAGAACAGGTTGCTTGATTATTCCTGATGTCTCTGAAAAAAATTCTGGTATCTATTGCTGATCCTAATTAACAGTGAACATTAATAAACCCAAATGGACATAAATTGATGTATGCAATTCTGGTGTCAACATGGAAATGCCCCTTTTAATTTATTGTTTAATTTATACACAAGTACACAATCTTTATTTCAGGAAATCAAAGGGTTGTGCTTCCAACTCTGTTATTCTGTTCTGATTATTCCTTGGACTCAGAATTTTAAATCAAGGCACAGCATTATGTAGAAGAAAACAAGGATAACTCAACTTTTTGTTTTATTTTGCTTAATGTTTAATTAATTAATTAAAAAATTGCTGCCCAACTCGCCATATTGCAATGCTGTAAGTTACTTTCATATTGGAGAAAATATATTGGATACAAATAAAAATAATTAAAAATGAACATATTGCTATGTAATATAAAAACAATTGGATTGTTGGCATAACTCTTTAGAATAGGATAGGATAGGATAGGATAGAATAGAAATCATTATTGGCCAAGTGTGATTGGACATACAAAGAATTTGTTTTCGGTGCATAAGCTCTCAGTGTACCTACAAGCAATAGGAGGTAAATCATGATCATAGTCATTATAAAAATACATTCATCATAAATCATAAGATACAACACTTAGCGATAGTCATCAGATACTAAATAAGCAATCAACATAAATCATACTTGGAAATGAAATAAAACAGTATAAATCGTAAAGTTACAAGCAACAAAGTTATAGTCATAAGTAGAAAAGGAGATAGGTAATAGGAAAGATGAGAAGAAGAATAATTTCAGTTAATTGGCAGAAAGATGGAGTATATACTTTTTAAAAGGCACTGCTCTTCCCATTCTCTGGTTAAGATAATCTTTGTAAGATTCTTGCAACCTTCCAATATCAGGCAGAGTGGCAAAAACAGCCATCCTACCATTTCAGGTATGAATTGGTCCTAGCATGCAACTGGTTACAGCTGCCAGTCACCATTTGATTTATTTTAATACAGTAAGTAATATGCATTCCGGCTTGTACAAAATGCTTAATTTGTTATGGAGGTTAAGTGTGAAATTGAGGTTCTTGGTTGTGGAAAACACCAAATGTCAACTAATAGGTAACAGAATGTGTGTGCCAAATACAGAATAGTGTGCAATATCTACTTAAAATCAGAGATAGCAGTCCAGAGCATATGTCACTCCCAAAACCTGGGTTAGACATCTGGCCTATGCCTTGGGCTAACCTGCACTCAGCTTCTCTTACCAACTGCAGTTTCCTCTTTCATTTTTTTTTTTGTACACAACGTTGCAATGAAACATGATCCAGAAAAAGACTTGTCAAGATTCCATTATTGGCTAATTATTTAAGCAGAGATGTAGAGAATGTAAACATGCTGTGATTACTAACAGGAAAGTACATGAATGTAAGGCAAGTATTTTGTTTGCAGCGGGGAAAATGCTGGAAAAGAAAGTAGAGAGGCTGGGTGATTTAGGAGAAGATACAAGTTTTAAATCACCGAGTTTTGCTGCATTATCATCTTTGAATTACAGTGAAGATTTCATTGATAGCTGGGAAACTTCCACTTAGTACATGCTTGCCTTATGTGCGTGCACAAACACACACGCACGCACGCACGCATGCACATACATTGTGTACAGAAACCCCAGTGTATGGGCTAGACCTGCTCAAGTCCAGATGAGAGAGTTTATAGAACAGGGGTGTCAAACTCGATTTCATTGAGGGCCACATCAGGGTTGTGCTTGACCTCGTGGGTGGGTGGGTGTAGCCAGGATGGGCATCGCCAGCTCAACATCACTCGTGTCGGGCATGTCTGTTATGGCCTGATCAGTCTGCCAGTGAAAATGGGTGTCAGGGCTCGGCCATCCACCCCCATTTAAATCAGGAGTCTCTAGTTGGATTTTCAAAGCTTAAAGAAGATTAGGAGAAGACATGCTGATGCTGCCTGGGTGTAGCTGACTCTGAGACACATCATTCATTGTCACCCTTGACCCTGGTTTTCCCCCACCCCTTGGATGTATCATAATTCCATTTAATATTTTTAAAATTTTTGTATTGTATGTTTTTATTGTTGTGAGCCGCCCTGAGTCCTTCGGGAGATAGGGCGCATAAAATCCCAAAAAATAAATAAATAAATAAATAAATAAATAAATAAATAAATAAATAAATATAAAATAAAATAAAATAAAATAAAATAAAATAAAATAAAATAAATAAATAAAATTCATATTCTCCAATGGGACACATCCATAGCCAAGAGTGATCAATCATGCTCTCCAGTTAGAATTTGGAATGGCAGAAACTTCGGTCGCCTGGAAACTATCTTTGAAAACATGTATGGAATGCAGTTTCGGTTTAGCAAGCTCCTACACTCCTCCCCCCTCCCTTTCTGTTGGCAACTCTAAAACACCAGAGAAATATTTTATGAGTTGACAACGGGCTCATGAGCTCTGTTTTTGCCTGTGATGGCCTCCTGCAACCCTCTGCCAGTGAAAAGCTCAGGAGGGCCACCTGCAGCCCTCCCGAGCTCCATTTTCACTGGCAGAGGCACTGCAGGCTGGTCCTTCATTGTTTCCAGGAAGGCCCCCCCCCCCGGGTCAGAACTAAGTACCCTGCAGGCCAGATCCAGTCCATGGGCCTTGAGTTTGACACCCCTGCTATAGAAGGTCATGGAGAATGACAGGGCAAAGATCCCGTGGGACTTTCAGATCCAGATGATGAATAGGCAGGTACAGGTAGTCCTTGCCGTACGACCACAATTCAGCCCAAAATTTATGTTCCTAAGTGAAATGTTAGTAAAATGACTCTTGCCCCATTTTACGACCATTCTTGCAACATTTAATTAAGTGAATCCCTGCAGTGGTTAAGTTACTACAGGTAGTCCTCAACTTATGACCACAATTGAGCCCAAAATTTCTGTTGTTAAGTGAGACCTTTGTTAAGTGAGTTTTGCCCCCATTTTATGACTTTTCTTCCCATAGTTGTTAAGTGAATCACTGCAATCGATAAGTTAGTAACCTGGTCATTAAGTGAATCTGGCTTCCCCACTGACTTTGCTTGTCAAAAAGTTGATCCCATGACGTCAGGACGCTGCAACCGTCATAAGTATGAACCAGTTGCCAGCCATCCGAATTTTGATCGCACGATCATGGGGATTCCACAAAGGTTGCAACTGTGAAAAATGGTCATCAGTCACTTTTCTCAGTGCCATTGTAACTTTGAACAGTCACTAAATGAATCATTGTAAGTCAAGGACTGCCTGCACTGGTCAACCCACCTGGCACTGTGGGAGTGGACAAATAACCAGAAGACAGTGATGGTGATAGATGCAGGGGTGCTGTTGTGGTTAGCCAGCAGCAGGTGCAGAGGGGTGAGGAGAGCGAGGACTCCGATGAAGGGCCAGGACCATTAGGTAGTGGACTGCTGCCTTCAGAGATTGTGGGGGCTGGCAGCAGCGATGAGGAGGTTCCCAAGGAGCCTGTGCCAAGTGCGCGTGCACGCAGGGTTGCTCGCAGGAAAGAGCAGCTGCAGCAGCACCGGCAACTCGGGAGTAAGGCTGCAAGGTGATGGCCCTTCCTTCAAGAAGATAAAAGCCAGATGTGAAGCGAATGTTCTTTGCAGGAAGCAAAAACGTTTTGAAACTCAGCCTCGTAGACATTGCAGTATCTTAGTTGGTATTTGAAGACTCTTGTGTTGTGAAATATTTCTTATCTGTGATTCTTAGGCAGCCTCGCACAGTTTTGGCGAGGCTTGTGCTTATCAAAGTTAGTTTGCAGCAGCCTTTTAACCGGGGATTCGTAAGACTCATTAAAAGGTTTCTGTTCCCTTTGGTTATTGTTTGTTTTATTGGAAAAGGGTTCGGGTCAGAACAGGTGCCAGGTGATACCAAGATCAGGAAGAAAGACTGTGAGACATGGAGAAATACCAGGGCCTGAAGGAAGACCTAGAATGGATACCGAAATTGAAAGCCCAAAGGATCACAATTGTAGTAAAATTGCTCAGGGCTGCATCTCTTAAGTTGGTGTAGTGGCTCCAACTGATCCCAGGAGCAACTTCAGAGCTCTCTTGTCAGTCCAGAAGAGTGCAGGGCTAGGAATACAGATACAGATTAACAGAAGTGGAAGGGACCTTGTAGGTCATCCAGTCCAACCCCTGCCCAATCAGGAGACCCTAAACCAGTGATGGTTAGCCTTTTTGGTGCTGAGTGCCTAAAGCACATGCACATGCGCATGCCCCAACCCCCAAAATGCAATGCATGTGCCCCCTGCGCATGCACCCCGCGCCCTCTTTGGCTTCCAGGTTGGTGCAGGAGGCTTTTCAGACCCAAAAAGGAGCACTGGAGGGCCCTTGCAATCTTCGCAGTTTCTCCTCCGTTCCTGCCTTCCCCAATCACCGCAGTTTCTCCCTGCGTGCCCCGGCTTTCTCCTCTGTTCCTGCCACAGAGAGGCACCTGCGGAGGGTGGGAACCTGTGGAGATCGGGGAAAGCATGGGTGGCAGGAATGCAGGAGAAAGCTAGGGCTCGCTGGGGGGCGGGAGAAAGGTAGAGCGCGCTGGCAGGGAAACTGCGGAGATCGGGCAAAGCCCCGCGCATGCGTGGCAGAGACCCAAAGAGCAGCTGGCCAGTGGGAGGCACGCGCATGTGCATTGGAGCTGGGCTGTGGTGACAGCTGGCGAGCCTGCAGAGAGGGCTCTGCATGCCACCTGTGGCAGGCGTGCCATAGGTTTACCATCAGTGCCTTACACCATTTCTGACAAATGACAGTCTAGGCCCTTCTTGGAAGCTTCCACTGATGAAGCTCCCACAACTTCCGTTCCACTGGTTGATTGTTCTCACTGTCAGAAAATTCCTCCTTAATTCCCAGGTTGAATCTCTCCTTGATCAGTTTCCATCCATGATTCCTTGTCTGGCCTTTGGGTGCCTTGGAAAATAGCTTGACCCTCTCCTCTCTGTGGCAGCCCCTCAAATATTGGTAAGAATAGGTAAGACAACTCAAATTCCCTGGCCTTGAGAGGAAGAAGACACAGAGCACCCATAGAGATGAGAGAAGGGAATTTGTGTACAACACGTGTGCCCACACACACCCCGAGGGTTGCGAATTTAGAACTTTCAAGCTGGGCCAGGATATGGTGAGGTTGGGGTTTTTTGTTAGCAACTATTTCTTGGCACAATCGTTGCTGCAACGATTGTCTTTGTCTGCAACTTAGTGACCCGTCTTGCATTTGTATTTACAGTGAAGAACCAAGATAGAAATAAGCTACACTGAAGCACAAGCCTCTATTTAAAGTGTCTGATGCGTTTTGATTTTTGTTTTAAAAAGGCATAATTGCTATTCTGCATTAACAATCTCTTTGGTATGGTGTGGAGCCTCTGAAGTGATGGAACTATTTTTGTCCCCGTTGTTTTTTTCTCTTCTCCTTCCAGCAATCAAAGGTTTATATTCTATTTCCACTATTAATTACGAGCTGTTTCCCCCAAACCCCCCCCCTTTAACCTTGACGGTGGTGAAGCTCTTTAAATGGTGGAATCTGCCATAACAGTCTCTACTTATAAGACCCTTAAGGGCTATGATGTTTTCATTGAACATGCAAGGATGCCTTTTTAAAACAGGCTTGAATATTTATTTCTGCAGCTCATTGAGTAACTTGGAAATAAATTGAATCAGTACAGTAGGCACCAGATGGCAATTTCCACAGTTGTGGAATTATTCTGTTATGCCCATTTGCATGCTGTCTAAATGCATCCACTTACTGCCCTGCAAATATGCAAATTATGCAGTTATTAGCATTTCCATTTTACATGAGATGATAGGAAAAGGCAGTGGATGTGTAGATGACCATATATCAAATAGGATAGAAAAAACATTGTGTCTGAAGAGGGTGTGCCATATGCTTTTTGTGGTGTGTGTGTGTGTGTGTGTGTTGGGAGGGGTTGGCCATTTCATAAATGTTTCAATTAATTTGGGGGGATTTGGATTTTAATTTAGCCCTACCTGGAAGAAACTCACTGAAATAATTAAACTGTATAGTAGTCATCCCTACATTTTTATCAGTTTATTTATAGATTGATCTAAAAACAACTTTCCTTTGTAGCAGAGGATGAATGTGTAGATTTGATTATGATGTTATCTGTTCAGTCTAACTCTTGCTGATTCTATGGGCCAGATCTCTCCACATTTGAATAAAAACCAACAATTGAAAGCTGAAGTGGTTTCCCCTTGCGTTTAAGCCTTTTCGAGGGCTTGTCTAATGGATTGCTAAATTCTAGCTTTCAACATTTTCATTTTGGATGTTATAAGAGAAAATAAAAAAAATGCATTCACATTTACAGGACATTGCTCTTAATCAAGGGTCTTCAAACTTGGCAAGTTTAAGACTTGTGACTGCCAGAACATGGCTAACATGACTGGAGGAGGAATTCTGGGAGTTGAAGTCCACAAGTCTTAAAGCTGTCAAGTTTGAAGACCCCTGCTCTTAATTGTAGTTAACATGAGTGTTGTTTGTTTTGAGATCTTCCCTTCCTAAATTGAAATAGCCTTTTGGATAAGTGAGTGGGGGGACGGAGAAGTGGGATTTCCATAAAATAAATTTTGACGTAAAGCTAATATAAAGGTATACAAAGGGATGGCAAAGAAACAGTTAATGATATTAGAAATAAATAAGGGGGTGTGAATAGCCTGAAAATAGAAGTTGATGACAACTCCTCAGGGAACAATTTGAGTAGCTCTGCAGAAAATAAATGAAATTAGGTTAATGTAGTTGACTACTAGAACTATCATTGTTCAGCCTATATTAATCCTCTGTTATTGGGAGCCCTGCTTAGTCCCTGCCTACTTTTTTCTCCTACTGGGAATTCAACTCATACACCTTTACATTAGAGATGAAAACTCTCTCAGTAGAAATTAAAACAAATCCTGTTGAGGGTGTAAATAACTCTCCCAGTAGAGAAGTGATGGCAAACTTTGGGCTCACCTTATCAAAAATTGTGAAAATACCTACATAGCTTGACTCTCCTGGCATACCATACTACCATCATCCCAGACCAAAAGTGAAATAATTGTTTATCTCTCTCCCAACAATATTAAAAATATTTTGAGACTCTGGGAAGAATACATAGAAGAGCAACAAGAATGATTAGGGGATTGGAGACTAAACATACAAAGAACAGTTACAGGAATTGGGTATGTCTAGTCTAATTTTAAAAAAGAAGAGCTAGGGGAGACATGATAGCATTGTTCCAATATTTGAGGGGCTCCTACAAAGATGAGGGGGTCAAAATATTTTCCAAAAGTACTAAAAGGCAAGACAAGAAACAATGGTTGGAAACTAATTGAGAGAAGCAACCTAGAACTAAGAGGTTTCAAATGGTGAGAGCAATCAACCAATGGAACAGCTTGCCTTCAGAAGTTGTGGAAAGCTTTCAAAAGTAGGCTGGACAGCCACTTGCCTGAAATGGTATAGGGTCTCCTGCTTCAGCAGGGGTTTGGACTAGAAGACCTCCAAGGTCCCTTCCAACTCTGTTATTCTATGTTCTATCTAGGCCACTCTGAACAAATCTGGGAGTTGAAGACCAAAAGTCTGAAAGTTGCCAAGATAGGTCACTCCTGCTCCAAGAGATGAACATCAGAGACAGTGCTGAGGCTGGGCCTGAAGTTAAGGCTTGGGCCTCAACTTCAGTCCTAGTGCCACAGCTGCCACTTAGAGAGGCCACCCTGGACTGTTCTCCAAGACAAAATTGCCTCCACAGCCCAGCACTCCCCCGGATCTACCATGTGTTGACTAACACTTCAGGCAGTGTTCTCTTTCTGTTGATAGGCTCTTTTGGCCTACCTGAGGATGTTCTGGGGTTCACGTGGATTTTGTTCTTGAAGCAGCTTCAGAGAACGTTCTTTCACAACCTCTGCAGCCTCCGAACATCATGCAAAAGCACACCTCGTTCTTGTGTGGTTTTGGGAGGCTCCGGAGGCTGCACAAAAGCACAGCCCTCTCGTGACTTCCAAAGGCTGCGTGAGAGCACATCCCATTCTCTTGCAGACTCCGTAGCCTCCAAAAATCTCAAGATGTGCTTTTTACAATTGTTGTTGGGCGTTGATGAATACTGTCCTGTCATCATATTGTCATGGCATGTCACCTTTGATATGCATGTCATAGATCTGCCATCGTGCAGTAGAAAGTTTGAACCTCACAGAATAGCATCTGGTTATATTATGTCTGATTATTTCTATTAAGGATGAAGTTGTTCATGTGCTGCCTTATTAAGAACCAATGTAATTGAAAATTTCACATAGATTATATTCTGTCAATATAGAGAAATTCTACCACCAGCCTCCAAAAATCATGTAAAACCTGTGTCTGCTAGCACAACATAATGCAATGTCTACATCTTTCTGATCCGAGAGCTTAAGGGAAGGTAGATTCTATATACTATCTAGATCAGTTCATCTCTTGGAGCAGGGATGTCCAGCCTTGGCAACTTTAACACTAATGGACTTCAAGTCCCAGAATTCTGGCTGGGGAATTCTGGGAGTTGAAATCCTCTAGTCTTAAAGTTGCCAAGGTTGGATACCCCTGGTCTTGAAGTTTCTTAGTAAAACAGTAATTTCATGCTCTTTCCCCGCTCCCCCAGATTAACCCTCAGTGCACTCCAGTCATGGGGCTTGGGTCCTCCAGATTTGGACTTTATAGTTAAAATCACCTACAATTTTTCAGTACATGAAGCAAGGAAGCAAATGCAGACCTCAAATGATTTTAGGTTTATAACTGAAGCAAATATTTATTTATTTATTTATTTATTTTTGGGACTTGTATGCTGCCCCATCTCCGAAGACTCGGGGCGGGCGGCTCACAATTAAAACAACAACAGTAAATAACCACAATAAATAATTAAAAAAGGATTAAACCAAACAAGTCCAAAAAACAGTTTAAATATAAAATAGAAGAATAAAAAAACCACCCCTCCCAGAAAGGGTCACAGCCCGGATTGGTGAAACAACCAGGTCTTCAGATCATGGCGGAAGGTGCGGAGGTCAGGGGCCAAACGGAGCCCCAGGGGCAGTTGGTTCCAGAGGTCAGGGGCCGCGACAGAGTAGGCTCGTCATCGAGGGACCGCCAGTCGGCATTGGCCGGCAGACGGGATCCCAAGGAGTCCTTGCCTATGCGCTCGCACAGGGCGGCCGGCATTCGATGTCGGCAGGAGTCGCTCCCTTAAATATTGAGGACCCATGTCATGAAGGACTTTGTATGTTAAAACTAAGACCTTGAATCTCACCCGAGCAACTGGCAACCAATGCAAGCAGCGCAGGAGGGGGGTAACATGGGAGAATCGGGAAACTCCCATCACTACCCGCGCCACCGCATTCTGCACCAGCTGCAGTCTCCGGATGGTATGCAAGGGCAGTCCCAAATAGAGAGCGTTGCAGTAGTCGAGTCTAGAGGTAACAAGGGCATGAGTGACTGTGCGCAGGGCATCCCGGTCCAGAAATGGGCGTAGTTGATGTACAAGGCAGAGCTGGGCAAAGGCCCCCCTGGCGACGGCCCCCACTTGCTCCTCCAACCGGAGCCGAACATCCAGGAGGACCCCCAGGTTCCGTGCCCTATCCAGGGGGCAACACCGCTCCCCCTATGGCCAAAGGTGGATATTCCTGACTGGGCTGGGATGCCGGTATGCACAGCCACTCAGTCTTGGCCGGGTTGAGTCAAAGCATGTTCCCACTCATCCAGGTCCGTACCGCATCCAAACACTGGGTCATCAGGGAGAGGGCATCGCTGATTTGGTTCGGGGTGGAGATGTACAGCTGGGTATCATCAGCGTACTGATGGAATCTCACCCCGAAACCATGGATGATCTCACCCAGCGGCTTCATATAGATGTTAAATAGCAGGGGGGAGAGAACCGACCCCTGAGAAACCCCACAAGAGAGCGTCCTCGGTGTCGACCTCTGCCCCCCTGCCAGTACTGATTGCGACCGTCCCGAGAGGTAGGAGGTGAACCACTGAAGCACAGTGCCCCCCACTCCCAACCCCTCGAGGTGCCGCAAAAGGATACCATGGTCAGTGGTATCAAAAGCCGCTGAGAGGTCTAATAGGACCAGGACAGAGGAAAAACCCCTGTCCCGGGCCCTCCAGAGATCATCCATCAGCATGACCAATGCCGTCTCCATGCTGAAACCAGGTCGGAAGCCCGATTGATACGGATTCAGGTAGTCCGCTTCATCCAGGAAAAGTGGAAACTGCCGAGCCACCACACTCTCAACAACCTTCGCCAAGAAGCGAAGGTTGGAGACTGGACGGAAGTTGTCTAACACGGTCGGGTCCAGGGCAGGCTTCTTCAGGAGGGGTCTCACCACCGCCTCCTTCAAGAGGCAGTTCATCATATTTCAACAAATGCATTTACAGGTGAAACTCGAAAAATTAGAATATCGTGCAAAAGTTCATTTATTTCAGTAATGCAACTTAAAAGGTGAAACTAATATATGAGATAGACTCATTGCATGCAAAGCAAGATAGTTCAAGCCGTGATTTGTCATAATTGTGATGATTATGGCTTACAGCTCATGAAAACCCCAAATCCACAATCTCAGAAAATTAGAATATGACATGCAATCAATAAAACAAGGATTGTACATAGAACAATATCGGACCTCTGAAAAGTATAAGCATGCATATGTACTCAGTACTTGGTTTGGGCCCCTTTTGCAGCAATTACTGCCTCAATGCGGCATGGCATGGAAGCTATCAGCCTGTGGCACTGCTGAGGTGTTATGGAAGACCAGGATGCTTCAATAGCGGCCTTCAGCTCTTCTGCATTGTTCGGTCTCATGTCTCTCATCTTTCTCTTGGCAATGCCCCATAGATTCTCTGTGGGGTTCAGGTCAGGCGAGTTTGCTGGCCAATCAAGCACAGTAATCCCACAGTCATTGTACCAGGTTTTGGTGCTTTTGGCAGTGTGGGCAGGTGCCAAATGAAGTCAGCATCCCCATAAAGCTCGTCTGCGGAAGGAAGCTTCAAAATCTCCTGGTAGACGGCTGCGTTGACCCTGGCCTTAACAAAGCACAGTAGACCAACACCAGCAGATGACATGGCTCCCCAAATCAACACAGACTGTGGAAACTTCACACTGGATTTCAAGCATCTTGCAGTCTGTGCCTCTCCATTCTTCCTCCAGACTCTGGGTCCTTGGTTTCCAAATGAGATGCAAAAGTTGCTCTCATCAGAAAAGAGGACTTTGGACCACTGAGCAACAGACCGAGTCTGTTTTTCTTTAGCCCAGATAAGACGCTTCTGACGTTGTTTGTTGTTCAGGAGCGGCTTGACAAGAGGAATACGATATTTGAAGCCCATGTCCAGGATCCTTCTGTGTGTGGTGGCTCTTGATGCACTGACTCCAGCCTCAGTCCACTCCTTGTGAAAGTCTCCAACACTTTTGAATGGCCTTTTCCTGACAATCCTCTCCAGGCTGCGGTCATCCCTGCTGCTTGTGCACCTTTTTCTTCCACACTTTTCCCTTCCACATAACTTTCTATTAATGTGCTTTGATACAGCACTTTGGGAACATCCAACTTCTTTTGCAATTACCTTTTGAGGCTTTCCCTCCTTATGGAGGGTGTCAATGATGGTTTTCTGCACAACTGTCAGGTCAGCAGTCTTTCCCATGATTGTGATTCCTACTGAACCAGACTGAGAGACCATTTAAAGGCTCAGGAACCCTTTGCAGGTGTTATGGCTTAATTAGCTGATTAGAGTGGGACACTTTGAGCCTACAATATTGCACCTTTTCACAATATTCTAATTTTCTGAGATTGTGGATTTGGGGTTTTCATGAGCTGTAAGCCATAATCATCACAATTATGGCAAATCACGGCTTGGACTATCTTGCTTTGCATGTAATGAGTCTATCTCATATATTAGTTTCACCTTTTAAGTTGCATTACTGAAATAAATGAATTTTTGCACGATATTCTAATTTTTTGAGTTTCACCTGTAACTCCAGATATGGTTTATGGAAGCAGTTCATAAGAGACAAAGCTACATTTCAGTAAGATCAGATTTTTACCATATCTTGTGTTAATCATCTTGAAATAGTGCAAATGAGAACAGTTAAGATTTATGCTTTTATAGTAATGATAATCACCGTTCATTCCTTAGGATATTCTGGGTGTTTTTGGTTATTATTTCAAATTTCCTGAAAGCTGCAATGTGTGATCCTGGACAATCCTATGTACGCTGTTAAACTGCTATATTACATTTTAGCTTTTTGGTAGGATTGTTGCAACATAGCTAGCCCTTAACTGCAGTAAAGGTGACTGTGGGAACAGTGACAAAAGCAATAAGGATCTTGAACCTTTACTATCTTGGAGGCATTTGTCCTTTGCTTGATCTTAATTTTAGCAGAAATGCTCATGAGAAGTGGGCAAGAGGGACCCAGTACCAGTATACCTTCAAAGATAATTTAATTAGTTGCCAAGGGAAAAATGTGTTATTATTTCCAAGATCTATTTCTGTACTCGGCTGTAGCTTCTCTTTTTAAAATCATTTTTTTTTAAAAATCAAGATAATTTTTGCAGGACTACCTTCATTTTGGAGGAGAGAAAACTGGAGTTATCTTAATTAAGTTATTAAGCAGTGCAGAAGTACTCAGAGCTTCTTCAAAAATCTTTTGAGTTAGACTCCTGACTCACAAGGAGTTTTGCCTGGTGCTACCTTTTCCTCCCTGAATTTTCACGTTTTATGAAGAGTTTTTTTTAATCCAGCAACTATTATCCAACCTATCCATTTTCTTCTTAACCTTCAGTCAGATGAAGCTACTTTACTGAAATTTCCTCGCGGAAAAGAATTGCAATGGCTCTCTTGAACAGCGCTAAAGGCATTATGTAAAGTCGATGAAGGTTGCGTCAATATACTGACAGTTAAAGCAGTATTAATTAGGCTCCTGCAACTTTGCAATCCTCCCACTCCTTGTGCCTTTTCTTCAAGGTTTTCATTTATATTCTGCACTATTGCATTTGGAACTTACTTTGGAAACTACTAGCAGGGAACCTCAGCGGTCAATATGCTGTTATTATCCCATGAAACTCTTATCTCAACCCCTGCTAGCTTTAAGTTCCATGTAAAACCAGAGATATACTATAGGGATGGTCAGCCTACTACATGGATCCCTTTAAGTCCCTCCCTCCCTCCCTCCCTCCCTCCCTCCCTTCCTTCTTGTAAAGGATAATCTCCTCTCCCCAATTGCAAGAATTAAAGTGGCATGCCATCTGCTAGCCATTATATCATGGTCTCTGACCACTGGAGCTTTTAACTGCTGGCTTTGATTTTAGAAGTGGGAATTGCGCAGCGGCTGCCGGCATTAGATGTACCTTTAGACTGTTTAGAATGGCTTTTAAAATCAAGAAAGTGTGTTTACTCATTTGGTTTGACTTGCTGTTAAAAACTAGATATGCATCTTTGATGTGTGCTTGTTTTGAAGCAGGCCCAGACTATAGTCAATAAAACCATCATTTTGGTAAATATGCAAGTAACCTAAGCAAGGTTAGGTTAACTTAGTACAGGGGTGTGAATCTCAAGGCCTGTGGGCTGGATCTGGCCTGCGGGGTGCTTAGATCTGGCCCGCGGGGCCGTCCTAGAAACTGCAAAGGACCAGCTCGCGATGCCTCTGCCAACAAAAACGGAGCTTGATGTCACTTGGGAACTCTGTTTTCACTGCAGAGGGCTGCAGGAGGCCATTGCAGCTGAAAACGGAGCCTTGATGAGTGACGTTGAGCTGGCCACACCCACCCTGCCCACCCCCACCCCCGGCCCCGTGAGGTCAAACACAACCCTGACGTGGCCCTCAATGAAATGGAGTTTGATGCCCCTGACCTAGCAAGATGTATTTGAATAGTAATTTCTACTTCATTTTTTCTCCCTCAACAGTCTTGTGAAGGCGAGATAACCCTGATCACTAGAATGATTTGTCTTTGACAGCCGTGCCATTAAAATATGTGCATCCAGTCCTAATAATGTCTGACTTTTGGAAATTGTAGCGATAGTGAAGTATAAATTTTAGTGTGGAGCATGATGAGATTTACTGTTTAATTTTAAAAAGGCATTATTCGTTAGGAATAGAAACTAATCTTTGGAGATATTGATTTATTATAGAATATAAACAGTATGTTTCCATTAAGATGGCTCTGGAGATTTGTGAGACTGAGAAGTGTGCTTTGTTTTCTTCCCATTTCAGAATATGACAGATACCTAGCATCTAGCAAAACTATGGCAGCAGCTTATCTAGATCCAAACTTGAATCATACACCAAGCTCAAGCACAAAAACACACCTCAGCTCCGGGGTGGAACGTTCTCCAGGGACAATGGAACGGGTCCTGAAGGTTTTCCATTATTTTGAAAGTAACAGTGAACCAACAACGTGGGCCAGTATTATCCGACATGGAGATGCCACAGATGTTTGGGTGAGTTCATTGCATGTTTTAAAACATTTTAGAGATTCTGATGTGAAAGCCATTCTCACAAGGTGAGCCAAGTAACTTGTTGGCTGTGTAACACAGATGTTGAGTGCTCTAGTTGTTTCTCCTTCGTTATGGATGGACTCTGAGACTTGAGGGATATGAGAGTTGAAGTCCACAAGTCTTAAAGTTGCTAAACACTTCTTTGCTCCTTGAAAAACGTTTAATTATATGAAAAAATTCAAGCTAAGAACATTCCGATTCCAATTTGCCTTAGGATTGACAGTGAAGATGTGGAGGTGATGAATATCTACTGCATTTTAGGAATAATAAAACAGTACCTGATAGTATTATTTTAGATATTTTTATTTAAAAATAAACAGCTTTTTAAAAAACTCTGTCTGATTAATCTTTGCAGCTTCTAAGCTAGAAAACAAACACTATGTAGAAATGATATTGAAGCACCATTTATTTTAACTAATTTCCTCTTTTCTCATAGTTCAACATTTTGAACAGAACTGCCCTATCTGGGAGATGGGCAGCATATAAATTGAATGAATGAATGAATGAATGAATGAATGAGTGAATAAACATTTTATTATCCTTTTTTGTGATCACCAGTAGAAAACACATTGCAGAATATCGATTATAGGACAATTCTTTGTAAGGAAAAGGTCAGGTTTGCAGAATATCGATTATAGGACAATTCTTTATAAGGAAAAGGTCAGGTTTGTGATAGTGTTGCACAGTGTTTCACAGTTTTGAAAAATTGTATGGTCAGCCTCTCAGATCACTGGGTTAAAGCTGTTACAATTTGCAAAATTGCATTGTTTCTAAAAGAGATATCACATTGTGTCCTGAAACCCAGGCTTATGGTATTATGGTGTCCTTAACTTGCTGATTCTTTTAGTACATCCATGAAATGGTATGGGGTTTCCTGTCTGAGCAGGGGATTTGACTAGAAGACCTCCAAGGTTTCTTCCAACTCTGTTATTCTACTACTATGAGTCATCATGCTTGGCAAGCATTACTTTGTACATCTGTATATCACCCAAAACCACCCAGAAATGCTTGATAGTGAGTTGAGTGGCACACACATTCAGTAAATAAATAAAAATTACTAAAACTAATGAGTGCAAGCTGAATAAAACCCACCATTTTTCTGCATGATGCTGCAGTAGAAGTTTCTTACATTTTCCTCTGTCTCATGGATTCTAGTTATTCTAGTCATTGTGACTTCCTATACTTTCTTAATATTTTTTTTATTCACTTGCCAGAGGTAGAATATTTAATATTGGGCAAGGAACTAAAATTTCAGCCATCTTTCAGTGTAAACATGTGATAACTTTGGTTTTTGCAAGGTCATGTATGAATATTTACGGCTAATGTTTCATTATTAAACCATCTTTTTCAGACACAATTTATGCAAAGCATTCATTCTGTTATATCATTCCCTTTTATATCAAAATATGCATTTGAAAGGTACTCAGAAAAACTATAACACACATTTTCTGTCAAACTAAACATTTTATTCTTTTTCTCCTCCCATCTTTAGGGCATAATCCAAAAGATAGTGGACTGTCACAAAGTAAAAAATGTAGCCTGCTTTGGTTTACGACTTAGTCACCTACAGTCCGAGGAAGTTCATTGGCTGCATCCGGACATGGGGGTCTCCAACGTGAGAGAGAAATTTGAACTAGGACACGCACCAGAGGAATGGAAGTAAGATTCATTTCCATCTTACGAATGCAAGACGCTGGATTTAATTGACTGAGTGTATAAATTGCATCGCAGCTTGTCCTCAGGTTGAGATAACCACAATGAAGTTTATGAGGAGATGGGTTTTTTTTTTGCTGCTTTGGAATAGAGATGGTGTGAAACTGGTTGTTTTGGCAAAACTGCAGAAAGGGAGATCTGTTTTTAGGGTGATGTAGAAGTTGACCAGGCTAAGCCCGAGGGCAGGGTCAAACACATCATCAGTTTGAAGTCACTATGCCTCTGTAAGAAACCTTAGTCCAGCCTCTTCCCCCCTCCCCCCGAAGCCTGTTGACGCTGATCTGGTGCCAATTTGCCTTGACTATTAACAAATCAGATTCTTGAGTGGTGTGGTGGCCTAGAGGTGGAGATGTCGCCTCACAGTCAGGAGTCTGAGTTCAATCCTAAGTAGAGGCATATATTTATCTCTCTGGGCACATTGAGAATTTATCTGCTGAACAAAACTCTGCATTGGAGACAGGAAGGGCATCCGGCCAGTAAACACTCAGCTCCATTCAGTTGCCCAGACTCCACCCCTCAAGAGATTATGGGGCATTAAAAGAAGGTGATGATTAGTAGATCAGATTCTTGTGTGTAGGTTGCATGGAACAAACCCATAGTGCTTTTGAACCCTATCCTAGTTCTTGGTTTCTTGTGCCCAACAGATTAGGGTAAACAAATAAAATAAAATAGGAGGGTAATAAATGCAAACAGCAAGAGGAAGGAGAGTGGCTGGCAGTCTCACTGAATACCAAGTTGTGATAGAAGGCCTGTCCCAAATGGCTTATCTGCTGTTCCAAGCAGTTGACAGCAGGAAAAATGACCCTGCTTATCTGCTCTGCATTAATCTTGCTGACAAGGCAAAGAGGAATGGTTTCTAATATGTGGAAGTCCATGAGTGGAATGAAGAGCGGTGGAAGGAATAAGACGAAGAGAGAAATCAGGGAGTAAAGCAAGAAGACTAAATAACTGTTTTCTCCAAACACCCAAGCATCTGTCTATCTTAAGCTGTTGTAATGTGTTTCTAACTTATTTTTGTTTTAATGTGATCGTGTGTGCCATCTTGTGGATCGCCCTCTGGAGTAGAGCATGCACGTTCTTTAAGCTTAATATGGTGATTTATTTATTCAGAGATTATGTACTTTACAAGCAGTACATGGCCACATGTTCTGGCTTTGCCTGCCTTTTGGAACAGGGGTCATAGATCGAGAATAAAAGCCCTCTGAAATAATACTCTCTACACTTATCTGGAGTGTAAGTTGTGGAGAAAAAAATTGCAGCCTCTCCTCTTAACTCCTTTGAATATTGAATATCTTGAACGTATTAAATATATCAATATGTCTATCTTCTATTTTTTCAAGGTCATAATTTTTTGTTAAAAAAATAGCTATAAAATATAAAAATACG
Organism: Naja naja; assembly: GCA_009733165.1. Lineage (NCBI taxonomy): Eukaryota > Metazoa > Chordata > Lepidosauria > Squamata > Elapidae > Naja > Naja naja. The sequence goes on along the minus strand of CM019150.1, from coordinate 216,347,260 downwards.
CAGTTTTATCTAAGTATTCAGTGGTGCCCCCAAATTTTAATGCATCATGGAATGGAGGCATTTATTTATTTAGCAATCCTGTTATATCTGATGTTCAGGTGATCAGGTCCTACAGAATCCCTTATTAAAGCACTGACAGTGGCAGTGGTGGAGTTAAATTATTCGGAGTATTTCCAGTGTGTCACTTCGTGCTTTATCAAAACTGTGCAGCCTGCCTTGCTGTCTTAAAATGGGGGATAATGTAGAAGTTGCTGTCGGGTTTTTCTTAATCCCGTAAAGCAAGCATTTGGGATCAGATGACAGCACATGTAAAAGTTTTAAATTAGCATTTGAAGAAATGGAATCCGGGGAGAGTGTTTCAATTTAATGCTTTGCTGCATTCTAATCATATATTAACTGGAATTCTTGTCTAAACGGCTTTAACATTCTTTAAAAGAAGAAATCTTAAAACATATAAAAAGAGGCTTAGTAATGCCAGCAAGAATCAGGAAATGTGATGGCTTATTTCTGGTATTTATGAATACTTTTTCAGTTTCTTTTCCACGGTTAGCTAGAAGACAGTTGCCGTGATTTGTAGTATGTTGGAACGAACATCAGGCTTGGATACACACACAAGAAACAGGCTAATAATAGCTGCTTTCTGGCCATATCTAGTTAACATTTCCCTTTTTATATATAGGCTTCTCTTTGGAGAAATATATAGGTGCACCATCTCTGTCTCTGCTATTTTTCGCAATCAGATCCCTACTGGTGTTAGCAGGATGTTAATGTGCGAACTTTAGGAAGTGCGGTATACAAACGAGTTTACAGAGTGATTTATGAAGGTTGTTCAGTTCATTAAAGGTTATCAACAACATAGCGGTTAAGGTACATTTCTGGAAACCAGGATTATACAGATTAACAGAGTTGGAAGGGACCTTGTAGGTCATCTAGTCCAACTCCCTGCCCAAGCATGAGACCCTGTACCATTTCTGACAGATGGCAGTTCAATCTCTCCTTGAAAGCTTCCAGTGATGAAGCTCCCATAACTTCTGAAGGCAACTTCTGTTCAATTGATTAATTGTTCTGTCAGAAAATTTCTCCTTATTTCCAGGTTGAATCCCTCCTTAAATCAGTTTCCATCCGTTATTCCTTATCTGGCCTTCAGGTGCTTTGGAAAATAGCTTGACCTCCTCCTCTGTGCCAGCCACTCAAATATTGGAACATTGTTATCATGTCTCCCCTGGTTCTCCTCTTCACTAGACTAGCCATGCCCAGATCCTGCAACAGTTCATCATATACTTTAGTCTCCAGTCCCCTAATTATCCTGGTTGCTCTACTCTGCACTCTTTCTAGAGCCGTGATGGCGAACCTATGGCACGTGTGCCAGAAGTGGCATGCAGAAGCATCTCTACTAGCACGCGAGCCATAGCCCCAAATTAGGCCCATTGCGCATGCGCGTGTGCCTCTTGCCAGCCAGCTGATTGTCAGCTATCTGCTCTCCCTGTGTGGGGGTGGGGCATGCGCAGGCGACGCACACGCATACGCAGAGGCAAGTGGCCGCACACACATGCGCAGGGTGTGGGGAGCGTGGGGAGGGTTGTGCATGCATGCGCAGAGGGTGTGGGGAGCATGGGGGAGTCATGCGTGCATACATGGGGTGCACACGTGCAATGCATTATGGGTGCAGGCACGCATGCACACTTGGCACGCGACGCCAAAAAGGTTAGGCATCATTGTTCTAGAGTCTCAACATCTATTTTATAGTGTGTTGATCAGGAGACTTAGTTCTAGTCCTGTAGGCATGAAAGCCAGCAGGGTGATTTTGGACCAATCACCAGGACACTGAATTGTAGTCCTGCCTTAGGCATGAAAGCTGGCTGGGTGGCTTTGGGCCAATCGCCAGGAGACTGGGAGTTCTAGTTTCACTGAAGTGCAAAACCAGCTGAGGGACCTTTGAGCCAGCCCTAGGAAGTGGACAATAGCAAATCTCTTTTGAAACCTTGCCAAGAAAATGTCAGGGGCCAGTCCAGGGAGTTGCCAAGAATCAAGATGGACTCTTAAGCACACACAGGTATGCCATATTTCTCATGTGGACATCTCTGTGGCATTGTTAGCAGGTTATACAAATGTGCATGCTTTGTCCTAACTCAGTTAGAACTAATAAATCGTCATTCTGGCATTTAGGGTGTCCCAACAGTTATTTTAGAAGTGAAATTGGCAATTGATAGACATACATGTCCTGACTTAATGGAAGGACAGTTCTGAAGGATAACAAATCATAAATAATGGATGTCATGGATACGGAAAATTGCTGCTATGGTCCAGAATACAAATAGAGGAAACATCAGAGTTCCCCGCTGAAGGTCTCAAGCAACAGCTTAATAGAAAGAAAAGCTGTAGTGTTTTGTGATCAAAGTTATTGTTCCCTGGGAACTTTTCTGTAGGCCATTGACTAGGTTGCAAAGAAAGGCTTTCTCAGGGACTGATCGTTGGAAAAACTGAGTGAGTGAATGCCTTCCTTTTACAACTAAACCAGAAGAACTAAACAAACGGTTGTAAGTTGAGGATTCCCTGTAGTAGAAAGAACAGGTGTGGATGTAGATAGGAGAGAGAAAACTTCCCTCTCCCCATGACTGGCATTTGGGAGATTTACCAATGGAAGCTTTTATGCAAATGCTAATTGTTGTGATGGGCTAATTATGGGAAATTTCATGGCTTCAGTCACTCCATCCCACAGTCACATATCCGGGTTTACTGACTGTTCCTGGTGAGTTCTTTATACTAGCAGGACTGTCATGATGATGCTCTGGTTTTGTCAACATATTGCTCTCAAAATACCTGTATTGATTTCTAAAGCACTTTGGGGGAAAATCCGGCCTTCTATTATTGAGTTACATAAGCAGCTTTGCCCACTGTACCAGATCAGTTGGTTTTTTGCATAGAGGAAAAAAATAATAATAGAATACCTCCCGAAGCTATCTCTTAGAAGGTATTAGATGTTGTTCCAAAGTCTCTTAATCTTCAGAGGCGATTTAGTACTAAAGGGGGCACAAAGAGATGAAGTAAAAAGGCTCAAAAAGCCTTCCAAATAATGGAAGCCTTTGAAAGCCACTTGTGATGGAACTTGGAAGCAATTCATGTAGTTAGAGTCAATTTTAGGACTCTTTACATGGTTTTTCTTTTCCATTGTTCATTATTGCATGTACCAGTTGTCCTTAACTTACAACCATTTGTTTAGTGCCTGTTCAAAGCTACAGCAGCACCGAAAAAAGTGAATTAGGACCATTTTTCACATTTACAATTGTTGCAGCCTCCCCATGATCACCTAATCAAAATTCGGACACTTGACAACTGACTCATATTTATGACGCTTGCAATGTCCCGGGGTCATGTGATCCTCTTTTGTGACTTTCTGACAAGCAGACTCAGTGGGGCAGCCAGATTGGCCTAGCAACCAAATAACTGTAGTGATTCACTTACCAGTTGTGGCCCAGAAAGGTCATAAAATGGGGCAAAACTCATTTAACAACTTTGCCTTGCTTAGCAACAGAAGTTTTGGGCTCAGTTGTGGTTGTAAGTTGAGGACCATCTGTACTGTAAATGCAGTTGCAAATACCAAGTGTGAAAATCAGTTGAAATATTAATCAATAGCTTGTTTTTAATTCACAAGGAGCAGTTTTCTGGGTTTTTTTTATATTGGACAGTTGCTGTAATATTTAAAAGGGAATGGTACTAAATTCTCTTTTCCTTTGTTCTAGATATGAACTGCGAATTCGATACTTACCGAAAGGATTTCTGAACCAGTTTACTGAAGATAAGCCAACGTTAAATTTTTTATACCAGCAGGTAAAAAGCAAACAGAAAAAAATGTAAAATATTTGAATGGAAAATACATTTTGCTCGTAAGGGAATTGTATCAACATATATAATACTTTTAGTAAAAAACATTTTATTTGAAAGAATAATTTTTAGGGAAAAGGGGATGTTAGGGTTGATATTGCAGTGTACTAACTGATTAATTATTTTAGAATCTTCCAGAATTCAAGTTTTATACTTTGGGTGAATTCTTCAAATTTTCCAGACATTTGTTGTGTAATGTTATTCATTTTTTCCCCAGATGTTGCAATGTTGTAAATTTTAAAGCTGTGAAAACTTCAGTAATAATTCAGGAAAAATGCTTACTTAACTTTATTGCGGTCATTAACCAGCATAAGAGAATTGGTATTCAAATATTCAAAACACCCAAAACTAAATTGGCAATGCCAGGATAGTTAAGAAAAGTACATGCTGTACAGACAAAATAATGGAGTAAATTCTGATTAATCTGATTTTTAAAAGATTTTTCTGCAACTGTGGGGGTGGGGGGAAGATACCACTGCTTTCTGTGATCCAGTTCTTAAAGCATTAACACCATTTTTTGAGTCTTGTGTGGAAGCCTGGAAAAAAAATGCCCAATTTAATGGTTAGCAAAGATATACAGTATTACATTTGGGCCAAATCCAAAGCTTGCATTTTCAAAGCATGAACAATGTTCTACAATGTTCTAAAATATTTTTGTGTGATATTTTTATTACTGGTTTGAAGAATACTTTATTAATTCTATTTTATTGTTGTATGGATGAATGGTAAATCCCCTTTTCTTGATTATTCCAGTGCTCTATTTATTGTGATTTTAGACTGTTACTTGTTCTAGTATTTAAACCTAGGTGACCTATAATGGTCTTTAGACTGCTGCTCAGCTATGATTTGAGCCCCATTCTATCAGGGTCTCAATTTGCTTCCTCACTGAGGGTCACAAAAGTTGATCCCATGACCTCGGGACACTGCAACCGTCATAAATGGATGACGTCATGAATGGCCTTGGTGGCTCAGGCTGTTAAATGCCTGCATTTAAGTTCCAGCTGCCTACTATTACTGTAGGCTCGAATCCCACCAGGCTCAAGGTTGACTCAGCCTTCCATCCTCTCGGGGTAGGTAAAGTGAGGACCCAAGATTGTTGGGGGCAATAAGCTGACTTTGTAAAAATGCCGCTTAGTAATAAGCAGGCATATACAATGGAATGAAGGCTATTGCTGAGCACACTGGGTTGTATCCCAAAAATTGTAAGCCGCCCTGAGTCTTCGGAGAAAGGCGGCATATAAATCTAATTAAAAAATAAAAATAAAAATAAATAAATAGGAGTCAGTTGCCAAGTGTTCCCAATTTGATTGTATGACCATGGGGATGCTCCAGTGGTCATAATTGTGGAAAGTGGTCATGTCACTTTTTTTTCAGTACCGTTGTGATGTCGAACGGTCACTAAATGAATTTAAGTCAAGGATTACCTGTATGTGTTTTCCTTCTTGAGCTAAACGTACACGGAAATGTTGTGAGAAAATGGTAAGAATCATATTGGTGGCTTATAGGAATGTGAAATCGAATTTGGGTCGGTCACCGGAACCAGAGGTTTACTCTTCCGAGCTTTCGGACTCTTGCTGGAGCCCATCCTCAGGGAACTTCTCTCTGCTGGAATACATGCTTTGGGCTATTCCATGACTCGTGTTTCCATGGTGCCTTCCTATTGGCTGATTGGTGTTGATGGCTGGTGATTGGCTGTCATTTCCTTGTGCTGCCAAGCCCTCGGCTCCTAACTATTAGATAGGCTGGGGGTAAATCAGCACCCCTATTAACCAACAAGGGGCCTGTTTCCTAGACCAGGAGTCGCCAACCTTTTGGACCTCAGGGACCACCAAACTCATAGTTTTAAGTCCTGCGGACCAGAGACTCTGGGAAAATCCCCCCAAAAAGTCTGCAGGAAAATCCCCCACCCTTTTTCCTACCGGGATTCTTTATTTGGGAGAGAGATATCTCCAACTCCATTCTCGGGGAGAGAGAGAGAGAGAGAGAGAGACTTTTGGCTTCATGCAGGGAAAGCAGCAGAAGCAGCAGAAGTCTTTCTTTCTTTCCCCCAAATGTCCCCAGAAATGAGTCTTTGTGAAACTTGTCACACCAGCGCAGCCTCTTGGAGCAGGATGCCTTGCAGGGTCCCAAAGACTCATTTCTGGAGGAGTTTGGGGGAGAGAAAGAAAGACTTTTGCTGCTTTCCTTGCATGCAGCCAAAAGCAGAAGAAAGAAGCAGAAAGAAGCAGCCCGGTGGCCAGGTGAGGCGTGTGGGACAAGCCCCCCCACCTCTACTTGGTGTTGTTTGCAATGAAAGCGATGCAAGCCTTGTCTTCCCACGGGCCATGTGGGCAGCGCAGCCATGTGTTCCCGCGCAGCCTGGATTAATTGCTTTGGGGTATGTTTTGGGGGTGACACTTCTCCGCGGACCACCAAAATTTTCTCATGGACCACCAGTGGTCCCCGGCCCACTGGTTGGCAACCACTGTCCTAGACTTCAATAATTTCCCTGGCTGTTTTTGTACCTGCATGGCCAACAATCTTAGTTGCTGCGAAATGGAAGGTGAGCTTTCGCATGAGTCCGAAACCTCGGAAGAGTACATCTCTGGTCCCGGTGACCAATCCAAATTTTCATCTTTATTCTGGGAAATGTATATTTGCTTTCATTCGTGCTTCTAGGAATAATACAGAACTGAAGATTATGAACGTGTATCTTATCTGGTCCTCCCATGTGGCATTCTGAGTTTGACAACAACTTGAGGAGTGGGAGAACAGAGGCAGCTGGGATTTCTCTGAGGGAGGGGGAAAGGATAATTTTAAAGTCATTTTGCGTTGCACAGTGCCTGTCAGCAATCAATTCCTGTCCCTAGTCATTAACATCCTTACTATTGTGTGATGCCTGTAATTAGGGAAAAATGTCAAAGATCAGCTTGTCTTAATGTGAAAACTGTGACCTTGTTGATGAAGCAGTTGAAGGCAGATGGCCGATTGTTACTACTGTAAGACAAATAATATTTTGAAAGTGCCATGAAGAAAGCAGCATTGGTTGGTTTTATCGGAGGCACACATATTTTGTTCAATTATTCATCTCCTCACGAAACTTTGGTGGTGGGGAAGGCTGAGGGAGAAATGTGGTGAATAACTTTCTACACTCTCAGAATTTATGGTGATTTCATAGAACAATAAATTCGTAGCAGTTCAGAAGAAGGCATGAAATTGGATTAGCTTGCTTTTTGAATGATTGAAATCTACAGGTTTTACTCCTATCGTCATTCCAATGCAGGGGGTGTGATATTTAAGGAAATGGCTACTTAAAAATAGTACAAGGACTCTTCATTGATGAAAAAAAGTTAAACATTTAAGCATCGTATTTTATAGTAGGTTTCACAGCTATAGCCCTTTCAGAATTTCAAAGGGTGCTTCTCATAATGAATATTTAGATTTGGGTGCAGATTTGCATGACTAAATTAGATCTGGCTAAATAAGAATATTTCTGAATATTACTTTTTTTTAGAAAAGAATAATGCCACATATGTTTTTAAGCATCTTATATCCAGTCCTTAAAATGGGCCTCGATGTACCTGGTCAGTCTTCCATGAAGCTCAGCTCAAAATTTAGAACATAGAACATATAATATAAGGGTTGGAAGGGATGTTGAAGGTCTTCTAATCCAGTGGTCCTCAACCTGTGGTCCACAGGCCCCTGGGGGGCTGCAATGTTGTCCCAGGCAGTACACAAAGAAATGAAGAAATGTTGTGTTTTAAATCTTGATCCATGGTCACGCTCTGTGGCCACAGAAGCTCTTTCAAGGGCATCTGCGAGGAAGAAAAGGTTGAGAACCATTGTTCCAGTCCAAGCCTTCGCTCAAACAGGAGACCCATACCATTCTGGACAAATGTCTATTCAATCTCTTCCTGAAAATTTAATTTTCAAAACTTAATTGTGGGTGAGAGAGCTGCCCTGGCATGTGTTGCTTAGACCTGGCTGGGCACATGATGGGTGGGTGCCTAGAAAGTTTCAGATTGGGCACCAGCCACCACTCTAGTAGTGGAGTGCCATTGTTCTGGAGACTGAGGATTGTTAGGGTGCTGCCCCACAGGTATGAGTGAATGTGAGTCCCTACTTGTGAGATTTAGGTCTTAGAGGTCAATTGGGATTCCTGCTACTGTACCAACCTCCCTTTTGTGTAGTACCTTCCTTCAGCGTCCTTGCCACATCTGTTTGCTGCCATATTTCATTAATAGTCTGTCACCTGCATCTCTCTAACTGTCTGGTTTGGCTCTGCAACCAAACAAGATAGACACAGACTTCAATGGATAGTTAGAACTGCAGAAAAAACAATTCCTACCAACCTGCCTTCAGTCGAGGACCTGTATACTGCACGAGTCAAAAAAAGGGCTGTGAAAATATTTACAGACCCCTCACATCCTGTTTCAAGTTTGACATTATAGAGCATTGCACACCAGAGCAACTAGACACAAGGACAGTTCCCCCCCACTGCCATGCCATCAATCTGCTAAACAACTAATTCCCACAACACTATCAAACTATCTAGAAAGGCAGTATTACCATCATTATTCTCATCTTCCTATTACCTGTCTCCTTATCTTCTTATGACTATGTTGCTTATCACTATTGTTGTATGTACATTGAGACGTTATACACCAGAAACGAATTCCTTGTGTGTCTAATCACATGTTGCCAATAAAGAATTCTATTTGGGTGCATGGTGAAAGGTCTCCAGGGTTACGGTTCTGGGGGGGGCTTCAGTCCACTTTCCCTGGGTATGGACTTGAAGGCAATCTAGAAATTCATGGCTGCCATGATGACTCAGCTTACTGTGGGGTAGATGGGAGGATTGCACATACCTAGGTTTCAGGGCAGTGATAATGTGATCCATCCAATTGGTGGATATTATCATTAACCCTTGTCTAGTAGTACTCCCTACTGCTTCCTGTTGATCTCTGGAGCTCACTACTGTATCCTCACACTCCCCAGGGGAGTTAGACCAACTCATGTGGTTTTCCATAGGCGTTTAATGGACCCAATTGGGTTTCAAAGGAGGCTTCTGGTTGTTCTTGCGGCTTGGTTCACAGTTGTTCATGAACTCTTGGATGCTTGGAACAAAGCAGCAGTGACTTTAGATCTGATTGGGCCTGAGGTGGACTTTCACTGCCTGCAGTCCCTAGAGTGCCCCCTGATTTATAGAGGATGGAGGATGAAGCAACAGAAAAGTCAGCTGCAGTGCCTGCCGCTGGAGCAAACATAATTGGATAGAAGATGCTTTATTACGGCTTACCTTATAGCAAAACACCCAGCAAATTGTGATTATTTCACACCCTTATTTTGCTTATTGTGCTCTCTGAAGAAATTAGGGGAAACCTAATTTCTACTAGGCCAGGTGGGGCCGGGGAGGTATCTTTAAGGTCACTGTGAAGATTGTTTTTTTGCACCTAATGGATAAAATTGCTCTGAGTTAGACTCCAGCTGAGTTGGACTCAACAATTTGGAGAGTCACAGAAGGAATTGCTTGAACATGATCTGAATCCTGCACAGATTGTAATCTACTTGGAAAAAATGTCAGATGATTGCGTCTGACCTTTGAATGTATTTGAAATAATTCTTGTAGTTGACTTTTATTTATGGCCCATCTCTGCTTGCTTTGCTCTAGGTGAAAAATGACTATATGCTAGAGATAGCAGATCAGGTGGACCAGGAAATTGCCTTGAAGCTAGGTTGCCTTGAAATCCGGTAAGATCATCTTTTAAATGTTTATTACTAAATAGAACAACTTAACTTTAATCTTAATGTCTTCATCAGTATGTTTAAACAGAAACTTCAAAATTTATTGTGGCATAAACAGTAGAAATTTAAAATTTGGATTGTTTTATGAAAAGTAATGTTATGCTATATCTATTCCATTCAAACCTACAATTAAGTAACTTGTTAGCAAAGCAGTTATTTGCAGGTTTGAAAGTAATGTTTAAACAGCTGCGTTTATTACACTAATATTGTGAGTTGACCTTAATTTGTGAAAATGGTAAAGATTCTGGCTAATCTTTAAATAATAATTTGTTTCTACCTCCTGTAGTAACTTCCGGCCCAATGTTTCATAATTATTTAAAGAAATAGTTTTGCAAGGCAAAAGATTAGGAAAAGCAAGTTCAAGAACATTTGAAATTGCTTATTACAAGAAATAGAACCCCTCTGAACCTAAGAAAAATTGGTCAATTGTCTTTGACCTGGAAGTGTTTCCTAAAAACGGGAGATTTTTGATTTCATCGCTTTTTCCATCATCTTTCCAAGCTTAAACTGTTCAAAAGAGATTTTGTGTACCATAGTACTGTGCAGTGACTTACTAAAGCTACCAAGTTGTAGATTTTTCTCGCTATAAATGTGAAAGGCCACAGCTTAATAGGAAAACAATTTTCTTTTGTATAAACGATCTTATGCATTAACAGATTAACAGAGTTGGAAGGGACCTTGTAGGTCATCTAGTCCAACCCCCTGCCCAAGCAGAGACCCTACACCATTTCTGACAGATGGCGGTCCAGTCTATTCTTGAAAGCTTCTTCATCTATCTTGTACAATAAGGCTAGGAAAGCAGCAATTCCTATGAATTTAGGAGAAAAACAAGCAACAGAAAGAAACAGGATAGGAAGGAGAGGCGGAATTGCAGTTTGGAGTTAAAGTCTTAAAATAATGGTGCATTCCAAGAATACCAACAACTTCTGAATATTGGTAGGAATTTTTAGAATTGAATTTTTTTAAGGGTTATACAGATAAGGGTCTAGGGAAGACTGCAGTGATAACCCAAAATTTGATCTTTTAAAATCCTTCAGTCAGTGATACCCAGATGATCTTGAGCACTTTAGAAGAAGGACCTTTTCTGCCAGAACTGGAACAGAGCTTGGCTGTGTGGTCAGAGGAGCAGTAGAATGAAGGAATTGGAAGAAATAAGTTCCAGGAACAAAAATTCTTTATACCTGGTCAGAAATAGTTTAGTGGGAAGTATAAATTGTCAATGAGATTTACTACAGCAGAACTCAGATACAGATAATCAGAGTTGGAAGGGACCTTGCAGGTCATCTAGTCCAACCCCCCGCCCAAGCCGGAGACCCTACACCATTTCTGACAAATGGCAGTCCAATCTCTTCTTAAAAGGCTCAAGGGATGGCGCTCCCACAACTTCCGAGGGCAACTTCTGTTCCATGGGTTGATTGTTCTCACAGTCAGAAAGTTTCTCCTTATTTCCAGGTTGAATCTCTCCTTGTTCAGTTTCCATCCATTATTCCTTGTCTGGCCTACAGGCTTTAGAAAATAGCTTGACCCCTTCCTCCTCTCTGTGGCAGCCCCTCAAATATTGGAAGACTGCTATCATGTCTCCCCTGGTCCTTCTCTTTACTAGACTAGCCAAGCCCAGTTCCTGCAACTGTTCATTGTATGTTTTAGCCTCCAGTCCCCTAATCATCCTGGTTGCTCTTCTCTGTACTTTTTCTAGAGTCTCAACATCTTTTTTATAATGTGGTGAACAAAACTGGATGCGGTATTCTAGGTGTGGTCTTACCAAGGCTTTATAGAGTGGTATTAGTACTTCCCTTGATCTTGATTGTATCCCTCTGTTAGTACAATTTAGGATTGCATTAGCTTTTTTGGCTGCTGCTGCACACTGCTGGTTGTCCACTAAGACTCCAAGATCCCTCTCACAGTTACTGCTATTGAGCCTGGTTTCACCCAATCTATATGTGTACTTTGGTTTTTCTTGCCTAAGTGTAGGACTTTACTTTTCTCTACATTGAATTTCATTTTGTTAGATACGGCCCAGTGTTCTAGTCTGTCAAGATCCATCTGGATCTTAAGCCTATCTTCTTGGGTGTTAGCTATTCCTGCCAGCTTAGTATCATCTGCAAATTTGGTAAGTTCCCCTTCTATTCCCTCATCTAAGTCGTTAATGAAGATATTGAAGAGTCCTGGGCCTAAGATGGAACCTTGTGGCACCCCACTGCTTACTTCCCAGTTAGAGACTGCAGCTTTAAGAATATAGGGCCACCATTTTCGCTTCTTTTCCCAATGAATATTTCATATAACCTAAAATATATCAATTAAGTGACATCTGCATCCCTATAACCTTTCAGGTTGATGCCTCACAAGGCCATCGCATCACTCATTATTCATCACCCATCACTTTAAAAACATTAGAGTAGATATCCATAATCTGGCATCACAAGATAGAACAGAATTTATTCTGGGTTTTATATCTCTACATGTATTACGGCTATAATTTTAAGATGTTATACTTCTAAAAAAAATTCTTCAGTCACTGGGATGTGTAATACCTCTTCAGTTTGACTTTCAGAAATCTGCATGAAGTTTTAAAAACTTTATAATGATTGATTTCCTGTATGTTTAGTCCAACAACATGGAGCTCTTATTAGGCATGTTTCTTAGTGTTCCCACTCATCTATGATTTAGTTTGGTATTTCCTAGGTAAGTAAGTAAATAAATTAAATTTTGCCCCACCTTTCTGATTATATAAGCAAGGAAGCTTTCAGAAATAACAGATAAAAGCTGAAATATAATTAATATCAGATTTGAAATCGAGACAGTTCGGCTTAGCATTTAAGAGAACTTCCCTTTTTTATAATTTCAGGAGATCCTACTGCGAAATGAGAGGCAACGCATTGGATAAGAAATCCAACTATGAAGTCTTAGAGTAAGTATGTGGTTGCATTTTTGCCAGGAATTCTTTCCATTGGAAGGAACATAATTGTTGCTCTTGGAAGTAAGAATTGCCATTATTGTTCTAATTAAGGTAAAATGAGAATTTGTAAAACCTAGTAAATATTTGACCTCTCAGCTTATTGAGGAAATAAGAGCTCATTGATTCTGGCCTGACCAAGATAAATTGGGTGATTCATAGGCTGAATCTGGTGATACACAAGATTATCCCTTGATTTGCAGGGGGGTGTCATCTGCATTCTGTTAATACTTGTGGGATCAGCTGGTTAGAAGCCCTTTTTACAAAATGGTTTCTCGGTATGTGATTAATCAGTCATGGGACTAAATTATGCCGAGTGTTTAATTATTGATTAAGTCCTGGAAATTTACAGTCTATGGCTTTGTCTCTCTAAACCTGCCCTCCCTGTCCTAACCTAGAATGCCGTTAGCAGAACAAACTTCCCAGCATGGGCTTAAAAAGTCATTGGCACGGGCTGCAGAATAGAGCTCTAACCACATTTCACTAAAAGGTCTTGAGGCGCTTTGCATCCAGTCCCACGAAAAGGACTTGTTTTGCTGTGGCCATTAAAGAGCGGTTTTCTTTTAGTTGGCTTTAGTGAATTGGTACCATCACAAGATTCCCTGGAATTTAAATGGGTCCATTGCTAAAGCTTTTGTGGTGAACAGGAAGTCATTATACATCATGACTGACTTGAACACCTTGCCCTCGGAAGTTGTGGGAGTGCCATCACTTGAGACTTTCAAGAAGAGATTGGACTGCCATTTGTCAGAAATGGTGTAGGGTCTCCGCTTAGGGGGTTGGACTAGATGACCTACAAGGTCCCTACCACCTCTGATGATTGGTTATTTGTTATCTGAAGACTGCATTTATAACTTCAAGGGATACTTTGTGGCTCTAGTACAAAAAATTACCACTAACCAGGTGATCCAGAACGTTAAATTGGGAGAGGAGAGAATAAGGGCATATATTCTAGATTTTGAATTACTTGTAACAGATGTAAGGATGGGAGTGACTTGGCCCTGATTGTCTGGTCTAGAGAAGGTTGAAGGTCTGAGAGATGAGGTGGGAAGGCAGGGCACACTCAACGTTTGGTGGGAATAACAATGTTTTTTAAAAAATGAATTTGATTGAATATTGGCACCTAACGCAACAATTATTCTAAAATATACTGTGTTATTATTTCACATGGTTAAAATGCACAACATTTTTCATGCATTCCTGATTTTTTGCTTTGATTATTTCAGGAAAGATGTCGGTTTAAGAAGATTTTTTCCAAAGAGTTTACTGGATTCAGTAAAGGTAATGTTACATTCTGCTCATGCATTACAAATTACTGGACCCTGAGTTTTGATCATGTTATTTTGCTATCTCCAAGTATGTATTTTATTCATCTGTATATATGACATTTCTCACCAATGAGAGAGTTTTTTTCCATAATGGCTTAAAATCTCAAAAATGGAACCAAAGATATTTGGTATTGTATCCAGTGCTTTCTATTAATTCCTAGGCTAGGTGGAACCATGTGGGTACTATGTGGCTTGGATGTGGTGCATACTAACATCTGACTATTTCATTATCAAGGCCAAAAACCTTCGAAAAATGATACAGCAAACATTTCGACAATTTGCCAACCTCAATAGAGAAGAAAGTATTTTGAAATTCTTCGAGATTCTCTCACCAGTATATCGATTCGATAAGGAATGCTTCAAGTGTGCCCTTGGAGTAAGTATGTTGCTTTCAACTACTGGGACATGGCACAGAGTAATTATTCTAATTGTTGAATTGAGCACTTTATTGTTAGCTTATCTAGACAAAAGACAGATGGGCTGGTTCTTTGTTTAAAATGCTACTAAATTTTCTTTATCTGTGGATGATGTGATATATTTATTTTTGAATTGTTTAATTCTTCTACATTTCTGACAGATTGGGAGTTAGGAATTGCTAACTGGATTAAAGGATTGCAAGGTTATGGAGATGTGGAATTATTTTAAAATGGTCATTGTGTATAAATGCAATTTAAAGGCTAGCTAGTAGGATAATATTAGTGGAAAATAGTTAACTATTTCTCAGCTGTTGTGTTTTTGCTCCCTATTAGAGGACTTTAATTTTGAAAATATGTGTGATGACCAGTCCCATGTGTGGCACAGTTGTTGCAATGACCATTGAAGCATCTGTGGCTTCTGCTTTTAAAATGGAGCAGTTCCTAAAGATGTTGGGAGGAATATTTATTTTATTTAAAGTATTTCTATTGCTGCCCATCTTACAATAGTGGATCTGGGTGTGTTACAAGATTAAAAATACAAACCACAACATCATTTGCCCAAGGTTGAAGCAAGAATCTTAGTGACTGAAAAACACATCATCTTCAGAGCTTCTGGCCCAAATGTATGGGAAATCAGGTCTTCACTCCCTTGTGAAAGGCTAACATGTGTACTCTATTAAGGTCTATCCAGTGTTTGAAATGTAATTTATTAGTCTAGTATCAATTTGTTTCATTGAATGATGATAAAGATCTTTATTCACTGTTCAAACACTATCTTTCCAAATATTTACTGTTTCTTTTCCATATTAACCATAAAAGTCCAGCTGGATTATTTCAGTGGAATTGGCCATTGGTCCAGAAGAAGGAATCAGCTACCTTACAGACAAAGGCTCCAATGTAAGTCTTACCATGGGATATGATGGATTCATCTCTAGGCAGACTTTCATATTTGCCGTTATTTTGTGTGGGAACCAGTCCAGTGTTTTTAAGGAAGTTAATTTTTTATCAGGATACAAAGAAACCTGTGAACAAAACACATGGACCTAAGTCCAGAGAAGAAGTAGTAGCTTGGTTGATACTGCTCTTTCTTCTTCTTTTTTTCAATTCATGAGCGTTACTCATTCAGTATGGTTTTTAGCTTTACTTCTAATTTACTGTCACTTGTTTTATAGTTAATGCATTTTGCACTTTTGGTGTATTCCTTTTCATCTTGCTTGAGAGGTTGAATTTTTATTTTATGGGGGCAGGGGTTGGTAACATGTTAGTTAGATTTAACTACGATGGCTCAGCAGTTAAAGACTCTGAGCTTGTCAGCTGGAAAGCGGATCGCCTGCTAAGCTCTGGGCAACAGGGTGAGCTCCCATTACTTGCCCCAGCTTTGGCTCACTTAGCAGCTCGCATAAAAATAAAAAAAAGTAGATAAATAGGTATCACATAGCTCAAAAGCATGAAAATGCAAGTAGATAAGTAGATGCCATACAGCTTGAAGCATGAAAATGCAAATAGCTAAATAGATACCACAGGGGTATTAAACTTGCAACCTGCGGGCCGGATGCGTCATACACTCGCCACGCTCACCCCGGTTTAATGAAGGGGGGGGGGAAGTCACAATACGTCATGTGATGACAATGTGACACTGCGAGTTTGATACCCCTGAGGTATCACATAGCTCGAAGACATGAAAATGCAAATAGATAAATAGGTACCACGCAGCTCGAAAGCATGAAAATGCAAGTAGATAAATAGATACCCTTCAATGGGAAGGTACAGCATTCTGTGTGCCTTTGGGATATAACTATGCTGGCTGCACGACCATGAAAAATGTCTTTGGACAATGCTGGCTTCCTCAGCCAAGAAACAGAGATGAGCACCACCCCCTAGATTCGGACATTATTGGATGGGGAAGCCTTTACCTTTACCATTAATGTACTTTAAGTATTGGAAGCTGATCAAATCCCCAAAATGCAATACTTGTATTCCAGTGTAGGTTTATGGTCAGCTTTCATGTGGGCTCCTGGCCAATATTACTATCACTAAACAGCATTCTGATCAGGCAAACTGTTGCCAACTATTAATTGTTTCTTCTACTCCTTCAGTAGTACATAAGATGGTCATAGGGCATGAATAGCAATGGAAGGTAGTAAAGTACCGGAATACCCAGAAAAATAGAATTTATTTGCGCAGCCTGTATTTTGTGTCTGATAGAATTTGCATCTACACCGGTTCTTCCTCCTCATATTTTCCTTCTATTTTTCTCTAGCCTACCCATTTGGCAGATTTCCATCAAGTACAGACCATTCAGTATTCAACTAATGAAGACAAGGACAGAAAAGGAATGCTACAGATGAAAATTGCTGGAGCACCAGAGGTAAGTTGGTTGATATTTCTTCTGGGCAGGCAGAAAGAGCAAGCAAATTCCTTCTGCACGTTTTATGAATAAAGGCAGGTGTAGCTGTCCCCATTTCATATTATAAAAGCATAGGATAGAAATAAATTAACTTTTTGTATAAGAGATTAATCTCAGAGGCTTCTTTAACCAGAGACAAAAATGTTTCTGATTTTTAACTATGAAAGATGCTATATAGTAATTTCCTGATAAGGTTTTCCATTTACTGGAGAATAGAATAATGAATCATAGAAATTACAACATTCCTGTCAGGATTAATGGATTACATATCTCTACTGACCATTGGTGCTATTATTTTTGCAATCATTCATGATGACGTATGGAATTTAAAACAGTACTGTCCCTTTGGATACTTGTCAGTACATTATTTTTCACACACTGCTTGGAAGTGTGTAGTTAACAAAGACTGATTTGGTAACTATAATGAAAACGTCTATGGAGACTCTCAGTCATATCCAGGTCATGGTTGTCTCAAAGTTGTTTTTCTCAAGAGGCAACTGGACTTTCTTGTTTTCTTTGAAGACATTTTGCTTCTCATCCAAGAAACCTCTTCAGCTCTGACTGGATGGAGAGGAATGGAAGGATTTATACTTCTTTTAGACAAAGCTGGTTATTTGCATCCTTTTAGAGGGTTGTTGAGGCCACTTGAAGGTTTATCTGTGTCCTCAGGGTCACCTCAGGGTGTGGAGCCTTCTTGGAACTGCTGAAAGGACTGTTGTAGACTGGAGATAGATGATGTCATATCCCTCCCCTTCTGTTGAGAGAGGGCTGTTCAGTTTTGACATAGATGGCCCCTTTGAACCCTCTTTCATACCAGTGGTCCTCTCTGTCTAAAATGTGGACTTTGCTGTCTTCAAAAAAGTGGCCTTTGTCTTTTAAATGCAGGTGGACTGCTGAATCTAATCCTGATTTTTGTTCTCTTACGTTGTGCCATGCGTTTGTGAAGTGGTATAATGAACACCGTGAAATTTGAAGGTTAATTTGCCTAATGTAGCTTTATGCCTGATAAAATCATTAAGTGAATAAAATGGCAGGGAAAAGGTAGAAAAGAATGATATTTTATTTATTTATTTATTTTATTGGACTTAGAGGCCAATAATTTGAGAACTAGGCTGTGTTAATTGTTTTAAAACATGGGTGGTTATTTCTGATTTGGAGGATTTCACTTCTATCATGAACTACACAGCATTTATGGAACAGTGTGGGAAAAGCTATCCTTCATATAAGACTACCATCTTCTTAGTTGCTGCCGTAAGCTTTTTATTATTATTTATGTTTGGAAATCTCTGAAATTGACTTTACATCCCTTCCTCGGTCTCTCTTTCAGATTTTCCCTATAAGAGCAGTTAGTGGGCTTCTTGTGAGTTTACAAGAGCAGCAACCAATCAAGTTTGTCCAGAGCATAAAAGACCATTTCTTAATGTCTTTTACCACATGAACATTGTTGGAATATCCTATATCTTATACAGGTGAAACTCGAAAAATTAGAATATTGTGCAAAAGTTCATTTATTTCAGTAATGCAACTTAAAAGGTGAAACTAATATATGAGATAGACTCATTACATGCAAAGCAAGATAGTTCAAGCCGTGATTTGTCATAATTGTGATGATTATGGCTTACAGCTCATGAAAACCCCAAATCCACAATCTCAGAAAATTGGAATATTGTGAAAAGGTGCAATATTCTAGGCTCAAAGTGTCCCACTCTAATCAGCTAATTAAGCCATAACACCTGCAAAGGGTTCCTGAGCCTTTAAATGGTCTCTCAGTCTGGTTCAGTAGGAATCACAATCATGGGAAAGACTGCTGACCTGACAGTTGTGCAGAAAACCATCATTGACACCCTCCATAAGGAGGGAAAGCCTCAAAAGGTAATTGCAAAAGAAGTTGGATGTTCCCAAAGTGCTGTATCAAAGCACATTAATAGAAAGTTATGTGGAAGGGAAAAGTGTGGAAGAAAAGGTGCACAAGCAGCAGGGATGACCGCAGCCTGGAGAGGATTGTCAGGAAAAGGCCATTCAAAAGTGTTGGGGACTTTCACAAGGAGTGGACTGAGGCTGGAGTCAGTGCATCAAGAGCCACCACACACAGACGGATCCTGGACATGGGCTTCAAATGTCGTATTCCTCTTGTCAAGCTGCTCCTGAACAACAAACAACGTCAGAAGCGTCTTACCTGGCTAAAGAAAAACAGACCTGGTCTGTTGCTCAGTGGTCCAAAGTCTCTTTTCTGATGAGAGCAACTTTTGCATCTCATTTGGAAACCAAGGACCCAGAGTCTGGAGGAAGAATGGAGAGGCACACACTCAAGATGCTTGAAGTCCAGTGTGAAGTTTCCACAGTCTGTGTTGATTTGGGAGCCATGTCATCTGCTGGTGTTGGTCCACTGTGCTTCATTAAGTCCAGGGTCAACGCAGCCGTCTACCAGGAGATTTTGGAGCACTTCATGCTTCCTTCTGCAGACGAGCTTTATGGGGATGTTGACTTCATTTTCCAGCAGGACTTGGCACCTGCCCACACTGCCAAAAGCACCAAAACCTGGTTCAATGACCATGGGATTACTGTGCTTGATTGGCCAGCAAACTCGCCTGACCTGAACCCCATAGAGAATCTATGGGGCATTGCCAAGAAAGATGAGAGACATGAGACCGAACAATGCAGAAGAGCTGAAGGCCACTATTGAAGCATAACACTTCAGCAGTGCCACAGGCTAATAGCTTCCATACCATGCCGGATTGAGGCAGTAATTGCTGCAAAAGGGGCCTAAACCAAGTACTGAGTACATATGCATGCTTATACTTTTCAGAGGTCCAATATTGTTCTTTGTACAATCCTTGTTTTATTGATTGCATGTCATATTCTAATTTTCTGAGATTGTGGATTTGGGGTTTTCATGAGCTGTAAGCCATAATCACCACAATTATGACACATCATGGCTTGAACTATCTTGCTTTGCATGTAATGAGTCTATCTCATATATTATACCAGCATCGAGATCCAATCACCCAGTGCGCTCCCACAGGCAGGCCCTCCTGGGGGTGCTGTCGACCAGACAATGTTGGTTGGCAGTCCCCCGGGGGAGGGCCTTCTGTGGGGCCCTGTGGAACCAGCTGCCCCTGGGGCTGCGGTTGGCGCTCGACCTTCCTTTGTTCCGCTGCGATCTAAAGACCTGGTTATTTTTACAAGCCAGCCTGGATTGAGTGAGATTGGGGGCTTTTAATTGGGTATTTTAGCATAATTTAATTTGTTATTTGGATTGGACTAATATTTTATCTATTTATATATATTCTTGTGTGAGCCTCCCAAGTCCCCCGGAATGGGCAGCATATAAATCCAAATAAACATAAATATAAACATTAGTTTCACCTTTTAAGTTGCATTACTGAAAGAAATGAACTTTTGCACGATATTCTAATTTTTCGAGTTTCACCTGTAGTCTATCAAAAGGAGAAGAAAGTATTATAATGGAATTTTTGCCAGCCTCAAAAAAAGGCAGTGCACCACAGCTCTTCAAGAAGACATGCTTGAACCCAACACTTTCAGAGAACTGTTGTCTAGTCTCCAGCCTTCCTTTTCTTTCTTTCTTTCTTTTTTTAGGAAAGATAGTTAAAAAGATGATGGATATTGGTATCCTCAAGGAGTCTATTATCTAAACCCATTTCAGTCAGGATTCAGAGGTAGTTGTAGGACCAATGTGGCATTGGTTACTAGTAGTTCTCGGCTTATAACTGTTCATTTAGTGACCATTTGAAATTACAACAGCAGTGAAAAAAA
The DNA here is from genome assembly GCA_009733165.1 of Naja naja. Taxonomy (NCBI): domain Eukaryota; kingdom Metazoa; phylum Chordata; class Lepidosauria; order Squamata; family Elapidae; genus Naja; species Naja naja. The sequence continues at coordinate 216,326,716 of CM019150.1, read as the reverse complement.
TGACTTATGACTGTTCTGTCACACAACCGCTGCAGCATCCCCTTGGTCACGTGATCAAAAACATTCAGATGCTTGGCAACTAATTCATGACAGTTGCGAGGTCATGCGATTGCCTTTTGTGATCTTCTACAAGCCAAGACAGTGGAGAAGCCAGAGTCGCTTAACAAAATGTGTTAACTAATTTAACAACTTAACAATTGTGGCAAGAAAGGTTGTAAAATAAGTTGTCACTTAACAACTGTCTTGTTTAGCAAGAGAAATGTTGGACTCCGTTGTGGTCATAAGTCAAGGACTAATTGTATTCTGGTTTATCCTTCTTAGCATCAGTGTGGGAGGAATGTACTCTCTGGTTGCAATTCTAAGTGCTGGTTTAAAACAATACAGCAATAGTACTTATATACCACTTTATAGCGCTTTACAGCACTCTAGACCGTTTACAGAGTCAGCATATTGCTGTCCAGAATCTGGGTCCTCATTTTACCAACCTTGGAACAATGGAAGACTGAGTCAACCTTGAGCCCATCAGAATTGAACTCCAGGGCAGCTGTGGGCAGAGATAGCTTGCAATACCACATTCTAACCATTGCCCCACAACCATATAACAATATAGTCTTACATTACTTGGATCGCCTACCACCCCATAGAAGCAGCCCACCCAACTGTTAGCATCTTTGACATTCTTTAGGCCAGAGGTGGGAAGCCATGACCCCTTTATGACTTGTGGACTTCAACTCCCAGAATCCCTGAGCCAACCATGGTGGCTCAGGGATTCTTGAAGTCCACAGGCCATAAAAAGGCCATCGTTCCCCACCCCTGTTCTAGGCCTGTGAGATGTGCGGCAGGGCAGGCAGTGCGTTTGTGTCGCAGCCCCCATATTATGGGGCAGCCCACCTCTTGATAATTAAGCTAAGGCTGGATTTCTGGCCCTTAGGAAGCTACTGAAGACTGAACTGTCCCAGAAGGCATTGGAATGTGTTACTTTCATCTGTTTGATTTTCTTTCTTTTTTATGCTGCTTTTAAATTTTGATGTCAACCACCTTGGAGTGATTTTTGAAATCTGGGAGAACAGAAAGTAGAATTGGTAACTCGTTGGATACATTAAGATTAATTTTGAAATGTGTAAAGCCTGTGGAGGCATCCGCGCATAGAGGCTCTCTTCTCTCATATACCTGGAACGGTTCTTCTGTTCCCTGAACAAAATTATTATGCTTCTGTTAGAATTGGCCCCAATCTCAGTGGCCACACTTTTCACACGCTATGTGCTCTTTGGGAGTTCCTCCAGATGGAGGATTTTAAGGCTTAAGAACTGGCCATTTTTTCCAGCCATCCGAGTCCTTTTTTTCTCTTTACTGCTTCTCATTTGCATGCTCTTCTCTGATGTAATAGTTCAGCAGCTGTGCTAAATGTTTGTGTCTGCAATAAGGCCTCTTTGTTCAGTGTGCTATTTTTTTTCCTCTCTCTCTCTCTCTCTCTTGTAGCCTCTGACAGTGACGGCACCATCCTTAACCATTGCAGAGAACATGGCTGACTTGATAGATGGCTATTGCAGACTGGTCACGGGGGCGACACAGTCTTTTATCATCCGACCCCAGAAAGGTAAGAGGAAACGTTTGTTTAAGTGTTTTTGTTGTGGTCCTTTGCTGGGATGTCCTATAATTGAGAAGAAATCAGTGGCAGCATCTCTGCACGTGTAACTAATCAGACATATAAGTAGATGAAAGCCAGAAGGATTCTGGTAACATGTTTTCAGATTTTCAAATATTATTAAAACACTTTCCTGAAGTATAGCTTGCATCCTCGGATACGTAACATAAGCTTATGGTTTCTTTAAAAAATAAAATTTAATAGACTGAAAGTGTGTGACCAGAGTCTTGATTATTGACTAACATAGCTCTTCTCTTACAATATCACTAGATAAAAATATGTTCAATTTCTGCAAGAGACTATATAAAGACAAACTAAAACAGCTATTCTAATCGTTAACTGTAATACCGTAATTCTGTAAATGTAAAACACTTACTTATGGCTCACTCACTTATTGAATAACAATTGGTGCCCTCAATTTTCTTTTTTTTTCTGCCTATAATACAACTTGCCTACCTCTTTAGGTAGTTCATAGATTTGTATGGAATTAGTTCATAGTTTTGTATGGAATTTCACTGGGAAATTTTCCTCTTGAGATTGAGATTAACTCAATTTTGTTCATGTTTATATTTTAATCTCCTTCTCCAAAGAGTTAGTGAAGCATATTCACTGATTCTTTTGTCCCTTATCCCTTCACAGAAACCACAGGGAAGGAATTAGGCTGATTGTTCCAAACTGTCCAGTAATTAAAGAAGGATTCTAATTTTAGTCCTGTCATTAGAAATCCAGTCTTAAAAATTATGTTGGAAAAATAAAAACTAATACAAACCAATAAAATAAAGAAATAAAAAGGAACTAAATAGAAAATGCAGAAAAAATAGGAAAGGAAAAGAATAAAGAAAAGATATAAAAATGTTTCTTATCACAAGTATATACAATTTTAATTAGTGATCAGCTTCTCTTAAAATATAAGAAATGGTCTCTTTATCCCCTCTCTTATCTATAAAGAAATCCTTAAAGCCTTGCCATTTTAGTCCTGATCAGCACAAGTTCATTAAAGGTAACCAGAGATAATATATCTATTTTAACCTTGTTCAAACAAATCAGGTTTATATTCCTTTGACTTTTATCGATCTTCATTTTCAGTCCCTTCAAATAATGTGCTAGAACTTGATTTCTTTTCATTTTTTTCTGTTTGCCTTCCACAAAATTCTCCAAAGCTTTTAACAAATCTCTTTTGTAAATCTAATATAAGAAGAAGAAGCAAAAAGATGACTATTCCCTTATCTCTCCCTTGCCCTCTTCTTGTGAGGAGTAGTTGCTAGAGCACTTGTAGGCAATCTCAGGTCTTCTCCTTATCCAGAGAGGAATTATGAAGACCTGCTCTGCTGACAGCTCTCCATTCTGCCACTGCCATTGGCCCTGCCTGCTTTTAATGGAACCATCTTTAGTTCCCCATATCTTCCCCAAAAGTGAGAAATCCAGCACTCTTTACTAACTATTATACCAGAGTGGATAGTGACTTTTATCAGTGTACCATTTACCTCATATAAAACATACTTTGGCTAATAACTTTGATATTATTTTAAATTTGACAAAGGAATGCTAGAGTTCTTATTGACCATTTTACATTGGAAAACTAAAACAAAAAGTATGCAGTAGAATAAATCTCCCAAGTATGCTTATTTAGATTGGGTGGATGGGGGATTAATGTCAGCGTATATGTTTTGGCATTTCTGAAAATTTATTTTGGCTTCCTTGAGACCGAAGAGGTGGCTGTAACTAAAGGAGGCACAATTTGCACTCAATACTTGTTACTAGCTTTTTTTTCAATATTTTATTTGAACTCCCCTTTCTTCTGATGCATTGGTTCTACGTGCCTTTTGATAATAGCATGGCAGTCTGAAAGTCTGGTTTTACAGAAGATAAATGTTAGTTCTTTAGAAAGCCCAATATTTCTTCTATAGTTTTAATTTTCTGAGAATATAACACATTTTTGCTCATTTTAAGCCGTAATGGTGCTTAATACAGTACTATATCATTCTTCACAAGAGGTTTTGTGTAAATTATCACAAAACCATAATATTGTATCAAATACAAATTAGTGTATTCTACTCTTAAGCAAAATACTTGTGTATGTATTTGTTGATACGTCGCAATAAACTTGTTTTTCCTCTTCATTTAGAAGGTGAAAGAGCTTTACCGTCCATACCAAAGTAAGTTTGAATGTTTTTGTTGGAAGTTTAAAACATTAAACTGACTACATTATTATTTTGATGTATACTCTGAAGTCTCCAAATGTAATCAGTTGCAAATGTTGACCATAAGGTAAGACCCAAATGTAGCCTTGTACTTCCACACTTCGTTTTCAGTGTATCAAGGAATCAAAATAAGAGGGATGGAAAACTCAGTTAAATCACTCAGAGATAATAGTGATGTCCATCCACAAATATCACTGATTATTCCAATCTCTTCTTAATTCATAATTTCAGTCTATATTTACTGTTTTGTAAAACCAAATGGATTAGTGCAGTGTATATGAGTAATCCATACAATGAATAAATTAAAACATGACCAATGCTCATAGACGTATGCTGTATCTGTGATCTATCTTGTAGATGTATATCCATCCATCCATAGTCACTTCAGCTAAATGTAGTGCTTTTCTGCAGACTGATTACAGATTTATGGCATGATTCTTGCATATTGCATTTTGCCAAATTAATTGTGGTCTACTAACAATATAATTACATATAGTAAAATACAATAGCCATAATCTATTAAAATAGGAATATTTTTGTTTGTTACACCCTATGTCTACAAATGAGAATTTTTAAACAATGAAATTACCTTAAAGTTTGCTAAATTGTTCTGTCCAGTAATAAAACCATCTTTAAAATGGTTAACTTCTCTACATTTAAAGAAGAATATAACACTTCTAGATAACACACTTAAATTAAAGACAGTGTTTTTCCCCTTCTTAATATGAGTGATGGATGCAGTTCAAACTGTTGTTGCTAGATAGTAGATAATTAGAAGAAATTTAAAACTAAAAAAGTTGTTCGTTCATTCAGCTTTTAGCATTGTCATTTTGAACATCTGGCGGAATTTAAAATGGGATTTATTTATTTTTTATTTTATTTATTTTGTCAAGCGATTATAAGATTACAGGTATAAGTACAGACATAGTTATGAACACATTAAATGGATACATATAAGAAAAATAAAAAGAAACAATAAAAAGAAACAATAGGACAGGGATGGTAGGCACATTGGTGCGCTTATGCACGCCCCCTACAGACCTCTTAGGAAAGGGGTGAGGTCAATAGTAGACAGTCTAAGGTTAAAGTTTTTGGGGTTTGGGGAAGAAACCACAGAGTCAGGTAGAATATTCCAGACATTGACCACTCTGTTGCTGAAGTTGTATTTCCTGCAATCAAGATTGGTGCGGTTAACCTTGAGTTTATATCTATTGTCATTTTCAGATGAATTCTTGTACTTTTGATTCTGAGATGAATTTAAGGTAGTAGAATCATTTTCTTCCCTGCAAAATTTAGTTCTGTAGAAGACACAGTGAATCTGGTAACTGAATAGATCTCCTCCTGCAAGCTTTTGAACTGTACAGAACAGTTTTTCTTAACCTTGGCAACCTGAAGATACGAGGACTCCAACTCCCAGAATTCCCCAATCAGCCTTGCTGGGTGGGGAATTCTAGGAAGTGAAGTCCTCCTGTCTTCAAGTTATTAAAGTTGAGAAACACTGGTATGGAATATAGAACATTCACATATTTGAATTATTGTGTTACAGGCTGGCCAACAACGAGAAGCAAGGAATACGATCACATACTGTCTCTGTATCAGGTAGGATATCTGATTATTATTATTATTTTTTAAAAAGAGTTTAACTCATTTCCTGCCAGCCAACCCTCAAAGAGAGAAAAAAGACTGAGTGAATTTTTGTGAGAAACGAATTGCAAGCAAATACTATTGAAAATCCTTTGACTGAATTTTGGTATTAAAAGCCAGTACGGGTATTGCATGCTGATTGTTTTTTTGTGGATGAATTTCACAATTGAGGTCTGGGAGCTATCATGTAGGAGAAATAGCTGTAAAAAAAAATATCCAGCTTTAATGTTGTTGTGAGAAAAACATTGTGTATCTAGTTATGTCGGTCTATTGATGGGTGACTGAAAATGATAGAGTGTGAAGTAAGAATTTAACGCGTCACTTTTGCTAGTCTGTTTTCTTGTTGCTTTGAGTCACAGGATTGTTTCAACATAAAATGTAGGTCTTAATGAAGTGAGAAGCTGCCTAACATTGATAAATTAATGCCTCAAAAATAAATTAATGTCTGTTTTTATATACCGCGGTTCTGCGAAAAGTGCATGTCAGGTGCAGGAAGTCAGGAAACAGGGTAGACTTATTGCAGGTTTACTTCATGCTACTTATCCATGAGAATCTGAACTACTAACAGTCAAGGCAAGTTGGCACCAGATAAGAGTCAATGGACTTCAGGGGGGGAAGGGCTGGACTTATATCTTTTAAGGGGGTGTAGGGATTCCAGACTGATGGTGCATTTGACCCCTCCCTCAGGCTCAGCCTTGTTGCCGCCTACATTACATGATAACTGAACCAGTTCTTAGAATCCTAATTTAACCACTTGACTTGTGACTAGAATTTCTGTTGCTAAGCAAGTTAAGTGAGTCAAAGTTGATTTTATGACTCTTTTTTTTTGGCCACGGTTGTTAAGCAGACCACTAGTTAAGCAAATCTGGCTTATCCCATTAACTTAGTTTGTTGGAATTAATCTGGGAAAGTCAAGGTTGACTCAGCCTTCCATCCTCTCGGGGTAGGTAAATTGAGGACCCAAGGTTGTTGGGGGCAATTAGCTGACCTTGTAAAAATGCCGCTTAGTAATAAGCAGGCATATACAATGGAATGAAGGCTATTGCTGAGCACACTGGGTTGCATCCCAAAAATTGTAAGCCGCCCTGAGTCTCCGGAGAAGGGCGGCATATAAATGTAATTAAAAAAAAAAAAAGTCATCTGACCCCCTCCAGGATGCTGCAACCGTTGTAAGTACATGCCGGTTGCCAAGCATCTGAATTTTGATCACGTGGGGAACGCTGCAGTGGTTATAAGCCTGAGGACCGGTCATAAGTCACTTTTTTCCAGTGCCATTGTAACTTCAGACAATCACTAAATGAATGGTTGTTAGAGGAGGGCTACCTGTACTTTGATTGACATCCCTGTGAGTATATGATAATGATCATACCAGACTTAACGCTGCAGAATCCTTTTGAAATTAGGGTTTCAGATGTTACACATGTCAGGATACGCTCTTGAGTACTGTAATTAAATTTTAGGCTGCCAATCACAGTTGAGTCACTATTCAACTTAAGGTGCTATCCCATAAAAGCAAAGAAAAAAAGGAGAAAGGAAGGTCTTCAGGTTCTGTATAACCGTGCAGTTAATTTTTCTGTCTTTTTATTTTTCTTTTTGCCCATCTGTCTCTTCCATTACTTCCTCTGGCTTGATTCAGGAAAAAGAGAATAGAAGAATAGAGTAGAGCTGGAAGGAACCTTGGAGGTCTTCTAGTCGAGCCCCCTGCTTAAGCAGGAGAGCTTACACTATTTCAGATAGGTGGCTGCCTAGTTTCTTCTTAAAAACTTCCAGTGATGGAGCGCCCACAATTTCTGGAGGCCAGCTGTTCCACTGGTTAATTGTCCTGTCAGGAAATTTCTCATTAATTCCAGGTTGCTTCTCTCCTTGATTAGTTTCCATCCATTGTTTCTTGTCCTGCCCTCTGCTGCTTTGGAAAACAATTCACCCCCTCTTCTTTGGGGCAGCCCTTCAAATACTGGAATACTGCTCTAATGTCACCCCTAATTCTTCTTTTCTTTAGACTAGCCAAACCCCCAAACCTGCAGCTGTTCTTCATGTGTTTTAGTCTCCAGGCCTTTGATCATCTTAGTTGCTCTTTTCTGAACTTTTCCCAAAGTCTCGACACCTTTTTTTTGTTGTATGGTGACCAACACTGGTTGCAGTATCCCAGGTCTGGCCTTACTGGGGTTTTATAAAGCGGCACTAATACTTCATGTGATCTTGATTCTATGCCTCTGTTTATACAACCCAGGATTGTATTAGTTTAAACTTTAATCTGAGAACTGGGAATGTGAATAGCCAACCTGGAAAACTGATGATCTTGCTTCTCTTCACAGAGTTAAAAAAAATGCAGTTCAAAACCAAGAAGGGAGCATAATGTCTTAATATTTTGGGGGTTTTTTTTGGATGTAGCAAAAAGATGTATAGATTTCCAAATGCTGCCCATATGCTGGTTGGAGCCTCTTGTTTTCCCCACCATAAAAATCCACCCTGTGGGGTAGCTTGAAAAGAGAGGATGACTGGCCCAAAGTGAGCAGTGAGGTTGGACAGTCAAATGAACCGAGCAGTGAAGTGATGAAGAATGGACTAGGATGGGGTTATCCTCTTCCTAGTGCAACACTGTTATTTACTAAACCACTCCAGTTTTCTCCCTTTCTAGCCAATGTTGGTTTCCCTCCAGAAGGCCAGTGAAAGGGAAGGGAAAAATGATTTTCCATCCTCATATGAAAGTCTCATCTCAGTTATGAATAAATCTGTAGTGCAAACAGCAGTTCATCCTCTGATGGTTAGAGACCTTTGGGAGGCTGATATAAATGGAAATGTCCTGCTACATTCAGTGGTTCTCTATGAACAGGTATTGTTTGAAGGTGCCAAAAAAAGTTATTGTTTAAGATAGATTAATCGCACTACAGGTATGTCTGAACAGTTTTAGCTGTGACTTACAGGTGACAAGCAATGTTCTGTTGTTTTCTTTCATAAATGATTTATATTTCATTTATGGCTACCTGCCTATTGATCTGCCTATCTTTCTCCATAATTGGAATCAAAGAATCCAAAGGGATCTTAGAGATCATTAGCTCCAATCCCATGCTAGTGCAAGTGATCTTTTAAACCAGGGGTCTCCAACTTTGGCAACTTTAAGCCTGGTGGACTTCAATTCCCAGAATTCCCCAGCCAGCTTTGCTTTGCTGGGGAATTCTGGGAGTTGAAGTCCGCCAGGCTTAAAAGTTGCCAAGGTTGGAGACCCCTGGTTAAACCATTTGTGGAAAGTAGCCTACAGCTTCTAGCCCTCAAATTCATTGGGCGAATATTATAGACCAAGAAATGTCTGATTTCAAATATTTAATGGTGAACCTGATAAATTTAAAACAAATAGAAGGGCTTGGTTGTAAACCACAGTTTCTCAGACTTTGGCAACTTTAAGATATATGGACTTCAGCTCCCAGAATCCCCCAGCCAGCGTGCTATTGTAGACAGCAGGTTTTATGGCATGTTCTAAGTGAAAGTTGCAAGCATATAAGTTTGGGCATCAGTTGATTATTTTTTGGCAGAACATGGTCTATTGTATCATGGGGGCAATTTCCTAGTAGTTTGAAAAGTAAAAAAATGGAACTAGGCTCAAATGAAAGGTATTGATAAAACTTTACCGTGATGTTATTTCAGTCAGTCCAGATAATGAACATTTCATCAGTCAGAAGCAGAGAAGTTGAACTCTGATGTCATCCTGCTTCACATAGAGTTTAGCTTTTTTATTGACTCTTTTGTTCAAGTGTTATTTATTGGTCACGATTTAGAAGGGTTGGAATAGTTTCCCAGTGTACTTTCTGTATGTCTGCCCTTCCTTGCCTTATTTCTCTAGATCAAAATAATGTGTTTATTATCCTGTTCTGTTAGTACCATCTAGCATCAGTTTGGTCAAGTTTGTGCAAGAGAAGGATGGGGAAATTTGGAAGCGAATGAGCGAAGTAATATCAGTTGTCCAGTCCTTGAATTGTGACAGCCTTACTATACTAAGAAGATTTCTGAGACACTATTTCCCCAAAATATTATTAAAGTAGTTTAGGGTGGACTTCCTTCCTTCCTTCCTTCCTTCCTTCCTTCCTTCCTTCCTTCCTTCCTTCCTTCCTTCCTTCCTTCCTTCCTTTCCTCCCCCTCCCTCCCTCCCTCCCTCCCCACACACACTTATCCCATCCCTCTTCCCTCCCTCTTATAACCAATTCTGGGCAGTTCCCAATCAATTAAATATCTTTTATTAAAACTTAGGTTAATATAAATTGTTTGCATCTTGTGGCTCAGGCTGTTAAATGCCTGCTCTTAAGATCCATCTGCCTGTAATTACTGCAGGCTCGAATCCCACCAGGCTCAAGGTTGACTCAGCCTTCCATCCTCTTGGGGTAGGTAAATTGAGGACCCAAGATTGTTGGGGGCAATAAGCTGACCTTGTAAAAATGCCGCTTAGTAATAAGCAGGCATATACAATGGAAGGAAGGCTATTGCTGAGCATTGGGTTGTGCTCAAAATTGTAAGCCGCCCTGAGTCTTCGGAGAAGGGCGGCATATAAATGTAATTAAAATAAAAAATAAAAAAATAAATATATACACCCATATGAAATTCCAGAGTTGGACAAACTGTATGAGCTGTTATAGTTTATGCCTTAAAATATTTTAATCTGGTTGCACTTCAGAAAGGGATGACAAACTTTACATTTTCAAGAGCTCTTCTTGGCTCACCTGCTTTTCAGAAAGCCAAGCAGAAGTCAAAGCTACACTCCTGTAACAACAGATAACTATAGATATTATTTAGATAATTCATTACAACTAACGGACTGCCCTATTAATCTTGTGCTTGCTTGTGTTCACTGCTTGCAGGTATTTTGACAATTTTTGTTCTTTCTTCCTTTTTATTTTCTGCTTCTTGCTAAAGGAGTCAGTCACTGTCAGCATAAAGTAAAGCGTGCCAGACACTTTCTCCCTTTTGTCTTGTGGTCACATGACTCACCAGCTAAGGGTATTTAGCCTTGCGCTTTCTTTAGGTTGCTTGATTAGTTCAACAGCTATGCATTGCTAACCATGTTAAAATTTGGTTCCCTTGAGGCTACAGTAAAAGTGTAAAGTTCCAAAAACTTAAAACGTACGTTGCTAAATTTTGAATCTGCGTGCCACCTTGCTCAGTTTGGATTCCCTCCCCACCAATTGTTCAGTGAGTCCTAGGAAATAATTGTGCAAAGCTGGAACTTCGGTGGGGCTAAACACCTATGGAATAATTACTCTGGAGGAAACACTCCAAATTTTTTACTTAGTAGCCTGCTTGGGCCAATGCATGAACCCCTGGCATGACAAACAACTGTGAATCTTAGAGCAGCAGCTGTATACAATATATCGAACTCCTGATTGTTGTATAAAGGATGTGTAGGCATTAAGTTGGATAAGGAGGATCCAACTTTGGCAACTTTAAGATCTCTGGACTTCAGCATGGCTGGCTGGGGAATTCTGGGAATTGAAGTCCACAGGTCTCGCAGTTGCTCTGATCTAGTCCATTGGAAAACTCAGTCCCATCTCTTTGTACCAGTGAGATAGATTCAAGGAAGAAAGCCAAATACAGCACAAGGAAGCCTCAACTTACAATGGCAGTTGAGCCCAACAACTCCCAACTGTCATAAATATGAGTCAGTTGCCAAATGCCTGACTTTTGATTACATGACTGTAGGGTGCTGCAGTGGTCATAAATGTGAAAAACAGTCATGAGTCACTTTTTCAGTGCCATAGTAACTTTGAACAGTCACTAAATGAACTGTTGTAAATCGAGGACTACCTATAGTTGATTGTGCCCCACTTGGACATTTTTTTTTGAAAGGCGCTGAAGTCATGATTCTGCTGAAGGGCCCCGGGGACCCCAGTGTAATATAGAGCCCATCAAGTGGCCAGTCTGATTGTTATGGCGAAATTACTGGAAGTTTATTGAATTCTCTCTTGGGTTTTTATCTTTGTAAGCTACCAGGAGTCACCACGAATGTTCTTAATAAACTAAAGATAAAATAAAGAATCATTTGTTGAATGATTGGGTCAATCCAAGAAAAGCCTCAGAAATAAAATGGACAAGTCATGTGTCCCCAAATGCTTGTTGATGATTGTGGTGCTTTACCAGAAACTGGGTTAGGGAGGGATATATTTCTCTTGTGGGTCTAATGAAAAAAAAAAAAATCACATTTTCAGTAAAGTGCGTAGTTTCTTTAACAACGTTCAAAATTAATTCAATCCCTTCTATCTTTAATGGCAACTTTAATTCCATTGACGTTTAAAAGAATATCCAAATTGTAGAGTAGGATGCCTCGGTCAAGGTTTATCCAATGAATTCATACCGTTGGAAGGGAGGGGAGAGGCTATAATGGAGGGAGAAAAAAACAGGGGCCGAGTTTTTCCTCCCCAAATTGTACTAAAATGAGTGTGTTGCCGGCTGCCTGCACGTTGTGATGGCTGTATCGAAATAAACTATTGGATCCCAATAAATGCCTTAATTACCACTGCTTTGTCACATTTCCTTGGAATGGGGCATGTATATGACTGTAACAATTTGTTTTTTATTCTCTTTGGCTTACGTGTGATTTTAATACTGAATTTTCTGATTTCTTCCCCCTTTTTTCCTCTGTCCCTTCCCCTCCCGCTCTTTACCTTCTGCTTTCTCTCTCTTTTTTGCATGCTACCCGGATCGACAGATGAAATTAGTGGGGACGGTAATATGTGGTTACATTTTTAAAGAAAAAAAACAAAAAACAATTTCTGTGTGATGAGTGTACCGCTTGCAACCTCAATAACCCATTTGCCACTTTTGTTGTTTGTAATGAAGGCACAGCCTTATGTTTATTCATATTAGACACGTTCAGCTATGCCACAGTCAAACAATTTGACAACATGGTGTGTGCTTCCTTTAAAAAAAAAGAGAGAGAGACACGAAGGAAGAGAGGGGAAAGGAAGGCAGTTGAAAATGTATAGCTTAGAGCCCTTTCTCCCTTTTTAAATATCTGGTGTAAGTTAAATTTTTGTCATCACTTCATAGGCCTGTATGGCTACAGATAGTCTTCGACTTGTGACCACAATTGAGCCCAGTATTTCTGTTGCTATACAAGTCAGTTGTTAAGTGAGCTTTGCCCTGTTTTACGATTTTTCTCGCCACAGTTGTTAAGTGAATTAAGTTAGTAACAGGGTTGTTAAGTGAATCTGGCTTCCCCCATTGACTTTGCTTGTCAGAAGGTCACAAAGGGGATCACATAATAATAATAATAATAATAATAATAATAATAATAATAATAATTTATTTATTTATTTATTCGACTTGTATGCCGCCCTACTCCCTAAGGACTCAGGGCGGCAAACATTAAAACTGAACAAATTTACAATAAAAAAAGAATTAAACAAATAAACAAGCCGAATACAATTAAAAGTAAAAATTAAAACCCTCAACCCCCGGGTCATTCCAGGCCGGCCTGTTGAAACAACCAAGTCTTCAGGTCTCGGCGGAAGGAGCGGAGTTCGGGGGCCAAACGGAGATCCACGTGGAGCTGATTCCAAAGGGCAGGCTCCCATGGAGAAGGCCCTAGCCCTGGGAACCGCCAGCCGACAATGCCTGACCGACGGCACCCCAAGGAGGCCCCTCCTATGAGAGCGAACAGGGCGGTCAGAAAGTGATGCTGGCAGGAGGCGTTCCCGCAAGTACCCTGGACCCAAGCCATTTAGGGCTTTATAAGTTGTTACTAACACCTTGAAGGCGACCCGAGAGGCGACCGGCAACCAATGCAAGCTCGCAGGAGGGTGTAACATGGGAGTATCGGGATACCCCATCACAGCCAGCGCGCATTCTGCACCAGTTGTAACCTCCGGGTCGTCTGCAAGGGGAGCCCCATGTAAAGAGCGTTGCAATAGTCGATCTTAGAGGTGATGAGCGCATGAGTAACTGTTCGAAGGGCATCTCGGTCCAAATAAGGGAGGAGCTGGCAAACCAGCGAACCTGGGCAAAAGCCCCCTGGCCACAGCTCCCACATGCTCCTCCAAACCGAGCTGTGAATCCAGGAGGATGCCCAGGTTCCTCGCCCTATCCACGGGGGGCAACACCTCTCCCCCCATGACCAAAGATGGTACATCCAGTAAAGACCGAGATGCCGGTAAGAACAGCCACTCAGTCTTGGTGGGGTTGAGCTGAAGCCTATTACTCCCCATCCAGACCCGTGCCTCCAGACACGGGACATCACGGAGAGAGCATCACTGATCTGGTCTGGGGTGGAGATATAAAGCTGGGTATCATCAGCATACTGATGATACCTCACCCCAAAACCTCGGATGATCTCGCCCAGCGGTTTCATGTAGATATTAAACAGGAGAGGCGAGAGAACGGACCCCTGGGGCACCCCACAAGTGAGGGGCCTCGGGGCCAACCTCTGCCCTGCAGCCAACACCGACTGCGAGCGGCCCGAGAGGAAGGAGGAGAACCACCGCAAACGGTGCCCCCACCCCCAGTCCTCTGAGCGCTGCAGAAGGATACCATGGTCGATGGTATTGAAAGCCACTGAGAGATCTAACAGGACTAGGACAGAGGAAAAACCCCTGTCCCGAGCCCTCCAGAGATTATCCATCAGTGCGACCAATGCTGTCTCCGTGCTGTGTCCGGCCCTGAAGCCCGATTGATACGGGTCTAAATAATCAGCTTCCTCCAGGAACAAGGGAAGCTGCTGAACCACCACGCTCTCAACAACTTTCGCTAAAAAGCGAAGGTTGGAGACTGGACGATAGTTGTTCAAAACGGCCGGGTCCAAGGCAGGCTTCTTGAGGAGGGGCCTCACCACCGCCTCTTTCAAGGCGGCAGGAAAGACTCCCTCACTCAAGGAGGTGTTAACAATTGCCTGGAGCCAGCCGTGTGTAACCTGAATCAGCTGTAGTGGATTTGTATGGGTGGCTTTTGAGATTTGTCCTGAGCATTTTGGTTCTCTGTTGCCTTTCCTGGACTGGCTTAAATTGGGAGAAACTGGTGAGAGATAGTCCTTGATTTACAACCCTTTGTTCAGCCACCAGAGTTGAATGAATGGTACAGATACCAGTCTCCAGCAGCAGTCACATTATCGAAATTTGGCTTGGCTTCACAGTCTATCTCAGTCAGACCATTCGGACTACTAGCTGGAAAAAGCACTATGCATCCAAAGGTGAAGATGCTTCCTTAACTCTGATTTCCTCTCCTGACCCTGATCTGCCCTAAACTCTACAATTAGTAGGTTTTTAAAGCTTTGGCAATAAAGATCAAACATGGCCATTTATCTCAAATTTGATTCTTGACTCTTGACGAATGTAACTTTTCTTTTATGTACACTGAGAGCATTTGCACTAAGGCAAATTTCTTGTGTGTCCAATCACACTTGGCCAATAAAGAATTCTATCTACTCTACTCTACTCTACTCTACTCTACTCTACTCGCATCTTTGATACTTCCTTTTTATAAAAGAGTTTTATACGAAACATTAAACAAGGGAAATCAAGGGGAGATAAATCAGTAGTGCCTCCTTCCCTCCCACTTAGAGCATTAGCATTTTCTTTAAAGTCTGTGAGCTTCTTTTTCATCCCTCAAGTGCTCAACATTGGAACATTTGCAACTTTTGAAGTGTTGATGCCTTAAGCAAAAAAAAATACATATTATGAAACTTTTTCCCTTTTTCCAAGGGCGCTCAGGATGTCTGGCTTCAGGAACATCTCCTTTAAAAAAATACTTTATTAAACACATTTATATACATACAATAAAATCAAAACATTCCATTTGTCGCAATGCGAGCAAATACAGTGTTCACTCTAATTGACCACTGTCTCATTTTATCAAATAATCATTCACTTATTTAGATATAATACAATATTTCATTTTAATTATTTATCACAAATAAATTTACACATAATTTTACAAATTTCTATCATATCCTTTTATTTGACTTTTTATTCTTTTCTTGTCTGTCTTCCAGCCAATTGTACCATAGGTTCCAAATTTCATAGTATTCTGAGTCCTCTTTGTTTCTGAGTTCCTTTGATAACCGGGAACATCTCTTAATCTGTTGAAAATGCCTGCTTAAAATGAGTTACACTATTTTTTGTGTGTGGTTAAAACTGATTCTGCATTTCCCACGTGTGCTTGTTTTCTCAAAAGTGAAAGAGGAAAAAGTGAATAATAAACTCAGTTTGACTGAGAGGACACTACAAAAAAATTCAATAAGCCAAATAAATAACCATGGAACTAGGTAACGTTAATTGTAAACTGCCTGGACAATTCTTCTTTATAGCAGAGTACTGTATAGAGATGTGTAATTAAATTAAGTAAAATTTAAATAATTCAAAACTATTATAGAGACAGAGATGGAGAGAGATAAATTTTATTTTGCCAGGAAAAGTATCATTTAACGATATAACGTTCTTATCTGGGAAGCCTACATGCTTTGTATTGTACAGCATTTATTGTGCAAACAATCTTATTTGAGGATTATCTTGTCATACAGGTAGTCCTCAACTTATGGCCACAATTGAACCCAAACTTGCTGTTGTCAAGTGAATTTTGCCCCATTAAGTTAGTAATACAGGGATTGTGAGTGTGAAAAACTGTCGTAAGTCCCTTGTTTTCAGTGTGAACGGTCACTAAACAAGCTGTTGTAAGTTGAGGACTACCCGTTTAGCTTTCAGGGCTTTGGCCATTGCATTCTGTATCAAGTTCTGGATCCTCTTCAAGGCCAATGTCACATGAACCACATTCCAACATCCTGTGACTAGGGCTACAGTGACTTCTTGGTCCAGGAAAGTTTGTAACTATAAGATGGAACTGCAGGAGTCCTCCTGTAAATCAGAAGTCTCCAAACTTGGCAACTTTAAAACTAGTGGACCTTCACTCCCAGAATTCTGGGGGTGGAAGTCCACAAGTTTTAAAGTTACCAAGTTTGGAGGCCCCTGCTCTAAATCAAACTTTATTATAAAAACAAACAAACCCTCAAAGATATCCAGACTCTTCCCTGTTGGACTTCCAAAGAATTGTGAAGAATTTTTAAGAGAAAGTTTGGGGAAATGAGGGATTAGTTTATTCTCATCTGATGTCACAACCCATGGATGTCTGTTATGATGGGCTTTGGATGGACGTTTTTAACTTAATACACAGAATACAGAATATCAGAGTTGGAAGGGACCTCGGAGATCTTGAACACTGGGCCCCATCTAACACAATGAAATTCAATGTAGAGAAAAGTATAGTCCTACACCTAGGCAAGAAAAACCCAAAGGACACATATAGACTGGGTGAAACCAGGCTCAATAGCAGTAACTGTGAGAGGGATCATGGAGTCTTAGTGGACAACCAGCTAAATATGAGGCAGCAGTGTGCAGCAGCAGCCAAAAAAGCTAATGCAATCCTAAATTGCATTAACAGAGGGATACAATCAAGATCAAGTGAGGTACTAATACCACTCTATAAAGCCTTAGTAAGACCACACCTATAGTACTGCATCCAGTTTTGGTTACCACACTATAAAAAAGAAGTTGAGTCTCTAGAAAAAGTACAGAGAAGAGCAACCAGGATGATTAGGGGAGTGGAGACTAAAACATATGAAGAACGGTTACAGGAACTGAACCTGGCTAGTTTAGTGAAGAGAAGGACCAGGGGAGACATGAGAGCAGTCTTCCAATATTTGAAGGGCTGCCACAGAGAGGAAGGGGTCAAGCTATTTTCTAAAGCGCCTGTAGGCCAGACAAGGAATAATGGATGGAAACTGAACAAGGAGAGATTTAACCTGGAAATAAGAAGAAATTTCCTGACAATGAGAACAATCAACCAATGGAACAGCTTCCCTTTGGAAGTTGTGGGAGCTTCATCACTTGAGACTTTCAAGAAGAGATTGGACTGCCATTTGTCAGAAATGGTGTAGGGTCTCCTGCTTGGGCAGGGGGGGTTGGACTAGATGACCTATAAGGTCCCTTCCAACTCTGTTAATCTGTTAATCTTCTACTCCAGTGGTTCTTAACCTTTTTGAAAGAATCGCCCCCTTGAGCCATTGAGGAAGTTGTCATCACCCCCCTCCCCCAACATAACCGCCCCCCTACCACCTCTTAGCAATGCCAAGGGGGCCAGCAGAGGGGTGCTAAGAGGTGGCAGGGGGGCCTTTGAGGCGCCGACCCTGCAGGTTCACCCACTGACTGTAGTAATGCTCGAGCCGGCGCCCCAATGCGGTGGCGCGTTATGTGCCACAGCGGCCGCATTTGACGCGCTGCCCCCACCACCTCTTAGCAATGCCAAGGGGGCCAGCAGAGGGGCACTAAGAGGCAGCAGGGGGGCATTTGAGGCACCGGCCGGCCCTGCAGTTTCATCCATTTTGGCACCGGCTCTGGAGCTATGCTACAGTCAATGGGGGAACCTGCAGGGCCGGCACCTTGAATGCCCCCTGCCACCTCTTAGCGTCCCCAAGGGAGCCAGCAGAGGGGCACTAACAGGCAGCAGGGGGGCAGTGTGTTGAACGCGGCCGCAAGGCGGCACGAACGCCACTGCTTCCACATTGGGCGCCAGGTCGGGCAGTGCTAGTCAATGGGTGAACCTGCAGGGCCGGCCGGCACCTCGATCGCCCCCTGTGCCTCTTAGCACCCTCTGCCGGCCCCTTTGCTAAGAGCTGAGAGGGGCATTAGGCGCAGGCTTACCCCATTGACTGTTGTACCACACCTGAACGGCGATTGTGGGCATGTTGGGAAAAGCGCGCCACTGCTTTCCCAAAGTGCTGCATTTGCATTCTTTCTGTCTGTCCATCTGTCCGGTCATCCATCCATCCAAAAGGTTTGTCTGTTTGCCTGCCTGCTTCCTGCCTATCTACCTACCTACCTACCTGTCTACCAATATATCTATCTATCTATCTATCTATCTATCTATCTATCTATCTATCTATCTATCTATCTCCTCCTCCTCCTCCCTCCTCTCCCTCCTCTCCTCTCTCTCTCTCTCTCTCTCTCTCGCTTATATGCCCCCCCACATCGCCCCTTTTTGTTCCATCGCCCCCCTGAAAAACAAAATCGCCCCTTGGGGGCCAATATTGCCCAAGTTAAGAACCACTGTTCTAGTCCAACCCCCTGCTCAGGCAGGAATCCCTATACCATTTCAGACAAACGATTGCCCTGTCTTTTCTTAAAATCTTCCAGGGTTGGAGCATTCCCAACTTCTGGAGGCAAATTGTTCCATTGGTTAATTGTTCTAACTGTCAGGAAATTTCTCCTTAGTTTTACTGTTGGTTGCTTCTCTCCTTGACTAGTTTCCATATATTCCATATATTGGTGAATGCAAGCCGCTATGAGTTTACCTGAATGGAGTGGCAAAAGAATGTATGAAACCCAATTTATAAAATTTGGATGAGAAGCCAAACATCTTCAAGGAAAAACCAGAAAGTCCAGGGGCCTCTTGAAAAAGCACCTTTTGGGACAACCATGACCAGGATGGCTGAGATCTCCACAGACATGGATGTGTAAAACTACATGCCAGGTTCAGTGCAGACTGCTCTAATCTGTGAGCCTCAGCAGAACTTCTGTTTTGAAATGAGATTTCAGCTCGCAAGGAGATAATGAAGAAAATGCAATCTTTTGGGAAATAGTGTGAAGTTGTACAAATGCCCTCTTTATGCAGAATAATAGAGGAGAGAGACAATAGGGTTTAACTATCACACAGACTGAAGAAGTTAACAAATGAATGCAACTTCTGACTAAAACAATTAACCTTTTTTTGGAGATGACCTAAATTCTGAAGCATAGCCTGTTTTGTTTTGTTTTTCTTTTCTTTTCTGGACTCTTCCATATTTCTTGAATTAATTCCAATAATTTAGCAAGGCTGTTGAAGAGAGTACTTTCCACTAGTTTTCCCCAGTTCAAGTATAGCAGTTTCTTGTTCTTTCTTCTTGGAATTCTGCCCTTTATTTTTAAAACTTTTAAAACTATCTAGGTGGGAATGGCTTGGGGAAATCTTACAAGTAAACAAAATCCTGTTCCTGAGAGGAAAGGCTTTATTTAAACTCAAGTGCTACCAGGGTTTAGATGACAGGGAAGATAGATATTTTGAGTTTGAGCTAGCCATTCAGAGCAGAAGCAAAACTACAGCTTTGGGTGCTTATGAATGTTTAGCATATACATTTAAGATTTCTAGCCGGAATGACTGTTATACACATAAAGCTGATCTCTTTGCCTAATAAAAGCTACATCTTGATGAAAATATTGGGGATGCAGTGTGGACAGAATTGAACAATAATATTGAAATACTGAGAATTCATTAAGGACAGACTTGTAATACATAGATTAACAGAATTGGAAGGGATCTTGTAGGCCATCTAGTCCAACCCCCACCCACGCAGGAGACCAGACACCATTTCTGACAGGTGGCAATCCAGTCTGCCCTTGAAAGCTTCCAGTGATGAAGCTCCCACAACTTCTGAAGGCAACTTCTTTTCCATGGGTTGATAGTTCTCAGGGTCAGAAAATTTCTCATTTCTAGGTTGATTCTTTCCTTAATCAGTTTCCATCCATTGTTCCTTGTCTGGTCTTTAAAGATGATCCTTTAAATGACTTGACTGATTAAATTTATATGGCTGTACATGACTCTCGGTGGCCAGCAGTACTTGACAAAGGAATAAAGCAGTGTAACACAATTTTAAATAGCATAAATAGCAGCCAAGAAACACAGCCAACAGCAGCAATTAATAATCCTTCATAACAGTTAATGGAATCAAAAATGGGCTCGCCTGCAGCATCAGGACCCCATACTCCAAACACAAATCTAAGTCTTCAAGGCCTTAAGAAAGACCAGCAGTGTCTCATCTCTTTTTTTTATAAAGAAGTCATAGAGAAAAAAATAATATCATAACCATTGCTATTTTGAGCGCAAATATTCACGGTGCAGCTGTGTGTCAAGCTATGCCTCTCTACCCCTGCAAACTCTCTCATCCATTGCTTTATTGTGAATTTTCTGCGTTGACGATTCAGACAGGATTACTCATGTTTTGACTGCTGGGTCTAAATAGGAGGACTGTCTCCTGATAATAAAGATGCGTTCAGTTTCTCTCTAGTCCCTGAAAAACAAACTTGGTTATGTAATGTAGGTGGTAATGAGGTCATCTTCATGTCCCTGAGTTAACCTTGTCTGGAGAGAGGATTTTAATCATGGTGGCAGGTGGAGATTTATATGGGTGAAAAGGTTGCAGGATTTTGGATTTGGACAGAAAAGCAGCCTCTGTGTGTATGTACACACACACACACACACACACAGTGTCTTTTTTATTTGTTTTGTAATACGGTCATTTCCTTCAGATTCTCCAATTCTTTTCCTTTCAGAAACCGATGACTATGCAGAGATCATAGATGAAGAAGATACGTACACCATGCCTTCAAGTAAGTCATCCATTTCACTCTGGACATTCTGATAAGAGTCAGTAAACATAGCTGTAGATCTATTTAATCAAGAATATTTGGGATGCATCCTTTTGGGACTAGAAACTGGGAGAAAAAAAAGGGTATAAGTGTCGTTGAAAAATTGACATGCCTCCACTGGGATTATTATTATTATTATTTTTGAAATAGTAGACGTAGACACACAGACTCATATAAGCAACTGAGAGAGAGCATTTCTCATTTAATTTAATAATTGGACTTGTGTGCTGCCCCCTCTCCGAAAGGACTCGGGGCGGCTATTGATTGATGGCCAGATGGCAAACTGCTGGTAAGTTCAGGCACTGTGCTGTGTCTTACTCAAAAGAATAAACCCCTTTTAGCTTTAGGATTATATGTGCTTCCCTCTCCAGGTTCTTATATTTCTACACATTAAGGAAGGGAAGGCGGCAGGGAACTCTCACTTTCATTCTCAAACTTTTCCTATATCTAAACCCGTTCAGTGTGTGGTTTGGGTTGATGATTGAAAATGAAAAGCAGTTTGGTCTAGCATTTAAGGCACCAGCCTAAAAAGTGGGGGACTGTGAGTTCAAGTCCTGCTTTAACCGTGAAAGCCATCTGAGTGACTTTGGTGCCGACCCACCTGACAAAGATTGTTGTTGTGGGTAAAATAGGAGGAGGAAGATGTGTTGGATATGTTTGCTGCTTTGGGTTGTTGGTAAAAATAATCAAGGCGGGATACATACAAACAAACCAGTGGCAAAAAGAACAAAATCCCAATTTCCAAAGTGCAGGTATAATGGAAAATCTCAGCTTGTTCTAAAGCAGTGGTCACCAACTGGTGGTCCATGGACCACTGGTGGTCCGCAAGAAAATTTTGGTGGTCCACAGGAAAATGATTTGCATTTTTTATATTGCACTAAATCAGGGGTCCTCAAATTACGGCCCCTGGGCCGGATACGTGCAATGAATGTTTGTGTTGCTGCAGGGAGTTTCCCCCTTCGGGGTCTTTTTGTGCGGGTCGGAGGCAGGCAGAAATTCCGACTTGGGGTCTGCTTCAGCCTCCTGGTGCAGGGCTTTGGGCGAAGGCTGGAGGGAAGGGCCACTGGTGGCGAAGACGGAGGGCTTCATTCCAGTGAGACTGCATCATGGCCTAGAACTGGCTGACCATCTCAGCCCGCTGAGCCTCCAGGCGCTGGGACCTGGCCTTGCACTCCCGCAGGTCTTCCCTCTGCTTGGAAAGCCCATGCTCATAGTCCTCAGTGAGGTGCTTCTGCTGAGCCGCCTCCTTGGCCAGATCCAATTGGAACTGAGCCAGCTGTTTTGCCAACTCTTTCTTGTGGTGGCTGCCTAGCTCCAACAACTGCTTCCTGTTGGGGCTCTAAGGAGCCTGGGCGGGCAGGCCAGGAGTGGGTGGGAGGGGAGGGGTGAGTAGAGGCCGGCGAGGCACCCCTCAACGTGAGTGACATCAAGCTGGCCACGCCCATCCAGTCACATGACCACCCACCCAGGTAGATTATATTAGTGGTCTGCGGGATTTAAAATTATGAATTTAGTGGTCCCTGAGGTCCAAAAGGGTTGGTGACCCCTGTTCTAAAGGATTGAAGCACACATTATTTTTTTTTAAAAAGTATTCTTTTAGGGGAGAGGGAATGAATGACTTTTTTTTTCATTCTTTTTTTAGTCATTGTTAATGAAAAACATAGGTCATAATAGTTTGATATGTAGTGGATAAATGTAACCACCTCATCCTAAAATGTTTTATAATATGCAAAGTAAATTTGGATGGCATCTGGGCCTCTACAGTGTTACGAAGATGATGTCATAAACATAGATCATGGAATTTGGTCGGTATTTGCAGAAATTTCAAATACAATGTCTATGTGTGGGATGTTGAATACTGGGCTTTTTTTTTCCAAATGTAATTTGCATTTTAAGAAGCATTTTCTAAGCCGGTGTTTGGTTTTTCTCTTAATTGCACTGCAGAAAGCTATGGAATAGATGAAGGTAACAGGAGATCCTTTAATTATCTATCTGTTTACAATTTTTGGAGATACCTTAAAAAAAGAAAAAGAAACTGTTGACTTTCTATTAATAAAGTGCTGGCTCAATGGTGTATTTTTAAGCCAACACATTTGATAGCTATGGGATTATAAAGAAAAAAAACTGCTTTGTTTAAATAAAAATGGATATATAGACTACAGAAGATTTGATGTCTATTCTTACCTTTTTTTTAAACTCATCATAATAAATCATTTCAACTTCTCCCTTTGGAAACAAGAAGGCATCTTTCCTACTATTTTATTTGAAATATGGAAATAAAAATAGACAATTCAGTTGGCAATGAATAATGCCTAATGATTTTAGGAATAAGCGGTTTACTAAAGAAAAATATATATAATAAAATACGTATGAAATGTCAGCAGAATAAATTGCATAGGTGTTTAGGGTAGGTCTTTTTCAGGCTTATTAAAACCATTCTCAGCCGATTTCCTGATTAACAATTCAATATTTTGTATTTTTACTTGGCAGTAAATTTCACTCTTCAGTGGGGTTTATTTCCAGGAATATATGCATAGGATTAAAACCACAAGCTCCTAAAATACCATGTAATGGAGACCTCTTAAATATGCCATTTTAGCAGGAGCTAATCAAAATAATCTAACCTTTTTGCATGTCTTTCCATGTGAACCATTGGTCATAATTCAGTTAAGATGTTTTAATTACATTGCTTGCATTAATGTAACTAAACACACTGGAACTAATTCAGAATTAGATGTCTCATACCCGTTCCAGGATTTCCGTTTGAATGGGTATTTAAGAGGGTTCCAATATAGAAATGGTACTTATATGGATTGCTTGTGGGCAAATTCGGGCATGTTTTTCAAATGGGTAATCATTTGAAGCGACCTTCGATGGCGTTTTGTCTTTTGTGGGGTATTTCATGGGGAAGCTATTTCATCATTGGATTTAAATTTAAATGGATTGTATTTTAATAGCCAGGGATTATGAGATTCAGAGGGAGCGGATTGAACTGGGACGCTGCATCGGCGAAGGGCAGTTTGGCGATGTCCACCAGGGAGTTTATGTCACTCCAGTAGGTATCCGTAATGTTTTCATGCTTTTTTCATAAGTAGAATTTGCTTCCTTCTAATTGTGTGTTCTTATCCACTATACACTCCTGTTTTTTAAATTTTTTTATGCCTTTTAATGACCCCTTAATCCCTTGCATCGGGGTGGAGTCGGGGCAACTGAATGAAGCTGAGTGTTTACTGGCTGGATGCCAGTGCAGAGTTCACAGCTGATATTTACTCCTTGTGCCCAGAGAGAGAAATATCTGTCGCTATCTAGAATTGAACTCACAGCCTTCTGTTTGTGAGGCGAGAGCTCCGCCTCTAGGCCACTGCACCACCACTGTATACTCTTACGTTCTAGTGAAAATGCAAATATGTCGAGTTTTGAACTTCGTTAACTTATGTATGCAAAGAGTGTCTGCTAACCTTTTATCTTGATGGATTAACATTCCTTAAACTGCACACCCTCATGCATTCATATTTATCAAACTATAATACCGGCCAAGTGATGTAAAGAGTGTTGGAGAAGGCAGAGTTCTTTATACCAGAGCTGTATGTGTGGATGGCGTCCTTTGTCTAGTCCTTCATCTTGTTTCCTTCTAGCAAACCTTCATATTTTATTTATTTATTTATTAATTCGACTTATATGCCACCCCCTCTCCCAAGGGACTCGGGGCGGCTCACAACTAAAATAGAATACAACAATAAATTACTTAAAAATATATTAAATTAAAGCCGAATTAATATTAGTATTATTATTAAAACCCCAAAATTACATAAACAACCCCAAGGGTCAACACTACCCAGATTGTAAAAACAGCCAGGTTTTTAGCTCGTGGCGGAAGGTGCGGAGATCGGGAGCCAGCCGGAGCTCCGGCGGAAGGAGATTCCATAGAGTGGGGGCCACCACAGAATAGGCCCTCCCCCGGGTCCCCACCAAATGACATTGAGTCGCGGAGGGCACCCCAAGGAGACCCCGCCAGACCGTGCGGCGGCTGGTATTTGAGGCTGGGAGAAGTTGTTCTCGTAAATATCCTGGACCCATGCCATGTAGGACTTTGAATGTTAAAACCAAAACCTTGAACATTCAAATATACATTCATATATATGCTCACTTATTTCCTTCATGTGGGGTCCTTGATGCTCTCTAAGCTTGGTTGCCAGCATTTCATTACCAAACCCCATTCCCTTCTAGCACCGATGACATTACTCATCTAGGTCATGAAACGTCTGCAAGAACACCATCCTGACCAAGGCTTCCGAGACCGTAATTAAGCACATGCTTAGTTAAAACAACTCTTGTTTTATTTCAACACTGGGAATTACGTTCATTCCCAGCCTGTAATGAGTCCCAAACAGTCCCTTGAGATAAGCACCCACCTTTCTCTCCTTTGAATTGCTGCCAACAACTAAAGTGCCAAATTAACTGTAAAAAGCCAAACAAAGTACCAAGTCCACACAGAGCTTCAAGGTTTAATCCGAACAGAGTGAACGACTTTGCTTCCTGCAAAGGTTTCTCTACCTTTGCACCTCCTTTATACCTTATGGGAGGGGCAATCATCTCCAAGCCTTACTCCCAAGTCGCCCCTTTTGTCTTAGCTGCTGTTGCCTTCTGGCAGCTCTGCGCACATGCGCACTGGGAACAGGCTCCCCTGGGTCCTCTGCCTCACTGCTGCTAGACTCCAGAGCCTCCGGAGTCAGCACCCCACTCCCAGATGGTCCTGGCCCCATCTCTGCATCGGACGCAAGACCCTCGTCCAAGTCCTCTCCACACTCCCGGACTGGTTCCTGTTCTTCCCCACTGTCCGATTCCGCTGCCATCTGCACAGGCTGCCAGCAAACCACAACAAATACCACGTAGCTCAGGGAGCATCAAGGACACACAGTTCAACGCTGGACCACTAATATTCACTTTTGATGGCATTTTCTTCACGTTCACTGGCTGTTTATGTGACTGGGTTATATAAGACTGGCTGGTTAATGTCTATGGCGAAAGCATCTTTTTTGAAAAAGCGCCTTTCGGATGATTGGTTGCTTAGAAACTGTTTTCATTCCTTGTTGCCTGTCATCTCATCTTGCTTGGTGTCAACCAATTTCAGCCTGCTGCTCTCGTGCAAATATGGCTCACCTTCTGGCGTTCTCTTCCCGCCTTTCTCAACACTGTGTCCCACTGCTTTGTATAGCAAAGGCCGCTAACCACAACTATGATCATGATGACTAAAATGTTAGATTAAAGCTAAACCCTTTCCTCACTTGACCCTGAAGCTCATTGTGCCATTCCGTGCATCTAAGCTCTTTCCTGGAAGGAAAAAAAAAACAGGATAATGCAAAGAAGGAGGAGTGCGTAGGTGAACTCCAGTTCCTGGACTTTAGATGCACACTGGTCTTAAAGATGTTTGGGAGGTGGGGAAATCTTTTGGTTTTAGTTTTCCAAAAATAATACGTACACATTGGAAGAAACGTGTACCAAGTCTTTGGTGGAGAGTTGTGTGGCAAAGTCACAAACTGTTGGCTTAAGTGGAACAATAAGAACTTAAGCTGGGAGATTAACTCATCATCTCTCTGATTATAACAAACATGCCCAGCTGTTACATGCAGTTGTTAAATCGTGCCATGGTGGGGATGTGTGCAGAGGAGGTGGAGTCCAAGGAGTAGGGAAACCTCATTTGGCCCAAGGGTCTAATTAGCTCTTGGTAACGTGTGAACTTTTTAATGCAGAGTATGCGTCCTACCAGCAGCTTCTGATTTGAGCCTGCTGTGGGAAATGTTTGAACTTTTCAGCACAAGCTGCAGCTTCCAGTTCCTTTGCAGAGACGCATGGATGCGCTGAGAGAAATTTGTTTGTCTTCCCATGTAGCAATTAGGTTTCAATTAGCTTCCTTCGATAGACGGTTGAAATCTTGGGGCTTTCAATTAAAAAAAAGTTAGTTATGAAACTCTTGACACTTAAAACTGGGGTCTTCAAAGAAATGTGAATACTGTATATTTTAGTGTAGTGCTCTAAAATATTTGGCTTAGAGGATGAACAATAAGATTAGACTTAGACTAACTTTATTGTCACTTTGAATGTACACTAATCGGCATACATTAAAATTAAATTTTGTTGCATATGACTCTCAAAAGATGTTCATTTAACTTTATACATGGTTTCTGCAATTTTAGAAGCGATAAGGGGTAATCCGTGTTTCACTGAATCCTGCAAACACCTTAGTGTCACAGACAATCTATTTTTCTCTTTTAAAAGAATGGTATTATATGATGCTGGTTATACAGCTCAACTAAACAAGTTGCTCATGGGCAGATTAAAATTACCAGAAAAAAATTAGTGTGCAATGCACAATTGATCACAGCAACTTTTGGGTATCTTTTCTGTGCAGTCTGAGACAAATCTGGTTAATTTAAGCTGAGGTTGAACGCAGTGTTCATAGAATAATAATGAGAACTGTATTCCTTCTTATATAACAAAAAGGCAAAGTTAATTTCTAACCAAACCCAAGCTATTGCTTAGAAACTTGAAATTGGCCAATACAATTTTAGTATTAATGTCTTTTTATACTTTTGAAGAAATGAGTGTTAGCATTATGCAAATAGTCTTTGAAAAAACAGATACATTTAATAGAAAATAGTGAAGAAAAATTTAAAACCCCTTCCACAATATTAAATTAAAGTTAAACATTAATAGTTTGATCAGGTTTGTTTATGTTAGTATTTACAGAATTTCAGATTACTCTGTCCTGAGCGTTAATGAAAGGAGGAAACCTTTCCCAACTCCACTCCAACATTTCATATATAAATTGTCATATTCAGTTGTGTGGTCCATAAGAAAATGCTAACTTCAGAAAATTACCGCCTTTTCTTTGCAAAGTCTATGAAACACTTTTAAAAACGAAACAAAAACAACAACAACTTCAGAATCAATGTTTTGTCCGTGTGATTCCTTTCGGTTGTGTTAACGTGGGCTTTCTATCTTGTAGGAAAATCCTGCCATGGCAGTTGCAATCAAAACGTGTAAAAACTGTACCTCGGACAGCATAAGAGAGAAATTCTTGCAAGAAGCCTGTAAGTTATAAAAATGTTCTCTTTTTTGTACAATTTTGGTAGGTTTAGGGTGAGCATGTGAGGGGTTCTTTTTGCAAAGACCGGAAACCAACACCACGACTTAGCTGAAAACGGTACACGGCATCGTAGCAAACCCCGCCCCCCCCCCGCAACCATTGACTCTTGCCCTGTTAAGCAAAGTTGTCGAAGTGGCATCTTGTCCTCATTCCCCCTCCAGAAGTGCTTGTACTTAGCGGGGATTATGTGCTGCCTCGGTGGGGTTTCTCCTTTTATAAACACAGCTGCAGAATAAAGCTGCTGCAAAGCTCCCAGCTCTTTTTCACAAGCACTGTGACTACTGACCTGCAAAGCCAAGCTGGCTCCAGGCAGGGGATCAAACCAAGGTGGGCTCTTTCGTGTGGCTTATGGTCTTGGCAGTTGACCGTTGGCTCGCTTGCGTGCTGTTTGTCCTGGCCCAGACCTTGCTCCCCACTTCCTCAGCTGCTTGCATCTCTTCCTCTTTTCCCACTCACCCACATGCACTCCGGCCTGACCTTCCCCTTTCCAGGCACGGGTGTGTGCTAACCTGGCTGCCTATGGATGTCGTTGGCATGTTCTTAAAAAAGGCAGGATTTGGCTCACCTGGCCAGCTGGGGGCACTGTTACGTCAGTCCAGTAGCTGCGGAATTCTGGGAGTTGAAGTCCACTCATCATAGAGTTGCTGAGTTTGAGCAGCAGTGCATAGAGCAAGGGTCTCCGACCTTGGCAACTTTAAGCCTGGTGGACTTCAACACCAAGGTTGGAGACGTCTGTACTAGAGATTATTCTGGTCCATCGAGCTTTGGGAGGTTGTGTGGATGCGCAGGTCTGCCCTCATTAGATTTTATAGATCTTCGTTATAAATAAGAGTTTATAATAAAATATACATTTTTTTTGTGCATTTCTTTGGATTACTTTTACTGAGATGCTTTTGTTAGGGTTTTGCGATTATTCTTTTTTTCCCCTTTTTGCTGGTGTAATCTCCCCAGAGAATGGGAAGATAAACACATGATTGCTTAAAAGTAAGCAAACAGACAGACAGGCGGGTTGCATTCCTGTCCTTGGATAGACAGTCTTGCAGTTGAGAAATACAGGCTGAGATTTGATTCATAAATCCAGATTTGTAATACTCTGTTCAAACTACGCACATAGTTTAGAACCGCGATCAAATCATGAGCAGCCAAGATAAATCTGCCACTCTAATAATGTATGTTTTTTTTTAAGCATTTTCCTGTGTATGTCATGAGATAAAAGATGAACGCTCCAGGTTTGGCTACGGAGTGCTATCTCTTCCACAGCACAAACAAACCAATTTCCATTTCATTCAGTGCGAGCTTTAACTCCTGTGCTCTTGAGACTGATAATAAAGCAATTATACTCCTCATCAATAGGCTTGATGCCAGCCAAAGGAGTAAATGAGATTTTCTTGTGGACATCATATTCATGTCAGGGTTGTACTCCATCACAACTCAGTGCATCTGTCTGAATAGTGTTCCATTTGTCTTCTTTCTGCTCTAATGAAGTAATGCCCAAATGAAGCGTAGACATTGTGAATCAATAAGTTTTTTTTTTATAAGGCGGGTTTGAAGCTTTGAAGCATAGTTAGCGATAATTGTCGCCAATTTATATTTTGCAAGCCATCTGTTCTTGAACTGAATCAATTTAGGCCGATCGAAAGATATTAAATTGTTGTCACAACTTAGTGGCTCCTCAGAAGGAAAATTCCCGGCCTTTTCAGCATGGTTGTGAAATTAAAAATGCATGCTATGCTTCTGCACTTCTCTTCCAGTGTCTTCCAGCTCTAACCCACTTTAGTGTTACATCTGTGCTTTGGATACTGAAGTCGGGGCTGAATATGCTTTCATTTCAAGAGCTGGTGTAAAAGTAATCATGATTAGCATTACTATAACTGCAAATGCAACACTCATCACAGTAAATATTGGAAATGGAAGAGAAATGAAAATAGAGAGCTGAGCTGCAAAATAGACGGTGAGCATATGGAACAGGGAGAAGATTCAGTCACGTAGCCCATTTCCCAGAAAGAATGGTAGTTTACTCTGAAAACAAAATGATTTCCTGTGTGAACCTTTTACAGAGAGTCCTCAATTTATGACCAGTCGCTTAGCGACTGTTAGAAGTTATGACAGATCTACAGCGGGCTATATATGACCCAAATTTGAAGTTTCGACAGTCAAGGTGCCCTCGCCACTTGTGGCCACGTGACCAAACTTTGGTCACTCAGCACTGAGGCACATTAGCAGCCGCTTGTACCTTCCTGTGGTCGCCTTTGACTGCATTTTCCAACAGTTCTGCCGAAAATCGACATTTACTTCTGGTTTTTGGAAAACCCGTGCCCGTAGTAATCCATTGATTCACTTAATGACCACCACACCCCCCAAAAATTCATGTTGTTCATGTAACCAGCCCACTTTATGCCAGTCATAAAATCACAGGGCTCGGAGGGACCTCAGAGATCTTCTAGTCCAATCGCCTGCTCAAGCAGGAGACTCTATACCATCCCAGTTAAATCGTTCTCCAGTCACAACTTAAAATGGGAGGCTCCATTACATTTGTAAGTTGAGGACAGCCTGTAGGTGGGAAATGGGTTTGATGAAGCATTTCTAGCTAATCTAAGATTACCCCACTGGGGGTTCGGTGATTAGAATCGAGTGTCCCAGGCTAATTCTGTTGACTGCCAGGGGTTCGATTCTCACCAGGCTCAAGGTTGACTCAGCCTTCTGTCCTTCCAAGGTGGGTAAAATGAGGACCCGGATTGTTGGGGGCAATAGGCTTACTCTGTTAACTGCTTAGAGAGGGCTGTAAAGCACTATGAAGTGGTGTATAAGTCTAAGCGCTAGTGCCAGTGCTATGGATGAAGAGAGCTTGACTCTTTCAAAAAAACTCCCTCAGCCCTGGACAGTCTCTGTGTGATCTAAGAGAAAGTGTGTCTGTGATGACCCAGGGTGTGGCACAAAGGCAACATAGTCAAATAGGAATAAGAGTCCCTTTATTATCTCCAACTTTGCCCCCAATGTCCAGGTTACCTTCGGCTGGAGAAAAACTCTCCCAGGAATAGCCTTTAACTGTAGACAATTCAGTCCAAAACAAGGTACACACAAACTGTAACTTAAAATCCAAACAAACCAAACTGAAGTAATTCGCTTGACAGGGCAGGAGAAGGAATTTCAGACTTGAAAGCACAGCAAAACTGACAGTTGGGAAGGTGCCAGGAACATAGATAAGCCACGACGATACAAGATATTTTGCTGCCAAACAGCATGCTGCGCGCAGCTTCCTTTCTTATACACTGTGTTCCCAGCTGCAGCTAATGAAAGGAATCAGGGCCCTTTCCTTCCCCGTAAGCCATGCAACCCACCTTGCTCCCTTCTCCGTTCCTCTCTGTGTGCCCTAGGATGAAGAAGGAGTGGGCCTGGATCTTCCTCCGAATTCCCTCTCCCTTGCTCTACCTCTCCCCTGCTCTGCCCAGCTGGCCTTTGCCCTTCCCCAGTTTCTTCCACAGCCAATGGAGCCACACTGCCACTCCATGTCAGCTGCTCGGCTTCCTCCTCCAAATCAGATTCCGACAGGGGCATGACAGTATCATTCAGTCAAACCATCACTGTTGACCTCCTCCTCAATCATCGCTTTTAATAGCCAACAATTAATGCAAAGATTTGCGAGATATTAGTATGGTTACCTAAGGCTTTTGTCAAACGTCTCTACTTAATTTTGATGGGGGCAGAGGAGCCCTGGCATCAATTCTGTGAAGCGTTATATAAGCCTTAAGTGCTAGTAAGTCTAGAATCTGTTTCAACCCTCTTTTGCTTTCCCTGTTGCAGTAACAATGCGCCAGTTTGATCACCCCCACATTGTGAAGCTGATTGGGGTCATCACGGAAAACCCTGTCTGGATCATTATGGAGCTCTGTACCCAGGGAGAGGTGAGCAGAATCCATCAAGAATATGCCCATCCTCAGGGGCTTGATAAAGGCTTTGGGGGACAGGGATGTATTGTATGGAGGTCTTTCTCAAAGGAAGAAAGAGTCACCGGCATTTGGCAACGGCAGAATCGTAGCTTCGATTTGAATCCCGTGGGAATTGTGGAATCGGAAGAGGAGACCTAAACCTGGTTCTTCTCAGTGTGGGGTTGAGTGACAGCTCTCTGCTTTTCCACTGGGAAGAGGAGAGCGGAAAAGGATCGTAAATAAATACCTTTCCCCACCATACATGTAGTCCTTGGCTTTAGCGGCCGTTCTAAGTGACAGTGACACTGAAAAACGTGACGTATGACCATTTTTTCACACTTAACAACCGTTGCAGCATCGTAAAAAGGGGCCATAGTTGCCCACCCCTGGTTTGGAGTATTGAGGGCCCAAGCTTTTGTAAAACATGCACCTTTTGATTGGAAGGGAAGTCATTTAATTCTAAAGATCAGCAGAGGCAGCCCAACTTGAATATTGTCACTGTTTTCCTTTTAATAGCTGAGCATCCCAGTGACTGAGGCCAGAGTGAGGCCACTGCCAGGACTGCTTGTAGAAGCCCAGTGGTTGTTTAGAAATCACAGTTTCTTTGCAACAGCCCAGTGAGAATTAAGTATGCTCAGTAGCCATGAGAAGGAGGAGAGTGGAATGGGGTTCTTTGCGCTGCAACATGTTGAATCGAGAGCCTTTGTGCTGCAACATTCTGTCCTGGATTTATTTTTGCTTAATCTAACCTCTCCTCTCCTCTCCTCTCCTCTCCTCTCCTCTCCTCTCCTCTCCTCTCCCTCCTCTCCTCTCCTCTCCCCTCCCCTCCCCTCCCCTCCCCTCCCTCTCTTTCCTTTATCCTGTAGCTGAGATCGTTTCTGCAAGTCAGAAAATACAGCTTGGATCTGGCGTCCTTGATACTTTACGCTTACCAACTTAGCACAGCACTTGCCTACTTAGAGAGCAAACGGTTTGTACATAGGTAAGTTCATCAGCTCCCTCCAAAATATTATCCTCTAAAAATGGCATACATCGCTGCCTGGTGTAACAGCCATGTTGGGTTCAGTGGTGATGGGTTTTCTTATCCAGAACTCCGTTTTCCGTTATTCCATGCGTTTATGAAATCTGCATAGCTGCCCATCTCACAACATAAAGTGATTCCCTTTATGTTGATTTAATGAACAAGGGTGAGTAATATTTTAACATCTTAGAATCCACTTATTTTTATCCTTGATTTGTCGGCCTCTTTGGGAGTATTAACTGTTCCGAATCCAGCAGCATATGAGAGATTTGGCAAAGGGTGACATCTACTGGGCAGCCTCTTTCAGTGTTTTCTAAAATAGTAGCACCAAGTGAGTCAGAAAGGAGTTCTTCCAAAGCCTCTTGTGATTTCCAATTTCCAGTTTCAAACAACCTGCAACCTCCAAAGCTTGAGATAGCAAAAGGAGTTTTCCTGAAAACTGTTTAACCAGTAAATGGACTGGTAATTCAAATGGAAAGCAATTGGAGGAATACTTGACATGTTTAAGAGTAAAGAAAATACTCTATTCAACAAGGAGGTCAGACACATGCTATAAAACTTCGAGTTCACGTATACTTGTAAAAGTTTTAAGGTGGTTTTGGATGCAGTATCTTCTAATCCTTGCAACACCCTGTACAGTACATTATTTTTAATAAGAATCTTACATAATACTAAGGCAAAGATGCAAGCAAGATTCAGAACTCAGATTCAGACTAGATTCTGCCTGATTTTTTAATTAAGGGGTCAGAGAACCATAAATTAGTCTTGTTTTCCTTAAAACAAAAATCCTGGGTTTTTTTCCTGCTTTAGTGTGCATACGCTTGTACATTTCATTGTAAGGAGACTGGAAAAACTTGCATAGTATTAATAGGAAGATTGCTCGCTTGTTCTTTTGCCTGCTTCTCCAAACAACTGGTACTACAATGAAATGGTTACAGAGGTTTGGGATCCAGCCCCCAGCAGGAGCAGTGTGCAACTTTCTTACTACAGGAAGCTGTCATTTCAGGAAAGGAAAAATAAAGTCAGCTTCCAAGGACCTGGAGTGACTGGATGACATCCTGATGTTGCTAGAGAGGACAGAGAATGTTAGGCTATTTTGGGAGGTGGGCTCTGGGGGATTTAAGTAAATTCCCCTAAAAACTACCCTCAGTGCAAAAATTTACAGTGGCGTGTGAAGTTCTTTCTGGGAGTCAGAATTTGGAAACAAGAACAGTGGTACCATTGCAGGCCTGTGTTTTATGATGATTCAAAAAGATTCCACTACTTGAAGATTTTCATGCATTTTGTGCAAAAATTAATGGAAGGTTTAGTTAGAGATGTCAGTACCAAGCTGTGTAAATGTTGCTTGCCCTTATATTCAGGTATAATTGTCTAACCCAGTTAGATTTTCATGCAGTATGTAATGTGATATATTATGCCTTTTTGTTGGAAGAGAGCAGGAGTGTGATAGATTTTTGGTGCAAAAATAATCCGATTAAATGTGCCTGAGATGTGTTCAGGTGCTGATGCCTTACATGTTGAGTGATTAACATTTGTGTCTTCTACCAGGGACATTGCTGCTAGAAATGTGCTGGTGTCCTCTACAGACTGTGTGAAACTAGGTGATTTTGGTTTGTCTCGGTATATGGAAGATAGCACATACTATAAAGGTAAGTAAGGGGTGTGTCCACCCAATCACTGTCTACAGCCTCTGTTGAGTAAACAGAGTATCCTGTCTTAGAGTTATCATAGGACATAGGACAAGAGGCGCAGTCAGCAGTCCAGAATTAAAAACCAGTATAGTCAAGGTCCATTTAAGTATTTTATTTTAAAAGATCAGTAATTGTGTTGTCAGGTCTACTTCAGATTTGGCATCAAGTAACAAAATGAAATGCTGAGCTCACAGTCCAGGATTGTAGGGTTAGAGGCATTAGAAAATTGCTTACGAAATCTTACTGCTGGCTGGATCCTGGCACTACGAGATCAGGCTCCAAAGATTCTTGACAGAGTTCCTTTTCTCCTTCTTCCTTTTTGACAGAGGACTTGTATAAAGGAGTCATGGCAAAGAATTGATCTGTTTTTTTTCTAAGTTTAGTAGCAAATTGATTCTATACCGTTGAACAAAAAGAACTGGAAACCATGCGAGAGTTCTCATTCGCAGTATTATAGAATCTGTAAAATATATTATTTTACAGGTAGTCCTAAAATTACGATCACAATGGAGCCTGCCCATAATGGTCGCAAGTTGTGAAGGTAGTTAAGCAAGCGCCCATTGATTTGCCTTGCTTAACAACCTCCATCCCTGCTCTCTCTGATATGTCATTAAGCAGAGCATGGGGTGCCTCAGAGATAGTGCAGACATAGGCCCACCTGCCCCAGACCTTCCACTGCTTCCCTGTGTCAGCTTTGGAAGCCATATTGAATCTACACTGCCACAATTGAGCCTTGAAAAGTGTGTGGGGAGATAATCCATTGGAATATATCTAGTTAGATATAATAACATTCTTTTGCTGATTCAAGGTCAGGTAGTGTTGTGCATAGTGAAAAGGAAGTCTTACTTTGGGACAGATGGTGATTGGGCCATGTGATATGGTGATGTGTATAGGGGATGGATTTATAGTTTTTACTTATTCCAAAGAAGCCCAGAACTTCAGATTCGCGATTCCACAGATGTGCCAGTTACTATCCAAATAAAAGGAATTTTTGAGAGATGTCTGTCTCGGAGTTATTGGTTGGAATGGAGGGTTGCTGGAACGCCGACACCCTGCCCCAGTTGAGATCCCTGCAGACTGCCAATTTTATAGTCTTGATTGCATTTGATAAAAATTGGGGCGTGTATTGTATCAGGCATATTGTATTTGGTGTGTAAACATCTGGACGACTGCTAGATAGTATTCGATAGATGCTGAATACTTTGCTGCCATCTTGCAGTCATTGATATTTTTGCAGCCCAACTCCGGGACGACTTTGTGACGATTGTGCTGCTTTCTGGGCAAAGCTTTGTAGCTGGGTCATCTTTGATCCAGAGGCGTTTACTTAAATGTTCAAATGTCCAAGAGATATGACAGCATGTGATGAAGGCAAGGGTGAACCATACATAGTTCATTTGTAAGAAGCAGTAGCCTACACTGAATTTCACTATCAAGCCTTCCTGTTTTTTCAGTAATGATGAAGACCAAAATTCATTTTGATTATGGTAAGTGCAAGAATAACAACCCAATGGCCCAAGCTGGTGAAAAATTCAGCCAACACATTCAGAGTGGGAAACATGCATCGCAGCCCAATGGTGTAAAATATATGGAGTGGAGCAGAATAATGATTTTTAAGACGTCCTGAATAGATTTCATTTGTTCACTTTAGCTTCAAAAGGAAAATTGCCCATCAAGTGGATGGCCCCAGAATCCATCAACTTCCGACGTTTTACCTCAGCCAGTGATGTCTGGATGTTTGGTAAGAGAAGATCAGCAAGTTTCCTATAGTTCTGCCTCCATTCATTGAATGCGTGCAGTTAGTCCTCGACTTGTGACCACAATTGAGCTCCAAATTTATGTTGCTAAGTGAGATGCTTGCTAATTGAGTTTTGCCCCATTTTACGACCTTTCTTGTTGTTAAGTGAATCATTGAGTTGTTGAGTTAGTAGCATATTTGTTAAATGAATCTGGCTTCCCCATTGACTTCCTTTGTCAAAAGGTCGCAAAAGGGATTTTACCTTCTTTTTTGGGAAGTAAGTCCAGTTGCCTTTTGGAAAAAAACCACCTTTGGGTCTTTTCCAGAGGTGGTATTCAGCAGATTCTGACTGGTTCTGGAGAACCGGTTGCGCAAATTTTGAGTAGTTTGGAGAACCGGCAGATCCCACCTCTGACTGGCCCCGCCCCCATCTATTCCCTGCCTCCCAAGTCCCAGCTGATCGGCTGAGTCTTCTTTGGTTGCCCTGCACAGGAGAGCGGAGCCGGAAAGCAGGTTAGTGGGGTGGGGAGGGAATGGGATTTTGCAGTAACCTTCCCCTGCCACGCCCACCAAGCCACGCCACGCCACGCCACGCCCACCAAGCCATGCCCATAGAACTAGTAGTAAAAAAAATTTAAATCCCACCACTGGTCTTCTCCTGCAGCGCTGTTTCTTCCATACAAGTGCATGGTGTCTCTTTTTGTATGAAAAGGGTTGATGGAGCCCATTTTAGTTATTTCCTACTGGTCTAGAAGAGAGAAAGGCAGTAAAAAGCAATGTTTGCTATGTGTATCTCCTGAATTGCAAAGGAATTTAGTCTGTTGACACTAGTTAGAGAAAATAAGGCGGTTTCTCAGTCTACCTATATGGGTAATCCTTAATTTACAACCTCAATTGAGCCCAAAGTTTATGTTGACAGTTATTAAGTGAGTTTTGCCCCATTTTACGACCTTTCTTGCCACAATTGTTAAGTGAATCAATGCGGTTGTTAAGTTAGTAACATGTTGTTAAGTGACTCTGGCTTCCCCATTGACTTTGCTCGTCAGGAAGTTGCACAAGGGGATTCTGTGATCCCAGGACTCTGCAACTGCCATAAATACATGCCAATTGCCAGGCATCTGAATTTTGATCAGGTGACCATGGAAATGCTGCAGTGGACATAAGTATGACAAATGGTCATAAGTCAGTTTTTTCACTGCCCTTGTAACTTCGAGCAGTCACTAAACGAATGGTTGTAAGTCAAGGAACACCTGTAGCAAAAGGTGGAGCATAATGGCCTGCTTTGCTCCATTTTAGGTAAGGAAATTATTCCTATAGCCAAAAATAGAGTGTCTAAAACTTGGATTGTTTCCCCCATGATGTCTCAGCAATTTGCACGGAAGCCAAATTTCCCTTTTTTTCCCCCCCCTCGGGGCCGATCTTTGGCTGCGTCTTTTTCTTGTTAGTTGATACCATAGTACAGGGGGTGTCAAACTCGATTTCATTGAGGGCTGCATCAGGGTTGTGTTTGATCTCAGGGGGCCAGGGTGGGCGTGGCCAGCTCCATGTCACTCATGTCTGTGTCAGGGCTCCGACAAATCCACCCCCCATTCAAATCATAAGTCTCTAGCCGCATTGCTCAGAGTAAAAAAAAAAGATTTATTAGGAGTGACCATGTCGGCGTTACCTGGGTGCAGCTGACACTAAGATACATCATTCATTTCCCCCTTGACCCTGATCTTCCCTCCACCCCCTGGATGTATATTCTCCAATGGGACACATCATAGCCAAAAGTCATCAATCATGCTCTCCAGTAATAATCTTGCGCCAACAGCTTCGGCTGCCTAGCAATTATCTGAAGCATTTGAGGAATGCACTACTCTCCCCACTCCCTTCCTG
Source organism: Naja naja (assembly GCA_009733165.1). NCBI lineage: Eukaryota > Metazoa > Chordata > Lepidosauria > Squamata > Elapidae > Naja > Naja naja. Next base: position 216,288,400 of record CM019150.1, on the reverse strand, counting down.
CTAGCAACTAAAAAGACCAAAGGAGTATTTTTTACTTGACATTCTGGGGCACCTGTGGTGGCCCAAGCCCTCTGCCAGCGAAAACAGCTCCCGAGTTCCATATTTGGCTGTGACGGCTTCCTGCAACCCTCTGCCAGTGAAAACGGAGGTCAGGAGGGCAGCGTACAGCCCCCCAAGTTCCATTTTTGCTGGCAAAACTGTGTCCCAGTCCTTTGCTGTTTCCAGGGCAGCCCCACAGGCCAGATCTAAGCACCCTGCGGGCCGGATTTGGCCCCTGGGCCTTGAGTTTGACACCCCTGCCATAAAAGGCAAAGGTTCCCCTCACACATACCTGCTAGTCACTTCTGGCTCTAGAGGGCGATGCTCATGCCCATTACAAAGCCGAAGAGCCAGCGCTGTCCGAAGACGTCTCTGTGGTCATGTGGCCGGCATGACTAAACGCCGGCGCGAACGCTGTTATCTTCCCACCAAAGTGGTCCCTATTTTTCCACTTGCATTTGTTACATGCTTTCGAACTGCTAGGTTGGCAGAAGCTGGGACAAGGAACGGGGAGCTCACTCCGTTACGTGGCGCTAGGGATTCGAACCGCCGAACTGCCCGCCTTTCTGCTCGACAAGCTCAGCGTCTTAGCCACGGAGCCTCTGTAAATTGTAAAATTTATATTGTAAAAAATGGGCATGTTCCGGTTTCCTTTCTGAGAAGGTTATAGCTCATGTTTGCCTGCCAGCTCGTGTCATTTCTCATAAATCCTTGCTACCCATTCTCAGACAGGTAGTCATCGACTACCTGGAGACGTGAGTAAGAATTCCAGTGTTATGATCTCAGGGTGGCTGATGTCTTTTCTGAAGGCAGGGTTCAGTTTCCCTTCCAGTGCTGGCTTTCGAGAGAGTCAGCAGTTCTTATTTTTTTTCCCCGTTTCCCAGGTGTATGCATGTGGGAAATCTTAATGCACGGCATCAAGCCTTTCCAAGGAGTGAAGAACAACGATGTGATTGGCCGGATCGAAAACGGCGAACGGTTGCCGATGCCGCCCAACTGCCCGCCTACCCTCTACAGCCTCATGACCAAATGTTGGGCCTACGATCCCAGCAGGCGCCCGCGATTTACAGAACTGAAAGCTCAACTGAAGTAAGAATTCCTTTTCTCTTTGCTCATATGTAATACGCTCATTTTTTTTTTCCCGTGTGAAAATAATAGTCTTCGTTGGGTGGGGGCAGTGAAGGAGATTTGTTTGGAACAAGGGATACTATGGTGGCGTTTCCTTGCGAACCAGGTTTTGGTTAGTCTTGATTGCAGTTTGGAACACCCTCGCTTTAAATTAAAGCAATGTACCCCCCCCAAGAATAACAGAATAATTGTAACTTGAATCATGTCACGGTCACATAATTGTTCTGTTTTTTTTTGTTTTTCTGACAACATGTGAATGGCGCCTGTTAAGTTGCTGCCAAAGGCTGTCTGTAAAACCAGCATCCATCATGAATTCCTTGTTTCCCTTTCATAGTTTCTTGTTCTCATATCGACCATGTTGTACTATTATGTTTTATTGATTGCTAGCAGAGATGGTCCCATGGTAGCATTTGGGCTATGGAGACATTGCTTTTCTTGTTGCTTAAACAAAACTTTGCTTAAAACTTTTGTTTGTAGAATAAAAGCTAGATTGAGGTACCTTCTAAATCAGCTCTGAAGCCAGGACTTTAAATCTTCAGACTTCGTTTCCTCTGCTTTTCTGGGATATAGATGTCCAATCACGTGGTACAATTATTAATAAATGGGGACAAGCGGGATAACAATATTGGAAAAGTGATACAATCCAAAACAATCCCCAAATTCCACCCTCCAAATACCAAAGCAGAATTGTATTCGTAATTGATATACAAGTTGTCCTTGACTTCAACACTCACAACTGGGAATTTCCAACACCTAGCAAGGCAGTTGTTAAGTGAATCACACCCGATGTTAATGAACTTTTTTGTACATGGTTGTTAAGGACATTGCTGCAGTTCTTAAGTGACTCAGGCATTCATTAAGCGAATCCAGCTTCCCTCCCCCCTCCGATTGACTTTGCTTGTTGGAAGCCAGCTGTGAAGGTTGTTGCAGACGGTGGTCCCTTAACCCTGGGATAGGATACAAGTGAATACATGCTTGCTGCGCTCAGATTTGGGTTACATGACTGGAGATGCTGTCCCCGCTGTCTTGCAAGTGCAAGAACCAGGAGTAAGTCCCTTTCTCCAGTACTGTTATAACTTTTAAATGTTGGCTAAATGAATGGTTGTAATAATCAAGGATGATCTGGATGTCTAAGTGGATTGATGTCTTCTGAAAGGTACTTCAGAATAATTTGTTTTCCATAACTTGCCGGAAAGGGAGAAGCGAGAGTGCTTGGCAACTCGCCCTCCGGCTTCCCCTCGTACTTTACATGTAGTCCTTGTTTTACAGTCATTCATTTAATGAACATTTGAAGTTACGATGGCACTGACAAAAGTGACTTAATGACCATTTCTCACCCTGATGCCCATTGCAGCATCCCCATAGTCACGTGGTCAAAATGTGAGTGTTGGCAACCGACTCACATTTACGACAGTTGCAGAGTCCCCCAGGGTCACATGAGCCCCTTTTGCAACCTTCTGACAGCCAAAGTCAGTGGGGAAGCCAGGTTCACTTAACAACCGTGTGACTAACTTAACAACTGCAGCCATTTCGTTTAACAATGGTGGCATTTGTCATCATAAAGTCATAAAATGGGGCAAAACTCACTGAACAAATGTTTTGCATAGCACCAGAAATTTTGGGCTCGATTGTGGTCGTAAGTCGAGGACTACCTGCATTCCATAGCTGTGAAGGTGCAACTAAAAAGCCCTGTGCCTGAGGTCACCACAATAGTGATGAAAACAGAGGTGTAATCCTCAAAGGGATGCTTGGGAAGAAATTATTATTATTGTTGTTGTTGTTGTTGTTGTTGTTGTTGTTATTATTATTATTATTATTATTATTATTATTTATTGGACTTGTATGCTGCCCCCTCTCCACGAGGACTCGGGGTGGCTCACAATAAAAACAATAAATTGACTGTAAGAGATCATGGAATACTGTTCGTTCCCACTTGAGCCGAATAAAATAAAATATTGCTGTTATTTCTTTTCATGAGAGGCCCAGAAATGAGTCACATCTCCAATTTCAGCCAGTCTAACTTCAAATAACTTCCATTAACTCCCCCCCCCCCTTCTTCTTTTCTCTGAACAAAGAGAAATGCCTTTGGCTTCGCCATCTCTCCATAAAGGCTAAATCAGCCCTTTTGCCTGAAGTGCTGGGAATTCCCTTCTAGTGAGGCAACTATGGGCAGCTGAAACACATTTCTGATTTTACATTACGATGTGCCCACAAAAGCAACGCTGCGTCCCACTTCAGAGTTCACTTTTTGTGCGTGTGTTTTCCACTGTCGCTTTTTTTGGGTGTGATTCCTACGAGAAAGAAATCCTCTTCGTTTATGTATTGTGTCCAAAGCCGATGATTTCAAGATAGGGAACGAAAAAAGGAGCAGAGAGCCGTGATGATCTCAGGCAAGGAGCTACCGTGTTTCCCCGAAAATAAGACACTGTCTTATATTTTTTTTGGCTCCCAAAAACACACTAGGTCTTATTTTCGGGGTAGGTCTTATATATTTGTGCCAAATAGTGGGTGTGAGTGTGTAGGGGTGTGGTGCAGTTGCTCCCTGAAAAGTCTTCCTGGAACTGGAGATTTACACTAGGTCTTATTTTTGGGGTAGGTCTTATATTAGGGCAGGTTTAGAAAATAGTGCTAGGTCTTACTTTCGGGGTAGGTCTTATTTTCGGGGAAACACGGTACTTCTATGGGTTTGACGAGCTGGAATTCTTGATCCCAGAAGGCCAGTGTGATGAACCATCAATTTATACATTTCAGTGCTTTTCCTGCCTTGTGGGCACACTTCTGTGGGAGGAAGCTAATGCTTCAACTAGTGTCTCCTTCAACAGCACAATATTCGGCCTCTTTTTAGTACTGTGTTCCATTTCTGATAAAATAAAATTGTGTGGAAATGTCTGTGGAGGTTTTCAGTCATCCAAGTTCTGGTTGTCCCAAAGGTGCTTTTTCCAAGAGGCAAGAAGCTTCTTCAGTTCTGATTTCAATTCTGACAGTTCTTCAGTCAGAACTGAAGAAGCTTCTTGGATGAGAAGCGAAATGTCTTCAAGGAAAAACAAAGTCCAGTTGCCTTTGGAACAAGCACCTTTGGGACATTATGCAGAAATGTTCGGATTTTAAAAGGTCTATAAAATCTAGCAATAAGCAAGCTCATATTACACTTAAGTTTCCAAAGTGCATTTTTAGTTGCTGTACTGCAGCCCAACTTGTGGTAAATTGGCTTAAGTAAAATATTCACTGGAAAGCATTGCCTTCAGCTTTTATTTATTGATAATCTTGTATGTTCCACTTTGAAATCTGCCAGGCCATTTATAGAAATTATAGAGGCAAGGGGCAGGCACAAAAGATTTTTGAAGCTTTTTAACTCTTTCTAGTGGTAAATTAGTAGTTTTATTTCTTTTAATGATGAAATATGGGTAGAAACTTTCCATCTTAATTTATCTTTTTTACTTAATAAGTTGGGAGTGGTTTAGCTATGGCGTTGGTGCCATTTCCATTTCTGGAGGTTCTTAGGAAGTGACCGAGGAGCTATTTCGCTTAGATGGTTTGAGTTGTTTTCATGCGCATTGTTGAGGGTTGGATTCTATTTTTCTTCCAATGCTCTGTTGATGAGATGAGTAAACTTAAATTTAAGAGGAGCTTTGGAGTTTCTTCCATCCATTCTGAACTCCATCATTCTACCTCATCGTAAGGGTCTGAAAGAGATTGAAAAGTTGTTGTTGAAACAGAAGAATTTGCTTAAGATCACAGCGGGGGGAGGAGGTTACCCAGCATAGTGAAATTCCTCTTTGAACATAACGTTTTTCGTATTTTAAAATCTCTAAACTTCGAGGGAAATGTCTTGAAGCTGTTTTAAAATTCTGGCAGATTTACAAGCTGCATGACATGACATGCCCTTTGATTTGCATGTTTTTACTGTCCTACAAATAACATTCCATTTGGGAAAATATGATTCAGTTGGACTTTCCTAACCTCCTGCGAGTTCTTGGGTTTTTAACGCTAAGGGAGTGCATTCAAAACAGACATAAAAAGGGTAATCGGGAACATCTTTAGATGGTGAGGTGTTCCCAGCTGACACTTCAAGTGCTCACCCAAAGACAGATGGGGGGATTATTTTTTCCATCCTTGGTTTGGAACAGTCCGCAGTGTCTCACAGTTGCTTCCATGTCATGCTTTCTTCTTCGTCGGAGCAGAGAGAAAAGCATCCGAGGATTGGCTCCCATTTCAGCTGGTTTGGATCTGGAACTGGGCTTGCCTTAACAGAGTAACAGAGTTGGAAGGGACCTTGGAGGTCTTCTAGTCCAAGGAAACCCTGTACCATTTCAGACAAATGATTGTCCTTTTAAAAACTTCCAAGGTTGGAGCATTCACAACTTTTAAGAGTCAAGCTGTTCCACTGATTTATTGTTCTCACTGTCAGGAAATTTCCCCTTAGTTCTAGGTTGGTTTTCTCCTTGGTCAGTTTCCATCCATGGCTTCTTGTTCTTCCTTTGGGTGCTTTGGAAAATAATTGACTCCCTCTTCTTCGTGGCAGCCCCACAAATATTGGAACACTGCTATCATACCTTTTAACCTTGTAAGCTGCCCAGAGTTCCCCTGTGGTAAGGTGGGTGGCCAATACATTTAACAATTAAATAAAAATAAAATAAATTATTGATGCCACTCTTCTTGAGGTAGAGTACCTTGTGGGATGAGGGAGAATTTGGAGGCCACAGGGCAGCTGGGCCTGGGCCTGTACTAGGCCTCCTCCATCTCTGAGGCACCTTGTGCTTTCCACTTAACAACCCACATGTTTGTTTAATGGCCACATGAGTGAGAGCAAGGAGGTAGGGGTTGTTAAGCAAGACTATTCCACTTAATGGCCATCATGACGTGACCATAATGGGCAGATTGCATTGTGGCTACATGTTGAGGATGACCTGGTAAAGAGGACTTGCACAGCTTACCTTGTTCCTTTTGTGCCTTGGCAACTTTAAGCCTGGAGGACTTCAATTCTGAGACCCCTGCCTTAGAAAATCAGACAAAAAAGGATCTAAATCCTTAAATAGCTTGTAGAAAGTCTTGACTGGCATCCAAAGCGCAGTAGTTGTTCCAGTGCCAGGCTGATTAGCTTGCAGCTCTGGAGAGGCTAGTATGGAAATGATCAGACCAGCTTCAAACTCCTGTGATTACCCAGAGCGGGGTTCCGTAATGCTTAGTAATTCTGGAAAGCTGCAACTCAAGGTTTTCGCGATGGGTAATCCAGTTGGCTAATTTGCACGGCAGGAAGAGAGTTGGTAAGTACCTGAGAACTGAAGGTTTTTTTAAAAAATGTGTTTAAGTAGATTCCCTCCCTCTCCCCACAAAGCAATTATTACATTTCTGCTTCTTTAAGGAGAACGTTTCATTTGTTCAAAAAATAAGAAGAAGAAAAATAATTGAGGTTATTTGCTAGTAGATTTGTGACTGACTGTAAGAGAGTCAGAGATTTTTTTTCAGTAATAAGGCAACTTATTTTCGGTGTTCATGCCTTTCAAGCAAGTATCTTTTTCCCTTGCTCTACTACAGCTTTTTAAATTGAAAGGAATGGGATATACATCCATTCATACATACAGCTTTTCCTTCCTTCCTTCCTTTCTTCTTTGGGAATCGCTCATAACTTTCTAAAAACATCTTTCACTGGTATGTGGGTTAGTGTTTAAAAGTCTTACGTTTCAATGCCGAGTTGCTAATTTTGCAAAGGCACGCAATTCCCTCCAACCCCCACCTACCCCCGTCTCCCATTCCTCCCGAATAACCTTACAAAAAGTCTAACTGTTTCTGTTGCTGTCTGAAAAAAAGACATATTTGTCTACTGCATTCCTGACTTGTCTGCAGTCTGGAACCCCTGATTTGGGGGATGCACTTGGAGGAGACTGGAGGACCACGTTTATTATATTCCGAGACCTCATGTCATTTATCTTCAGCTCGCTCCTTATTTCCCCCTTAGTACGATCCTGGAGGAGGAGAAGCTGCAGCAGGAAGAACGAATAAGGATGGAATCAAGGCGACAAGTCACCGTATCCTGGGATTCTGGAGGGTCCGATGAAGCTCCTCCCAAGGTAGTATTGGAGTGAAGTTTTTATCTCGTGTCCTTTATCCTCAAAGAGAGTTAAGTGCTTTGTTCTGCTGGGTTGTAAATTCACGGGATCAGCAATGCTAAGTCCACATACAGACCGAAATTCCTTTTTGTTAAAATTCAAGCAACAATCTTTTTTTTTTAAACTCAATAACTACTAATAGAAGAGAATATTTGTAACTCAGGGTTGATCTTAGTGCTCTCTGAGCGTGGTTGTTTTCATGAAATGTCTGCAAGAAAACAACAAACTCAGAGAGCACCAAGGACCCCCTCAATAATCATTGCCCAGCTGACGTTGATAAACTAGGAACAAACAACCCATAACAAATGATTGTCACTATCTGTAATGATTTGGTAACTTGGGGTGGGGTGGGGGAGTCTTTCTGGCATGGTTTTTATTTGTCGTTGCAAGGAGATGTAGTTCTACTTGAAAAAAAAATAATAGAGTAATTATTTCTGATAGCAGTGTAGTTTTTGTGATGTTGAGCCAGATTGCTAATTATTCTTTTCTACATTCAATTTCTCCTGCCAGGAGGGAATCCAATCTTTAGATTATTTTGCCTTAGGGTAAAACATTTGCTTTTGGGTCTTATTTGTCATCTCATAAATGAATGATTAGAGAATTTTTGACGTCCATACACATATACTGATGGCATCCTAGGGAAACATTTCACAATTAGTTCCTTCCATTCTCTACTCCACGCTGGGAGAAATCCTTATCCTGTGAAGAATGAGATTGTTTGCTGAGGCTTGGTTTATATCTGTTTTGCTTTTTGGCAGCTTTTGAGAGGCTAGTTGCTCATTGATAATTTGCCTCCTGTTTTTCTTCTCTTGACGTGTGATTGTGTAGGCACTTTTAACTTGGGTCTTAAGAAACGGTGTGTCATAAGTTTGCCAGGCAAATAGGAGTCAGTGTGGAATCACAGGAATTCATTTCTCATTCTATACATAATAGAGAATGTGAGATAAAATCCAAAGCAGAGGGAGGGACAGGATAGGGGTACGAACTGGGAGGAGAAAGGTACAAGACTGATAGCCTGGGAATGGGGGTACAAGCAAGTCAAAAATAGCCTGCTTTCTGACTAAAATCTTTCAGTTGGAATGCCAGGTTTCTCCGAGTTTGCTTGACACTTGGAAAAGATTTTTCCTACTCTGAATACCATGAAAATTGTATTCCTTTCTGTACATTAATTTTTGAAATACTTATATCCCCATTTGATATATGTATGTTAATTATATCTTTTACAATTTTTACAGTGTATTTGCAGTTATAGTTTTACTTCATATAACTTGTCAGATACATGACAAGGAGGGCCTCATGTCTGTAAGGGCCCAGTAAAAAGAACAACACAAAAACCAAGGATATTGAGTTCCACCATCATTCCACTTTTAACTACCGTGTTTCCCCGAAAATAAGACCTACCCCGAAAGTAAGACCTAGCACTATTTTCTAAACCTGCCCTAATATAAGACCTACCCCAAAAATAAGACCTAGTGTAAATCTCCAGTTCCAGGAAGACTTTTCAGGGAGCAACTGTGCACCCGCGAAACACCCACACACCCACACTCACTCCCACTATTTGGCACCATAAATATATAAGACCTATCCCGAAAATAAGACCTAGTGTGTTTTTGGGAGCCAAAAAAATATAAGACAGTGTCTTATTTTCGGGGAAACACGGTAGCTCCCTGATTTTCACCAAGATTTACTAGAGAAATAAGGCTTATTATGGATGAAGAGTAGGCTTTGGCTGAGAGCCATTGAAAAATTGCTAAGTGTAGGAGACGTGTGATAAGTGTTGAACTGGCCATTTTCTGTAAAGGCTATTTTTGAATGCTTCTGTTTGATCTCAGCAGAAGTGTTCCACATTATCATCATCCTGAATGTTTCATGCACAATCCTGCTTGGACCAGAATACAGAATCATGGAGTTGGATGGGACCTTGTCCAAAGCCTTCCCAAGCAGGAGACCATATAACATTGTGGACAGATGGCTGTCCAGTATCTTTTGAAAAACCTCCAGTGATGGAGCACCCACAACTTCTGAAGATAGGCCGTTCCACTGATTGACTGTTCTCATAGTCAAGAAATTTCTCCTTAGTTTTAATCTCTTTGATGAGCTTCCATCCATTACTTCTTGTCCTGCTCTCAGGTGCTTTGGAAAATAAATTGAACCTTTTTTCTCTGTGGCAGCCCCTCAAATATTGGAACTCTGCTATCATGTCTCCCCTGGTCCTTCTCTTCCCTAGACTAGCCATGCCCAGTTTCTGTAAACATTCTTCATATGTTTTAGCCTCCAGTCCCATAATCATCCTGGTTGCTCTTCTCTGCACTTTTTCTAGAGTTTCAACATCTTTTTTGTAGTGTGGTGACCAAAACTGGGTGCAGGATTCCAAGTGTGGTCTTACCAGTGCAGTATAAAATGGTACCTTCATGTGATCTTGAATGTGCTCTTGATCCTTCTGTTGATGCAGCCTAGGCCTGCATTGGCTTTTTTGACAGCTTCAGCACAATGCTGGCCCACAGTTATGTGATTGTCCACCAGGACTCCTAGATCTCTCTCACAGATAGAACTGTTGAACCAGGTGCCTCCTATTCCATACTTGTGCATTTGGAGGTGAGCAAATGGCAATCATATGAACACAGGGACATTCCTAGTGCCATAAATATGAGGTTTGGATGTAAGGTTAGTTTTTCAGCACTGTCATAACTTCAGATGGTTGCTAAACAGGGCAGTTGTTAAGCGAGGACTTCCTTTATTTGGCATGCTTACATGGTCTTCGATTCAGCCCTGGCATCTTTAGTTAAAAGGGTTTTAAAAGCTTCTGAGAAAAATGTTGTGTTAACTCCTGTGTAGCTGATGTTCAGAATAGACTGCATTTATACTGTAGTTAAGATTAATTTAACTTCCTGTTGGAAGAAATACCCATCTGGTTCAGTTCCAAGTGGTGAGAAACACAGTGGAAACATGGAGGCTGATTGGAAAGATGGTTTATTGATGGACAGGACTATGGCTTTGAGGTCCTGGGCAGCTGAACACATGGAGTTGAGAGAGAGGGTTATTGATACCCTCTCTTGGGCCTTGCCCTTGAGCTTCCTGTTCCTGTGCAAGCATATGTACTCTATTGGCTGCTGTCAGACTCCCACGGGGCCACGTGCAAATCCTAGGAGTTTGTCTGAGATAAGTTTGGTTGAACCTTGCTGGGTGATGCAATGTCCTTAGGAAATTTTGCAATGTAGTGAGCCGTGCTGTTAGATAATCCTATTATGTCCTGGAGGAATAATGTCTTAATCCCATCACCCTGGAGCTGGAGGTCTTTTGTCTTGCAGATAGACTGGTCCAATCCTTCTCAATGGGCAGCAACATACCTGCTGGGGGCAGGGAGCTGGGTTTCTGGGTTTCTGTTTCCTTTAAGATTTTTATTTCTCTTTTAGGGGAAATATTTTATCCTGCCTTTTTAAATACTTCCTAAAACATTTCATTCTTTAGGAGAGGGGTGGGCAATAACTTTCTTCGCTCTGTATGAATTAAATTTGGAGCTTTGTCCTGGACAGCAGGGATTTGGGACACCCCTCCCCCCTCAAAGGGTTCTTGAATTATTTCAAAATAATTGGATCAACATTGAGGAAGCTGTGACTGAGTTTTCTGTAACCCTTTTTTAAAAATCTAATCTGATTTTAATAAAATATTGTCTTCTTTCTAGGAATAAAGTAAGTTATGCATTGAAAGGAATAAAATCTTGTTACTGGCTATCTTTGCTATCAATATCAATTTACTCTGGGAGCTTTGAAAAAAAAGTGGCTTGCATTCTTAATTTACAAACGCAAATAAATGGTGCAAATTATCACAGCAGGCTGCCGTGTCTATCAGCCAGCATTGTTAAAAGGCATTACATGCTAAATTCTTAGAAATAATCAGAGCAGATTTAGTAGTTTTCTTGTGCATAATTACAGCTTCTCAGAAAAGAACATTACCAAATCCTTTGAAAGCTCTGATTAATGAGTGGTGAGACCTAATTAGCACATAGCAGCTAGCTGGTCTTTTTTTTTTTTCCCTTGAGATTAAGATGAAAACGAAAGTCTTCCAAAAGACAATTTCTCCCTTCTGCTTTGCATTCTTGGATGACAATTTCAGCCGCCCTGAAACTTCCCAGTAAATTTTAGGACGAGCCAATGGAAAACAAGATGCTGAATTCAAAGAAGAACTGGTCCTTATCTGTTGCTTCCCAGATTATTCCTGGCCAATTTGGCAACGGGAATGGCAGCCCAAGACATGTGCAGATCCCCCAGTAGGGAGGAGGCTGGCTGGAATCTCTGGAGCCCTTCCAGTTGTCCCCATCTGTGTCGATGTTCCAGCTGTGCCGAAGTCACATTGTGTTTTGACAACTTGATCTTAACAAAAGATTGTTTTCTGGACAGATGTTCCTTGGCTTCCATCATTCAATGCTGGTGGTACTACCAAAATCTGGAATAAGGCAGTCCTCACTTAATGACTTTTCTCTTAGTGACCATTCAAAGTTGCAGCAGAGCTCCCCCCAAAAAGATCATTTCCGATGGCTGCTCACTTACCTACCTTCATCCACCTTGGAGTCACACAACCACATTTGGGGTGTTTGATAAGCCAGCTTACCTTTAGTGGCAGTTTGCAGGGTTACACAATCTTGTGACCGTGATTTGTGACTTTTTTGTGCTGGTTTCCAGCCTTTGCTCCCAGTTTCCAGCAAAACTATCCATTAAGTACAATGGATTTGCCTAATGACCAATGTGTTCACGTAACGTCCGTGGTGTTCACTCAATGTCATAAATTTAAGTATGGTCCCATGGCTTACCTTTATGGCAGCTTGTAATGTTACACAGTCTTGGGACCGTGATCTGTGAGGTTTTTTTTAATTTTTGCTGGTTTCCAGCCAGAGGTGGGATTCTACCTGGTCAGACCGGTTCTATAGAACCGGTTGTTATGATTCTGCACAGTTTGGAGAACCAGCAAATCGTGCCGCTGGCTGGCCCCTCCCTTCCCCTCCCTGCCCAGACACTCCTTACCCGGCATGTGTGCCATCCAACTTGCCTGCGTTGTGCCTTTGCCTAATTTTTGGTAAGTTGCTATTTTTTCTCCCCACCCCAATGATCAGCTATTCCAACTATCAGCTATGGTGGGTGATTTAGATTAGCTAGAAAGCAGGAAATTGTGGGATTTCTTGCTTTCTAGCTAATCTAAATCGCTGTTGTACTGCTTTGCCTTCACCCAGGAGGCTTCCTTGAGGCCTAGTCAGGGGTGGTATTCAGGGGTGGAGTGGGGGGAGAAGTGGCCTGAGAGCAGAGCTAAACTTTCCTTAGGACTGAAGCTTCTATTTTTTCAGTGCAGACTCAGGCAGCAGATTGCAGAAAGGTAGATCTCTGAGTGAATCTGTGATTCTGTGAGCAACTCAATCTGCCTGCCTGCTTTGCCTGATTTTGGGTAAACGTTGCTCTTTTTTAAATAAAAAAATTCAATATTTACATAAATATTCACAATATTTACATACAAGCCACACCCAGCCCGTCACGTGACCACCAAGCCACACCAAGTCAGCAAGCCATGCCCACCCAGTCTCATGATGACTAAGCCATACCCACAAATTAGGCCATGCCCACAGAAACAGTTGTTAAGAAATTTGAATCCCATCCTTGCTTCCAGCCTTTGCTCCCAGTTTCCAGCAGAGCTACCCATTAAGTAAAATGGATTTGCTTAATTTTTTTTATTTTATTTTTTTATTCATATCTCTCGGAGACTCAGGCGGCTTACAATTTTGGGATACAACCCAATGCTTAGCAATAGCCTTCCTTCCATTGTATATGCCTGCTTATTACTAAGCGGCATTTTTACAAAGTCAGCTTATTGCCCCCAACAATCTTGGGTCCTCACTTTACCTACCCTGAGAGGATGGAAGGCTGAGTCAACCTTGAGCCTGGTGGGATTCGGCCTGCAATAATTACAGGCAGCTGGAACTAAGTGCTAGGCTATTAACAGCCTGCACCACCAAGGCCCTTAATGACCACTGTGTTCACTTAACAACCATTGCATTCACTTAGCAACTGCCCCCAAAATATAAAATAGAGTGCAGTCATATGGTGACCAACTTAATAACCCCAATGACTTACAACTATAATTCTGGGTTCAAATTATAATTCCAGGTCATAAGTCAAGGCATACTATCCATCCATAAATTTTGGGGGGTTGCAGAGGCAGGAATTTAATTGCCACATTTATCCAGGTTGATCACCAAATTATGTTTTCTGAACAGGTATTTATTTATTTCAGTGCTAAACAGCATAGCAAGGTGAGGATTCTTTCCTCCCCAAAATTTTATTCCAGTGGACAGAATGGTGTCAGATTCTCTTCTTTGTTATAGTAAAATTTTACTGCACGTAATGTTTTTCCTATTATTGTTACTCCTAAGATTGCCATCGTTAAAGTGATGTAGTCATGGGGTTGTCTGCAGAGAAATTTCCTGACAGAACAATTAATCAATGGAAGAGCTTGCAGATGCTCCATCACTGGAGGTTTTGAAGAAGAGCCACTTGTCTGAAATGGTATATATAGGATCTCCTGCTTGAGCAGGAGGTGGACTAGAAGACCTCAAAGGTCCCTTCCAACTCTGACATTCTGTGTTCTATTTTCTAGTTCCAGCATCTGTATTAAAAAGTGCCTTCTGTAAATTGTAATAATCCAGGAGATGGTTGCCTTGTACAAATTAAGATGAGAAACATAAACTAAGTACCGTGTTTCCCCGAAAATAAGACCTACCCCGAAAGTAAGACCTAGCACTATTTTCTAAACCTGCCCTAATATAAGACCTACCCCAAAAATAAGACCTAGTGTAAATCTCCAGTTCCAGGAAGACTTTTCAGGGAGCAACCGTGCACCAAACACCCCCCTACACACTCACACCCACTATTTGGCACCATAAATATATAAGACCTACCCCGAAAATAAGACCTAGTGTGTTTTTGGGAGCCAAAAAATATAAGACAATGTCTTATTTTTGGGAAACATGGTATGTTAATGCCATCCTTCTTTTTAAAATGTCCCACTTCAGTAGAAGATTGCATATTACTGATTTCTTAATTTCTTTCATTTTCTAGCCCAGCAGACCCGGTTATCCTAGTCCAAGATCAAGTGAAGGATTTTATCCCAGTCCACAGCACATGATACAACCCAATCACTACCAGGTAAAACAATACAACCCCTCTTACATGGCTTTAATACTTCACAATCCTAAGTATTTGTAGGAGGAAAGAATCATATTATGTATGTTGGGGGATTTTGGGGGTTTATTAACTATATTTGGTTTATAGATATATGATTCAGATGATTAAGGGAGAAGCCCACCCAAGTGTGGACTATGAGTAACCATGAAGTATTTTGAAGAGAATTTAAAATACACCCTCCTTTGGGCTGAGGGCAGGAAGAAAAGTCACATTTAATTAATATTAAATTCAGTTAATAGGATTTTTTTTCCATCACGTATTTTACAATTTTGCTATTCTTTTGCATTGAAAGTCATAATTTTGGCCAAAGCTTGTAGAGATCTGTGAGCTCACCCAGTCCTAGGTCCTTTAAGAATCATTTGGGGATAATCGGGGGATTAAAAATGGAGCCCTGTGAAAGATGTTGAAGGAGTATGTATGGCCCTGAAAAAAGCAGTCAAGAGGAATATGATAGTTGTTACATGCAGTCCTCAACTTATGACCATATTTGGGATCAGAATTTCTCTTGCAAAGCAGGGTGAATTATCAAAGGAGTCACACCCAATTTTGCAACCTTTTTTTGCCATGGTTTTTAAGCAAATTGCAGTAGTTGTTAAGTGAAACATGGCAGTCGTTAAGGGAATCCAGCTTCCCCCAAAGACCTTGCTTGTCAGAAGGTGGCTGGGAAAGTCACAAAGGGTGATCCCAGGACCCTGGGATTCCATTTAACGGTTAGAACATGCTGGTTGCCAAAGGCTCACATTTTAATCATATGATGGTGGGGATGCTGTGATAGTTATAAGTATAAGAACCAGTCACAAGTCACTTTTTCTAGTGCTGTTGCAACTGGTTGCAGTTGAGAGCTACCCGGACATAAGTAGAGGTCCAGACCTTTCCCCTCAAGTCCAGGTTGAGGAACATGAAATAAGGGATTTTAATACCCCTGTTTTATCCAGAGAATTTGCTATTGCACCTCTTCGGTCATGCACTAAATTGCAAATGTCACACAGAGTTGAAAGTGATTAAAATTGTGCCTCTTTGTGTACCTTTCAGAGTCTTTTAGAAAAAAAAATAGTTTTCCTTTTGGTAGAAAGTATTTATCTGAGGATTTCATTACAATTGTTACACACAAGCACACAAGTCTTGTAACATGTTGAAAGCATGCCTGTACATTTTAAAGCCAGCCTTTTCTTAAAATACTCTATTAGAAGAAATGGTAGAACGTTCTCCAGCTAGTTGGAAACATCTATTTAGTACCTTTCTGTTCTACATTTGTAAACTTTCCAGATTATATTCTGGGAGTTGAAATCCACAGGTCTTAAAGTATCCAAGGTTGGATACCACTGACTTAGATCAATTAATACTAATTGATCTAAGTCAGCGTGTCCAACCTTGGCAACTTTTAAGACCTGTGGACTTCTACTCCCATAATTCCCCAGCATGGCTTGCTGGTTGGCTGAGGAATTCTGGGAGTTGAAGTCCACAGGTCTTAAAGTTGCCAAAGTTGGATACCCCTGATCTACGTGAACACCATGTGCTTGTATATCATCTGTGTATTGAAAGTTTTAATACCATAGGAGTATGAGGTTGAAAGGTCAGAAGCTCTTCAGGAATTCAGGACTACCATGGCAGCCATGGGGTTGTCCCTGGTGGTCATAATGAGTTTAATTTATGTGGAAAGCTGAAAATGGGATCTCGGTTGAAGTTGACTACTTGTGCCAACCTCTGTAAGGAAGATACACCTATTTAGTCAACCTAAGGCACTAATGAATAGGAAGGACTCACAGGAGAAGGGCCTAATGCTGGGAAAGATTGAGGGCAAAAGAAGAAGGGGATGACAGAGAATGAGGTGGCTGGATGGAGTCACTGAAGCAGTAGGCATGAGCTTAAATGGACTCCAGGGGATGATAGAGGACAGGAAGGCTCTGAGGAACATTGTCCATGGGGTCACGATGGTCGGACACAGCTTTGTAACTAACAACAACAAGGCACTTGATGGTTTCTGAGGGGGCCTGGGGAAGTCCCTAAGGTTTTGGTGAGCAGTTGTATTGAGGCTTTGCCTCTTGGAACATAGTGGCTGCCTTAGATAAGATGGAGTGAAATGACAGAAAAGATACCCAGAACTTCACTAATGGAAGACAAAGAACTAATCCAACTGAAGATGAGTAAATGTTCATGTTCAAGGCTATCTCATGGCACTGCAGGTAGTCTTCACTAAATAATTGCCCTGTTAAGGACCATTTGAAGCTACAATGTGTTGAAAAAAAAATACCTTTACGACTTCTCATCCAAGAAACTCCTTCAGTACTAGTTACAACTGAAGAAGGTTCTCGGGTGAAAAGTGAAATGTGTTTTAAGAAAAAAACCAGAAAGTCCAGTTGCCTTTTGGAATAAGCACCTTTGGGACAACCATGACCTGGATGACTGAGAATCCCCGCAGACATCTTTTCGACCGGCTCTCAAATGTACTACTATAGTACTATCCCCTCAGTAATTTGATTTCCATTCGCAACTGGCTTTCAACAAGTGAACTCATGAAGATGTCTCATCTAACAACTATGGTGATTTTCCTAATGACTGCAGGTCATTAAGTGATGTGATAAGTCTGGCATGATCCCACGTTTCACTTAACAACCACATCTCTTGGCAACAGAGTTGCCATTCTCGATTGTGGTGGTTGGGTGAGGACTACCTATAAAAAGGAGCAACCCATGAATATTTCACCACTCTTAATGCAACTGCTTTTTTATATAGTGACTCAAACCCTTTTAGGCAAGGATGGGCTAAAATAGCCTCTGTTGATGCTCTACGAATAATAGTTGGAGTATCTGGTGGAAAAAGTCCCTAGGATCTTGCCTGAGTTGGAAGCCAGCTGGGCTGTTTCTGTGAAATTGACTGAGATTTACTTCCTGTGGGGTTATTTAGGATGAGTTTGATCATGTTCAAATGAAGAGGGCTAGGTTTCTGATGATGATAGGTTTGTGAAAGCCTCTAAGGCAGATGACAGGAAGATGGATCACTCCATGGAAAATGATTTCTTGAGTAAGAAGGTGGTTGCCTTCAGCTTTGGTGGATCTTGGTATGCCTCCTGTCAAGAAACCAATGTGACCCTGTTGACTTGAAGCATTATAATCTAGTCCAGAGAGATCTCCAGACTTGGCATCTTTAAGACTTGTGGACTTCAATTTTTAGAATTCCTCAGCCAGCTTTGCTGGCTGGAGAATTCTGGGAATTGAAGTCCACAAGTCTTAAAGTTCCAAGTTTGGGGACCCCTGATGTAGTATTCAACCTTCATTTTTGGGGGGATGGTTGTTGAGGTGGTAGGTATGCAAGTATAGCTGGCCAGAAGGGAGTAGATGACCTTGACTCTTTTTAGTCTGGGTTCAAGGTTACACAAGGCAGTTAAAACTATATTGATTATACTTGTGGGTGGCTTCTCGTGGGAGTGAAACTTTCATGATCCTGCTTCCCCTCTCAGTGACTCTTGAGGTCAATGAGCAAGGCATCTTTATGGGCCAGCACTTGGGAATGGAACTACTCCTCTGCAGTAATTGTCCCAACTTCATGGGATGGTTCCAGTTTGTAGTGCTGGTGGACAGAGATTGAATCCAGTTGCCCTCTATCATGGGGTCTCTCATGGTTTGTTGCTTTCTCCATTCCAATTTAACAATGATGTGAAACTGCTGGGTGAGGTTACCTTTAAGAGGTTAGGCACCATCTGTTTGACAATGATGTCCAGTTGAACCCCAAGTTGAACAGGGGATGCAACTGAGTTGCTGTTGAAATCCTCGGAGGCTGTCACTGCGTGGCTAGGATAGGATTCATTCCAGCGAGTAGTTATGGAGTCAGAAGCCATCCGACTGTAAGGATAGGTGGTCTCCAGTTATGCTCTACACCAGGGGTGTCAAACTCACATCATCATGGCGTCGTCATGTAATGTATAGAGACTTTTCCCCACTTTGCTAAACCCGGCGTGACCAGTGTGTGACGCATCCGGCCCATGGGCCGGGAGTTTGACAGCCCTGCTCTACACTGAACTGGCTCAGACTTTGGAGGTCCTCTTGGACTCAGAAGTCTTGCTGTGGCCAGGAGGATCTTTGCAGATTTTTTTTTTTAATTACATTTATATGCCGCCCTTCTCCGGAGACTCAGGGCTGACTTACAATTTTGGATACAACCCAGTGTGCTCAGCAATAGCCTTCCTTCCATTGTATATGCCTGCTTATTACTAAGTGGCATTTTTACAAAGTCAGCTTATTGCCCCCAACAATCTTGGGTCCTCAATTTACCTACCCTGAGAGGATGGAAGGCTGAGTCAACCCTGAGCCTGGTGGGATTCGAGCCTGCAGCAGTTGTAGGCAGCTGGAACTTAAGTGCAGGCAATTAACAGCCTGAGCCACCAAAGCCCTTTTCATCTATTGTTTCCATTATGACCTTTTGGGGAGCAGGGGGCTCTTTTTATTCATCTCCCATTTAGACTACTGCAATATACCACATCTGGGAATATTCTTGAAAAGCACTGTGAAAACCACAGTAACTGTGTGAGAAGGACCTTGGAGTCCTCGTGGACAGTCAATTAAACATGAGCCAGCAACGTGTGGCAACAGCCAAAAAAGCTACCATGATTCTTGGTTGTATAAACAAGCCTTAGTAAGGCCACCCCTGGAGTCCTGCATCCAGTTTTGGTCACCACATTACAAAAAATAATGTTGAGACTTTGGAAACAGTGCAGAGAAGAGCAACTAAGACAATTAAAAGTCTGAAGACAAAAACATACAAAGAACGGTTGCAGGAACTGGGTATGGCTAGGACTGGGGGTGGCGCATAATAGAGGGTGTGCATAAGCGCACCAAGGTGCCTACCGTCCCTGTCCTATTGTTTCTTTTTATTTTTCTTACATGTATCCATTTCATGTATTCATAACTATGTTTATACTTATACCTGTTACCTTATGATCGCTTGACAAATAAATAAATAAAATAAATTTAAAAAATGATAGCAGTATTCCACTATGTTCCAAGATGTCCATATGAGAAATATGGCATACCTGTGTTTGCTTAAGAGCCTATCTGATTCTTGGCAACTCCTTGGACTGGCTCCTGAAATTTTCTTAGCAAGGTTTCAAAAGAGATCTGCTATTGCCTGCTTCCTAGGGCTGACTCAAAGTCACTCAGCACTTCAGATGGAACTAGAACTCCCAGTCTCCTGGTGATTGGCCCAAAGCCACCCCAGCCAGCATGTCTACGCCAGGACTAGAACTCAGTCTCCTGGTCACCAGACCATAAAAAAGACATAGAGACTCTAGAAAGGGTGCAGAGAAGAGCAACCAGGATGATTAGGGGACTGGAGGCTAAAACATATGAAGAACAGTTGCAGGAACTGGGCATGGCTAGTCTAGGAAAGAGAAGGACCAGGGGAGACATTAAAACAATGTTCCAACATTTGTGGGGCTGCCACAGAGAGGAGGGGCTCAAGCTATTTTCCAAAGCACCTGAAGGACAAACAAGGAACCATGGATGGAAACTGATCAAGGAGAGATTCAACTTGGAAATAAAGAGAAACTTCCTAACAGTGAGAACAATTAACCATTGGAACAGCTTTGCTTCAGACGTTGTAGGTGCTTCATCAGTGAAGGCTTTTAAGAAAAGACTGGATAGTCACCAGTCTGAAATGGCATAGGGTTTTCTGCTGGAGCAGGGGCTTGGACTAGAAGACTTCCAAGATCCCTTCCTGCTCTCCTGATTCTATTCTTAGAAGCTATATCTAGTGTAAGATACTACAGTTAGATATTAGCTTGCCTCAAGTTGTTGGTTGTCACCTTTAAAAACCCTTCATTTCTCAAGACTTCGATAACTACAGAATTTTTGCTCCCAGGAGTTTCTGCTTTCCGATTAAATCAGAAAAAGTGGGCTCCTTCTGGGTTCCCTCTCTTAAGACTATCATTGAAGATAAGCCTTCTTGATCTTTGTCCCCTTTCTCTGGAACAGCATTTTCCTCAGGGAAAATGGGTACATCCCAACACACTTGGGATTCAGGAAGCCAAGTTATTCTTTTGCTGTTTTAATCTTGTCTATGTATGGTAGGATTGTAAGCCATTCAGAGTTGGTTGAAATTTGGAGCAGCAGATAAGCTTAATAAAATAAAATAAAAATAAATCCAATCATTTCTCTCCCCCCCTCCCCCAGGAAATAAATATTTGGTTAACACCAGGCTAAGTATAGGATGCATGATTAGATACATACATCATGTTTTGATTGCAAGCAACAATGCCCATTACCCCCCACCCGCCCACCCCGCGATTATTTTTCCATACCTCTCCTGCCACTGCCTCTATTTATAAATTCCTACAGCATGGGAAGTTCTGATGTAAGACTTCACGGCGTCCTGAAGCATTTGTCTGTATCTTTTGGTAGGTTTCAGGCTATCCCGGTTCCCATGGAATTCCAACTCTGGCAGGTAGCATTTATCAAGGACAAGCCTCCCTTTTGGATCAGACAGATTCCTGGAACCATCGGTCTCAAGAAATATCCATGTGGCAACCCAACATGGAGGTAATTTCCACCCAGTTATTTCACAGACCATTTTTCCCCTTCCCTCTTTTTGATGTGTCTCTGTGCTGATGCATTTATTATATTCCTTAAATATTATGGGGGAATTGAAGGGCCACCTAGATTTGTCAGTTAACCTTTCTGATAAAGTTGAGGTGGGTCTGCTCATGGATATTTCCTGTGAACTCATGTGGACTGTCAAATTAGCCCATACCAAAGAGCTGTTTAGGAATAATTTAACTACCAAGGGAACAGCATGCCCTCAGACGTTGTGGGTGCTCCATCACTGTTGGCTTTCAAGAAGAGACTGGATAGCCTCTTGTCAGAAATGGTATAGGATCTCCTGCTTGAGTGGAGGGGGGGAGGGTTGGACTAGAAGACCTCCAAGGTCCCTTCCAACTCTCTTATTCTGCTATTCCTGTGGCTCATTATTCATCCACTTCAAATTTTGAGACAGTGTTGAGATTTCATGACTTCTGTAGCAAGTGTGGCAGTGGTGGTATTCAGGCCAGTTCGGCTGAATCGGTAGCTCCGAGAAACATCTGTGAGTGAACCGGTTCACTCCAATGCTCAGCTGCTGGGCCCACCCGCCCACCCTGGCTCTATTCTGACCTTTATTTCCTGGTTTTCAAGCTCAGTTGCTTCGCGCAGCACGGCACATTGCCGCATATCAGCTGTCGAACACATAGGGAGAGTGCAGGATTGCAGGATTGCAGGAGAAGGTCAGTAGCAAACCCTCTGCCCATGCGCGTAAAACGCATGCTCACCGAACCGGTTGTTACACCTGTTGAATCATACTCCTGAAGTGTGGGTATGTCATTATTGATATTGTTGACTCATTTGGCAGGATGTGGCTTTAGTTTATTTCTGTTATGTGGATTATTGTGGACTAGCTAGGAGGAAATTTTTACAGTTCTGCTAAATTGGTGTGGCTTACATCTTTTGCAAGACCAGTGAAGTTGCCCTTCTCCCAAATGTTTGATGATCTGAATTCAGTTAGCACTTATGATTGATGTGTCTGCTTGACATTCAGAGACTGGATCTACCCACTGCGCAGAACCCAAAACATTTTGAAAACGATGTTGGTGGCAGTGAAATGGGTGGAATCATGTTGATGGCAAATTTGGAATTAGCATGATTGAACAGACGCTAGAATTCACTAGAAGCTTTACTGGTAGCAGTGATGTAAGCCTATAAGCTGGCAGAGATGGGCAGCTATGGCCCTTCAACGACCTGTGGACTTCACGTCTGGCTCAGGAATTACAGGTCATAAAAGGGGCCATAGTTGCCCATCCTTGCTCTGAAGGCATGGAGACAACACTTGGACAAGTGAAATTCATCACAAAGTGTGTCAGACCTTTGGGTGGATTATAAAAGCAGATGATGGATGGCTGATTGGGTAATCAGCAGCTTTGATTCCATCACGTAATGGGCAATGATAAGACGTTTGTTCATCTATCTTCCTGTTGGATTGTTTCTGCATACTTTCTAATGTATTTTGAAACTTCAGCTGTTCTGGATATGTATTATTGACTTGGGATGAGTGTGTGACTCTTTTGTCATAATGATTTCTTCAGCTCTTGGACCATTCCTGGATGCAGTTGGTTATGCTTTGTATAAAGCATTGCAGAAATTGGGGTGAGCCATTTCAAACCAGGGTGGATAAAAATCAACTTTGTTTTTTTTTAAATAAAAAAATGGATTTTTAAAATTTAAATCGGATTTTTTTTTATTTTTATCAAATTTATTTTAATAAAATGCTTTTGGAATAAAAATCTATCTAAAGATAGTTTACTGTTTAAGATACATTAATAATTTAGTTTATTCAGCATGAAATGGAATTTAGTTATGTAGCAGGAGGCTGTATATTCTGCAATATTTACGTTTTTGGTAAACTCATTCAATAAACCCAAGTTCTGCAAGCTGGGATAACATGCATTGCATTGATGCATTCACACAATTTCACAGCAGAGATGACGGCTGCTCTTTAAAAATTATGACGTAGATCGAGTTGCTTTGAATCAAACCTTTTTATTAGTGATTTAAATCGTGATTTAAATCAACTTGATTTAAATCAAATCCGCCCTGCTTCCAACAACATTATCTCAAGCAGATTTTTGTGGTTGTTAAGGTCCTTTCTATTTATCTGTCACTGTTGCTGCCATCAAAGAAAATGAGTATTTCCATTTGTATTGTTTTCCCAGTAGGGTAAGAACCTCATTCAAGCACTGATTAGCATTTAAAGATACTTCTTGGGGACAGAAAGTTTAGTTGGGTGGCTGTTGTTACTTCTTGTATTTTTCTTGTATTTTTGCAAGTGTCAGAGTAGAAAGAAAGAAACCCAACTCTGCATTTAAGTTGGCTATCCCCTACATAGATCTTAAAACATAATTGAAACCAGATAGGGCTTTTAAAAAATCTGTATTTTATTGTTTGCTTCCTCAAATGCCATTTCTAGCCGAGACATATAATAAGGAAAATATTTGAGAGAAAACTATTACAGAAGTTTCTCAAAGTGAGTAAGATGGACATCCATTTTAGCATACAATTTGTATGCCTTTCTGGCATCTTCTTTTCTGCAGGGTAAAGACTCACGTGAAGGTTTGCGTACGTGCATACATACACATTCAAGTAGGCAAGTAAGAAAGAAAGACAAAAGTTACTTCTTACGCATTTTTCACCTGTTTCAACTCTAAATTCAGAGTTGCTCCTTGTTTTCCATAATTTGTCACAGCATGTAGTAAACACATATCACAACAAACAGGCATTACGGAATACTTACATACATGGATGCTTCATATATGAAGTCTGTGATGATCAGCAGAAAGCATTTGAAATGTTTGCTGATCATCCGTGATCTATGTGGAAATTCTTCCTTGCTGTGAAAGAAGGGTTGTTTGGAGTGCTACAAAAACTTCAGTAAAGTAAATAGATGTATACGTTGGTGTGCACTTCATGACCTTGAGATACATCAATGCTAGAGCTCTTAATAATCAGTCATACTGTCTAGCAATTTTGGAAATCGTTGTTAAGATAGCAAGGGGTGCCAGTCCTGGGAACACTGGATTATAATGCCAAGCATTGACGTAATGGCTACCTGAGTCATCTGTGGTTTTCCTAATACAAAGAAGTCCAGTATTAGGTGAAATCTCCAACCATTCTTTACCTTAAAAGTCTGTGTTTTTAATGTATGCCTCTTTGTGAAGCATATTTTCTGCGTGATGAACCTTTTCTGTTACCCAAACTTGCTTTTAAATCCTTGCATTAATTATTGAAGTTACTACTGAATTAGGTTAGCAAAGTTTTGGATTCATGGCATATTCAAATTCATGGTATTTGATTTTAATCTAAAAGCTAGTATCGCTTTATACTGCACTGGTAGAAAGATCACACTTGGAATACTGTGTCTGGTTTTGGTCTCCATGATATAAAAAAAAGATGTTGAGATTCTGGAAAGAGTGCAGAGAAGAGCAAAAAAAGATGATCAGGGGACTGGAGGCTAAAACATATGAAGAACGGTTGCAGGAATTGAGTACGTCTAGTCTAATGAAGAGGTCTAGGGGGTTTCATGATAGTAGTTTCTCAATATTTGTGGGACTGTCACAGAAAAGAGGGGGTCAGCCTATTCCCCAAAGCACCAGAAGGCAGGACAGGAAACAATGGATGGAAACTAAAAGAGACAAGCAACCCCGAATTAAGGAGTAACTTCCTGACAGGACAATTAATCAGTGGAACAGCTTGCCATCAAAGTTTGTGGGTGCTTCATCACTGGAGGCTTTGAAGAAGAGACTGGACAGCCACTTGTTTGGAATGGTATACGGCCGTGATGGTGAACCTATGGCATGCGTGCCAGAGGTGGCACACAGCCCTCTACGTGGGCATGTGCGCCATCGCCAGCTGCTCTTCTGGTTTCTGGCACGCCAGCCAGCTGGTCTTTGTGGGCACTGCAGCACCTGAAAATGGCCCTAGAGACGGCCAAAAAACAAGCCATTTTTCAGGCCGTTTTCCGGCTGTTTTCCAGGCTGTTTTCAGGCTGTTTTCAGGCCATTTTCCACACCATTTTCTGGGCCGTTTTCCAGCTGTTTTCCAGACTGTTTTCATTCTGTTTTCCAGGCCATTTTCCGGGCATTTTCAGGATATTTTTTGGGTCATTATCAGGCCATTTTCAGACTGTTTTAGGCCTGAAAATGACCTCAAAAATGCCCCGAAACAGGCATGTGCGTACCAGCCAGCTGGTCTTCAGGTTTCCGGTGCTCTGGTACATGCACATGCATGCACATTTCAGTTTGGGCACTCGGTACCGAAAACAGTTAGCCGTCACTGGTATAGGGTCTCTTGCTTGAGCAGGGGATTGGACTAGAAGACCCCCAAGGTCCCTTCCAACTCTTACTCTGTATTCCCTTATAGCCAAAACTAAATATATTAGGTCATTAGTATTACGTTGTTTCCTGTCATTTTTCTTTCGCCCAGAAAACCAGCATGCAGTATATTCTCGCTTTAAAAAGAAAAGCAGGGTCTGTGTTGATGGCAATAACATTAAAATAAAAATGATTGAAAGTTAGCATTTTAGCTTGTGTCTTTTCTGTTCGCCCGCCCTGCTTTGTAGGATTCTGGCAGTTTGGATATGCGTGGGATGGGACAGGTCCTACCAGCACATCTAATGGAAGAGAGATTGATACGACAGCAACAAGAAATGGAGGAAGACCAGCGGTGGTTGGAAAAGGAGGAGAGATTTCTGGTAATACTTTTTCTTTTTTGTTTCCTTGTTGCAATTACAACAAGCTCTTTTCCGCTCAATGCATATATATGCTGTTTGCCGAAGTATGAGTGAGTCACGCTTCTCTTTCTTTATATCTGATAATAAGACATCAGTTCTTATTTCCATTAAATGCTTGCTAACTTTCCCACCAGCACAGCCTTTTAAGCATTCCCTTCAGCTATTTGTTTTTGTCCCCTTTATTTATTTTTCACATTTCTGAACCATCTATCTCCCACCAAAAGGGGTGGTTACTATTACCCGTTGCCCTGAAAATACAACCTACCCTGAAAGTAAGTCCTAGCTTGTTTTTTTACACGTGCACCCAATATAAGCCCTACCCACAAAATAAGCCTCAATTAAGATCCCACCCACTCCAGAGTGCACAGGTAAAAATTAAGCTATGGTGGGACGGTGGAACTGCCCTACTACTTACTATAATTGTAAGCCAGGCCTCGCACACCCCGACACCTGCCTTGCCAGTCCATTTCTTGTGCAGCCAGCAAGGCTCTTTCCTGAAGGCCTTGGTAGCTGATAACAAAGCTGTGGTCGATCCAGAGCTCTGTTATCAGCTGCAGAGGCCTTCAGGAAAGCCTTGCTGGCCACAGAAGAAAAAGTTCCTGAAGGCCCCTGACAGCAAAAAGGAGGCCAGGGGCAACACGTGCAAGTGAGGTTAGTCAGTGGATGACATCCCCTGAAAATAAGACCTGGTGCCTTTTTTGATGGAAAAAAAAAGTATAAGACAGGGTCTTATTTTCAGGGAAACACGTTAGAAGTCCACCTCAATCTTCATTGATCATGTGACTGACGGTGAGATGGTTATAATTTTAAGGATGGGTCATAAGGCACTTTTGTCAGTCCTGTCACAACTTCAAACTGTCGTTAAAAATGGTCGTAAGTTGAGGAGTAGCAGTAGCGTTTATATACTGCTCCACAAAGCTTTACAGCACTCTCTGAGGGGTTACAGCGTCAGCATATTTCCCCCAACAAGCTGGGTCCTCATTTTACCGACTTCGGAAGGCTGGAAGTACCTGTATATATATATAGACACTTGATCAAGAAGATGCCTTCTTTAAGTCACGAGGCTTATGTTGACGTTTTGTGGCTCCCTCAAAACATGAGCAAGCTTAGAGCTTGGGTAACTCTATATTTTCTCAGGCTGAGTTTCAGGCTGGGATTAGCACTATCCAAACCAATAAAACTCTTCACAGACTGAATAATACATCTGCAACGGTACGATTTTCTTCTTTTTTAAAAAAAATTACATTGTAAGCTATAAAGTAAAATTTCAGCTGTGATCTCTTTATCTCTCCCTGTAGCTAATGTCTCTGAATAATTAATCTTTTTCAAAGTAAGGCATTGCTATCTAGTCTACAAAACAGCTGGACATGCAGATTATGTTTTCATGAAGCTTGCTTGCACACTTCCTTTAAGGCTACCAAATAAGGAAAAAACAATGTTGTTCCCAAGGGGGTAAAATAAGCAGCTGCAACTATTCTTGATGGAATTATTCTGAACTGTCTATTGACAGTCTCTTCCCTTTGAATGAAGATGGAACAGGCACCCCACTCCAATTGGTGTGTGAGCTTTTGACGCAACTGCTCTATTTAAAAATACCAACATCTTGCTCTGAAGGGGAAATAAAGGGAATTGTTTGCTCGGTACTTAATGTACATGTACACACATACTCACATCAATTTTTTTATATCCAGAAAGTTCATTCCAGTTGTTCTGATCTGTTGTGCCACTGGGGTTCAAATTATGCAAAAACAGTGAAAATGGTATTTGCCAGTTCTTTGAACAACTTCATGTAAAATTCCATTTTAAAACTGGGTAGAAATATTGTTTGGGGAGAAACAGATTTTATTCCAAAAGTTCAACATATTATTGCCTATAAAAGTAAAGGCAAAGCCAGTAAATTTCCCAACGGGTTTTCATAAAATTATTTTTTAAGCACTTTTTTCCTGGTTTACTTCCCAGGAAGTGAAGTGACAATATTTTTTTTACTCTTTTATATACAATACATTGATTGCCATCCTACTGAACTACATTGGTTCTCCGTTCCCCCCCAGCTGTGAGTTGTTTTGAAAAGTTCCCCCATGGTATTATAGATCCAGCTGAGAGATTACAAGAAATCCATTACACGTAGACCTCGAACTTAATGACCAAAACTGAGCCCAAAATTTATGTTGCTAAGTGAGAAATTCGTTCAGTGAGTTTTGGCCCCCTTTTACGACTTTCCTTGCCATGCTTGTTAAGTGAATCACTGCAGTTGTTAAATAAGTAACGCGGTTGTTAAGTGAATCTGGTTTCCCCCCTTGACTTTGCTTGTCAGAAGGTCGTAAATGGTGACCCTGGGATGCTGCGACCGTCATAAATGTGAGTCAGTTATCGAGCATCCAGATGTAAATCTTACGTGACCATGGGGATGCTGCAAAGGTCAATGTCAGTGTTCCAGAAAACCTCAACTCCAACCAATAACTCTGAGACAGATATCTTCTCAAAGGTTCCTTTTATTAGAGTAGTAAACTGGCACATCTGGGAAATCCCAAATGTGAAAGTTCCAGGTTTCCTTGCAATAAGTAAACAATTACAAATCCACCCTCTGTACCCCTCATGGCATCAAATGCCCCAATCACCATCCATCCCAACTTGAGACGTCCCCTCAACCACTCCTCAGCCAGGTGCCGAATAACATGACCTTGACTTAGAAGAAGAATGCTATTATGTCTAACCACATACGTGCCAAGAAATTCCCCCCTCCCATTTTCCCAGGCTCAAGAATGTGGCAGTGTGGAAGCATCTGGTGCTAACATGGCTTCCAAAGCTGACAGGTGTCCCCCTTGAAAAAAAAATCACATCCTGAAAAATACAGTAAACAAAATGCAACAAGGGGTTAACGTATTGGCATCAAGCCACTTAACCCCCTCTCCCCCCTCCAAGGGACCCTGGAGCACTCTGATGCTAATATGGCTTCCAAAGCTGACAGTCATTAGTGTGACAAATGGTCATAAGTCCCTTTTTTTCAGTGCTGTTGTAACATCGAACGGTCACCAAGTGAACTGTTGTAAGAAGAACTGTGGTTATTTTTAATCTCTTATAACTTCTTATAATCTCTTCAATTGGCTGTTTTTGTGATTGGCCAGGGTGCATTCACTCTTACTTTCAGGATTCGTACGTGATCAAATTGAACAGAGGTAGTCTTCGGTCCTCCCCTTTATGGCCATAAATCGTGATGGTCGTGCAGCAGGTCGTTCACACGACTGTCCTGATTTTATGATCTTCTTTGTGGTGGCCATTAAACAAACATTAAGGGAACGATTGCTGTCGTTAAGCAAACCATTGGTTTGCTATGGGGCTGGATTTGCTGAAAACTGGAAGGAACTCCTGGTTTTTGTGCTAAGAACACGGCCACAGGACACAGCGAACGCTGTAATCGTGTCCTGGGTGCTGGAGGGGTAGGCATGGGATGGGGTGGGGGGGACTTTCAACATTTTGAATCCCAGAAGCCTATCAGAACATTAGTCACTAAGCAGCCAGTCATAAGTCGAGGTGTCAGGATTCCAACACTTAACCCCATTTAAATGAGTCTCTAGTCAAACTCCAAAAGGATATATCGGGAGTTAAAAGATGCAGCATTGCCTGGGTGTGTATCATAATTTATATTCTCCAATGGGACACATCCATAGCCAAGAGTCATCAAGTATACTTTCCAGTTAGAATTTTGCACGGCAGAAATCTCGGTCACCTAGAAACTATCTTTGAAATCATTTATGGAATGCAAGCTGCTGTTATGGTTCGCTGGCAGCAGGTGCGGACGGCTGAGGTCTCAGAGAGAGAGGACTCAGATGAGGGGCCTGCGTGTGATGCAGGGATGGGGCCAGGACCATCAGGGAGTGGAATGCTGCCTTCGGAGATTGTGGAGGCTGGCAGCAGTGATGAAGAGGTCCCCAAGGAGCCTGTATGCGCAGGGCTGCTCAAAGGAAAGAGCAGCTGCAGGAGCATGGGTGACTCAGGAGTAAGGCTGCAAGGTAATGGCCCCTCCCTTAAGAGATAAAAGCCAGCTGAGGAACCTGAGTTCTTTGCAGGCAGCAAAGACGTTTTTGCACTCAAGCCTTGTGGACGCTTCGAATATCTTGGTTGGTGTTTGGAGACTCTTTGTGTTTGAAATACTTCTTAGTAACTTTATCTAGCGTTCTTGGCAGCCTTGCACCACCTTGGCAAGGCTCGTTCTTATCAGAGACAATCAGTTTGAAACAGCTTTTTAACTGTGAAGAAAAGGAATTTGTAAAGAATCATTAACAGGTTTTGCTGTTACCTTCATTTCATGTTTGTTTCCTTGGAACAAGATTTGGGTCAGAACAGCTGCCCACTGCTTCCCCCTCCGTTTCTGTTGGCAACTGTAAAAGAGCACAGAAATATTTTATGAGTTGACACGAGGACTGTCTGTTGTACAGAGGCACGGTGTCAGCCAGAGTGTTTCATGGCTGCTCCTGGGGTCCCTGTATACGGACTTTAATAGGATTTGCAGGTTTACTGACAACTGTACACATTCATGCCGGCATAGGAGCCATGGTGGCTCAGTGATTAGAATGCAGTACTGCAGGCTACTTCCGCTGACTGCCGATTGTTGACAGTTCGATCCTGACCGGCTCAAGGTTGACTCAGCCTTTCATTCTTCCGAGGTCAGTAAAATGAGGAGCCAGATCGTTGGGGGGGGCGGGCAGGAGGCTGACTCTGTAAACTGCTTAAAGAGGGCTGTAAAAGCCCTGTAAAGTGGTATATACAGTAAGTCTAAGGACTATTGCTATTGTGCAGTCAATACTCTCAGCACACTGGGCTATGCTGTTTGGAAGGAAGTTTTCCCCCAAGGAAAAAAATGTTAATATCGGTGGCACTTCAAGCAGAGTCATTTGGGGCTCCTGCTGCTCATTGGGCTGGTGTCCTGCCAATGCTGGGGTTGACTTCCCTCTTAAACAGTAGAAGCAAGAAATGTTTCCCAACAGCAGCCAAAACCAGAAAGGAACATTTTTAAAGCTTGAAGATGCTCAGCGTATTTCCTTAAACCTTAATTTCCATTCTCTCCTTATGGAGAGGAGGGGGGAAGGCATTGACTTAAGTCAGCACATAAATAAAAATATTGAGTTTGGTTCAGGCCTCAAAGGAAGTTAGAGACGATTTGGGGCGGGGTGTATTTTCTCCTATTGGTTGCCTGTTGTTTTTTTTAAACCTGGTACAGGTCAACCTTCATTGGAGTGTATCTTACTTTCCAAAATATATTTTTTTTTATTTTTAATTCTATAAAATACAAAGAAGAAGAGAAAAAGATAGGAAATTGAGGGAAGGAAAGAGAGTGGGAAAAAGAGGGTGTGAGATGCAAAGGGAAAGAGACAAAAGAAAGAAGAGGGGGGCATTGACTTCCAACTCCTCTTAGCACAGTACAAGATAAACACAGTCCAACCTCCACGTTTAGCTTTTGCACATTAATATCTAACTAGCCATTCCTATCTAACAACCAATCTTTCTAATCAACAAAACGTTGGTACTGATCACCATTGCCAAGATCATAGTTATATCAGGGTCTGCAGAGATTCCTTTGATTCTCTCTATTAGTGTTTCTCAACTTCAGCAACTTTAAGCACGGATCGTCCCCGACTTATGACCACAGTTGAGCCCAAAAATTTTGTTGTTACTCCAGACAGTTAAGTAAAGTTTTTTCCCCCCATTTTACGACCTTTCTGGCCTCAATTGTTAAGCGAATCATTGCAGTTGATAAGTTAGTAGCTCGGTTGTTAAGTGAATCCGGCTTCCCCAATTGACTTTGCTCGTCAGAAGGTCGCAAAAGGGGATCACATAACCCCCAGGACACTGCAACGGTCGTAAGTATGAACCAGTTGCCAAGTGTCTGAATTTCGATCGTGTGATCATGGGAATGCTGCAGACGTCATAACTGGAAAATGGCCATAAGTAACTTTTTTTCAGTGCCATTGTAACTTTGAACGGTCACTAAACGAACTGTTGTAAGTCAAGGACCACCTGTATGTGGATTTCAACTCCCAGGGAATTGAAGTTCAGGCACCTTAAGAGTTACCAAGGTTGAGAAACATTGCTTTGCATTAAAATAGCACAAATGAATTGTCTGTCATCTTATCAGTGGTGTGTGTGTGTGTGTGTGTGTGTGTGTGTGTACATGTTACTATCACTGCCCTCACTATTGCTTTGCAGAGTTGTATTTTCAAACATTCCCACCCACATATGCTTCAGTGTCCATCCCAGATTTACTAAGGAAGCATCATCAACAACAAAACGGATGGTGTTTTTTTTAATGCTGAAGTTGGGTTTTATGATTGTTATTTTTTTGCTTTAGAATAAAATACTGAGAGCATTTGCACCAAGACAAATTCCTTGTGAGTCCAATCACACTTGGCCAATAAAATAATTCTAATTTTAATTCTAAAAAAAAAAGAACCAGTTTCCCTCCGTTGTGCATTTTTTCCCACTACGTGAAGGAAAAGCGACATGGAATGCAGTAGAACTGTCCAGTTTTTCTTTGTGGAAAGAGGCGGTTATTGCTAATTATATCTCGGATGTCCCCAGAGAATTCAGCCAAAAACGAAGGCCTGTGAATAGTTCAGTTTTATGGCGTTTGCACAGAAGTCACTGCTTTTGGAGATTGTGCTGGTGTGCAGTTGCCTTTGTGTAACAAAGCCTTTTTACCCAACTGGAGGCTGCACATGGGAGGCTCTTCAATATTATGTCTACAGGTTGTGTACTGGTTACATAATGCCATGCAAAGCAAAAAAAATGATGACACAACCCCAGAGTTTTTGAGGAAATGGCGTGGTTGTTCATTTTAGTGCTTCTAGTGGTTCTATGCATGTTCAGTGTACTGCTTGGAAAACACACACACACACTGGCACAGTGGCTCAATGGTTAAAACACTGGGCTTGTTGGCTGGAAAGCCAGCAGCCTAAGTTTGAGACCCGAACACCCTGTGGTGGGGTGAGCTCCCATCCTCTCCTCAGCTCCAACCTAACAGTTCAAAAGCATGCAAATGCGAGTAGATAAGTAGTTATCACTTCGGTGAGAAAGTAATAGCACTCTGTGACATCATGCTGGTCACGTGACCATGGAAATGTCTTCGGGACAGCGTTGCCTCATTGGCCTTCAAATGGAAATAGGCACCATCCCCTAGAGTCGGCAATGACTAGTGGAGTAAAATCCACAGGGACTCCTTTTTTTAATGTATGCATATACTGTGTATGTGTGTGTGTGTCTGTATAATTAGTGTTGTATATCAGTGATTGTAGATGCCATACTTAAACTTTATAATGGGACATTCCTAGAGAGAATGGTTCCTCACACACATGAACACTTTCCAAATGTTGCTGGGAACTTTGAACTTTATTTTATGAAATAATAATTCATTTTATTCTGATACTTTCTTCTGTAAACCTTTGCATTCTTTTTTTTTCTTCTTCTGCACTTTGCTGCTCATGGAGCCTTAAGATTTTCTGTTACTTCATTAAAAATATATGCATGTGCATGCTGTTCCTTGTGCTAAAAGATTCCAATTTACAAGAGCATAGAAACAATACTGCAAGATAACACACAATTAACAAGGGGAGCTGGTAGTCGAGGAAGCCTACACAAAATGATTATTTTTTAAAAAAGTTAACAGATAGATGGTAGTGCTAGGGCAGCCATGCAGACAAATTAATTCATTTGATTGGAAAGCTAAATACAGTGTAAACTTGAAGTCTACCTGAAGGTGGGAATAGACCTCCATCTGCAAATAGTCATCCCCTTTGTCTAATTTCTGTAGAGATTCTTAGTCATCCAGGTCATGGTTGTCCCAAAAATGCTTTTTCAGGAGGCAACTGGACTTCCTCGTTTTTTCTTTTGAATGCGAATCGAAACATCTTCATAAGAAAAAACCAATTCCAGTTGTCTCCTGAAAAAGCACTTTTGGGACTTAGTCTAATTTGTGTAGGAGAGGGCTATCTTGTAGGCGTTTGCCCATATGGTCAGATCTTCAACATTTTGCCATCACACAATAGCTCCTTTGTGAATAGATTGGAGGATTCTGCCACTGAAATTTATGCATGAGGTTCAGCAGATATCTGTACCTTCAATTGTCTGTTCTATCCCTTCTGCTAAATGATGGAAGCTGTCTACTTTAGCTTAAACTCAAAATGCCCCATTAATTAATGATCCTGCACTTCAGAAATCTGCAATTTAATTTAATTTAATTAATTTAATTATGAGATTTATATGCCACCCTATCTCCCTAAGGACTCAGGGCAGCTTACAATACTAAAAAACACATAATACAAATGTTAAAAATAAATTAAACCCAAGAAAATCTCATAATCATAAAAGCTAAAACATTTGACACCCATTAAAAACCCTCCCCCCCCCATATCAGTCCGGGTAGGCCAGTTGAAATAGCCAGGTTTTTAGGCCACGGCAGAAGGATCGGAGGTCCGGGGCCACCCAGAGCTCCAGGGGCAGCTGATTCCAGAGGGCGGGCGCCCCCCACAGAGAAGGCCCTATTCCTGGGGGCCGCCAGCCAACACTGCCTAGCTGACGGCACCACCAAGAGGCCCTGCCTGTGGGAGCGCACTGGGCGTCGGGAAGTCGTTATCGGCAGCAGGGTTTCCTGCAAGTATCCCGGTCCAATGCCATGAAGGGCTTTATAGGTCAACACCAGCACCTTGAATCTATCTTATAATTCATCTTTCTGAATTCTGAGTTAATCCCTTCCACATTGGATATATGGAAGATGAAAAAAAAATTCCTTGGCATTCTCAGATCAAAAGGCTGTTTCCGGTCTTTCATATATTGGTTTCTGGACTTCATTCTACTGAGCCACTTGAATTTTGCTGGATGTCTCTGTTCTTGGTCTTGACAGCAACAGAATGAAGAGTTTGTGGTGACTTAACAAATCAATTTTATTATCCCAGAAGGTTTTTTTTATAAATATTATCTGCATTCATCTGATGAACTGGGTGCAATCCTATAGTTGTAGGGAGGTAAGGAAAGAGGTGGTGAATATATGAAGGATTATTTTTGTTAACTAGGAGCTATGGAAACATTTTTTAAAAATGTAGTAAATGCTTAAAAGCAGAACCAGGAAGAAGAGCAAAGCAAAGGAAGTACAAGCTGTAAAAAAATTGAAATGCCAAAGTAGATTAGAACTGCATTTTAAAGTATCTTGAATAATTTATGACTTCAGAACCATTGTAACAATCAAGTTAGTATCAGGGAGTAACTTAGTACAATATGAATTGTAAATCAGAATGAGAGCTAATCAAGGTTTCTATATCACCTAAAAATTACATCTGTATTTAATAAATCAAGCAAAAAGCTAACAATGTATGTAAAAACCCAAACTTTGTATGTATTACAAGTCTGTATGTAGAATTACAGTCCATAGATGGCTTCCAAGTTGAATTAAATTCTGTTTCAGGGTTTTTCTTCTTCAAATTTTATTTTTGACAAGTGACGCATAATCCTACAACTTATTTTGGCATTCTATTAAAGAGGGAATTATGTGTGATTTCCAGTAAAAGATTTAAAGTATCCTAGCAACGGTCATCATAAACAAAGCCAACTTGGTATACTTTGTAGTGATGTATGGTTTTGGTGCTGTTTAACTGAAGGACATCTGCTAATAAAGCGAATTCAGCCTTAAGATTTATTTCATTTTAAAATAAACTGCCTTCCAGAATGGTTGAGCTTTACAACATTGTCCCCAGATACTAAAAAGAACCACAGACCTTTGCAAGCTACTTGGGTCATTGAGAATTAGATGGCATAAATGCTTTGTTGTTATAATATTACATTTCCAAAAGTTTCCAGAAAATGAGTAAACCATTTTGTTAACCATCAGGGGAGTAATAGTTCAGTGTAAAATAACTTGATAAATTTAATATTTATCTTTCACCCCTTTGTGGTGGTAAATTTATGATTTATTTTCCAGCAATATATTTCATTGTTATACATTAATTATTCTGTTTCAATGGTGCCATCCATTTAAAAACCGCATTAGCAGACCACAGCTCTTCCATCACTATTTCCTCAAGTTGAAAAGCTTGCGAAAATTTAAACTTGCATCTAAATCCATTCTGAGCCATGCAGGCTGAAAATGGGTGACTTTGGCCCCATCACTCTCAACCCACTGAGTAGCTGTTGGAGACAATCCCAACAATACGAAGGGAAGTCCCACGGAAGCTACGTTCAGCTCCTAACAAATATGGTTGAGCCACGGACTGTATTGATTGAGTGCCTGCTTGCAACCCCACCAACTATGGCTGGTCCCACTCCTGCTGGAGGAGCTTTGCACATAAGTAGACTGACACACTTTCAAGCTTCCTTGTAAAGAAAGAATCCCCAGTCTTGGCAACTTTACAACTTGTGGACTTCGATTCCCAGAATTCCTCAGCCAGAATGTCATAGAAATTGTCAAGGTTGGCAACTCCTGTTGCAAAGGACTGGGGAGCCATTTGAATGTCTGGCATATCAGTCATTTATGAACAGATAAACAAGAGATAGAGTATCCCAAAGGTGCTTTTTCAGGAAGCAACTGGACTTTCTTGTTTTTTTTCTTTTGAAGATGTTTCACTTCTTATCCAAGAAGCTTCTTCAGCTCTTGACAGGATGGTGGGGAATGGAAGGATTTATATTCCTTGCAGACAGCTGGTCATTTGCATCCTTTCAGAGCAAGGGTCTTCAAACTTGGCAAGTTTAAGACTTGTGGACTTCAACTCCCAGAATTCCTGAGCGAACATGACTGGAGGAGGAATTCTGGGAGTTGAAGTCCACAAGTCTTCAAGCTGTCAAGGTTGAAGACCCCTGTTTTAGAGGGTCGTTGAGGCCACTTGAAGGTTTATCTGTGTCCTCGGGGCCATCTGAGTACTGCTCCTGGTTCCTGTAGTCTTGCAATTTTTTCCCTCTGGAAATCCATTCCTACTCCCACACTATTCCAAGGGTGTTCATCCCAAATTGTATAGCTAAAAGTCTATAGAGATTCTCAGTCATCCAGAGAAAAAGAACCTCCATGACTTGGATGACTGAGAATCTCTACAGACTTTAAGAGATAGAGTAAATTCTCTCTATGGGTGCTGAACAGGAGATAGTTCCTGGTTTTTTTTCCTGCATAAGCAGCCTATGCACTAGATTGAACGGTAAGCAAAATATTTTACTAAAAACCAAATGGAGCTGTGTGGTTGAATCAGGAATTAGGTTGGGCCCTTGTGGTTCCAAATTCAGAAAAAATACAATTTAATACAAGAAATAAAGTAGACATGCTCAACGGTTCTTCTTGATACTTTTAATTTGCACTTAAATTGGGCCAATCTTTTTCAACAAAGACTTCTAACAATATGAAACCTATTTTTGTTACAACATACCTTTTGATGGGCGATGGCTTCGTTTCAGTGGTTCTATAAAGTGTTGCTTCAAAATACACACCCATCCCTCCACCTCTGATTGTTTGAGTGTCATTTATTGTTCTGTGTTTTTAGTTGTGAGCCGCCCCGAGTCTTCGGAGATGGGGCGGCATAAAAGTTCAAATATAAATAAATAAATAAATAAAGTCGGCAAACAGAATAGCCAGCAGGGAAAGGAAGTGCAGGTGGCTGCAGCTGGGATAAATATCTGGAGATAATGGTAATTTGTAACACAGGTAGTTGGGTGTGATACAGATATTCCTTGGATGGTAAGGTGATTTTTAAAATGATGACCCAGATGTTTAAGGATTTGCAGGTGGGCGGGTAGGTAGATTTGGATGGATAGATATAGTTTGTTAGATCTGTATAGACTTGTCTAGATAGATTGATACTAGATTTAGATTGATAGAGTTGTACAATGAATGGATAAATTTATGTAGACAGGTTTAGAGCGATAGATTTGTATAGACAGATTTGTGTAGGATGGATGTAGATAGATGGATAGATGGATGGATGGATAGATGGATGGATGATGGATGGATAGAGCTATCATACATAGAGAGAGAAATGTTGGTAACAGATAGATGGAATCAACTATCACAACTCTTTGCTTGGTTTGGAAAAGTTTTTTTTTTTAAAGATTTGTTTTGCATATTATTCTATTCAGTATCGGAAGATGGGTATGACCCCTAAGACTTCTTTTTTCAATGTTAAAGTTCCAGGAAGACCGTCCCTCTCTTGTCTTCTCCTAAGAGTTAATAACAACGAGACTTCTCTCCCTCCCTCCCTTCCTCCTCCTCTCCTAACACTGTTGGGTGCAGACAGCCTTCCTCCTAACGTTCCCCGCTCTCTGTGCTTTGAGAGAGCCTGAGCAATTGGCCCCGTTTGGGAAGCTTGGCCAGGGAGCCAAGTACATTTAAGCCTTCCTCAAGCAGGAAATGGGAATTAATGCGCCGCATTTCTCATCCTGTGGTTGAAAATTCTGCTGCTGGGAAGAAGCGGCAGCTGTGCGGAGCTGCTGCTGCTGCTGCTGCTCTTCCTCCTCCCGAGAGAATTTAAAATGCAGGTTTTCCAATGTTGTCTTGGGGAAATGGTACTCTCAATATTTAT
The DNA here is from genome assembly GCA_009733165.1 of Naja naja. Classification (NCBI taxonomy): domain Eukaryota; kingdom Metazoa; phylum Chordata; class Lepidosauria; order Squamata; family Elapidae; genus Naja; species Naja naja. Next base: position 216,250,054 of record CM019150.1, on the reverse strand, counting down.
CTCAAAGCCTTTATTATGTGCAAGCAAACAGTGGGTAGATAGAAATGTGGAGGGTTTTTTTTCTTTTTGGTTTGGATGGGGTGGAAGTCTTGAGAAGGTTCGGTGGCTGAGTTTTGCAAAAGCCGGTCGGGGTGTGTGTGTGTGGGGGGAAACACATTGGGATAGAAAGAAGAGGAATGTAATAACATTTCTCTTACTCAAAGCCTCCTTCTCCCCGCCCTTCCTCCCCCTTAGCAGCATTTCCTTTGCTTCTGCTAATGGTTCTAATTCCTCCGCTCTCTGGCCGGCCCTGCTCTCTTGAAACCCCTGATCCAAAACCACGTTTCTTTCTCTTCCTTCAGAAACCCGACGTGAGGCTGTCCAGAGGGAGCATTGATCGAGAGGATGGAAGTCTCCAGGGCCCGGTAAGCACACACGTCCCGCACCCATCGAACCAAACGCTGCTTTTGATTTTTGTCTCACTTTTACCGTTTTATTAATTTATAATATGACCTACAAAAAGAATACAGACTTGAATGAGAAACTGCTGGCGAGCTTCTACCGCTGCACCATACAGAGTATCTTAACTTCCTGCACCTCTGTATGGTTTGCCAATTGCACAGTGGCAGATGGGACAGCGCTCCAGAGGGTTAATGTCATTGCCCAGAACATCATGGGTTGCCCTCTCCCCTCTTTGGAAAAGCTTTAGAGCTCCCGCTGCCTGAAGAAAGGTCAAAACCTTCTCAAAGATCCATCTCATCCTGGGCACCCTTTATTTTTTTACACTATTACCAACTGGCAGATGGTACAGGATAATAATAAAAACAAGGGCAAATAGGCTGAAGCACAGCTTCTATCCCAGGGCAGTAGCTCTTTTGAATTCTGCTGTATAGTGCAGTGTTGGTGTGGTGTCAGGGGTTTCTGGTTCAATGTGTGGAGGGTGAAGGATGTGTGTTTGTGTTTATTTTCATGGTCATGATGTGCACTGAAGATGGTGTTTGATTTCGTTGTAGGAGATGCAATGACAATAAAGTAAAGTAAACTAAATAAAAGCAAATATTAGGGAAATTAGGAAAGGAAAAGGGAAGTGGGTAGTGGGGGAAAGGAAGGGAAAAAGAAAGATAAAACAGGCATTTGTGTTTTTTCTTCCTTAATCAAAACAGTCGATTGAGCCATCTCTGCTAACACCCATCAGTTTTTGTAGCCATTCATCCATTTGTGGGGATTGAGGTGACCTTCCATTTCTGTGTGTAAAGTCGTCTTGCTGCTTTTGATTTTTCTCGATGGGGATTGAGGTTCCCCTTCCCATCTGCTGTCAGGAGATGAATTCTGATTTGCTTCAGAAATGTGATTATATTTCCCTGAAACACTTCAGGAGGCTCAGCTGTTCCCCACAACCTCACCGGGAGTAACTTCTTGTCCTGCTGCCTCTGGAACGGATGCGTTCTTGCCTTGCATGTGGTGCTTTCGTTACTTTCTTAATAAAATAAAATTATTTTTGAGTCTCCTCAGTGGATGAGGAAGATGGCGTGTTGCTGCTCTGTTCCCCAGTGGCTGTTCAGAAAGCCAACACAGAATCAGTTTCCAATGTTGGGGATCCAAGCCCACAAATGTTGTGGCTTGCTCAATTTTCAGGGATTGGAAAGGAAGGTAAAGAAAACCTTCTGGCTTTGGCTCTATGCAGTTTTAGCAGACAAGCCGTGGTTTGTTAGTAGATAATTATGCTGGTCCATGATGGTAATGAAGATTTGGTTTTTGTTAGTACCGTTAATCCTCGATTTACAACCAATTAGCTAAGTAACTTTGCCCCATTTTATGACCTTTTGTGCCACAGTCGTTAAGTGAATCACTGCAGTTGTTAAGTTAGTAACACGGTTGTTAAGTGAATCAGGCTTCCCCATTGATTTTGCTTGTAAGGAGCTCTCAAAATCCCATGATCCCCAGGCAGCGGCAACTGTCATAAGTACGAATTGGTTGCCAAGCGTCCGAATTTTGATCATGTGATTATGGGGAGGCTGCAACATTCATAAGTTAGTAATCATCTATAATCTATAATCATCTATAAGTCCCTTCATGGCTTAGGTCCGGGGTATTTGCGGGAGTACCTGCTGCTGGCAACGGTTTCCCAGCGCCCCGTGCGCTCCCACAGACAGGGTCTCCTCAGGGTGCCGTCGGCCAGACTGTGTCGGCTGGCGACCCCCAGGGGGAGAGCCTTCTCTGTGGGTGCACCCACCCTTTGGAACCAACTACCTGTGGAGCTTCGATTGGCTCCTGACCTTCGATCCTTCCGTCGCGACCTAAAAGCATGGCTTTTTCAATCGGCCAATCTGGACTGAAGGGTTTTTAAAATTATTTTAATCATTTGTGAGTTTTAATTATTTTAATGTGTAATTGGGGTTTCGTTCTTGTTTAATAGTTTTTTTTTTAAATTTTGTACTCTGGTGTTTTATTGTTGTAAGCCACCCTGAGTCCTTCGGGAGATAGGGCGGCATAGAAATCCCATAATTAAATTAAATTAAATTAAATTAAATTTTAAGTGTGAAAAACGGTCACAAGTCACTTTTTTCCTGTAACTTTGAATGGTCACTAAATGAACTGTTGTAAATCGAGGACTTGCCTGTAGATAATGCAAAGCAAATCTCTGGCATTTTGCTAGGAAGGCTCTTGGAAAGAAACAGCCCTACTTAGCCGGATCTTAATGTTTACAGTGTGTCCTCGTGTTTTTCAACCATGTACTTATATTGCCAGAGGGGCGGGGTTTCTCTGGTGGAACCTGGCCAGGTGTGTGCGCTTCAGGTAAGAATGCTGGCAAGGAACTATCCATTGTGAAGAGAGTCCCTCGTGACACTGCTTAAAGCAGGGGGTCCTCAAACTTGGCAACTTTAAGACTTGTGGACTTCAACTCCCAGAATTCTGGGAGTTGGAAGTCCACAAGTCTTAAAAGTTGCCAAGTTGGAGACCTCTGGCTTAAATGGAGGGCTTACACCCGTTCCAGAGGACAAGGCTGTCCAGAACTGAAGTCCAAAAGGGAATTTAGTTGTAAAACACGGGGCACAAACCCACACAAAGGTGCCAGAAATGTATAGGTGGCTTCATTCGAGGCTAAAGCCTGTTCAACAACTGGAAGCACAATGAGATGCTTTAGGTCGACCAGTCCCAAGAATTACTGGTTTAAAAAGAACAGTGATTTTTTCTCTCTTTATCAATGTGTATGAGAGAGGGGCGTGGAGGAAGAAGGAAGCAGAGGGCAAAACACAAAGAGAGTTGGAAGCAGAATATATAACATTGCCAGGAACTCTTGTAAAATTTGGTGAATAAAGCACAACGGCGGTACAAGAAAGGGAACTGTTTGCCTGAATTCCTCCTCCTTCTTGCTACTATTTTCTGAATTTTTTGCAGTGGCATTTGCACATGTTGTTGCTGTAATTCATTTGCATCACGTCCCACCTTTTCTTTGAAAGTTTGAGGTGTCATAGCTGGGGAGGCCCCTAGTTTTATCACTGTCACAGCCATCACACTGGTTCTGATGCTGCTTGTAGCCTGTTTAATTCTTGGGAAAGTATTCCTGTGAACCTTTATGGAAAGTGCACCTGCGAGTTTATTTTCTTTACTCCCTTTCATGGTTCAAAATGCTGAGAGAGCTGAGCTAAGATGTGTGACTTGAAGTTCGCAGTGATTCAGGAGTGAAATACTTCCTCAACCATTATTTCTAGATTGTCACTTTCAAACTTTGAATTTTTTTTATCCATCCTGTGGGTATTTCCTCTGTTCCATTGGGTTTTTTTTTCTTAAAGCCCGCATATACTCTTGAGAATTAATTCTAAGAGTGCTTTTAGATCAGCTAAGCAGCTAGTTAGAGTATGTTGAACAAATCAGCACAATGAATTATTTTTCATTAACCCATGGAAGCAGTTTTTCAGGCAATTTATAACTTGGCCTTTATTTGAAACATTTATTCGTTTGTTTATATTTTATTTGAGACCCCGTTTCTAAAAATGTGAATATCCAAATTCTTTAGTACTTTGCTCTGACAGATTCAAGACTCTAGATTTAAGGAATATGTTTTCTGCTTGGCAGATTGCTTTATTTTTGAAATCAAAAGGCCTATTGCTGATTTTGTGTAACCATGCTTTTCCCAACAATTAAATTAGCAAAGGCAAAAAATTAACTCTGCTAATATACTTTTTATAAAGGCGAAAGGCAAGCATGCTTTCGCAAGAATTAAACCATCATCAGTACTCATAAGTGTCATTCTCCTTGTTGATCAATAATAGAACAAATTTTTATTTGGTTTGGCAACATGTTTTAAAAATCCCAAAGGTGCTTTCCCCCCCCCAAAAAGACAACTAGACTTTCTTAGTTTTTTCTTTGAAGATGTTTCACTTCTCACCCAAGAAACGTCTTTAAAACAGATTATTGAGAATCACCATAGGCATGCTTTAAGCATATGATAGTATTTCAGTTCAGCTATAAAGCATTACAAATAAATAATCCTGGGCTTGTTTGTTTATTTCTGTTTTGTTGTATGACTGAGCAGTAATTACTATGAAAAATCTGTTAAACAATATAGTATAAGAGCTTTCCCAACTACGCTTTACCAATAATTCATCTTCTTAAAGTCTTCAGTATTTTGGGGTGGAGGTCATTTGAGTAAGGATAGCCAGAATATATCAGGACAACACAGATAGGTTATGACATAAAAGAACTGGTTGTCTCTTATGAAAAAAAAGAGATAAAAGTATAAATGAAGTATAAAAACTTAATTGTTTTTCTCTGAAATTGAAGAGCAACAAGAGGAGGCAAATATGTTGAAAAAGCTGGATGTTTGTTGTGGGGGATTTAGCTGGAAGGGGGTTGGATTGTTTATAAACTTTTTGCATGGTTAATTAGATTAATTTTAATTTTTTGCAGGCCTCTAACCAGCACATTTATCAGCCTGTGGGCAAACCAGGTAAGTAAGTCACAATGTAAATTTTTAGTCTCTCCCTTCCCTTTCCTTTTTGGGAAAAGACACCATTTTAAGAAGCAGAATAGTTGAATAGCGAGTTTATTTAATGACACTCAGGAGTAACACATGAGTTTCAAGTCTTCCATCTCCAACCAGAGCTGATTTGAGGACTCAGGTTTCTTTCTTTCTTTCTTTCTTTCTTTCTTTCTTTCTTTCTTTCTTTCTTTCTTTCTTTCTCTCTCTCTCTCTCTCTCTCTCTCTCTCTCTCTCTCTCTCTCCTCCTCCTTGATTCCGTCCATTTCAAAGGGCATTTTAATAAAATATTAAGTCTCTACATGTCTTTAACTTGGGAGATGTTAAAAAATCCTAGAGGCTCAGGGACAAGATACTAATGGTCTAAGCAAGTTGGTGGTAGATAAGTGTCAAAGGAATTCAAGGTGGGCCGGACAAAGATCTTTTGTGGGCGCGAAGGGACTCAAGACTGATGACGTGTTTGACCCCTCCTCCCTTGGCTTCCACCTGGTCATCTCCTGCAGTCTCGGCCTTATCAGACCCAACGTCTTTTCTTCCTAGATCATGCTGCCCCACCCAAAAAGCCACCACGCCCCGGAGCTCCCAGCCACTTGGGCAGCCTTGCCAGCCTCAACAGCCCCGTGGACAGCTACAACGAAGGGGTTAAGGTACAGCACTGCTTGGAGGGCTTGTTCGCTAGTCATCCAGTTGGATGGATCTGTTAGTTGCGTTGAAGAGGGTTTCTCAACCTCAACTTTAAGATGGGTGGCCTCCCAGCCCCAAAATTCCCCAAAACTAAAACCTATTATGTTAGGGACAGATACTTTAAAACATTTGGAGCCATAAAATGGTGGTTATGTTGGCATCACCATTAGGAAACCCCAAGCGCCACCCCATATGTGTGCTGCTTTGTATAACCCCCTCAACCCAGGAACACTTCTTTGCTCATCCAGCTGTTCCAACCTTTCAGTTGGGTTTTCTCCAAACTTAACCTTGGAGGGCTGAAGGACCTCTTCTATGGCTACAGCAGCCCCAGCTGAAAGGAAGAAGCCGTGTTGCTTTTCCAGTCACGGCTTGGAAATGGTTGGGACTAAAACTCCCCCAGTCTTCTTCCTTGCCCAGCCCCAACTAGGAACTTGCTGCCACTACCCCATGAAGCTTGCTTGGCTCTTTGCGCTAGCCACAAACTTACTCCTTTCGGTGAGATTTTTCCACGCCTGCCATCCTGCTTCTTATCTCTGCCTGGTTATGACTAAAATGGCCACAGCAGGTCACATCTTCTAACTTAGCTACAATTAACCACGTTTTTTTTTTAAATTGCCTAGCCTTTATTATTTTTTTATTATTTTATTAGACTTGTATGCCACCCTTCTCCCAAAGGACTCAGGGTGGCGAACATATAAAAAGACATATATTTACAATAAAAAGATATTAAATAAAGACAAGTCTAAATTACAAGAAACATTAAAAACAATTAAAATTACAATAATAAACAATACTATTAAGACAACCCGCCCCCCAGGTCAATCCAGGCCGGCCTGCTGAAACAGCCACGTCTTCAGGTCTCGACGAAAGGAGCGGAGATCAGGGGCCAAACGAAGATCCGCCAGGAGCTGATTCCATAGGGCGGGCGCTCCCACAGAAAAGGCCCTAGCCCTGGGAACCGCCAGCCGACAATGTATTCCCAGGAGGCCCCTCCTGTGGGAGCGCATGGGGCGATCGGAGTGTGATGCTGGCAGGAGACGTTCCCGCAAGTACCCTGGACCCAAGCCATTTAGGGCTTTATAAGTTGTTACTAACACCTTGAAGGAAACCCAGAAGGCAACCGGCAACCAATGCAAGCCGCGCAGAGGAGGTGTAACATGGGAGTATCGGATACCCGATCACAGCCCGCTGCCGCATTCTGCAACAGCTGCAACCTCCGAGTAATCCGCAAGGGTAGCCCCATGTAGAGAGCGTTGCAGTAGTCGATTCTGGAAGTGACGAAGCATGGGTGACTGTTCAAGGGCATCTTGGTTCAGGTAAGGGCGGAGCTGGTGAACCAGCCGAACCTGGGCAAAAGCCCCCCTGGCCACAGCTCCCACTTGCTGCTCCAAACTGAGCTGTGCATCCAGGAGGACACCCAGATTCCTTGCCCTATCCACGGGGTAACACCTCCCCCATGACCAAAGATGGCACATCCACTGAACACCGAGATGCCGGTAAGAACAGCCACTCAGTCTTGGCCGGGTTGAGCCGGAGTCTGTTACTCCCCATCCAGGCCTGCACCGCCTCCAGGCACCGGGACATCACCGAGAGAGCATCACTGATCTGGTCTGGGGTGGAGATATACAACTGGGTATCGTCTGCATATTGATGATACCTCACCCCAAAACCACGGATGATCTCGCCCAGCGGTTTCATGTAGATATTAAACAGGAGAGGTGAGAGAACGGACCCCTGGGGCACCCCACAAGTGAGGGTGAAACTGTTTGAAACTGTTCTGGAAATGATTCCTTAGGGCAGGGGTCTCCAACTATTTTGGCACCCGGGACCAGTTTTGTGAAAGACAATTTTTCCACAGGATGGATCCTCCTCCTCCCTCCCTCCCTCCCTGGAAAATCCTACCCCCTTCGAGCACTGATGATGTTACTTAGTTGAGTAATGAAACATCAGCAAGAATACAAGCTCAGAGAGCACCAAGGACCCCACTATTCATTCAGCTACTAACCTTCTTGTCTCTCTGTAGAGATAAGCATGAGTACAGTATTTAGGCTGGGGCACTGCAGCAGGTTGACTTCCTCTAGACTTCAAGCTCAAATGGAATTTAAAAAACCTCTTTAAGTTTATTTTCTCAACGAAAATAAGCTTCTGACTCGAGCACCCTAGTCTTTCCCAAGAGTTCTGTTCTCATTGAGGGCTGAAAATAGAAATTCTCATTAAGTGAAATCTATTTTAGAGCTTCCAGGGGTGGGGAGGGCAGCTTTAAAGGATGGCCCAGTTTATTCCCATCTGTGGGATTCAGTGAAACAATTGATAAGGAATTTGGTTAAAAATAAAAAAATAGGGCTGAGCCATTTTCTCTCTCTGGATCAGGGATGCCCAATCTTGGCATCTTGGTTTGTGGACCTCAACTCCCAGAATTCCCCAGCCAGCATGGCTGGCTGGGGAATTCTGGGAGTTGAGGTCCACAAGTGTTCTGACCCGGCTCCCAAACACGACAAACCCTCTGTAGTTAAACAAATGTTCCCTTTATTAGGAGCACCAGCAGCCCTGGCAAAAAGTCTCTCTCTCTCTCTCTCACCGCTGGCTAACAACTCTGTCTGGCAGGGAGATGAATAGTTGTCTGGCACTCCTATTCATCTCCGCCCCCCCCTCCCCTTTTATCCCCAGAGCTAGGATGGGGCTTCGTTTGCAGCCGTGGCTCTTCTGTCCCAAGGACCGGCCCATAGATTTCCACTGCTCTCCTCTCCTCTGCCTTCTGTGCATCCGCATGTCAGGCACTGGACACAGCTGTCCCTCCTCTTCCTCATCAGCCACCTCTCCAGACCTGGGGGCTGTTGACTCTCCATCTGAGTGCTGGCGGTTGGCCCAGGCTCCGCTCTCTCTCTCTCTGCCAGCTCCATTCTGTCTTCCCCCTCAGTGCTCCCAGGTTGCCTTGATACTGATCCTGACTCCCAGACCTCCTCCTCTGATACGACTGCTGGAGGGGCTGGTGGCCGACAGTCCACAACAAAGGTTGCCAAGTTTGGACATCCTTGCTCTGAATGTTCTGAGGCTTTCTTGGTGCTCAGATTAGTCACATGAACTGCTACGCACACCGATACCCCTGCCAGTGGGCCGTGGTGGATACGCGACAACAGTGGCCCTGGACGGGGAAGCGGCAGACTGGGTAGCGGATCTGTACAGGGGAATGAACCCTGCTGGTTTCTCTGCAGAAAGACCGATGCTACAAAGTTTGAGCTGAAATCTAAAGTTCCTGTAGAAGTGGCTTTAATATAAGGCAGGGGTCCCCAAACCTGGCAACTTTAAGACTTGTGGACTTCAACTTCCCAGAATTCTGGGAGTTGAAGTCCACAAGTTTTAAAGTTGCCAAGTTTGGGACCTCTGATATAAGGGATGAAAGGCCCTGCTATAAGTTTAAGTTTAAGTTTATTTGGACTTATTGGCTGCCCTCTCTCCCAAAGGACTCAGGGTATACATAAAAACAGGCAATACAAAAGTTAAAATAATTTTAAAAAATATTAAATGAGCACCAAATAAACATTCAAATTAAAACCCCGATCCCCTGTCAGTCCAGGCCAGATTGTAAAAATAACCATGTTTTAAGGTCGCGGCAGAAGGAGCGGAGATAGGGGTCAGGTGCAATTCAAGGGGCAGTTGGTTCCAGAGGGTGAGCGCTCCCACAGAGAGGGCCCTCCCCCTAGGGGCCACCAGCCTACAATGTTTAGCTGACGGCACCCCCAGGAGTCCCCGTCTGTGGCAGCGCACTGGGCGATTGGTATTTGTTGACAGCAGGAGACGTTCTTGCAAGTACCCCGGAGGGACCCAAGCCATATAGGGCTTTGTAAGTTGTTACCAGCACCTATAGAATACAAGCCCTCCCTAGTACTCCAGACTATCTCTTCTGGTTTCTGATTGCGAGGCTTAAGAATGACTCCTTTAAGAGAAGACATGAAGTCGTGCTGCTTTGTCCTTCTAGTGTTTTATTCCAGCTTTTCCAGGTCCTCCTCCTTGGGAATATCTAAAACCATCTGTTTTAACAGGGGAAAAAAAGGATTTTTAAAATCTGCCAAGCTAAACAGAAACTTTTTTTTTCTGGAATGTTTAGTTCATCAAAAACTGTTGCTGCTAGACCGAAGGCAAAAATATAAAAATAAAAATCTGCTTTTCATTCTTCCATATTCTTCCACAGCAAGAGGTTCAAAACTTGTAAACGTTATATGGTTTTATTTTTTTTTAAGTTGAATGAATGTGAAACTGGATAAACATACGAATACAGAGAATCAAGCAGCTATGTTAAAACCATCTTAAAACCACAGTTTGCCAATAGTCAGAAGGAATCTGGTCTGACCTTTTCAGGCAGATTTTACAGGCAGTCCTTGACTTATGACCACAGTTTGAGTCCAACATGTCCGTTGTTAAGTGAGACATTTTGTCAGGGTTCCAAGTAACATACCCATAGCAAACAAAACTCTAGGAGGCAGGCAATTTCCTCAAAGAATAGGTTTATTGGATATGCCATATTGGCACAGGCTGGTGGAAAACTGACTCTGAATATTCCCGCAGTTTTCCACCTAATTAAAAGGGAAAATTTGTCACTTCTCAAAACAATCAGTCACATGGTCCAATCATGACATGGTCCAGTTGCTAAGTGACTGCAGTCCCCTCCTTCGAGCACCTGCAGGAATGGCCTTGGTTCCCACGAGAAAAGTATTTTGCTTTGGCTGCAACACCCCAACTATCTCTATTCCCTCTATTCTCTCGTGTGTGAAGCATTGAAGTCTCAAACTGGCCTCAGTCAGGCCAGCTTCAGGGTTGGCCCATTTGCTAAGTGAAGAGCCTTGGTAGTGCAGGCTGTTAAATGCCTAGCACTTAGTCTCATTTGCCTGCAATTAGTGCAGGCTCGAATCCCACCAGGCTCAAGGTTGATTCAGCCTTCCATCCTCTTGGGGTAGGTAAATTGAGGACCCAAGATTGTTGGGGGGAATAAGCTGACTTTGTAAAAATGCCGCTTAGTAATAAGCAGGCATATACAATGGAATGAAGGCTATTGCTGAGCACATTGGGTTGCGCTCCAAAAATTGTAAGCCGCCCTGAGTCTCCGGAGAAGGGCGGCATATAAATGTAATTAAAAAAAAATTGCCCCATTTTTCTTGCCCCAGGCATTAAGTGTATCACCGCAGTGGATAAGTTAGTAATCTGGTTGTGAAAGTGAGTCTGGCTTTCCCCATTGGCTTGGCTTGTCCAAAGATTGCAAAAAAGGAGAGATTCAACCTGGAAATAAGGAGAAACTTTCTGACAGTGAGAACAATCAACTAATGGAACAGAAGTTGCCTTTGGAAGTTGTGGGAGCATCATCACTTGAGACTTTCAAGAAGAGATTGGACTGCCATCTGTCAGAAATGGTGTAGGGTCTCCTGCTTGGGCCGGGAGGGGTTGGACTAGATGACCTACAAGGTCCCTTCCAACTCTGATTATCTGTTATCTGACCTTGGGACAAAGCAAAGGTCATAAGTATGAGTCAGTGTGCCAAGCCTCTGAGTTTTGATCACATGGTCCTTTGGGGATGCTGGAAAGGTCGTAAGTGTGAAAAATGGGGATAAGTCCCTTTTTTTCAGTGCCGTTATAACTTTGAACGGTTGTAAGTCGACGATGCCCTGTATTCAAAATCATCCCCTCTCATTTGTCAGTTTCAAAAAACCCCAAACAACCTCCATTGATGTTTTGGCTGGCCAAAGGATCTCTTCCCCCTCTACAACCTTTGCCAAGAGAACAACCAGCCTACCACTACCCAAGTAGCACCAGCTTTGTGGTGCAATGGCGTTGATTTCAGAAATTGAGTTTTTAAAATAAAAGAAAAAACTGCATTACAGATAATCAGAGTTGGAAGGGCCCTTGTAGGTCATCTAGTCCAACCCCCTGCCCAAGCAGGAGACCCTACACCATTTCTGACAAATGGCAGTCCAATCTCTTCTTGAAAGTTTCCGGTGAGAAAGCTCTCACAAACTCCTGAAAGCAACTTCTGTTCCATTGGTTGTCCTCGGTGTCAGAAAAATCTCTCCTTATTTCCAGGTTGAATCGCTCCTTGTTCAGTTTCCATCCATTGTTCCTTGTCTGGCCTTTGGGTGCTTTGGAGAATAGCTTGACTCCCCTTCCTCTCTGTGGCAGCCCCTCAAGTATTGGAAGACTGCTATCCTGTCTCCCCTGGTCCTTCTCTTCACTAGACTAGCCAAGCCCAGTTCTTGCAACCGTTCTTCATATGTTTTAGTCTCCAGTCCCCTAATCATCCTGGTTGCTCTTCTCTGCATTTTTTCTAGAGTCTAGTTTAGTCTACTTTTTCTAGTGCATTGAGCTGAGCAGATGAATGAAGTCTGGTGCCAAATGCGAGGAAACCCGAGCATTTGGACGGCCACCGGCTCGAATTTAAACCAAAAGCCTAGTAATTAGATGACTAAATATTTCCTTCCATCCAGTAATTCTCTCCCCAGCTCCCCACTTCCCTCTGTAAACAAATATGGACATTTCCTCTGCCCGGAACTTTTCTGCAGAAATTTTTTAGGTCCAGCAAAAAAAAAAATGCCCAGAACTTTCCTGTTTTGGAAGAAAAAAAAAAGACTCACTGATGGCTTGATTGTCCCTTTGCTTCTTGCAGGATGCACTTGCCATGCTCTTTGCATGTCTCTGAATTGAGGGTGGGGGAAGGGTTGCATGGCACAGAACCTCTTCTTAAAAAGGGGGGGGGCAGGGATGGGTGGGAGCTAAATGCACAGGGCCCAGCTGGATGCATTTGGGGGGTGGGGTCTCCACACAGGGGTCTCCACCCTTGGCAGCTTCAAGCCTGGCGGACTTCAACTCCCAGAACTCCCCAGCAAAGCAACGCTGGCTGGAGAATTCTGGGAATTGAAAATCCACCAGGCTTCAAAGTTGCCAAGGTTGGAGACCCCTGCTTTAACAGACCTCTTTTGCTGTCGCTTGTGTTTTTGTTTTTCCTGATTTTTGTTTTGTTTTGCTGCAGTTTATTAACATTGTCTTTTGTCTCTTCCTTTTTCTCGTGGTAAATGTCTTTAATTCCTCCTCAATCTCTGCTCAACACTAGCCATGGCGGGTAAGCACTCTTTCTCTCTCTCTCTCTCTCTCCTTCCCCTCTCTGCAGTGGGGCGAGGGACAGGTTGCATGAATGCTGATGGGGGGGGGAGGTTGTGGCGTGGCACAAAAATCTTGGCAGGTGCCCTTGTTTCGGCTGAAACCATCCCAGACCCCCCCCCAAGCAGTCAAGCCTTTCTCTGCTACCATCTTCAAAGGCTTGGAAAAATCCTCTTGCCAGGGAGTAAAAAATCTTCCAAAACATCCCTGCTAATTAGAGGTGATAGACGGTGTTTTTCGTTGCTGTCAATGGTGATAAAAATTAGACCCGGAAAGTAATCTAAGAACATTTTTATTTATAAAATAAAAAAAACCTACACGGAGCTACATGTTTGCAACCTAATCTCCACCAAGGTATATAGAAAAAGAACAAAGGAAAATATAACGGAAGTTACAGGAAGTGAAGTGAAAACTTTGTACACATGCGCAGTGGATCAAAACATCACAAGACTTTCTTATCTTATTACTATGGAGACAAGAGAACACAGTGCTGGCTAGCAGACACCTGCTTGCTATAATATGAGCTTAGAAGCTTGAACAGACAAACCCAAAAAACGCAGTGACAGTCTCTTCGGGAACCTTGGAAGTTAAAGTGTTTCCCTTTATAGGAGGATAGCAAAGGACAAGTCTTATGTCCCAAGGATGCTTTTCTTTTCAAGAGGCAACTGGACTTTCTGGTTTTCTTTGAAGATGTTTCACTTCTCAGTCAAGAAGCTTCTTCAGCTCTGACTGGATGGTGGGGAATGGAAGGATTGATATTCCTTGCAGACAAAGCTGGTCATTTGCATCCTTTTAGAGAGCCACTGAGGCCACTTGGAGGTTCATCTGTGTCCTCAGGGTCACCTGAGTTGTGCTTCTGGTTCCTGTAGTAGAACAAGGCTGTTCATCCCAAATTGTATAGTCTGTAGAAGTTCTCCGTCATCCAGGTCATGGTTGTCCCAAACCATTCTTTTGTTTTTCAAGAGGCAATTGGACTTTCTTGTTTTTTTTTCTTTGAAGACGTTTCGCTTCTTATCCAAGAAGCTTCTTCAGCTCTGACTGGATGGTGGGGGAAGGGAAGGATTGATACTCCTTGCAGACAGAACTGGTCATTTGTGTCCTTTTAGGGAGTCCTTGAGGCCACTTGGAAGTTTGTCTGTGTCCTCATCCAAGCGGTGCAAATAGTTCCTGTAGCCTGTGGCTTTTCTGGAAATCAGAGTTGGTGTGGAGTGTGGTGTGGAGTTCCTACTCCCACCCCATAGTGTAAAGTCTATGGAGAGTCATCTTTCAAAGAAAAAACCAGAAAGTCCAGTTGCCTCCTGAAAAAAGCACCTTTGGGACCACCCTGACCTGGAGGACTGAGAATCTCCATAGACCTTTAGCTATACAAGAATGGATTCCCAGGGGGAAAAAATTGCAGACTACAGGAACTATTAGCACTACTCAGGTGGCCCTGAGGACACAGATAAACCTCCAAGTGGCCTCAACGCCCCTCTCAAAGGATGCAAATGACCAGCTGTCTGCAAGGAATATAAATCCTTCGATTCCCCACTATCCAGTCAGAGCTGAAGAAGCTTCTTGGATGAGAAGCGAAATATCTTCAAAAGAAAAAACACAAAAGTCCAGTTGCCTCCTGAAAAAGCACCTTTGGGACCACCCTGACCTGGAGGACTGACAAATCCCATGGTATATTATTCTAAACGTCCCTGCTCTCACTGGCAGGACATTAAGTAGTCCTTGACTTGCGACTGTTCCAAACTTACGGCAGATGCTAAAAAGGCTCCTTATACCCTGAATTACATGTTCCGACATCTGCTCCACCCCCGGCTTTGCAATCACGTGACTGCAATTTGGGGCACTTGGCACCCACCAGTGTGGCAAATACCATTTGCAGCACCTGCAGTCACATGACCATGATCTACGAGACCACCAAAGCTCAGTGGTGAAACCTGTCTACCGTGCCTTCTCCACCGTATTAAAGTGAGGGCCATTCTTAAGCCCCCACTTTAATCTGGCCAGTCCTTCTCCAAATCCTTCTGAGGAGGAACCCTGCTTCCGTCCCGTCATTTGTCTGGAACAGGCTGCTACTCTGAAGAGGAAACAAGGAACTGACCGTATGAATTTGGGGGTGGGAACATCCTGTCTGCAAACAATGAACGTTTGTTGCCAAGGTGTGGCAGTACACACTTGCTCCAGCTTCTCTTCTCAAGGTGACACTGATTCATAAAAACCCCAGGGCAAGGGTGTCCAACCTTGGTCCCTTTAAGACTTGTGGACTTCAACTCCCAGAATTCCCCAGCCAGCCATGCTGGTGATCTACGGCAGGACGAGGGTTGCAGGCTGTTATTGGGGGGGGGGGCAGCTGAACCTTTTGCCAGGGCTGTGAAGGAGGAAGAGCAGTGTGTGTGAGCAAGACGCCTGTCCTTTAGGCATGTGTGTGGATGAACACATGTGCACACACGCACATACACAGAGTTTGTTCACGGAACCATCACTGCCTCTCATCTCCCAGAACTCTGCCCAACCTTAGGGTAGTTCTGGCTTAGTAGGAAGGAGAAAGCAAATTTTGTAGTGCCTATTTAAGTAGTAGTATTTTTGTGATAGTGGTGAATATCTGTAGCTCGGAATTAACTTGAGGGTGGAGATTTGTTCTCCAATCTTGGGGGTTTGTTTTCCAACATTTCGTTACCAGACTAGGTAACATCTTTAGTGGGGTTTAGGGAATCTCAATGTTCTTCTGTTTATAAGGGCTGTGGATTTATAAGGAGATGACTGCCTCCTTGTCCCCATCCCAAGACCTATTGACCACACCAAGCCCTTATAAACTGAAGAACACAGATACTGACACCCCCTAAACTCCACTGAAGGTCTTACTAGCCTGGTAACAAAACGTTTGGAAACCAACCCACAAGCTTTATAATTCTTTTATTGGCCAAGTGTGATTGGACACACAAGGAATTTGTCTTGGTGCAAATACTCCCAGTGTACATAAAGAAAAGATATATTCGTCAAGAATCATCAAGTACAACACTTAATAATAGTCATAGGGTACAATAAGCAATCAAATCATACTAGGAAACAGTTAAAATAGGATATTGGAATATAGAATAGAATAGAATAATGAATGGAATGGGAATGGGAATTGGAATAGAATAGAATAGAGTTCTTTGTTGGCCAAGTGTGATTGGACACACACAGAATTTATCTTGGTGCAAATGCTCTCAGTGTACATAAAAGAAAAGATACATTCGTCAAGAGTCAAGAATCATCAGCTACCACACTTAATAAGAGTCATAAAGTACAATAAGCAATCAAATCATACTAGGAAACAGTCAATATAAATCCTAAGGATACAAGCGACAAAGTTACAGTCATATAGTCACAAGTGGGAGGGGATGGGTGATAAGGGGTGGCGAGAAGATTAATAGTAATAGTAGTGCAGACTTTGTAAATAGTTGGACAGTGTGGAGGGAATTATTGGTTTAGCAGAGTGATGGAGTTCAGGGAAAAACTCCCCTTGTGTCTAGTTGTCCTGGAGTGCAGTGCTCTATAGCAGTGGTTCTTAACCTTTTTGAAAGAGTCGCCCCCTTGAGCCATTGAGGAAGTTGTCATCGCCTCCCTCCCCCAGCATAACCACCCCCCTGCCACCTCTTAGCGTCCCCAAGGGGGCCAGCAGAGGGGCGCTAAGAGGCGGAGGGGGGCGGTGTATCGAATGCGGCCGTGGTGGCACGTAACGTGCTACTGCTTCCGCATTGGAGGTGCCGGCTCCGGAGCAGTGCTAGTCAATGGGTGAACCTGCAGGGCCGGCCGGCACCTCGAACGCCCCCCTGTCGCCTCTTAGCGCCCCTCTGCCAGCCCCCTTGGGGACGCTAAGAGGTGGCGGGGGGAGTTCAAGGCGCCGGCCCTGCAGGCTCACCCCATTGACTGTTGTACCACACCTGAACCGGCGCCTCGAATGCAGCAGCATGTTGGGAAAAGCTGCCACCACCGCTTTCCCAAAGTGCTGCCGCTCTCGCATTCTTTCTGTCTGTCCATCCATCCGTCCGTCCATCCATCCATCCAAAAGGTCTGTTTGCCTGCCTGGCTTCCTGCCTATCTACCTACCTGTCGGTCTTTTTGTCTACCTATCTACCGATATAGCTCTCTCTCTCTCCCAATATATCTCGCTCCATTGCCCCCATATCACCCCCTTCCGTTCCTTTGCCCCCACGTCGCCCCTTTTCGTTCCATCGCCCCCCTGAAAAACAAAATTGCCCCTTGGGGGGCGATATTGCCCAGGTTAAGAACCACTGCTCTATAGCATCCTTTTGAGGGAAGGAGTTGAAACAGTTTATATCCAGGATGTGAGGGGTTTTCACAGCCCTCAGTTTTACCTGGATTCCACATTTGACACCTAAGTGCTGGTGGAAATCTAGTGGAACAAATTTTAAGTTCGATGAAATAGTTATTAAAAGAAATGGATTTGTTGTATTTACCAGAGAACCCTCATCTAATTCCAAAATAGGCAAAAGTTGGAGCAATTCTAGCTCCGTCCCCTTTGGTGCACACCGCCATGACAGATTTAAAAAAAACATGAAAATCAAATCAACTCTTACTTTCAGTGATTTGGAAACCATAAATAACCGAGGCTAAACCAACATCCTGTCCATGTTGAGGTTCCAAGCGTGTGATGAAACCCCAGCTCCCTTTTGTCCTGGTTCCCCATGTGGAGCCTCTGTGATTATTCCAGGACAGAGGTCTCCAAAAGTGGCAACTTTTAAGACTTGTGGAATATCAGCTGTGTTGGCTGGAGAATTCTGGGAATTGAAGTCCACAAATCTTACAAGTTGCCAAGTTTGGGGCAGCCCTGATCGAGGGCTTCCTGGATGGTGAACCTCCAGAAGGAAAAAGATCTTCTGAAGTAGTCTAGCGCCACCTGGCGGGGAATCCACGCTCTCTTTTTCTTCCAGATTCAGCCCCAGGAGATCAGCCCTCCTCCAACTGCCAACTTAGACCGGTCCAACGACAGGGTGTACGAGAACGTCACCGGCCTGGTAAAGGCAGTTATAGAAATGTCTAGCAAAATCCAGCCGGCACCACCGGAGGAATATGTCCCCATGGTGAAGGTAAGGCACGCACACCGTCCAAGATAACGCAGCTACTCATGGGCTGGAAGAAGCATTTCGGATACACATCCTGCTGCCACCCTTGGTTTAAGATTGGTTGCTGTTCACAGCAACGCTATATGAAGATTGGTTAGGTCACATTGTAGATGGAGTGTGGAGCGGGCAGCATCCCTCATTACGGCCCGTGCTGGCTGAGGCTCGTTCCTCAACATAGAGGGAGTCAATAGTTTCTCCCTCCAGGGCTGGGAAAGTTCAGCCATTTCCTGCTGGTGGCTTCAACTCTCTTTTCACCAATGTCTTCAGAAATATACTTGTATTTATTTGTAACTAGCTTGATGCCCGTGCTTCGTTACAAAATTATGTGGTTGGACTTAGTTTTTGGGGAGGAAAATAAGGGGGAAACAATTCTGCCTCTGCCTACAAGCATCCATCGGTATTCATCTGGCCAGTCAGTATGTGAGAGAGTTGAGGGCTGTTTGGAAACTGAAATAGTATTTGCTGTGTGAGCAAGGAGACAGCAAGGAGCCTGGGCATGGCTTAGCTCAACTGTTCTATACTAAAGCCGCTTGGTGCTCTGAAACTGAAACTCCTCTGCTTGTGTTTTGCATTTGGAACAGATTCGGTTTAAGGCGGGGAGGGGGAATAGAACTCCTTAGCATCAGAGCATGTTAATAGTAATATAGGAAATACTAATGCTCTGATGGTCACTTCAAAAAGTCCTTTCTTAGTGAGTATCTAGAAGCCAAGAGGAATGTACGTGCCAAATTTCAAGTTTGTAGGGTTTACAGTTCTGGAGATTTTGTGATGATGCGTGAGTGGTATTTCGCTTATATATATATAGATTAAATAAGCTAAGATATAAGTCTCTAAGCCGCTCGATTCCATTAACCCAAATATACTTTTCCTATCACTAAAGCCAAGTTGGACTGCTTGCTAGGACTGTTGTAGGAATTGTTAGAACCATATGGATGTACAATCATATGTTACGTTCTACCTGTATTACTAAAAAATGAGGAGTGTGGTTTATCTTAAATCCGGGGTCCACCCGGTGCTGAATAAAAAAGATTGGTTTAGTTGCTTCAGATGGACTAAGAGGATGACACATTTTTCCGCTTTAAAAGAAATAGATTTTGGGTTTTGAATAGAATAGAAATAGAATTCTTTATTGGCCAAGAGTGATTGGAAACACAAGGAATTTGTCTTGCTGCATGTGCTCAGTGTACATAAAAGAAAAGATACATTCATCAAGAGTCTAGAATCATCACCACACTTAATAATAGTCATAGGGTACAATAAGGTACAACAATTACCTTATTGTACCCTATAGGTGCAACCGTTGATGACATTCATTATACAATGCATGTTACCTCCTTGCGGGACTTGAACAAGTTCCTTTTTGCTCTAATCTCCCATAACATGGATTTTCAAGGTTTAGCTTTGCATGCTGAGAATTTTATCTAGTTCCTGAGAGGAAGGAAGGAAGGAAGGAAGGAAGGGAAGGAAGGAAGGGAAGGAAGGAAGGAAGGAAAGGAAAGGAAAGGAAGGAAAGGAAGGAAAGGAAAGGAGGAAGGAAAGGGAAAGGGAAAGGGAAAGGAAAGAAAAAGAAATAAATTTATTCCACTGTTTTCACCTGGGGGCAATTGGGGAGATCTCTCTCCCCCCGCCCCATTGCCCCTGGTGAAAACAGTGGAATTGTAGTCCAAAATATTTCAGGGTCCCTAAGGTGGGGGAATCTGCTGTAGGGTAGATGTTGCAAAGCATTTAAAGTATACAGATTGGTATTTGCTTTACGCATTTTGCGTATTTGTATCATGCTTTTGTCAGAATGACGGTGCTCAATCTGATTTAATTGTGTTTCATTGTCTTGTGGCAGGAGGTGGGTTTGGCCTTGCGAACTTTATTGGCAACAGTCGATGAAACCATTCTGGTCCTCCCAGCAAGCACTCACAGAGAGGTACAAGCACTTTTACCTTTTTTTTTTTTTCATCTTGCTTACCTGGATTATGGCCTGCTAAATGCTTAAAGCCTCCTGTGTTTAGACTTTGCTTTGTTTTCTACTAACATGTCAGCCAGTTCACTAGATTTTAGGTTGGAATAAAGGTAACGAACTTAGAACAAAAAGAAAATGGTGCCAGGTTTGTGGTTGTGTAAATTGGTAAAAACGAGTTGACTTCATTTGATGGCAGTTTAAATAACTCTGCAGCTGAGGATTTGCAAGTGGACCCTGAAGGAGAGAGGGTGACTGATGCAAGAGAAAGCCTAATTTATTTATGTGTGCAAATATACATACACTCACACACAACACAACCCTCTACTTTGCTCTTGAGGCTGTTGACAAACAGTAAATCATTAAATCACGTAAAGTAAGTCAAATTTGCCACTTGAATTCTTATCAAAATCCAAAGGATTATTTTTTTTAGAAAATTCCAGAGACTTTTGCAGGAAAAATTCAGTTCCAGTGTTCATTAATACATTCAAGAGCTAACACAATGTTTTTCAACTTCAGCAAAGTTAAGGTGCATGTGTTGCCTGGAGAATTCTGGGAGTTGAAGTCCACGCATCCTAAAGTTGCTGAGGTTGACAATCATTGCAGAGGTCCTATGTACAAGATTTATCTTCATGACTCTGCTTGGCGGCAGGTCAGGTGTTGAGATACACCAACTCCCATTTTACTCCTTCCACACAAGATAAAGGGTGTGTACGTCCAACTTATCCTTTTGTCACTTAAAACCCATTATTCCATCTTCTCTCTGGAATGAGAGGGTGCATCTCTTGACTTTCTATATGACGTGCTTTCTGAGTTTTGAAGAATGCTATCACATCACACTCCGATCGCCCCGTGCACTCCCATAGGAGGGGCCTCCTTGGGATACCGTCGGTCAGGCATTGTTGGCTGGCGGTCCCCAGGGCTAGGGCCTTTTCTGTGGGAGCGCCTGCCCGCCCTATGGAACCAGCTCCCCGTGGATCTCCGTTTGGCCCCTGATCTCCGCTCCTTCTGCCGGGACCTGAAGACCTGGCTGTTTCAACAGGCTGGTCTGGACTGACCCGGGGGATGGGGTTTTTTAACTTTTAATTGATTGTTTAGACTTGTATGTGTTTCAATTTACTTTTATTGTAATTCTATATTTTTAATGTTTGCCGCCGCCCTGAGTCCTTAGGGAGAAGGGCGGCATACAAGTCGAATAATAATATTATTAATAATAATATCATCTCACGTTGGTTGACTTTTCTGAAGGCTAAACATCCCCTTCAGTCATCCCAAAGGTGCTTTTTTCAGGTGACTGGAATTTGTTTTTTCCTTGAAGACGTTTCGCTTCTCATCAGAGGAGCTTCTTCAGCTCAGATTGGATGGTGGGGAATGGAAGGATTTACACTCCTTGCAGACAGCTGGTCCTTTGAACTGCTGAAAGGAGTGTGTTGTAGACTGGATAGATGTCATATCCCTCCCTGTCTGTTGAGAAGGTGCTGTTCACTTTTGACACAGATGGCCTCTTTGACCCCTTTCAAACCAGGAAGGACCACATTTCACACAAAGGGCTGCCATTCCCCACCATCCAGTCAGAGCTGAAGAAGCTTCTTGGATGCAAAGCGAAACAAAGGAAAAAAAAGGAAGTCCAGTTGCCTCTTGAAAAAAAAAACACCTTTGGGATATTTGTAGCTCAGGTTTGAAATGAGGAGTCCTTTGTGCTCTCCGAGTCTGGTTTATCTTGCAGATGTTTCATTACCCAACTAGGTAACATCATCAGTGTAAGAGACCAGTGAGGTTTGCAGAGAGGTGGTTTGGGTAATGCAATGTCTGCAAGAAAGCCACCAAGCTCAGATGCATATCCTGGCCTTTATTCATTTGGGATCAACAGTTAGGGAGCCATTTTCTGCTTTTGTGTTGCTTTAGATGTGCTGATACAACTTCTTACTCTGCACTCTCCTTAACCTTCTTTTTCAGATTGAGATGGCTCAGAAACTGTTGAATTCTGACCTGGCAGAGTTGATTAACAAGATGAAGCTGGCTCAGCAGTACGTTATGACCAGTTTGCAGCAAGAATACAAGAAGCAGATGCTGACCGCAGCTCACGCCCTCGCTGTAGATGCCAAAAACTTATTGGATGTTATTGACCAAGCCAGGCTAAAATCTCTTGGCCAGTCCAGGCCTCACTAGAAGCGGAGATCCAACGGATTTTGCATTGCGGAGTTTGAGAAAGGATCGTTACCGAATAAGCAAAGGGCAGCAACCCTTTCAAGCAGCAATGAGGACGGACGGCTCAGTCTGGGATTGACAACTCGTTGGTTCTCTCAAGTATTTTTTTTTTTTAAATCAATGCCAAGAAAAATCCAAAAACTGAAACTAAAGGCGGCAAAATCTTAGAAACCCATTCAGGTTTTTTTCCCCACATCATTCAGAATGTGAAATGTTTTAAAAGAGATGAATTGCTTTTTCTTTCTTCCAAACAAAAGAAAACTGACAAAAAGGAACTTTTTTTTTTTTTGAGCTGCAAATCCGAAATCTTGTGAAGAATTCTGGGACACCCGAGGGCTGAGAATTCTTTCCCACAATGTATGAACTGCTGTTGACTGGAACCCTTTTTTTATCGGAACACTTAATAATGCCACAAAAAAAATGCTAATCACAATTTACAGAGAGATTAAAAAGCTATATTTTCAAAGTATCTCATTTCAAAACAAATTTAAAAAAAAAAAATCACCGTCATCTGTTTTCCTACTTCCATGTGGATGTATGCAAACCATCAGGACAGAACGTAGCGGTAGAACACAACCAAGAACTCTTGTCTTTGTCACCAGAATAACATGCCCTCCCCATTTTTTGTAGGTATTTTCCTTCCAAGTAAGAAATGGAGCTGCATTTAGAAGTTCTGTAACCATACATGTCCCCTCCCCCATTTTTATATAATTTATAAAGAAAGATTAAAGCCATGATAAATATTTTAAAACTGCTTGAATTCAACTCATCAAGTGCCTGGCTGTGGAACTGTTAAGAATGCATGTATCCTTTGCGGGGAGAGAATTAGGCATTTTTGAAGTTATGCAAAATTGCAAAACCTTCAATAAAAGGAGAAAGGAGGTGCCAAAGAGCCCAGCTTCTCTTAAAGAGAGTAAAAATGTCTATGTAAATATAATTTCTACTTGTAAGTTTTGTATAATGAACAATAGAAACATGAATCCCTGCAAGGATACAACAGGGGTCTAGTACTTGGAATGGCCCTAATGAATTGATGTCTCCTTGCTATATTATTTAAGATAAATGAATGGAAACTCTTCTATAGGACCTCCAGGTAGTCCTTGACTTACCACAATAGAGCCCAACATTTTTGTTGCTCAGTGAGACTGGAGTTTTGCCCCATTTTACGTTCTTTCCTGCTGAAGTTAAGTAAATCTGGTTACCCCCGATGACTTTTGCTTGTCAGAAGGTAGCAAAAGATGATCACATGAACCCGGGACATGGCAACATTAGTAAATATGAGCCAGTTGCCAAGTGTCCAATATTGATGTGATCATGAGGTTCACAATGTGATAAAAAAAGGTCATAAATGACTTTTGTGCCATTATAATCGTACAGCCACTAAATGAGTGGTTTTAAGTCAAGGACTACCTGTTAGTAGCTTCAAAAATGGCAGCCACCTACCTAGTCAGCCATCTTTCCAAAATGCAGTGTGAAAAGTGTTATGTGCACCTGCAGCATTTCATCAACAAAGACCAACTTTAATTGAAGTGTTTTCCTCTTTATTATAAAGAGTAGAAAAAAGTGCAGCTTAGTCAAAAAGACCGAAGCCCATGTCGTCGTCGGATTCTTCAGACTCTTCTTTCTTTTCTTCCTCTTTCTTCTCCTCAGCTACAAAACAAGTAATAGCGTAGATTAAGCCAAGTAGTGGAATTTTTACCCCAGCCCAGATAATTGAAAGGAACGACAATGCCAAGACAGACTCAAAACGCATTTGGAAGAAGCCATTCCACTCACCGGGAGCAGCACCGCCAGCTGGGGTCCCTCCTCCGGTCGGGGCGGATGCGGCAGGAGCACCACCACCAACTCCCACGTTGCAGATGAGGCTTCCGATGTCAATGTTGGTCAGAGCCTGGTCACCAGTTAGAAAATAGCAAAGCTTTAGCATCCGGCTCAAAGAAGGGCCAGACTTCACTGTATAACCTTTATTGGAACATCATTTCTCAGCCTTGGCTACTTTCAAAGACTCACAGGCTTCAAGTCCCAGAATTCAAGTGAACGAAGTCTTTAAATGGGCCTTCCGGAAATACTGGAAGTGCTGAAATGGGCCTGTTTTTCAGCCTCCAGAGGCTCCCCCTGCACCACCGGGAGGGGGGAAACGGCCTCCCCCAGGCTCCAGAGGATGAAAACGGGCACTTCCAGTATTTCCGGAAGGCCCATTTTTCGGCCTCCCAAGGCTGCAGGGGCTTCCCTCGAGTCTCTGGGAGGGTGAACACAGCCTCAAACAGGCCCAAAATCAGCTGGGAGATGCACGCATGTGCAGTGCAGGTAAGTGGGGGGTGGGGGTGTTGCGCATGAATGCGCAGGGGGAGCTGGGGCACACTGCATTGTGGGTGCCAGCGTGCACACACTTTCGGCACACTGCAACAAAAAGGTTCGTCATCACTGTGCTAGAGCAAGGTGTCAAACTCAAGGCCTGGGGACCGATCGGGCCCACGGGGCAGCCCTGGAAATGGTGAAGGACTGGCCTGCAGTGCCTCTGCCAGTGAAAACGGAGCTCAGGATGGCCATTTTCTCTGGCAGAGCGCTTGGGCTGCCACAGGCGCCCCCGACACGAGTGATGGAGAGCTGGCCACCCCCACTCCACCCCCAGGTCAAACACAACCCTGCTGCACCCCTCAATGAAATGAAGTTTGACACCCCTTGTGGCACACCTCCCCCGCCTTCTGAGCTGGGGTGGGCATGGCCTGCATGTGACGCATCTGACCCCCCTGCTCTAGAGGCCCATATGAAGCCACAAATCTATTACATTTTTATGCCACCCGTTTCCCTTACAAGGTGACTTAAAAGTTCTAAAACAAAACATTGAAAAACTAAGATGATTAAAAACTGTCCTACAGTATTGGAGGTACATCAGGGCTTCTCTTGTTCAACTCTGCAGAAATGGTTTTAGGACAGAGGGCTCTCCAGCCTCTTTGCTGACTACCAGTGAAGGGCAGCCACACGCAGCCAGCTGTGTGTTTGTGTCTTCACCACTAAGCAAATGGCTTTATACCAGAAAAATCCTTGTGTGTATAGCTGCCTCCCTTTCCTACGTTTTTAGTCCAAAGCAAGGCCGATGATTAAGTGTGGCTCACCCTATGAATGCTGCCAGTTCCCAGGATTTGCACTGGCAAAAAAGCAGCTATGAAAGTACAGGTAGTCCTCGACTTACAACCATTTGTTTAGCGACCATTCAAAGTTACAGCGGTTCTGAAAAAAGTGACTTATGACCATTTTTCACCTTGTAACCACCTGACACAAGTTCAGATGCATGGCAACTGGTGTGTATGACTGTTTCAGTGCCCCAGGGTTCACGTGATCCCCTTTTGCGACCCACTGAGAAGCAAAGGGGGGGAAGCCCGATTCACTTAACAACCAGGTTACTATCTTAACAGCCGCTGTGATTCACTTAACAACCAGAGTAAGGGAGGCCGTAAAATGCGGGCTCAACTAGGGTCGTAAGTCGAGGACTACTGGTATCTTTGCCAGCGGACCTTCCGCGGCCTCTTTTTACCTTCGCAAAGAGACCGGGCCAAAAAGGCTCCACGTTCACTCCCGCCGCTTTGATGAGGGCGTTGATTTTATCCTCCTGGAAAGGAAGCGAAACGAAGGCGTCATTTAAAATGCATTTTGAAATATTGAACTATATCGAACATCACACGCTTCGCTACCCGCCCCCACTGGAAGCGGGGCGGCCGAAGCCCCGAGGGCCGCTGGGGATCCCTCTCCCTCCACCAGGCCCAGCCTGGCGGGGAAGAATCGAGAGGCGCGATCGCTGCCACGAGATCCGAGGCCGCCACGCGCGGGCCCGGAGGCCTTCTCGCCGCGCACAGCTCACCGTGACGGTGACTTCGTCGTCGTGCAGAATAAGGGCGGAGTAGATGCAGGCGAGCTCGGAGACGGAGGCCATGGCTGAGAATTGGGAGCGTGCGGTGCCGGTCGCCGGGGAAACGCGGCCTTAGCTTCAGCTGAAGAACGCAGCACCTTCCACGCCACGAGAGAGCAGGACTGAGAAGGGGTGCCGGCCTGGCCCGGCGCTTAT
This sequence comes from Naja naja, assembly GCA_009733165.1. Taxonomy (NCBI): domain Eukaryota; kingdom Metazoa; phylum Chordata; class Lepidosauria; order Squamata; family Elapidae; genus Naja; species Naja naja. Next base: position 216,223,928 of record CM019150.1, on the reverse strand, counting down.
AAGCAAGCTACGCAACCAATCGCGAGTCGATTTGGCCTGAACGTAGCCAATGGTAGAGCAGGCGGTAGGCACTGGCCAATCCGGCTCGGCCGTGGGGCGGGACTCCGTTTTGGGCTAGCGTCCCGCGAGAATTTGGAAAGCCAATCACAGCAACTAGTGCTCCCTAGAGAGGAATTCCGACCAATCCGTGAGGGTGATATTGATCTCGGCCGCTGAGGCCTTCAGAAGCCTGCCCCATAGTGGAGCTCTGTGGATTAATATATTTATATTTTTAAAAAACCGTAAAAAATGGAGCTGTTCGCTGTCCACATCCCAAATCAAACTGACACGGATTATAGAAAACGAAAAAAGCCGATTGAACCATATTTCTCAATCGGAGTCTTCCAAGAGGAAGGGCTGGATTTCAACTCAATAGCGCTGCTAGCTTCCTGAGGAAACAACTTCTTGGCCGGAAATCAGAGAGAACGTATGAAATGCCTCATGGTGAAGAAAACCTTCCGCCACTCCCGCTTCCTCTTTCCGGCTGACGCTGTCGGGACGCCGGAAATACATTTCTAGGCGGGAAAAAGGCGACGCGGGCGCCCCTCTCCGTCACGGCTAGGGACGACGGGAGTTGAAGTCCGAAGCGCTCCCGCCTGTCAGGATGATACTCTAAAGTCGTTTGTAGGCTGGCCGAGGCCAGCGGGTCCGAGCTGCGAATATCCAGACTAAACTGAAGCGTATCTGGGCTAGGAAAGCCGGAGTGGCCGCTAGAGGGCAGCACATGAAGATTATTCTCTGGGCTGCTGCCACCTGTCGGCCATCCCCATTTATGGCAGCCCGGATCCTGCTTTATTAACCCAGAAGTTGGGTTTGCTGGTCCTAAGCCTAGTGAGGGCCAGTCCTGTCGCTGAAAAACAGCGCTGCTGGGCTTTGGCTCCCCTGCCCTCTCAAAAACGGGGGGCAACCAGTTGCGAGCCCACCCACAAGATATTCAAGCAGCCACCAGACAGAGCGCTACGTATCTGGGCTAGACCATCACAATGGAGCTAGGCCTGAAGAGGAAATATGTGATCAATAGGGTCTCACTTTCAGAACTTAAGATTTGTGGACTTCAACTCTCAGAATTCTTCAGCCAGCAAAGCTGGCTAAGGAATTCTGAGAGTTGAAGTCCACAAATCTTAAAGTTGCCAAGTTTGGGGACCCCTGCTCAACAGCCTAGTAGTGGCAACCTCTTAAATAAGAGCCAGCACTGTGGTGCAACTGTCAAAAAAAGCCAACAAAATCCTAGGCTGCATTAACAGAGGCAGCTGTACACTTCGCGTTGTACAGCTTTGTAGGAAGTTAGCACCCACCCCTCTCCTAGAAAAATGAAATATTCTAGTAAATACTAAAAAGGCAGAATATTATATTTCCCTGGATGAGAAAAGGAGAAACATGTTTTAAAGACAAAACAGCTCCCAGCTCCACCCCTTCAGCTCCAGGGTGATGGGATTAAGACATGGCCCTCAGGACATGATAAGGATTACCCATCTCACTACATGGCATCTGGGAAGATTGCATTAGCCAGCACTCAGGTGAAGCCATGTGGTCCAGACAAAGTCTGCAAAGTTAGCTAAGACCCCCCCACCCTGGGAATCTGACAGCCAATGGGATATATTTCTTACACAGGAACAGGAAACACTAAGGTGGGGCCCAGCAGAAGGATTGCTTAGCCTACCCACTCCGGCCCTTGGGGTTTCCACCATGGTGGGAGAGCAGTGGAGAGGCTGTTTCTATTCTGGCACCCCCCATGAGTTGCCGTGAGAGGGCTATCGTGGTTGGCCGGTGTATCCTTGTGTTATTAGGAGTTGCATTTGTACACGCGGTTTTGCTTTCTGTCATCCGGCGTTTGTGTTTTTGCCCAACCCGCATCTATGGTTGGTCCCGAATATTATGACGTCATTCTCTTATTCGATGTCGGAGTTGCTGGCCCTGGGAGGGTCTCCCTATCCCTGAGGTGGCCCGACAGCCTTTCTAAAGCTTACCTTTGTGACGGATCCTGGGATCCCGAGAGGTGGCATGCTGCAAAACGGGGTTTTAAGGGGGTAAGGGGTGGGTAACATAATTTTTTAACCAAATTCTTAAAAGGGTTAGGGAGGAATGGGGAGAGTGGGTTCGGGTGGGAATTTGGGGGGGGTGTCCCACCGAATCATACTCGATTATCGTCCAGGCCGGGAGGGGGTCATGGTGGGGGAGGGGCAGGGGAGGGGGGCTTGGGGCTCTAGGGGAAAGGGTGGGGATTAAGATCCCCACAGCGATTGGGAATGGCAGATGGCGAAACAGAGGGCCGGATCGGTATTTGGGAGTGCGCCCCCACTATTTGTGAGCGGTGGCGCGCTCCGACCCTCTTGTTTCTGCCTGCTCCCCCGGGGGTATGGGAGATTGGGCCCCTGGGCTGAGGTTGGTTTATGTCAACGCCAGTTCCGTGGTAAATAAAGCCCCACTCATCAATGAATTGATTGAGGAGGCGGCCATGGACCTGGCTTGCATCAGGGAGACCTGGTTGGGGCCAGAGGGAGGGGTCCCTCTGTGTGATTTATGCCCCCCAGGTTTCTGGGTGCTACACCAACCTCGGGACCAGGATAGGGGCGGGGGTGTGGTGGTGGTTATTAGCGAGTCCCTTTGTCCGAGGGAGGTCACTGTCCGGCAGATTGGCAGGTGTGAGTCTCTCCTCTTGAGGCTGGGCCTTGGGGGTCAGTTGGGTCTGTTGCTTGCATACCTTTCTCCCAGCTGCGTGACAGTGGCCCTGCCCGAGCTGCTCAGTGTCTTCTCGGGTGGCGGTTGAGTTCCCTAAACTTATGGTATTGGGGGACTTCAACCTTCCCTCCCTGGGTGGGGCATCGGGTCTGGAGCGGGAGTTCATGGCTTCCATGACAGCTATGGAGCTGACCCAAATAATTCAGGGCCCGACCCATGGGGTGGGACACACACTTGACCTGGTTTTCATCTCCGGACAGTGGTATAATGATCTGGGTGGGGGATCACCAACTAGTCAACCCCTGTCATGGACCGATCATTTCCTCCTCCAGCTGGGCTTCCATCACGTCACCCCACGCTGCTGGGATATGGAACTGACCAGGTGGTTCCATCCCAGGCACCTGATGGACCCAGAGAGGTTTCAATTGGCGCTTGGGTTGTTTCCTGCCTCCCTTATCCACAACTCGGCTGAGGCCCTGGTGGATACCTGGCAACAGGCTGCCTCAGAGGCTCTTGACCGAGTTGTCCCTTTGAGGCCCCTGACCCGATGCAGATCCCGGTTAGCTCCTTGGTTTTCCGCAGAGCTCCAGGAAATGAAGCATTGGAGGAGGGGCCTAGAGACCAGTTAGAGATCCAGTTGTTCCGAATCTGACCGATCCCAGTTAAGATCCTTTACAAGGACTTATCTGGTGGTGATGGGAGCAGCGAGGTATACTTACTTCTCCGCTCTCATTGCGTCCACAGAGAATTGCCTGGCCGCTCTGTTTAGGGTCACCCGCTCCCTCCTGAATCAGGGACTGAGGGAAGACCCTTTGCAGGGGCGGGCCGAGGAATTTAGTCACCATCTGCTGGACAAGATCGCTCAGATCCGGGCCGGCTTGGACTCCGACTGTCTAGAGTCTGACGAGGGAGTAGCATCGGGTCTTGTTGTTACGACCTGGGATGGGTTTGACCCTGTGACTCCAGATGAAGTGGATAGTGCTATGCAGAGCCTGAGTTCCACCACATTGAACCTGTGTCCCTCCTGGCTGGTTTATGCCACCCGGGAGGTTACACGAGGCTGGCTCCAGGCAGTGGTCAATGCTTTGTTGAGTGAGGGGCCCTTCCTGGCCGCCTTGAAAGAGGCGGTGGTGAGGCCCCTCCTTAAGAAGCCTGCCTTGGACCCAGCCATTTTGAACAACTTTTGTCCTGTCTCCAACCTTCGCCAGGCTAAGGTTGTTGAGAGCATGGTGGCATGTCAGCTCCCGAGGTTCCTGGAGGAAGCTGCCTACCTAGATCCGTACCAATCGGGTTTCAGGCCCGGGTACAGCACGGAGACAACATTGGTCACGCTGATGGATGATCTCTGGAGGGCTCATGATAGGGGTTATTCCTCTGTCTTAGTCCTATTAGACCTCTCAGCGGCTTTTGATACCATCGACCATGGTATCTTGTTGCAATGCCTCGGGGGGTTGAGGGTGGGAGGCACCATTCTGTGGTGGTTCTCCTACCTCTTGGGTCACTTGCAATCAGTGTTGGCAGGGGGCAGAGGTCGGCTCCACAGCCCCTTACTTGTCGGGGTGCCTCAGGGGTTGGTCCTCTCTCCCCTCCTGTCCAACATCTACATGAAGCCGCTAGGTGAGATCATCCATGGTTTTGGGGTGTGGTATCATCAGTATGCTGATGATACCCAGCCTTTCATCTCCACCCCAAACCAACTCAGTGATGCCCTTGCCGTGATGTCTCGTTGCCTAGAAGTGGTGCGGATCTGGATGGGGAGGAACAGGTTCCAGCTCAACCCAGCCAAGACGGAGTGGCTGTGTGTACCAGCATCTCAGATGATCCAGGATGTTCCATTGTTAGACATGGGGGGAGAGGTGTTGCCCCCCGCGGAAAGGGTGTGCAACCTGGGTGTCCTCCTGGATACACGTCTCAGTTTGGAGGAGCAGGTGGGAGCCATGACAAGGGGGGCATTCGCCCAGGTTCACCTGGTGCACCAGTTGCGCCCCTACCTGGACCGGGATGCTTTACGCACGGTCACTCATGCAGTCGTTATGTCCCGAGTCGACTACTGCAATGCTCTCTATATGGGGCTGCCCTTGCGGACCACACGGAGGCTTCAACTGGTGCAGAATGCAGCCACATGGGTTGTGATGGGGGATCCCAATACTCCCATATTTCACCCCTCCTACGCGAGTTGAATTGGTTGCCAGTTGCCCTCTGGGTGAGATTCAAGGTGCTGGTACTATATGGCTTAGGGCCGGGGTACTTGTGGGAACGTCTTGCCAGCATCAAATGCCCATTGCCCGGTGCGCTCCCACAGACAGGGCCTCCTTGGGGTACCGTCAGCCAGGCAATGTCAGCTGGTGGTCCCTAGGGGTAGGGCCTTCTCGGTGGGAGCACCTACTCTGTGGAACCAGCTGCCCCTGGAGCTATGATTGGCCCCCGACCTCCACTCCTTCCACCACAGCCTAAAGACATGGTTATTCGAACAAGCCGGCCTGGACTAAGGGGGGTTCATAGCTTTTAAATGTTATGTCTTTGGGTTTTAGACGATTTGTTTGGTTGAATTGGGTTTAATAATTTTTTTAATGATCTTAGCTTTTGTATTGTGTGTTTTTATGATGTGAGCCGCCCTGAGTCCCTAGGGAGATAGGGCGGCACACAAGACCAAACAAACAAACAAACAAACAAATAAATATAAAACCCAGGCACTCTCAGCACCTCAGCCCTTTTTTCTTGGCCTCTTCTCACCTTGAAGCATGTGATCACCCTTCTCTGGAGCTCCAGGCCATGTGGTCCTGTTCACCATTAAACTTTCCAAGCAGCCTCCATGTTTCCAGTGTCTTTTTCCCCACTTGGAACTGAACCCAGAAGGCTTGTCTTTCAACAAGCTTTATAAAGCTTTAATACAAGACCGCACTTGGAATACTGTATCCATATCAAAAAAGATGTTAAGACTCAAACTCACAAGCCGGATGCGTCATGCGCAGGCCACGCCCACCCCAGCTCCATGAAGGGAAAAACATCGCAAAACATCACGTGACAGCAACGTGACGCTGCGAGTTTGACACCCATGCTCTAGAAAGCATTGCAGAGAAGAGCAACAAAGAGAATGTGAAGAACAGTTGCCGGAATTGGCTATGTCTGGTCTAATGAAAAGGACTAAGGGAGGCATGATAGCCTTCCCAAAATAAGGTGCTGCCACAAAGAAGAGGAAGTCAACCTATTCTCCAAAACACCTGAAGCAACAGGACAGGATGCAGTGAATGAAGCTTATCAAGGAGAGATTCAACCTAGAACTAAGGAGAAATTTCCTCACAGTTAGAACAGTTAATCAGTGAAAGGGATTGCTTCCAGAAGTTGTTGTGCTCCATCATTGGATGTTTTTAAAATGAGATTGGAAAACCAATTGTCTGAAACGGTATAGGATCTCCTGCTTAAGCAGTGGTTGGACTAGATAGAAGTCATCCAACTCGTGTTATTCTGTTCCGTTAGCCAGTTATCTGCAGCAGGAAGTGATCTATTTCACCTCAAATGACAGATTTCACACCCAGATATCTCCATGCAACTGTTTGTATACAAAGGCCAGATCTAACTCTATGTGAGTCAGAGCCAAGATAAACTGGGACAAAGTGCTAGTCATTATGGAAACCATGGTCTTCCGAGCTGTACTGGACCTAGCTCTGTCCATCTAAAAGTTGGAACTCCCCATGCCACTTTTGAATGGTCTCCTTCAACAAGTTGCCAATCAAGTCTACATATTATTATTTTGGTTATGTTGTCCACTTGGCAGTTTAATTGGCTATTTGCATTGTTACATTATTGCCTTTTTGATTGAGTGTTATATGAAGACTGTTGATTTTTAGCTTTCTATTTAATATTTTTATTTTTTTTAGTTTTGTATTCTCTTTTTTTAACCTTTTTATTGTATTGCAAGTTGCCTGGTTGCTTTTTCAATGAGATGGGCAGCTTAAAAATTGAATTAATAAAGGAATGGAATTAATGAATTTCTGTACAAAAGAAGTGTTGCAAGGGTTTGAGCAAATTACAGAATCACTGAAGAAACTGCTCAGAAGGGAAGTTTTGCCCAAGAACCTAGAGATTAGAGTAAAGCTATATTTGGCAAGGGAAACACCAAATAAACAAGCAGAGAAACTTGAGATCAGATGGTTGAAATGAGATGAATTGGGGGTGGAAGAGCAATAGAATGAACAAGGGTGATTTTACTTAGCATCATGGACTACGGTAAAGAGTTTTAATGCTGTAGAACGTATCAACATGTGAGACAATGAAAGGCTAATGAATGTGCCAGAATAAATTGGTTACTTTCTTTTCAGAAAACTGTACAATGGACACTAGCTGAAGAAGCTTCTTGGATAACAAGCAAAATGTCTTCAGAGAAAAAGCAGAAAGTCTAATTGTCTCTTGAAAAAAAGCACCTTTGGGACAACCAAGACCTGGATGGCGGAGAATCTCCATAGACAATGGATACCACTTAAGAACCAAATCTGGAGAAACTGAGAGGTCCAGAATAGGGAAATAGGGAAGATGAGGGTGCATGCTATCACCATATTTAACCTCTACGGCAGATATATTGTAAATAAACATAGGCTTGTAAGAAATGGCACCTAGATTTTTTAATTACCTTTTCATCAGTACCTATCAAAATTTTATCTAGCTCAGTCAACTTATCATAAATACCTTCTATTTATCTACTTTATGGATATTTATTAGAATTTAAAATGGAAGAACAAGAAGTTAAAGAAACAATGATTGCTTGGGGAAATTTTGGATATGGGATTGATTTAGAGAAATGGCAAAAATTATGGTCTCCGAATTATAAAATGACAATGTCAAATGCTTATAAAGAAAATTTGTATGTTTTACAGGTGGCACCCCCAATGAGAATTGCAGGAATGTTCAAGAATAAATGGGATAAATGTTGGAAATGTCATCAGATACCTGGATCATATTGCCATATGTGGTGGATGTGTTCGGATGCAAAAAGATATTGGACTAAAATCCACACGTGGTTGGAAAAAATGATACAACAACATATAGACTTTAAACCAGAAATATTTTTATTGGGAATTATACCAGATACTTACAATAAAGAGTTGAAATATTTGATTGTAAATGTTTTAACAGCAGCTAGAATTGTATTTGCTAAGAACTGGAAAAATGATAAAATACCTATGCAGGAGGAAGTGATTAAGAAAATTATGGATTGTGCTGAAATGAGCAAATTGACATTTGAAATTAGAGATCAAGAAGATAAACAATTTTATAAGATATGAGATTTGTTTTAACAATGGTTGGATAAAGACTTGGTAATGTAATAGATTATATAATTTTGTAATAGAAATTTAATAGATTGATATAAAATATAATATAGACATATATAACCATTGGATGAAAGTATAATATAAACTTTATAATAAAACTGAGAATATCTCGTATAAATGAAATAGTTTAGTCGTGTATAAATAATAATTGATAAATATATAAGAATGTTTGGGGGGGATTTTTAAATTTTAACTTCTTAATGTTATAATATATTGGGCTTGAGATTGTTTAATTTTCTTTTAAGTAATTTATTGTTGATTGTCTGATTTTAGCTGTGAGCCGCCCCGAGTCTTCGGAGATGGGGCGGCATACAAGTCCAATAAATAAATAAGTAAATGAATAATATGAGAATCTTTTTTATATATTTTGAGTGATGACTTATGAAAGGACAACACAAAGGATCTGTAACCAACTGACACACTGTATGTATATATGGAAGATGGTTTTTATGTTTTGTTTGTCTGTCTTAAAATAAAATAAAAATTTCAAAAAAAATGGCACCTTGAATTAAACTCAGATGTTGAAACCGTCCAGATGACATGATTCTGTTAGCTAAAAATAACGAAGCTATTAGGAAAGTAAAAATGAGAAGTGAAAAATGTGGTTTAATGTTAACTATTAAAAAGACAACGTTCATGTTTGGAGAATTCCCAGCTGACGGTAAAGTGAAGATATTCCCAAAAGTGCTTTTTTCCCCGAAGAGGCAACTGGACTTTTCTGGTTTTTCTTTGAAGAAGTTTTACTTCTCATCTAAGGTTGTTCAGAGCTGAAGAAGCTTCTTGGATGAGAAGTGAAATGTCTTCAAAGAAAAACCAGAAAGTCCAGTTGCCTCTTGGGAAAAAAAGCATCAATCATGACCTGGATGACTGAGAATCTCCACAGACAAGCGAAGACAGTAGTAGTTTTGTTTTCTGGATTGAAGGTGGGCATTATTTTAGAGATCTGAAGTGAAGATTAATTCTAGGAAGCAAATGACAAACTGAGGCAGGATCATCCCTGTTAAGGGCATTTCAATAATCATTAAGATCTGAGCAGTTAAAAGGCTGCCTTTCACCAATATTATATTCTGAAAGATGGACATTGACAAAGAAGGACTGAAAGATAGACCCTTTCAGATTATGGATTTGGAGATAGCCCATGGATTGCAAGAAGAATCAGTCCATCAATCATCCCTGGACTTAACTGCTCAATTGTCATTCTAATTATCAAACAGAACTAGGCTCAATTCTTTGGGCATATAATGTAACTGGAATAGGAAAAAAAAGCCTGCTTAGCACGGTTAAAGGAATAGAAGGGAATTTTGTTGTTGTTCAGTCCCTATGCCCAACTGTTCCATGACCCCACGGATCATCAAACACCAGTGCCCCCATCCTCCAATGTCAGCCCATGTTTGCCCAAAATCATGTTCATTATGTCAATGACACCATCTGACCATCTCAACCTCTGCCGTCCCCTTCTCCTTTTGCCTTCCGTCTTTCCCAACATCAGGGTCTTCTCCAAGGAGTCCTCTCTTCTCATTTGTTGGCCAAAGTGTTTGAGCTTCAGCTTCAAACTAACAGAGTTGGAAGGGACCTTGGAGGCCTTCTAGTCCAACCCCCTGCTCAAGCAGGAGACCCTGTAGCATTTCAGACAAAGAGCTGTCCAGTCTCCTTTAAAAGCCTCCACAGTCAGGGTCGATTTCTTTTAGGATGGAAAGGGATGGAGGGGCTCAAAGAGGCTGCGTTTGGAAGAGGTACAAGGCAGTACTGCAGGCTACTTTTGCTGCCTGCCGGCTGCCTGCAGTTTGGCAATACAATTCTGATTGACTCAAGGTTGACTCAGCCTTCCATCCTTCAAAGGTCAGTAAAATGAAGACCCAGATTCTTGGGGGAAAGAGGCTGACTCAGAGAGCGCTTTAAAGCACTGTGAAGTGGTATTTAAGTCTAAGTTTATTGCTATTAATCAAAATAGGTTGGGATAACAATCTGTTGTCCAGGTTTTTGTCTCCTGGGACAGACAGACATAGAACATCAATAGGTGAAACCGTTGAAGGACCAAAGCCAGAAGGGCAAATTAGGACACGGATTGATGGGACAACTTATGACTCATTTTCCTCCTCTCTCATCAGACATCAACAGCCAGCAGGCAACCACCAATCACTCTTAAAAGCAGTGTTTCTCAACCCTGGCAACCTGAAGATCTGAGGACTTAAAAGGGCTGCCTTCATCTGAAGCTCAGGGATGAAAATGACCAGCTGTCTGCAAGGAATATGAATCCTTCCATTCCCTATCATCCTGTTAGAGCTGAAGAAGCTTCTTGGATAAGCGAAAGGTCTTCAAAAGAAAAAACAAGAAAGTCCAGTTGCTTCCTGCAAAAGCACCTTTGGGACATGAAGCTCAGGGTTCAACCAGCAGAAGCATTGGCGATGTGTGTGTTAATGGCTATCAGGCAGTACAGCCGTGGAAGTCGCTGTTACATATAATATGTTAAGCCATGATATGGATATTAGACGACTTGGATGATGCAATCTCCCGGATAGATATAAAAATCAACATACCAAAGACAGGGAGTGCTGTGAATAGATGGAAGGGACCTTAGAGGTCTTCTAGTCCAACCCCCTGCTCAGGCAGGAAACTCTAGACCGTTTCGGACCAACGGAACGATTGCTAGCTCATTTATAAAAGGCATGCATAACATTATTTGAATTGCTAAGCAATGTGAAATTTTAAATAAACGAGATAGGTTAAAAACTCTTGCTTGGCAGGGAACTCTTCCACTTGTCCCTCGCCGGCGTCCCTTCCTTTTGTTTCAAAAGGCCACAAACCCGCTTCGCAACTGTCTTACACGTCTTCATGGCAAGCCGTTGACCGGGCCTCCCCAACCCGTTAACACGGGGAAAGCGAGCGGCCCCTCCGAAAACCTCTTTCCGCGGGAGTCGGGCGACACGCGAGAGCCGCGTTCACACGAGATGCTAATCTCGGGTCGGCCAAAAACGCCAAGGCCCAATCGTGCCGCGGCCGGCTCAGAAAACCGGGATCTGCCTGGCTCAGCTCCGGTGCCACCGAGGCAGAACGGCCGACGCCGCCCGGCACGTGGGAACCGGCCGCTCCGGCGCCCGCCTCGTGAGTCCCGGAAGGCCGGCTGAGATGCCCGGCCGGGCCCCCCCCGCCACGCCGGGAAAGCTGAAGCGGGGCATCCGGCCGACGGCGGCGAGAAGCGCGGGGCGGCCGCAGGGAGGGCGGCCCCATTGCCAGCCTCTCGGGGCGGAGGCGCGGGCGGAGGCGGGTTTCCTTTCTTTCGGCCGCCCCTGCCGCCGCCGTTGCTCCTGCCCTCGCCGCCGCCGCCGCCTGGACTCCCGCGCCGCTCGCCTCCCACGCAGCCCGGCGCTCGGCCGCCATGTACCCGGCCGGGGGAGCCGCCCCCGGGGCCGCCGCGGGGCCCGGTGAGTCCCGTTGGGGTGGAAAGGCGGGAGGAAGAGGACGGGGCCAGAAGTGCCGGCGGGCCTGAGAGGAGCCGGCGCCGGGGCGCTGGGCCTCGGCCGCCGCTCGGGGATCGACTCTGAAGGGGCTCCGGCGGCGGTGGGCGCGCGGGAAGGAGGCCCCGAGGGCCCCCCTCAGATATTCGGGGCCTGAGGGGGGAGCGCAGCTCGGGAGGTGGGGGGAGGGCGACGGGCCCAGCGCTGAGGAGACTTTTATGGCGGGGGGGGGAAGGTGCCTGAGGGGTGGGGGGAAACCCGCGTGTAACACGCAGAACGCGAGGAGCCTCTGGAGGGGTGTGTGTGTGTGTCCGTCAGTCCGTCCGTCCAGAGAAAGGCGTCTTTCCCTGAGGGGAACCGGCCCCATAAGTCCCCCCCCCGTCCCTTACGACGAGCCCGAGACGGCCGTTGAGGGGAGCGTTTGTCTGAGGAATCCCGCCAAGAAGAAGAAGAAAAGGGGGCTTCGCTTCGCTTGGGGCAGCTTCCTCCTTTGTGGTGGGGTAGAGATACCTCAGGTCAACCTGGGCAGACATTTCTTCCCATTCCCCCCTCCGACATCTTGGCTAAAAACGGGGTGCTCAATGTACTAACCCCCCCAATACAATTTGATGTCTGGTGTCTCATTGCACTTGATAAGATGTTATAATAATAATAATAATAAAGATAATTTTATATTGACTGATCTAAGCAGCCCCGTTTAGAAGTTCCCGCGTGTCTGTCTCCCTTCGGGGGGGGGTCTTGTTTCTCCCAACCCGGTTCTCCGCCTTTGCACAGGATGGGTGCAAAAAAAAAAGCTTCCTCCCGGGAGAAAAACACCCGGACTTCGGCCTCTTGAAAAGCCGGTTTCTTGCTTAAGACAAGCCTGGGTTGTTGTTGTTTTCTCCCTTTTGCAAAAAACAAAAACAAAAAACAGCCCTGGTTAAGAAGCTATGAAGTGGCTTATGGGTTTCCAAGGGAGCGGAGGGGACGTGGCTTATCGAACGATGGGTGCTGGGAAGTGTAGTTCTTTCTCCCTCAGCACCGGTCTCTCTTTTCGAGGGCCTTCCCCTTGTTTTGTCCATCGTCTTGCAAGGATTGCAAAGTCTCCTGGCAGCCCTTCACCATTCAGGGATGAAAAGCGTTTATTTTCCTTTTTTCCCCTTCTTCTTCAGAAAAATGAAAGAAAGAAAAAAGCTGCTCTTAGAAAGGGGGTGGTGGGAATGATTAGTAGAGTTGCTTCAACAGCGAGATGGACAAGATATAAGTTTAATAAATAAATACTAGCTTTTGTTTTTGTTGTGGGGATTTAATTGGGTAAAGAAAGGTCTGCAAGAAAACCATCAAGAGCAACAAGAGCTCCCCAGTCCAACCCTGAGCTGCAAATATTCTATCAACACCTCGTTTATCCACTTTTTTTTTTAGTATTGCTTATTTTTAGGTATTTCATTTTGGCTACATTGTGCTTTTAGTTTATTCTCTTCAGTTAGTTTCTGTCTCCTAACAACCCCGCCCCCCAGACATTCTACTGCTTTTAAAAAGTGTTGATAATGGTGGTCTTCCAATTACCACTGCATAATGATTAACGCAATGACAAATATTCTCTCATAGGAATTATATTTGGATTGCTATAATTATCTTAAAAGAGGAATATTATTTCCTGTAGGGGTTGCTTATGGCAACCTCTACAAGAAGATGGTTGATCCAACCTTAAAAGTCCAATGGGTGTTTTATTTAACAGCCCGTTGATGTTGCCTAAGTCAAGCGTTCTGAAATTAAAACTGAGATGGGAACAGGGAAGAACAATTGAAGAAGATCAGGGGATACTTTCTGATTTCCTAGGGCTGGGTTGTCCCAGCTCTTGTACTCTTGCATACTCTTCTATGGCTGCTAACTTTGGACATGTTAACTTAGACAAACATGGTAGAGAAGTCAAACAGGTCCAAAAGGGTCAAGTACAAGGCCAAGTCACTGGTGGAAGGTTAGATGAAGAAAGTTTCCCAGTGGAAATCGCAAGTCTTTTAAGGCCCTGGGTGGGAGGATTAAAGAAGCAATGGAGCTCACCTGGGCAGAATATGGGCCATCCCTGTTGATGATGAAGACAGGGTTGAAATCCAGAATGGTGACTTAATTGCTAGCTGATATAGGAAGCTAGGGAGATGACCTTGGAGAAGGAACCAGGAGGTCTTTAGGAAATAATTATTTGCAGAATAAGCCTATGTTAGATCCAGAGAAGTGGGAGAGTATTATAAAGGAATTTTGTCTAGCTCCCTCTTACTTCCTGACTCTTGAGGGAGGGAAGAGAAGACATGGACAAACTTGCAAGATTGGGGTGCAATAAAGGATACTTCTAGTCCTTCAAAATCTGTTTCCTAACCTGGTTATCTTGAAAGATTGATAGCTGGTTTCCAATGAAAGGCTACATGGTGGAAAAGTTCCTAATAAAAGTATGAGGAAACCAACTTTCCCAAATGTATCACATTCCAACTCCTGTCTTCCCTCACCATTGCCCATACTAGCTGGGATAAGTGGGAATCATGGTTGAGCAGCATCTTGAGGGTCATGGGTTCCCATATGGTTGATGGGTTTCCATTTGAAGTTGACAAAGTGGTTTTTAAGATAGAATTTCACAGGTCATGGGAGTGGTGCTTCTTCCTTGGACCAGAGACTGTCTAGTGAAATTGATTGGCAGAAGACTTTGAAGAAAGTATTTCTTGCAACATGATCCATCAAATTGATTGTCCTAAAATGTAGCGATACTACTGGATAGATGTCCAACCACCGGTTGGTTAATTGATGGCCACATGTATGCTGTTGACTCCAATGCCATAGGTATTAGCTAAATTAGGTTGTCCAAAAGAGGTTGCTGGACCAGAGAATCTTATTTGTAGGGAATTCTTACATTAAGCAAGTTATTAAACTTACCTTTTATTGTTGCAGCCTTCACCCATTAGAATAACTTTCACTCACGCTGTGATCAGGAGCCCTAAATTCTGTTCAGTTGGTGGTTGTAATGAACATCACTGCCTGAGTTAGGACAGGGCTGCTTCTTGATTACAAAAACAAGATTTGACTGCTATATATGGTATCTTCTGTTTTACGTCGTGTCTGAAATTTCTCCCTTTAGTATGGCCTCCCAAAAATAGTTTTTTAAATTTTCCATGCTGCAAAAATATAGGTTGTAAGTTGCACTTAATTGTCACAGCTTTGGAATTTGAAACTATTGATTACTGATACTCCTGTACAGTCATATTTTATACTTTGGATTTCATATATATTATAAGCCTGGATTAATCTGCCACAGGATAAAATCCTCTTCCTGAAGGGCTGTGGACATAATGTGCCATGCTGCCCCAATAAGTATTGGTAGATCGATATTCTTTGACTTTCCAGTGCAGGGTTAACAGGGAGAAACTGACCCAAAGTTCTCCTAGGATACTTCCATGGCTGAGAAGGTGAAAGAAGATGGGAGACCACTAAGTCACTCTGGAGCAACAGGCCAGCCTTCACCTCTGGACCACCTGGTTCTTGGGGTGTGAGAGAGTGACTGGCTCAAAGTCATGCCAATCAGCTTCTGTGGGAAACATACATTTCCCTTCTCCTAGTCCAGCACCTTCACAACCAAAGGTAGCCCTTGTTTAACGACCACTTGTTTTGACTGAACTTTGTATTTATGGCTGTTGCAGCCTCCCCACATTCATCTGAGCACAATTTCCAACCTTTCTTGCCAGCTTTTCACAGGGAAAGTCAATGGGGAAGCCAGCAGGAACTCTTTAGTTACAGTCACAAAAACAAGGAGGGATTGCTAGAACTGCTGTCAGCAGTGTGGTCACATACCTAGGAGCATGTTGCTTAAAGATAGAATTTCTGGTCTTAGTGAGTGTCATTAAACAAGGACTACCTGCATGCCAGTCTGGCTGTTGGGCTGAGAGGGAAGGACAGATATACCAGAGGTGTCTAATGTGTATGCACACCCAGAAAGATGGTTGTGCCAATGTAGGACGCAACAAAACAACACTGCTAAAAATCTCCTTGTAGTCTTATTCTGAGCTGGCCCTGGGTGATCATCCAGGCTGCATTTTTCTTCTCATGGACTTTTGCCATGAGTTAAAAAAGCTTTCAGCCCAACCATAAATTTGACACTGGGTTTGCTTTCTTAGCAGCTGCTTTTCAGAGTCCTAGTGTGGTTGTGGCTTGTTTGATTCTCTACTGTGGGATTTTTGTGTGAGGAAACGCTCCAGTAAAGCTTAACAAAACCTCAAATAGGATTTGTAGTTGAGGAATTCCAGAAGTCAGCACTTTTAGTCTGCAACTGGACTTCTCAAAAGTTGGAGCCATCCGGTTTCCCCAAAACATAAGTGATAAATGTTTTTGAATGCATTGGCTTTGAGCATAAGATTTTGAGTTGCACAGCATTGGGATCTGAAGTGCTTAGTGACTCACGGTTGGCAGTGAAAGTTGACATATCTAGAGGACTTGCTCCATTGAAGGTGGAACTGTCCATCCCTTCCCAGTTAGAGAGGCAAAATCTCTAGAAATTTTGAAAATGGAAAAAATCCCCACTTTTTCCTGCTTTTTGGGGGAAAAAGAAGGAAGAAACAAGGGCATACATGGCACTTACGCCTCGTACCATTTATATAGTTGTATTTAAAATATACATTGTAAAATATAAGTTCATTTTTAATAATGTGTTCGGTGCATGGGTGAAAGATGTACTCGTTCAGGCAAAAATTATAAATTGATAGATTGAATTCTCTTTAAAGTGTGCGTGTGTATAAAATGGAACTATAACCAATTGAAAGGATCAAGAAGCCTACCATTATCATTAAAATGCTGCTTCATAATTTTTCTCCGTTGACTAAGGTAGCCACTGACCTGGGGAAGAGATTGATGAATGAAGCCTTTGGAAACCAAACTAGTTACCTCTCCGCCATTAATGTCAATCCAGAAACCTCAAACAGAGGTCATGTCACTGGTTCTAAACTATTTTTGAGGGTCTGTATTATCACCTACAACAATTAAATGGAGGAGACCATGGCTACAACCTCTGTTTGAGGTTTCTGTATTGACATTAATGGCAGAGAGGTAACTTACTAGTTTGGTTTCCAAAGGCTTCATTTACTCTGAGCAAAATATTCCATGTGCTTTTGAAATGGAAACTGAAGTCACATAATCAGTTGACAGTAATGGGTAGTTTGCTCTGGAGAAACATAGAATTACGTAGAATCATAGGACTGGAAGGGACCTTGGAGGTCTTCTAGTCCAACCCCCTGCCCAAGGCAGAAGGCCTTATGCCATCATTCATCCAGGACAGGACAAAATCCCAGAGGTGCTTTCCAAAAGGGGACTGGACTCTTTTTTTTTCCTCCTTGAAAATGTTTTGCTTCTCACCCAAGAAGCTTCTTCAGTTCAAAAAATTTTCCCACACTGAAGGAACTCACATATAACAGAATGAGTTGGAAAGGGACCTTGGAGGTCTTCTAGTCTGACCCACTGCTCAAGCAGGAAACCCTATACAATTTGAGATGAGTGGCTGTCCAGGCTTTTCATAAAAGCCTCCAGTGATGGAGCATCCACAACTTCTGAAGGCAAGTTGTTCCACCCCGCCCCCAAAAAGACAGAAATTTCGTATCCTGACTACACTCAAATTCTAGTTGATAAGGTTGAGAATGATAGTATATTGGCCTGCAGGATAGTTGTAGAATAGAGTAGGTATTGTGTGAGTATCTTGGGTAAAATTAGTCTTGTTATGTGTGTGTCATACTATGCTTAAACTGACCACTCCTTACTTTTAGCTGGAAATGTTTTTGTGTGACAGGGAACAATCAAAACTGGTATGCTGGAGTACACTTGTATCTTACTAATACATGTGATGTTAAAGCCAAAGGCCTGATTCACAACAAAAATCAATATCTAAGATCCCATTTAGTGATCACCATTCCATGCATTATAAAGTGGCATTAACACTTTAAAAAATCTTCCAAATTAGAATGGAAATACACAATTTAATGGCAAATGAGATCAAATAAAAGTTAGGAGCATGTTGCTTAAAGAATGAGGGCATTTGAGTTGCTGAAGTTGATGTTGTTGGTGGATTAATGAACATGTTGACTTAATATGTAGTCTGAAGAAAAACCTGCTCTTTGTTGACACACACATTAGAAGTAACACATGTGGTTTTGTTCACTGCAGCTCAGAATATTTCAGAGGTTAAGTGCTGAGAATTAAAGTAAATCTAGGAACATGATTTAGTTGTCTAAAGTTGAACATGGGCTAAAAAAGTGAATAATGGAAAACTTCTTTCACAATGAAAATATTAGTACATCATTTTGGGAAATAGGTTTATAGAAAAGAGAATGACATAATATAAAGCAGCAACTTGGCAAAGTATTAGATGAAGGATAAACGCAATAATGTTAGTAGTTATGGTTCATATTGGTACATATTACATAATAAGCATGTAGGAGAACTCATTGAAGTCACAATTTCTTTCTGTGATACAGCAATCAGTATCAAAACTCAACCCCACATCAATAATGATAGAAGCAGCAGCAACATTTTATTTGCAGAACAGAATTTGAGTTAAATTATAATTGCCAGCAGTTTAATAAATATTCTGAATTCATGAATTCACTAATTTTTGTACATGTGTGTATATATACACACACACCTAGTGCAAAACATAGGAGGTAAACCCCACACAGGTAGGCTACCCCAGGGTTTCAATCTTAGACCATTTTATGTCAACAGCTATTTGGATGCTCTTTACCTGGCCTTGGCTATCAGTGATGTTGCTTCCATGTTTACATAAAGCCTTTGGCTTACCTGAGAACTGGTGGTTGCATGTATTATACCTTGTAAGCTTCTCATTGGCATCTGCTTGGCAGTAGGAAAGTGTGATATGGCTAGTATATAGTTATAGTTATAGTTACAGTTATAGTTATAGTTATAGTTTCTAGCTATAGATTGATAGATAGATAGATAGATAGATAGATAGATAGATGGCATATGGCATGCAACGTCAAAGAAATCTACACATGTTAGACACAGATTGTAGTCCTGATAGTTTAGAATGCTAGTTCATTCTGTTCAGCCCTTACACGCCTATCCTTGGGGGAAGAATTAACTTTAGACCAGCTAACCAGCAGTGCTTGGGTTGCTGGGTATTCTGGGCTCCTCCACTGGTCTTTCCTCTCCTCGCTTTGTGTCGCAATGCTTCGTGTCCAGCTAGATCCAGGGCTCGCTTCCACTCCTTGCACACACGAGCACAGGTAGCTTTTTCCCCACTGAAGTGGTACCCATTGATCTGACTCAAAATATTGCATGCTTTGAAATTGCTGGGTGGGCAGGAGCTAGGGATCGAGCGGCGGGAGCTTGCTCCATCTCAAAGCTCGAACTGCCAGAGTGCACACCATTTCAGGTTGGCACTTCCCGCGTCATTAAGCCTCTGCGCCACTGCAACCCCCCCACCAAAAGTGAACCAATCTTTTTCCGGGTCCACCATTGCTTTTATGTTGTAATTAAAAAATAAAAGTACTTGGAAAAGATGGGAAGAAAAAAAGTCTACTTTACTCACCTGCTTTGAAGCGATTTGCCAAAAGGCAAGCTGTTGCATGAAGATAATTACTCTGAAGATATTCTTTCTTTTAAATGTAGTCATATAATTTTATGACCATTCAGGCACCAAGTTTGTAGCAGCCTATTCTAGTCTCTTGTCCTCAAAGTAGGTTGGATTAGTACTTCCAAGGCACTCGATGGGTATTGTGGTCAAATGTGCATAATGGCCAACTGATTGGCCAAAAAAGAAGAAGAAAGAATTGGCTGCTCTTGCTGACAATCAGATATTGTTTGGACTGCAGTGGTCCTTTATAGAGTGAAATAAATCTCACCTATTTATTTGTTTTCCTCTTTAATTGTGAGGCTTGTTAATGCATCTTGTCAGAGAAGAAAATTCAGGTCCATACATGAAGATCCAATGAAGCTAGTTTATTGCAACTCATGCTTACGCACAGGAATCTTCTTAACTAACAGTTAGCATCTGCTAGGAGTTAAATGACAGTCAATATACTGTAATTCAAGAGGGGCTGGACTTAGTTTGCTTGTGGCTATGTAGGGATTCTAGGCTGATGGCCCTTTTTCCTCCACCCCCAGGTTCTGCCACTCCTTTCCCTACGTTTCAGTAATTTCTGATATTTAGTCCTACTTACTACAACCAAGAAATGAAGTGCTAACATTTTCTCCATACATAAATATTTTCTCCACATGTAAATAGTTTAGGTTACAGCGGAAGTATGTTGTGGAAGGAATATTGTACAATTACTCCTGAGTTAGGAAATCTATCATTGAGTTGAAAACTTCATGTGAGGAGGATATGGCATCGACCTTTCTCCCTCGTATGTTAGAGTTTCTTGGGCAAATGGTTTCTTTAATTTGGTTGTACTGAAGCTCCATCCTTTTGAGTACTGTGCATACTTTTGATATAGTTTATTTTCATTTACTGAAAATACTTTTACTTAATTCAGGAGGGGTGGACAGGAAGGACAAGGAGAGCTTTCCCAACAAGGAACATCAACACTTTCTCTCAATAGGCTCATCTAGTGGTCCCCTTTCTTCTCTGATGCCTCCTCTATATATGTATTGCCTGGAGAAATTGCCAAAGCAAAAGAAAGAGAGAGAGAGAGAGAGAAAGAGAAAGAGGGTTCAGGATGAGGTATTGGAGTTCCCTCTATGCAATGATCACTGGATTGGTGGCTAAACAGTAGACGTTGGGCATTTGTTAACCATCTGTTGACCAGGCATTCATTGAATACCCAATTACCCTGTTTCCCCGAAAATATGACCTACCCTGAAAGTAAGTCCTAGCTTGATTTTTACTTGTGCGCCCAATATAAGCCCTACCCCCAAAATAAGCCTAATTAAGATCTCAACCCACTCCAGAGTGCACAGGTAAAAATTAAGCTAGGGTGGGGATGGTGGGTGGTGGAGCTGCCCTACTACTTACCTTTGGACAGTTGTAGCCAGGCCTCGCACACCCTCACACCTGCCTTGCCGGCCCATTTCTTCTGCAGCCGGCAAGGCTTTCCTGAAGGCCTCTGTAGCTGATCGATCCAGAGCTCTGTTATCGGCTGCGGAGGCCTTCAGGAAAGCCTTGCTGGCCACAGGAGAAGTTCCTGAAGGCCTCTGACAGCGAAAAGGAGGCCAGGGGCGATGCACGCAAGTGAGGTTAGTCAGTGGATGACATCCTTCGAAAATAAGACCTGGTGCCTTTTTTTGTGACAAACATATATATAAGACAGGGTCTTATTTTCGGGGAAACACGGTACTAATAGCCATTGGTAGCCCTAATGTGCCAAGGACAGAGAATATATTAAAACAGGGGTCTCCAACCTTGGCAACTTTAACACTTGTGGACTTCAACGGTGAGGATCTCTGGGAGTTGAAGTCCACAAGTCTTAAAGTTGCCAAGGTTGGAGACCCCCGTACTAAAAGACAGTAGCTTTTGATAAGTTCCTTCAATGCCACACTAAAACCCCTGTGATTGGAGATTAATCAGAACAGAACTGGAAGGGACCTTGGAAGGTCTTCTAGTCCAGCCCCTTGCTCAAGCAGGGGATCCTATACCATTTCAGATAAGTGACTGTCCAGTCTCTTCTTAAAAACCTCCAGTGATGAAGCACCCACAACGTCTGGAGGCAAAGCTGTTCCACTGGTTAATTGCCCTCAGGGTTAGGAAGTTTCTAACAGGACAATTAACCAGTGTTAAATAACAACTAACAATTAACTCAGAGATGATGGGTAAAGGCGTTGTGCCATTGTCCATCTGAAAACGGCCTCCTTCTCTTGGGAGCTGAAAAAAATATATTGACTTCTTGGGGGAAAAAAAGGATGAGGGGGTTTCACCTCAGACTTTAGCTCTCAATTGCTTTGTTTCCAAAGGTGGTCTGCATTTTTCTGAAGTGGAGATATTGACCATGGATCTGGGTTTTGTCTGATCAATACCAGCCAACCTCACATGTTCTTAAGTGGGTTTTTTTTGGGGGGGGGAGAGACCATGGGTGAATGTTTGCTGTCCATTTGCTAGCCACTAGCCTTTATTTAAGGGAAACTAAAACCCAGTGTTTTTAAAGAATAAGCTGTAAGTAATTTGTACTTCCCACTCTAGTTAATTATCTTTGGCTGAAGAGCTCCTCTCAAATCTTACCAGTAGACTAATTATAATGTTTAGATGCATAAAAACTTTGGGAGGTAGTTTTTTTTTAAAATTCATATTTATATCCCGCCCTTCTCCGGAGACTCAGGGCGCACAATTTTGGGATACAACCCAATGCGCTCAGCAATAGCCTTCCTTCCATTGTATATGCCTGCTTATTACTAAGCGGCATCTTTTACAAAGTCAGCTTATTGCCCCCAACAATCTTGGGTCCTCAGTTTACCTACCCCGAGAGGATGGAAGGCTGAGTCAACCTTGAGCCTGGTGGGATTCGAGCCTGCAATAATTACAGGCAGCTGGAGCTAAGTGCTAGGCTATTAACAGCCTGCACCACCAAGGCCCCTAGTTGTAGTTGTATCTATAACAAATTATTATTATTATTATTATTATTATTATTATTATTATTCAAATTGAGTTCTTAATTTTCTAAGATGTTCTGCTCAGTGTGTGTGGCTTCTGCTGGTTTGTTGTGGGGCATTAAAGGAAGACCTTATAAAAAGGGGATTCATTGAAGGGTAGCTTCTGATACAGGCATTCCCCTAAATACTGTCAACATAATGTCCGTAAGATTTCTTAGAGAGTATAAATATTATTGGAAAGAGCAGGTAGCCTTTTCGAAAATTCCACAAGTCTGAGAATTCTGCAGAATAGCCTATGTGCCTTCTTTTAAACCCGTTCTGTTGGCAGCTGATAGGCAAATTTGGAGAAAGAGCATCTAATGTTCCCTTTGAGATAAGGAATGCTTCTTGTTCATTGGGAATTACAAACTCCTCTTAAAGATACACAGTGCGCATTACAATTGGTTAGTCTGCATGGTCTGGCAAAATACCGGGCAACTGGGAAGTTGTTCAGGAGTAGGATATGCCTTGGATGTGCCGCAAAAATGTTGTGAAGTTGAAGAAATTGTGATTCTAGCCTCTCTCATCACCTGAGAAAATATGTTTGAGAAGAGAAGGCAGGGGGAAAAAGACATTTGGGTTGGGTCTGCAGAAGAGAGGAGTTGCCCTTCCTCCATTTCAGCATCCCAAAAAGAGAACTAGAGCCAACAGGAGATCTTAAATATTCCCTAGTTCCCACCTGGGTAGTATCTTAAGAATATATTATTTTCCTCTTTAAAAAATCTTTTTCCGTCTTGACTCTTGGGGTCTACATTGGGAGTCTCTATAACCTTGGCAACTTTAAGGTCTGGGGGCTTTCAGTTCCCAGAATTCTGGGAGTTGAAGCCCCCAGGCCTTAAAGTTGCCAAGGTTGGGGGATTCTGGTCTACATGGACACATACATTCATGTTGTTTTCTTGGCATGTATTTGGAAGTGGTTTGCCATTGATTTCTTCCATAAAATCCGTAGACTTTCTATTCTAGCATCCATCTTTGGGATCTCTCAAGAGATTGCTAGCTCAAGTCTTAAACTGACTTGCATTAAATCTACAGGTAATTCTGGCCACAATTTGGACCAGAATTTCCACTGCTAAGCAAGGGGGTTGTTACGAGAGTCACCCCCAGTTCGATGACCCTTTTTTTTGACCACTGTTAAGTGAATTGCTGCAGTTCTTAACTAAATCACAAAGTTATTCTGAGAATTTGCTGTACTTATTGGTAGCCAGCTGAGAAAGTTGCAGATGGCAATCGTGTGATGCTTGGATGGATGCAGCAACCATCATAAATATATGCCGGTTGCTAAGTGCCCAAATTTTGACCCCATGACTATGGGGATGCTGTTATAATCGTAAGCGCGAGGACCGGTCACAGTCACTTTTTCCAGTTGTAACTCTGAATGGTTGTGATTAGAAGTCGAGAACTATCTGTAATCCATCTTTTTAAGTAATATCTTGGGTTTTTTTAGTGCTTGCTCTAAAGCTTGAAAAAAGGATTCAAGCAGGAAGGAAATGCATTTGCATGAAGTCTGAGGCCCTTCTTCCCAGTTGTTCTCACAATTCTGGCTTGACTGCTGAACTTCACAGCCAGGCAAAAGTCATGCATGTGCTAAGGATGTTGGATTCGTACTCAGGGGCAGGCAGGATTTTATGACACCCCACCCCCATATATGACACACTAATGCAGTTTGTCAGCCATCTGAAACTTCCAGTTACGTTTCTTTGATTCCTTTAAAGTTCCTTTACTGAGTTGAACCAAAAGATTGTGATTAAGGACAGAATAGAAAGGGGGCACATTAGAACTTCCAGGGGTGATTGTACTAAGGCGGAACTTTTCAAGTATACTTATTTCTAAGTTCCAAATATAACTTGTTGATACAACTATTAGTAATTCTCTCTGTGTGAGTCATTCATAAAGACGTACTTTGGCTGTCTGAAGATGGGGAATAACACTCATCATGTAAAGCAGCGAGCGTTACTTGAGTTTTCTGGAATTTCTGCATGCAAAAATTTTCCCTAACCCCGATTTGACATGCTTGCTTAACTTACTCCCCTACTGAACAAAAACGAATATGTTCAACATGGCAGCAACCCCGTGGTCACGTGATCAAAATTTGGACCCCTGGCAACCGGCTCATATTTACGACCAGGTCATGTGATCCCCTTTTGTGACCTTCTGAGAAGCAAAGTCAATGGGGAAGCCAGTTTCACTTAACCTTGTTCCTTACTTAACGACTGCAGCGATTCACTTAAGAACTGTGGCAGGGAAGGTCGTAAAATGGGGCAAAACTCGCTTAACAACTGTCTTGCTTAGCTACAGAAATTTTTGGGCTCAATTGTGGTCATAAGTCGAGGACTACCTGTACCTATACCTCTAGCTTAGTGTATTGGCATTGTTCGATTGTTAAGTCGTGACAGAAGATGGATGCCAATTTTAAGGACACAGCGGTATTTTCTTTAAAGATGGAGGAAGATTTGGAGAGAAAGTTTCGACTTGCATTCACTTGTTGTGAATTTTCCTTTCTTTCAGTTCTTACAACACCTCCATCACTGCCACCTCCAATGCAGGCCTATGCATTTAAACCTCCCCCTCGACCTGATTTCGGTACTTCGGGAAGAACAATCAAACTGCAAGCCAATTTTTTTGAAATGGATATCCCCAAAATGGACATCTACCATTACGAATTGGATATAAAGCCTGAGAAATGTCCTAGAAGAGTGAACAGGTACATCCCATCCTTTTTGTTTCCCCATTCCCCATAGTTCTATACATCATCTTTTTTTGTTTGTCTGCTTGTTTAACATAAGTACATTTCAAAGCATGTACCTTGGTGCTGAGCTATTTCTCCTCGGATTATTGGTGGTGGCTTCATTTTAATTTGAAACCTGAAACAATGATTTGCATGTAAAAGTATCTTCTATAAGTAAATTCAGTTTCTCCAAATCTTCTGATACCATCTTAAATGTTTTCTTTTTTTTTTCTTCCTCCCCTACCCTATGGGTAGAGGCAGTGGTGGGATTCAATTTTTTTTACTACTGGTTCTGTGGGCATGGCAGGGGAAGGATACTGTAAAATCTCCAGTCAGATGTGGTATTTGCTGGTTCTCCAAACTATCAAAATTTCCTCTACCGGTTTTCCAGAACTGGTCAGAACCTGCTGAATACCACCTCTGGTTAGAGGTAATGTATTTTATATACAACGTTCAGACTTAATCAGTTTTGCAGATATTCACATCTTGCAAATTTCATCTCCTTCGGTCACTCCTGGTCTTGATTTCTGGTTGGTTCCGTAGTTTGCTAGTAGCAAGCCTCTTAAATGGACTGCTTATTCTCCTGTCTTCCCCTGCTGGCAGGAGGAAGCAGGCATATTTGTCTGGTTGTATAAAAGGACTTTGGCGAGACTATATATAAGAACAGGTACGTTTGACTTGCCTTCCGCCAAGTTCCTCTGAATGGAAAATTGATAGACAGAGATAGGGGTAGATTGTTGGCTTTCATTCTAAGAGGTCTTTGAGGTGAAAATGCCAGTGATGGAATTGATAACGAACTGCTGTGAATTCTGATATTTAAATGAGCTCAATGTGGGTATGCATCTGATTCTAATGGGCTGTGAGAATAACCTTGGAAGTAAGACAGGAGGAAGAGCTGCATCTTAGATTACAGTCTGATAAGAGAAATCCAAGTCCTGGGCAGAAATGTAATTTGAGTAAGCATCTCAGAAGGGACCCTCCCTAGTTTTACAGAAAGTAAAAGCACAGAGAAGGGGGTAATACTTTACACTTTCAAGCTTTGGTTACAGGTAGTCTTTGACTTACAACAGTTCGTTTAGTGACCGTTTGAAGTTACAATGGTCCTGAAAAAAGTGATTTATTATGTTCATTTTAAATACGACTGCTGCAGGATCCCCATGGTCATGTGATCAAAATACGGATGTTCAGACGTTCCCAGAGAAAGATTATAATAGTTCATAATATATTGTTATAATAATGAAGTTTATAATATTGATCCCTTTATGCGCTGCTTTCTTAGCTGTGACCTTGCTAGCAGTGATCCCGCACCCTAGATGGGGAATGGTTGAAGCATTTAAATGGATGAAGCTGGAAATTTTTGTAGGAGAATAATTTGTGGTTCTCTTTATTGTTCCTTCAGGAGAATATATTTACCTCTGTCTGTTCAGCCTCCTTGGATTGAGTTTTCTAGAACTAATATGGGGTAGATTCTATGGTCTTTGGGCCATTGATTAAAAAAGGAGATGAGACACTCTGGGTCAGGGGTCTCCAACCTTGGCAACTTTTAAGCCTGGCGGACTTCAACTCCCCAAATTCTCCAGGGAAATTGAGTAGATTTCAACCAGCCCTTTACAATGCTCCTTTGTTTTATTATACTTTTGATCACCTATTATGATATTCCAATGCTTTATCTGAATAGCGGAAGATCCCTTGTTCATACGGTTCTCTGTTTCCAGAGAAATAGTTGAGCACATGGTGCAGCACTTTAAAGCCCAGATCTTTGGAGATCGCAAGCCAGTATTTGACGGGAGAAAAAATCTCTACACCGCAATGCCGCTTCCAATAGGGAGAGATAAAGTAAGTATTTAATGCTAAGTTTGGCTCTTAATTTCTATTTCTGCGAATATAATTTTACGGTCGGTGACTTGTATATTTGTTCCCTATTATTTGCTTGTTAAGCTGAATATTGGTGTGTGTATGTGTGTTGAGGAAAGTTGACTGCGACTTCTCGAGGAAGGGGCTATGACAGGGTGTCAAACTCAAGGCCCTGGGCCCAGATCCCGCCCACGGGGTGCTTAAATCTGGCCTGCAGGGCCGCCCTGGAAACAGTGAATGAGCGGCCTGTGGTGCCTCTGCCAGTGAAAATGGAGCTCGGGAGGGCCACGCGCAGCCCTCCCAAGCTCCATTTTCACTGGCAGAGCACTCACAGGGGTCTCTGACACGAGTGACGTTGGGCTGGCCACGCTCACCCTGGCCACGCCCAGCCCTCCAAGGTCAAACACAACCCCGCTGTGGCCCTCAATGAAATCCAGTTTGACACCCCCTGATCTGTGACAATTCCCTGCGCCCAACTTGCAGTGGCCAACTTGTCACAGCCGACTCGCTGTGGGACAAGAGTTACATGGCAGAGTAGAATCATGAAAGAAAGGAGTAACGAAATGTGAACAACAAAAATTTAAATATTTTTATTTTGAATAATGAAATTGAATTGTTAATTTGTCCTGCGGCGAGTTGGCTGTTGGGTGAATTGTGACATTCTGCCCAAGGAATACCGTGCAATGAACTCACCAGGAGATGAGGAGAGTGCAAATGGTGTACTCTGGTGAGGGAGAGTTGGTGATTCCTTTAGAACAACCTGTAATTTTGCACAGTCGTGTGACCTACCATGTAATCAGAGCTTGATCTAAGCCCTATTAATAGAGTAAAGAGGGCCCGGTTAAACCACCCTCCCTTGCCAAACAACATGCTGAATTGTATCTCTCTGGAAGGCATTGAGCGAAAATTCACCGTCTGTCAGAAAAAAAACAACACCTGAAGCCTTTGGACAATCACCCTTCTCAAGCAGGATGAATCAGGTGATCTAATGAATGAAATGGCAATCTAGTTTGAATCGGAGGGTCCTCCGTTATTAAAAAGAATAGAACCTACATTAGTTGCCATCTTTGGGGTTTGCTCTTTGTGGCATGGGTTTGTGGAAATGAATCCTGCCCCTGGCAAACGTGTTCCCTGCTTAGAAGAAACCCTGCGTGTCTTTCTTGGTGTCTGGGTCTGACATCAATTCAGTCACTGATGGAACAAATCACTCTGGATTATACCAGCAAATTCAACAAGAGAAATCAAGGCTATTTGTCCACTAACTGATGTTTAAAGGAATGCAGTCAGGTAGCACAACAACAGTGTTAAACAGAGAAGTAGATCTATAACAGATGGTTAAACAGGAGATTCTGTATTTTGGAATGGTGGAATCAAAGCCTGCTCCATAATCCAATTGAAATGTTGGGGCATGACCTGATGTGAATTGTGTAGACAGCCCCAGCATATCAACAACAGTAAATCCATAAAAAGAAATGGACTATATTCCAGATCGTTTGATCAACAAGTTCAGGAAGTCTTCGGCTGAAGTCTCCCTTGCCATAAAAGCTGCCACCTGTTTTCTAAATCTAAAGTTTCATATAACTTTTTCCAACAAGGAAACATCAGGTCAAAGCTCAGTGTGTTTCTTGAAAGAAGCAACTTAGAACTAAGGAGAAATTTCCTGACAGTCAGAACAATTAATCAATGGAACAACTTGCCTCCAGAAGTTGTGAATGCTCCAACACTGGAAGTTTTAAAAAAGACGTTGGATAACCATTTGTCTGAAGTAGTATAGGGTGTCCTGCCTAGGCAGGGGGTTGGACTAGAAGACCTCCACGGTCCCTTCCAACTCTGTTATTCTGTTCTAAAGGCATGACATATAATATGCTGTTTGCAGTGTTGCTTATTTAACAGCATTCTCTTTAGAAGAGAATAATTGTAGCTCAGGGTTGAACTGTGGGGTCCTTGTTGCTCTCTGAGCTTGGTTGGTTTCTTGCAGACATTTCACGACCCAACTAGGTAACATCATCAGTGCTAGCAACCAAGCTCAGAGAGCATCAAGGACCCTACATAAATCTCTTTATCTATTATTAGGTGAAACTCTTACCACATTATAGGCTGAAGTACTGCTCGTGAAAAAGGATTCATAAATATTTCCTTATTGCTATAAATGGCCCCTTTCGATTCTAGGATTCCGTGAAGGTTGAACACAGGTCATTGTAAGATAAGCAGGTAGGAGCATCAGTTAATTTGATGTCCCACCCACCAAACATGTTAAAACGGATGCAGTGATAATTGTAAAGCAGTCTTCCTTGATAGATTTTTCTCCTATCTGATTGGCTATCAGAGTGTACCAGGTTGGGGAAATGTATAAGGGCCTTTCTGAGAAATAACCTATAGGTTTGGAAGCCATTAAAGGACAGATAAGTATGATCCAAAATCATTATCCAACATTGTGTGATCCTTGTCGTAAATTAAGTGGATGAAAGAGATGACTTTTTTTTTCACTTGTGGGTTCCTGGTTTCTAATTCCTTTCTCGGGCAGACTTCCATTTCAGCACTCTGAATCCTTTTGTCCGGTGCTTCTTGGTTTCTCAGTTAATCATCTTGCCTGACATCACTTTCCATTGCTCCTTTTTTGTTTTTCATCAAAAGGGGTGCTGCCCCAGCAAGCTAGCCTTTTTTTATGCCTTCTAAAAGGTTCCAGTTCTTTGCAGGAGAATCCACTTCTCTTCCCTCATTCTTCCGGCGTGGATGTTTAAGCGGAAAGAATCATCTTGTACTGCTTTCCAAATGTTGCAGGTGGAATTGGAGGTCACGTTGCCAGGAGAAGGGAAGGACCGAATATTCAAGGTAGCCATCAAGTGGATGTCGGTTGTGAGCCTTCAGGCATTGCACGACGCTCTCTCCGGTCGTCTTCCAAGTGTTCCTTTTGAAACCATTCAAGCTCTTGATGTGGTGATGAGGCACCTGCCCTCTATGAGGTGAGAGTTGGGTCCCGCACGGAGGTTCAGAGGCAATTATGAACTAGAACAGTGATGGTGAACCTTTTTGTTGTGGTGTGTCGAAAGTGCGCGTGTGCTGGCACCCACAATGCAATGTGCCCCCACTGCGCATGCATGTGCAACCCCCCCGTCCCCTTACCTGCATTGTGCATCCATGCACCTCCCAGCTGATTTTCTGCCCGTTTGAGGCCTTTTTCGGCCACCCTGAGGCTCGAGAGAAGCCTCTGTAGCCTCGGGAGGCCGAAAAACAGGCCTTCCAGAATACCGGAAGTGCCAGTTTTCAGCCTCCGTAGCGCCTCTGGAGCCTGGGAGAGGCCGTTTTCATCCTCCCGGGGGCTCGAGGGAAGCCTCTGCAGCCTTTGGAGGCCAAAAAACAAACCCGTTCAGCACTTCCAGTATTTCGGAAATACGGAACTAGAAGGTGCTCCGTGTTGGGTGTTGGGCTCCCGGCCCTCCCTCCCTGCCTGTTTTTCTTCTTCTTCAGCAGTCTTTGAATTACTGAAAGAAGAGAGTACAGGTAGTCCTCGGTTTAAGAGAGTTCATTTAATGACCTTTCAAAAGTTATAACAGCACTGAAAAAAGTGAACATTTTTCACATGACCATTGCAGTATCGCCATAGTCACGTGGACCTTCTGACAAAGCAAAGTCCAGGGGTATGTCAGATTCACTTTAACAACCGTGTTACTAACTTAACAACGGAAGTGATTCACTTAGCAACTGTGGCACAAAAGTTAAAAGGGGGCAACATTCACTTAACTAATGTTCCACATAGGAAGAGAATTGTGGTCCTAAGTTGAGGACTACCTGTATTTCGGTTGAAATCAGGGTTCCTTGATGCTCTCTGCAGTTGTTTAACTTGCAGATGTTTCATTACCAGACTAGGTAATATCTGTTGTGGCCTGCTGGAGGTTGACAGAGCTGTCAACAGAGTCAGACAGTAGTGATGAGGTTGGGGAGGAACCTGGGCCAGTTCTGGAGGCTGGGGAGGGCCCGGACGAGGGCTCTGCATCGGAGGCAGGGATGTGGCCAGGGCAGGCTGGCAGTCATCAGCTGCCTTCAGACTCAGACAGCAGTGAGGCGGGGGAGTTTCTGGAACCAGTTCCCAGCCTGCGCATGCACAGGGCTACCAGAAGACCAGAACAATTGAGAAAGCAGGGTTGACTCAGAAGTAAGGCCACACCTCAAGAGATGATTGGCCCCTCCCATGGGACATAAAAGAGGAACGAATGGGATGTGAGCTTTTGCAGGAAGCAATTCATTCGTTTGGTCGATGCAAGCTTTGAAAAATTCTGTTTGTGTCAAGTTTGGCCTTGCCCTGCATTTGGCAATTAGTTCTCTGGCAGCATTCCAAGTGCAATAAGGTGGGTGTTCCCCTGAAAGACTGTTTGTGAAGCCTTGCGGGCTGTGAATGAGCGTAATTCACAGCTGTGGAAATAAAAGAGGTTTTTCCGGAACTAAGATCGTATTTTAAGCTTTCTAAGGAAGCCTGGGTCAGAACAATATCCTCAGTGCTAGAAGGATGCGGGGTTTGGTCTCTCTTTATATAAAGTATAAGGAAAAAGTGATGTTCATGTTCTAATTTGGGAGATACTAATTGGGTCTGGTAATATTCAGAATGTGAACTCATACAAAGCAGCCTTTCAAGGAATCCTAGAAAATAATTAGCCTCATAATACCATTGATAGATTACGGAAGCATTCTAGTGTTTGGTCCCAGTGATTCTTGGATCATCCACCAGCATCAGAAAAGATAGCATAAAAAAGAGAAACAAACCCCTTCTGAATTAGCTCAAATGCTGGATTTCGTTGCCTGGAAGATTTGGAAAGCTGCCTTTGAACTTTCCAGGTGCAGATAACGCCGTGATTTCTGCTTCATTGCAACAAGTAAATTTTGGCTATGTTAATCACCCTCTAATCAGTAGCAGTATCTTTGGATTATTTTCCAATATGTCAGTGTTGGTGGGTTAGTTCCTTTGATAGCCTATTTACTATTTAATTGCTTTGGAAGTTCCTTGACTGGGGTGCGGTTTACTGCTTGAAGTAAAATTGAATACCCCAAACAATACCGCTTCAAACTGATTCTTATTAAGAAGATTATGAGATCTTGATGAGAACTAATTGTCTTTTCTGGATACAGGTAGTCCTCCACTTACAACCACAGCTGAGCCCCAAATTTCTGTTCTTCAGCAAGGCCGCTGTTAAACAAATCGTGCTCTGAGTCATGGCCTTTTTTTTGCAAAGCTTGCTAAGCAAATCACTGCATTGCTAATGAATCACGCAGTTAAGCAAATTTGATTTCCCTCATTGACTTTGCTTGTTGGAAGCCGGCTGGGAAGTTTGCAAATGGCAGTCACATGACCCTGGGAGGCCATCACCAGTGGTGGGATTCAATTTGTTTTACTACTGGTTCTGTGGGTGTGGTTAGGTGGGTGTAGCCATGTGACTGGGTTGCCGGTTTTTTTTGCAATAGCATCCCCCCCCATTTTTTGGGCCTTCTGGGCCTCCAGGAAGCCTCTGGGGGGGGGGGGGTTGCTCCCAGAATGCTTCCCTGGAGTTCAGGAAGGAAAAAAATGGAGCATGGGGGAGTGGGGGGGGGCTATGCCCCCCCCTCCATTTTTGTTTTCCTGTGCCTCAGGGAAGCTACCTGGGAGAAGCAGTAAGACAGCGAGGGGAATTCTGGTGCTCGTAGGAACAAGCTGATTGTCGGGAGGGAAAAAAAAATACCTTAAGGAGTGACTGGGCACGGAAGAACGCAGTCAGCGATGTTGCGCATGCATGATAAAGACTGATTGGGCGGGGAGGAGCAAACCGGTCAGGTGCGTGGCCAGCCAGAAGTTACTACCGGTTCGGTGACCCACGCCAAATCCTTGCTACCGGTTTGCTTGAACCGGTGTGAACCGGCTGAATACCACCACTGGTGATCACCATCATAAAAACATGCCGGTTGTGAAGAACCCAAAGTTTAATCACGTGACCATGAGGATGCTGCATCGGTCATAAGCATGAGGACTGATCCTAGGTCATTTGTTCTGTGCTGTTGTACCTTTGAACAGTCTTTAAAACCAATGGTTGTAAGCCGAGGACTCTATGCACTGGCCAATTTGGCTCTGAATTGTGTTATAATGCATTTGAGAATCAAGAGGAATAAAGGTTTTTGTGACAATGTATGTGTGTGTGTGTGTGTATCTCTATCTATCCTATCTATCTATCTATCTATCTATCTATCTATCTATCTATCTATCTATCTATCCTGTCTGTCTGTCTGTCTGTCTGTCTGTCTGTCTGTCTGTCTGTCTACCTACCTACCTACCTACCTACCTACCTCTCTATCTATCTATCTATCTATCTATCTATCTATCCTGCCTGCCTGCCTGCCTGCCTGCCTGCCTGCCTGCCTGCCTGCCTGCCTACCTCCCTACCTACCTATCTATCCTGCCTGCCTGCCTGCCTGCCTGCCTGCCTGCCTGCCTGCCTGCCTGCCTGCCTACCTACCTGCCTACCTACCTACTCCTACCTACCTATCTATCTATCTATCTATCATCTATCTATCTATCTATCTATCTATCTATCTATCTATCTATCCTGTCTGTCTGTCTGTCTGTCTGTCTGTCCATCTATCTATCTATTTATCTATATATGTGTGTATTTTTTCAATGGCAGATATACTCCAGTGGGCCGATCTTTTTTTACTGCATCCGAAGGATGTTCGAATCCTCTGGGAGGTGGCAGAGAAGTCTGGTTTGGATTCCATCAGTCAGTCAGGCCTTCCCTGTGGAAAATGATGCTGAACATCGACGGTAGGTTTCAGGTTGTTTCCTTTTATCTGCATTTGGGTGATCTTACTTTAGTCGCCTGGAAAGGGCACAGCGGAATTAGACCTGAAGGATCTATCTGAGAGTCTAGATAAAAAGCCACGTTGGTGTTATTGATTTTTTTGTGTGTTTTATTTTTAGTCTCTGCGACAGCGTTTTATAAGGCCCAGCCAGTGATCGAATTTGTATGTGAAGTTCTTGATTTCAAAAGTATTGAAGAACAACAGA
The DNA here is from genome assembly GCA_009733165.1 of Naja naja. Lineage (NCBI taxonomy): Eukaryota > Metazoa > Chordata > Lepidosauria > Squamata > Elapidae > Naja > Naja naja. The sequence continues at coordinate 216,190,241 of CM019150.1, read as the reverse complement.
AACCTCTGACAGATTCCCAAAGGGTTAAGTTTACCAAAGAAATTAAAGGTAAGACGGGGGAAAAAAGGAGTTTGAAATGAGACGACGTAATCTTTTTTCTCCTGGGTGTTGAATGCGCAATTTGTCAAACAGGGCCTGACCCCCTTTTTAAAAAAAGATCTTTTAATAAGCATTATACCTATGACACCTTAAACTCTGCAGAAAGGAGCTTTTAAGCTGTTTTATTTCAGTGAGCGTGTGTCCAGGTTTTCTTACAAGCTGCAGAGAATAGATTGACTTCAAAGTTCAGCGTTATATTAAGGGTTCAATGTTGAAAGGACTGACCATTGAGTTGTGACGTTGTATAAAATGACTGCCCAGAGGTAGTCCTTAACTTACAACCACAATTGACACCAGAATTTCTGTTGTCAAGCGAGATGCTAGTGAAGTGAATTGCTCCCAATTTTATGACCTGTTTTGTCAGGGTTGTTAAGAAAATTACAGTGAAGTTGTTAAGTGAATCACATTGTCGTTAAGTGAAATCACACACACCCTCCCCTCCCCCTGACTTTCCATGTTGGAAGCTGGCTAGTTTGCAAATTGCAATCACACAACCTGAGTTACAACTGTTGTGGTTCGCCGGCAGCCGGTGCGGATGGCAGCAGAGTCGGACAGTGAGGAAGAAAGGGAACCAGTCAGGGAGTCTGAGGGCTCAGACGAGGGTCCTGCGTCCGATGCAGAGATGGGGCCAGGACCGTCTGGGAGTGGGGTGCTGACTCAGGAGCCTCCGGAGTCTGGCAGCAGCAAGGCAGAGGAACAAGGGGAGCCTGTTCCCAGTGTGCGTGTGGGCAGATCTGCTAGAAGGAGAGAGCAGCTGAAGCAGCAGGGTCGACTTGGGAGTAAGGCTGGGAGGTGATTGCCCCTCCCATAAGGGATAAAAGTCAGACCTCAATGACGAAAGCTTTGCAGGAAGCAAAGTAGTTCAATAGATTCCGAGTCCCCCTTGAAGCTCTGGTTGGTTTTTTTCTGGTATTTCGGTTGGTTTCTGTTATAATTAGATACTTCTGTTTTTGGCAACATTCCACAGCACTGAAAGGCATGTGCTTATCTTGGGGAACTGTTTATAATTAGTTCTGGCTGGGAATGAAAGTAATTCCCAGCATTGCAATAAAATAGGTTTTGCTTTTAAAACAAGGTTGTGTTTAATTCCGTTTGACAAAGCCCGAGTCAAAACAGCCACGTGGATGCTGTCATTTTGTTTCAAGGCCATTAACTTGTAACCCTGAACCGTTGTTAAAAGAATGTTTGTAAGTTGAGGACTAATTGTCCTGTTGTGACTTCTCACAATCTGGCCTCTCCCAGAGGGAGAATAATGTTTCAATTGCTGTGTTACCAGGTCTTAAGGTGGAAATCACTCACTGTGGACAGATGAAAAGAAAATACCGAGTATGCAACGTCACGAGAAGACCAGCGAGTCACCAAACGTAATCTTGACAATTTTGTTTTTGTCTTTTGCGGTTCTCTAAAAATAACCATCATACATAACTGCGTTCCATATTCACTGCCTGGGATCCAGTGCGTGATGTGTGGGGTTTAGGTTGCACGCTTCTGCTCCCTGCTCTCCCACCAGCCTGTGGAACAATTGTCTTCCATGAAACTGGTCATTCCCTGATGCCAAAATGGTAGGGGACCGCTGCTCTAAACTATACTATGAGGTGACTTGTAAAAATACTAAAATTGTGCTTCCCCCCCTTCACCTTGTCATTCTGCAGATTTCCTCTTCAGCAGGAGAGTGGCCAGACTGTTGAATGCACTGTAGCTCAATATTTTAAGGACAGGCACAAATTGGTGTTACGCTATCCTCACCTCCCATGTTTACAAGTTGGACAGGAACAGAAACACACGTACCTACCCTTAGAGGTAACCTTGTTCCTATTGAGGCATTTCTTCCCCCCCACTTGTCTATTTTTCCTTATTTTGATTGTAAGGCATGGCTGTTGTCATGATTTGGCATGTTTTTTCCTTCTACCAGGCTGCCATATTTTCCTATCTTAAAGGGGAGTAGCAGAGACGTAGACACGTTTATAAAACACGGTCTTTCCGATATGTATTCAAGATGGACAGTGATTATATGCATGGGTGTGTATGTATGTATGTATGTATGTGTATAGCACATGTATATGTGTGTTACGCTTGGATACACTTTTGAGAGCAGGCAACAGAATTTCATTTTTAATGTGTGCCAATGTGTCCATAGTAAAAAAAATGACAATAAAAGTTATCTATCCGTGAAAAGTCACCCTATGTTTCTGAACTTGTTTAACTGGGGGAAAAAAATGGTTCTTACTGAAGCAAAACTGGAAGATGTGACTGTCTTGTTTGTTTGTGTGTGTGTGTGTCAAAAAGTGCATAGTTTGGGTACTGTGAGGAAAGATGTTTTTGCTCAGAGAAATATTCAGTTGATATATGACTAGCCCTGTTTGATGCTACATAGTATCTGATCAACCCTTTAGATCAGTGGTAGTCAATCTGGTCCCTAGCGGGAGTTCCAGCTTTCATTGTGGGTGATAGGGGGTTTGTCTCCCACTTTGTAAATCACCATTACTGTGGAACCGTGGGCGGTTGGAAAATTTTACTACTAACAGAGATACAAAAGTGGGCGGTAGGTATAAAAAGGTCGACTACTACTGCTTTAGATGATATTGCAGGCAATCCTTCACTTATGACTGGTAACTTAGCAACCATTTGAAGTTACGACAGTTCCCCCCCCCCAAAAAAAGTTCTTATGACCAGGAATCAATGCTTTGATGTCACTGCCCCCTCCCCCCCAGCCTCCTGTGGTCATGTGATCACATTTTAGATATCCAGCAACCAACCTGCATCCTTGGTCATGTGACCACAATTTATAACTTTTGTTTCTGCTGGAAATGAGCATTGCTTCCAGTTCCCAGCTAAAAACACAAGTCGGGGACAGCGGATTTGCTTCACAACTTTGTGGCTTGCTTCATGTTTGATGTAAAAAAAAAGGGGAGGTTTAAAATCAGATTGGTCACATAATGAGTCACTTAATGACCACCATGACTCACGACTAATTGTGGACTCCATTATGGTCATAAGTCAAAGACTACCTTTATACAAGCAGCCCAAGAAGCATCATGCTGTATATATAACTTCCCCCCCCCCATAATTTGACAGTAACCTTTTGGCTGCGTTGTTTTAGGTATGCAATATAGTTGCAGGACAGAGATGTATTAAGAAGCTGACAGACAATCAAACTTCTACTATGATTAGAGCCACGGCGAGATCAGCCCCAGATCGTCAGGAAGAGATCAGCAAATTGGTGAGCATCAACCCTATACGGTGCACTGGACTAGGAAACGGATACGATGTAGACCCAAAGCCAGGGTGGGGCTGCTGGGGTTTCGCAGGGGTTCAGGAGAGCCCCTAGCTAAGATTCTGTGCAGTTCAGAGAACCCCCACATCCCACTCCTGGCCCCGCCCAGTCCTCCCCTCCCAGGAGTGCCCACATGGCCCGTTTTGGATGCAGGTAAATGCAGGGCGCGCACGGAGGCTCGGGGAGGGTGAAAAACGGGCCCCGCCTGGAAGTTCGGGAAGGCCGGAAATGGGCCTGTTTCTGGCTTCCAGAGAGCCTTCGTAGCCCGTGGAGGCCATTTTCACCCACCCGGAGGCTCAAGGAAAGCCTCTGGAGCCCAGGAAGGGCAAAAGCGTCCCCCCCTCCTGCTGTGGGACAGGAGGCTGACTAGGCCACGCCCACCATGGCCATGCCCACCCAGCAACTGGGCAGAGAACCTTTTCCTGAAATTTTTTTGAAGCCCACCCTTGCCTAAAGCTGCATTTATCAGAAAAGCTATAGGAACAGAGCTAGTCTGAATGTTCTTCCCTTCCTCCCTCTTTTCTCCTCAGGAGGATTAAGGGGTGGGGAACTGCCTGAGATGTTTTTGTAAGCTACTTTCTTGGCCTGGGTTCAAATCTTGTTTACCTGCTCGTTGCCTTGGTGGTGGAGCTTCCCTCTGTCCCTCAAGGCCGTCCTCTGTGCTCCCTGCAGTGGCTCCCTTCCGCCCCTTATTGGAACAGCAGGAAGAGACTGACAGGCACAGGTGTATGTTCCACGACTGAAGGAACGTCACAAAATGTCTTCCCATATTTCCACTCCCAGAGGTCAGTTTTTTTTAAAGAAAACATTTCAGCCAGGAGCAAGAGAGAAAATCATGGTATCGAGAGGCTGAAGATTAGAGAGTTAGAACAGAGAGAAGAACCAAGACAGTGTTGTTGCAGGCATAGAACCTAGAACACAGAATAACAGAAATGGAAAAGTCTTTGGAGGTCTTCTAGTCCAACCCCTGCTGTACAGGGAGACCCTATACCATTTCAGACAAATGGGTGTCTAATCTCTTTAAACCTTCTAGTGCTGAACCCCCTATAACTTCTGAAGGCAGGCTGTTCCACTGACTAATTGTTCTCAGCCTCAGGAAATTTCTCCTTAATTCCACATTGCCTCTCTCCTTGATTAGTTTCCACCTGTTGCTTCTTGTCCTGCCCTGTTTTGGAAAATAGGTTGAAAACATCCCCCACCATATATAAGAGCCCCTCACATATTGGAAGACTGCTATCATGTCCTTCTCAGTCCTTCTTTTCATTAGACTTAGATGTACCCAATTCCTGCAACTGTTTTTCATGTGTTTTAGCCTCCAGTCCCCTAATCATGCTTGTTGCTCTTCCAGAATCTCAACATCTTTTTTTATATCATGATGACCAGAATTGGATGCAGGTTGCATAGACTACCCTCTTCAGGCTTAAAAAACATAGAAGAGTTCAGAATTGATTTTCCATTGCAACTAAAACAACCCTAAATCAATTTATTTTCGATGCGTGTTTGTATGAAATATATATTTTTTTCCTTTCCTAGATGCGAAGCGCAAGTTTTAACACCGACCCGTTCGTTCGTGAGTTTGGAATCATGGTCAAAGATGAAATGACAGATGTCACGGGGAGGGTGTTACAGCCACCTTCGATTCTCTACGGAGGCCGGGTATGTGTGTCATCGGGGCTCGAAGTTCTCATTTGGCCCGTTGGTCGTGGCCCAGAGTAAGAGTTGGGATGACAGTTTCCTGTGATTTCAGATGGGCCTTGTAGGGTCGAGGTCGGTGGCTTGCAGATGTTCTGGGGTTAAATGCTCTGTATAAAAATGTGCAGTTCCCACAGCCAGGAATTGCCTCCCAGTGGAGAAGCCTGTCAGGATTCCAGCAATCGCCCTAATGAAATCATGATTCTTGAGCCAAACTTCAAAAAACTTCAAAGGATTCATTAAAAGCGACATACTGGCACTGCCCTGTATGAAGCCAACTCTGGCATACGTAATTTACAGTCACCTGTGACTAGTGGTGGGATTCAAATTTTTTACTACTGGCTCTGTGGGATGGCTTGGTGGCATGGCGTGGCTTGGTGGGCTTAGCAGGAGAAGGATACTGCAAAATCCCCATTCCCTCCCCACCCCACTAACCTGCTTTCCAGCTCCGTTCTCCTGTGCAGGGCAATCAAAGAAGACCCAGCCAATCAGCTGGGACTCAGGAGGCAGAGAATAGATGGGGGCGGGGCCAGTCAAAGGTGGAATTTGCCGGTTCTCCCAACTACTCAAGATTTCTGCTACCGGTTCTCCAGAACTGGTCAGAACCTGTTGAATACCACCTCTGCCTGTGACCCTGTTTCCCCCCCTCCCCCTTGGGTGTCTCATAAACCAGATTCTCCAACTGAGCACGTTCACAGGCTGGGTGTAATCATTCACGTTCTCCAATTAAACATATTCGGGGGCAAAAACTCTGGTATTTTGATTACAATCTTTTAAAGATAAAGAGTTGGAATGTACTTTTGCTTTCAACTTCTCTTCCAGATTTCCTTCCTCCCCCCACCTTTTTTTTTTAATGGCAACTACTAAAACAGGCACAGGAATGTTTTATGAGCTGACATAGCCCTTAATAAGGGGAGCCTGTCTGTCTCCTGGGAATGTCCTGTGGGGACCAGACCAACTGAAATGAACGTGCAGCCATGTTGGGTGTCGGGAGAAGGCACCGAGAGACGCAGTTGTGCACTCCCACCTCCTCCTGTTCTAACTTTCCACTGTGTGCACTTTTTGCACTAAGGTGCCGTTTGTTCTGCGCTCCGTTGCACAGGTAGTCCTCGACTGACGGCCACAATTGAGCCCCAGATTTCTGTTGCTAAGTGAAATAGTTGTTAAGTGAGTTCGTTTCCCCCTTTTACGACCCTTTTTTTTGCCACCGTTGCTAAGTGAACCGCTGCGGTTGTTAAAAGTCAGTAACACGGTTGTTGAGGGACTCTGGCTTCCCCGTTGCTGGTCAGAAGGTCACAAAAGGTGATCCCATGACCCCGTGGACCGGTTTGCCAAGGGTCTGAATTGTGATCACGTGACCGTGGGGATGCTGCGACGGTCGTCAGTGTGAGAAACAATCCTAAGTGCCGTTGTAACTTGGAACGGTCACTAAAAATGAACGCTTGCACGTCGAAGACTACCTATACGTCTGACCAAGGAGAACTTTGATACCACGAGCCGTGGATGTGGGCTGGTCTACGAACACTCTTCGTTTTTCCCCTTAGCATCCAGGGGTTTGACATCAAAAGGCAGGTGTGTTTTGAAATGGCTGCCCTGTGAAGCTTTATTTTGGCTCTGGGAAAAAATCATTCAACTTCTTTCTCCCCCGCCCTCTCTCTCTCTAGAACAAAGCAATTGCGACCCCAGTGCAGGGGGTCTGGGATATGAGGAACAAACAGTTTCATACTGGAATTGAAATCAAGGTCTGGGCCATTGCGTGTTTCGCGCCCCAACGCCAGTGCACTGAAGTCCATCTGAAGTGAGTCTGCGGCTGAGTGGCGTCCTGCTCACGTCTTCTTCCACTTTTCCCAGGCTTTGTTCTGCTGTGGTCACCCAGTGTTTTTTCCCAGCTGTTTTCTGTGTCCCTTTGCAATAACTATAGCATTTAGAATAAAATAACAGAGCTGCAAGGGACCTTGGAGGTCTTCTAGCCCAACCCCCCTGCTCAGGCAGGAAACCCTATACCATTTCAGACAAGTGGCTGTCCAAGTATCTTCTTAAAGCAGAGGTCTTCAAACTTGACAGCTTTAAAACTTGTGGACCTCAACTCCCAGGATTCCTCCTCCAGTCATGTTAACTCAGGAATTCTGGGAGTTGAAGTCCACAAGCCTTAAGCTTGCCAAGTTTGAAGACCCTTGTCTTAAACACTTCAGGTGTTGGAGCATTGACAATATCTGAAGGCAAGTTGTTCCACCGATTAATTGCTCTCACTGTCAGGAAATTTCTCCTTAGTTCTAGGTTGCTTCTCCTTGATTAGTTTCCACCCATGGCTTCTCCTGCCTTCAGGTGCTTTGGAGAATTTGTCCCAGGGGTGCTTTTTTCCCCCTAAGAGGCAAGTTGGACCTTCTGGTTTTCTTTGAAGATGTTTCACTTTTCATCCTAGAAGCTTCCTCAGCTCTTTGCGTTTTAAGCACCTTTGGGACAATCGTGACCTGGATGACTGAGAATCTCCATAAACAACCCCAGTATTTCTTTTCAAATTAATCCTTGATGTATGATTGGAATTATGGTCGTAATTATATTGGCCATTAAGCAGGTCATCACAGAACTGATTTTATGACCTGTCTTGTAGCAATAGTTAGCTAATGCAGCGGTCATGAAGTGAGTGGAGTCATCATTAAGTGAACACATTATGGCAATGGGTGTTTTTTCCCCTGGAAACAGGAAGTGACCACTGGTTTCCAGAAGGAACATAAAATTGCAATCATATGACCACAGGCCATAGCAAATGGCCATAAATACTGGCTGATTGACAAGCATTCCAGTCATGTGACCACATGGAAGGGGCTCCGGTCATTGGAACTTCAAATCTGGATCATGCGTACCTTTTTTTGGAGGGGGTTCCCTCTAATTTATTAATAATATTTAAGAAATACTTATTTAAATTACTGCAAGATTAGTTTTGGGGTGGTGATTATACCCTGGGCAAATTACATTATGTGTGTGTCATTAGAATTTTAGATATGGTTTTATGTATTTAGTTTAATGCGCTACATTTTTGTTCTGTGATGTTGAATTTTCTCCGTTGTTCTGATCGTTGATTGAAGAAATCATTTTCCCTTATAAAGTCTTAAGTAGGCAGCCTCCTTTTAGACTTGCAAAGTTTGAAGGGGCTGTTCCAAGTTTCTTGGCCAAATGTAGTTCTGGAAGGAAAGGATTAAAGGGATCTGAGTCTCAGTGGTTTGAGTGCAGTACTGCAGGCTACTTCTGCTGACTGTCGGCTGCCTGCAATTTGGCAGTTCAAATCTCACCAGGTTCAAGGTTGACTCAGCCTTCCATCCTTCTGAGGTGGGTAAAATGCGGACCCAAAATTGTTGGGGGCAATAGGCTGACTCTGTAAACTGCTTCGAGAGGGCTGTAAAGCACTGTGAAGCAGTATATAAGTCTAAGTGCTATTGCTATAATCATATAGATCAGTTATGGACAGAGCTGGTTTTGCTCTCGCTTAGAAGGATTGGCATAAATGGATTCCAGAGTCGGAAATCAAACAATTGTAGCGTGTAGAATGTGATACCTTGCTACATGGCTACGTAAAAACTTTGGTTCCTTAAAATGTGATGTTGCTTCCTTTAAATATATCAGAACCTTCACGGAACAACTGAGGAAAATATCCAGAGATGCAGGAATGCCCATCCAAGGTCAACCTTGTTTCTGTAAATATGCCCAGGGAGCAGACAGCGTGGAACCCATGTTCCGTCACCTGAAGAACACCTATTCTGGTCTGCAGCTTGTGGTTGTCATTCTACCTGGGAAAACTCCTGTTTATGGTCAGTCTAAGAGGCCTATATGCCTCTGTCACCTTTTGCATTACTGTAAAACAGCTTTGACTACTGGTAGATGTGTGAACTTCAACTCTGGGAGAATTCTGGGAGTTGAAAGTCCACACATCTTCCAATAGCCAAGGTTGAAAAATACTATTGTGAATATGTGATTTTTCACTGTGATCCTCAACTTTTAAGGCACTTTCTTGAGATGGTTCTCTTTTTTTGCTGCCTCTCTATTTCTGTTATTACTTTTCTACATTAACCTTGGAAATGTCTGACCTAGAACTCTCATCAATTATAAGGCAATGCATATTTGATAGCTTAGTGTGATATTTTCTTCTAAAATGTCACACGAAGAAAAAATTACACATGTAATATTGAAACATAACTTATTGAACAGCCTTTTCCTCAAAAGCAGAAGGCTGCATGTGAAAATGCCAGAATTCTATCTATTTTAGAAGATAGTTGGATTGTAAAGAAATAATTGAAGGGTGGCATTATGATACATATCTTGATCAGCAGTTGTTACATCATAAATTCTTAGTGGTGGAAGATTAAATGTTACCCTTCATTTTGAACCTAACTGCCTCCCATTAACAACAGATGAAGAAGAATTTTTAAAAGTTAAATAGAAAAGCATTTATCACATTACAGGTATACTGTGTTTTGGTTAACTTTCAAAGTAATTTCCACAAAAGAGGAGATCGATCAAATATATAAACAAAATACTCAGTATAAGATTTATAAAATGACAACACCCAAAGTCTTAAAAGCTGCCTTAGAAATGTCAATCAAATGAAGATAAAATTTAGTTTTTACATTGATTGCATTTGTTTTATATGGCTTCCCATCTCAAACAAATAACTCTTGAGTGTGTGGCTAATTAAGAACACGACTTCTGGTTGAAAAATGTTTTTGAGCCATGGTGGTGCAGTGGTTAGAGAGCAGTACTGCAGGCTACTTCTGCTGACTGGCGGCTGCCTAAAATTTGGCAGTTCGAATCTCACCAGGCTCAAGGTTGACTCAGCCTTCTATCCTTCTGAGGTCGATAAAATGAGGACCCAAATTGTTGGGGGAAATATGCTGACTCTGTAAACTGCTTCAAGAGGGGTGTAAAGCACTGTAAAGTGGTACATAAGTCTAAGTGCTATTGCTATTTTATGGGGGTGGACTTGGCAAAAAATACCCCAATCAAGGAACTACCAACTTAGACAGACAAGTTAACAGTAACCAACAGCCCAATAAAGGGACCCCCAAGTCCAATTCTACCAACACTGACACTGCAAGCCACTAATATATAAAAAGAGCAATCCCTATTTGCTTACTACCACTGATGATGTAACCTAGTTTGGTAATGAAACGTCTACAAGAAAACAACCAAGCTCAGAGATTACCAACGATTCCTCATTTCAGCCCCGAACTACAAATATTCCATTCTGTAGAATCAAGGTTGACTCAGCCTTCCATCCTCTCGGGGTAGGTAAACTGAGGACCCAAGATTGTTGGGGGCAATAAGCTGACTTTGTAAAAATGCCGCTTAGTAATAAGCAGGCATATACAATGGAATGAAGGCTATTGCTGAGTGCATTGGGTTGTATCCCAAAAATTGTAAGCCACCCTGAGTCTCCGGAGAAGGGCGGCATATAAATATGAATTAAAATAAAATAAAATAAAATAAAATATGGCCCGTGGCCTTCTCCTTGATAGTCTCCTGCTTTATCTCAGAGGGGCATTATGAGAAGATACTGTAACAAATGGATTATAGTTGGGGTTAAGCAGTCTAAGAAGCTATCAGAGCCATTAGCTTGATCTGTTTAATAGCATCTCTTTTCATTTCTCTTGACTCGGCAGCCGAAGTGAAGCGTGTCGGTGACACCGTGCTGGGAATGGCCACGCAGTGTGTGCAGATGAAAAATGTGCAAAGGACTACCCCGCAGACACTTTCCAACTTGTGCTTAAAGATCAATGTCAAATTAGGAGGAGTTAATAACATTTTATTGCCACAAGGAAGGTAAGGATTTCCAGGGTATGACTAAGTACCCCACTGGCCCTGTGCTGTTGGAGGAAGAAAGCACCTCGTTCATTCATTCTGTTGGCCGAACAATTTGTCTAGTTATCCAATTTGCAGTTAATGTGTGATTTATTTTTTTCCAAACAAATCCAGGCAAACAGTTCTGTTCAACAGGGAGTAATTTTATCCTGCGGCAATTTAAAAAAAAAAAAACCGTTTGGTTTTTGTGGTTAGGTCTTAATTAATGCCTTATAACCAGGCAGAATCCCAAACTTTTGAATTGTGTTTTGAAAGGATCAAGCTGGAAGTTGTGAAGGCCTCTTGTTTATATTGCCCCAAGCAACCCTCCCAGTTGTGACTAGTTTTATGGCTGAAGGAGGGGAAGGCAAAATAATTACAAATTTCATTCATGGCCGGGCTGTTGACTCTGAAAAAGAGGATAATACTTCAAGATTTAAACTATTACATGTTGTGTTGATATAACAATTTGAACAGGCAAGAGGAGAGAGAAAAATCTATTGGCCCTCATAGTGTGCTACTTTACAGTTTAACCATGGTTTATTGACAGTACTCTAATTGGACTTGTCAGCTAGGAACAACCAGAGCATATAACTCTAGAAATACTTAGAAATTAAGTAATCTGGACTTTAATTTATTAAGTCCCATAAATAAATAAATAAATAAATAAATAAATAAATAAATAAATAAATAAATGGCAACAACATTTTGAATGAGTCTGAAGATCAACTATTGATCAACTGATGCAAAGAATCGGAGGAGAAAGGAATATTAGGTATATTAGCCACCTTGAGTTATTTATCAAACTAATAAAGGCAAGAAACAAACAAACAATCATGCTCTAATTTTTTTTGGGGTGGGGGAGGTTTCTAAACAATTGGCCAGCTGCATTGTCCACTTGGAGCTTCTGGGCCACTTTGAAAGAAAGTCCCATATCACTGCCACTGTTTTGTTTAGCAATAGGTTGTAAATGGATGGAGGAATTATAGGCACCCCAGATCTGTTACAGTTCCCAGTGGTCCCCCGTTGCTGGCTATCGTTCCATAATGCACCAGCAGCTCTCCATCCATAAGCCGGAGCATGAATGACTTCCAAGGTTTGCTTTCCTCAAAAGAACTCTTAAAGCTGGTTAAAAAAATAATGCTCTTGGCTCCTCCGTCATTTAGTTCTGAGCCCAGGAGAAACCTTTGGCTTCCGCAGCGAGGTGGCCGCAGTGGTTAGAATGCAGCACTGCAGGCTACTTCTGCTGACTGCTGGCTGCCTGCAATTTGGCAGTTCAGATCTCACCGGGCTCAAGGTTGACTCAGCCTCCCGTCCTTCCAAGGTGGCTAAAATGAGGACCCAAATTGTTGGGGGCAAGAGGCTGACTCTGTAAACCACTTAAGAGAGGGCTGTAAAGCACTGTGAAGCGATATATAAATCTAAGTGCTATTGCTATCCTATTCTAACCTTACTTGGCACCAGTGGTAGCCCACCTTACAGATTTTTCTGCCCTGAGTCCTGATGGAAAGGTCAACTTGATTGTCCTCATGTCTCTGAAATACGATCACGAAGAAGAAAATCCAGGAAAATTAACTGGGTTGTGGGCCTAACTCTTCCATGATCACCGTATGGTTTCTCCAAGAGGTCTTGTTTATGGCTCTCTCTCTCTCCAGGTCTGCTTATGGCTTTTTGGTAGAAGCCTCCTGCGGTGTCCGTGCCAAAACAGCTTGTAATGGGGCTTGCTTGGAGGCTTGGCCAAGCAAAGTTACGAAAAATTCCATGCACGCATCTTCACCAGGGCTGGCTGGAGCTACGTCTCTGCAAAATAACAAAAACTTTATATTGCTTGATTCTTTTCAGCTTAAAAGAGAACTTAGCATAACAGAGATATAAAAAGTCATTACAGGTAGTCCTTAACTCACAACAGTTCATTTAGTGACTGTTTGAAGTTATGGCGATACTGACTTATGACTGGTTTTTGTTTTTTTGCAAATTTCCATGGCGACATGATCAGAATCCAGCTCCTTGGCAACTGACTCATCTTTACGACCGTTCAAGTGTCCCGGGGTCACGTGGTTCCCCTTTTGTGACCTTCTGACAAGCAAAAGTCCACGGGGGAGCCCGATTCACTTAACAACTGGGGCAAGAAAGGTCGTAAAATGGGGCAAGATTAACCTAACAAATGTCTCACTTAGCAACAGCAATTTTGGGCTGAATTGTGGTCGTAAGTCGAGGACTGCCTTTAATGGTGTAGAAATTAGAGGCGTTACAGGACTCAGAGTACAGGTTGTCCTTGACTTACGACCACAATTGGGACGGTAACGTCTGTCTCTTACCAAGGTGAGTTGCACCCAATTTTACGGCCTTTTTAAATTGCATTTCTTAAGTGAGTTACACAATTGTTCAGCAAATCTGCCTCCCCACATTACTTTGCTTGTGGGAAGCTAGCTTCAAAAGTTGCAAATGATGTTTATTTAATACCCCCACACACACCCCGGAACATTGCAACCATCAAATACCCGACAGTTGTCAAGCATCTGGATTTTGATCATGTGATTGCAGAGATTTTGTAACTTCGAATGGTTGCTAAAGGAATGCTGGTTAAGTCAAGGTCTACCTGTACTTGGAGTCACCCAGCTAGATTGTCCCTAGCTACAGTGGTGATGGTTGTCCATAAGCTCTCAATCTATATATATATATATAAAAGCGAAATACCACTCATGCATCATCACAAAATCTCCAGAACCGTCAAGCCTACAAACTTGAAATTTGGCACGTACGTTCCTCTTGGCTTCTAGGTGCTCACTAAGAAAGGATTTTTCGAAATGACCATCAGAGCCTTAGTATTTAGTATATTATTATTATTAACACGCTCTGATGCTAAGGAGTTCTACTCCCCCTCCCCACCTGAAAAGAAATCTGTTCCAAATGCAAAACACAAGCAGAGGAAAGGGGTTTCAGTTTCACAACACCAAGCAGCTTTAGTACAGAACAGTTGAGCTAAGCCACACCCAGGCTCCTTGCTGTCTCCTTCTTGCTCACACAGCAAATACTGTTTCAGTTTCCAAACAGCCCTCAACCCTCACACTGACAGGACACTAGCCAGATGAATACCAATGGATGCTGGTAGGCAGAGATAGAATCCCCCCCTCTTATTTTCCTCCCCAAAAGCTAAGCCCGACCACATAGTTTTGTAGCGAAGCATGGGTATCGAGCTAGTATACAGATACACGTACTTTAAATGCCAGCTGTTGAGAATCACAGGAAGGCTACGCATTTCTGCTGCTGTTTATAAGCTCTCTCAGTCCATGTGGTTGGCCATTTGAATTCTGGAATTTTTAGGGGCCAGCCTGATCCTGCTGAGCTCTTCCGGGGTTCTTCTATTGAGAAGATACGTTATTGCATCACCTTGCACACACAGGCCGAGCAAGGAATGCCACGGATGCTTCTAAGCCTTTGAAACACTCAGGTCCATGGTAGAGAGATGGCGCCCGATGCCCTTGGGCTGTCATCAGATGGAAACGTGCTGGCTGAACACAACTGTGTAATGAGTGCTCTGTAGTTTCCTGGAGAACACGCAAAGCTAAGCTTGCCTCCTCGATTGCGTTGTATAAATATTTGTTATGCTCTCCCTTCATTTAGGCCTCCGGTATTTCAGCAGCCTGTCATCTTCCTTGGTGCTGACGTCACTCATCCACCAGCTGGAGATGGGAAGAAGCCATCTATTGCTGCTGTGAGTAACAGAGGCATTCATCGCCTGCATTTTCTTTTTTTTTAACTTGTAATTATTATTCAAAACATTAAAATACAAGTTCCAGAAAGGAAAAGGAAAAAAAAAATACAAAAAGAAAAATTAGAATGTTAAAAAATGAGCATAAACCTCCCCACATATATTATCCACCCTGGTTGAATACTGCTGGATATATTGCAACAATGTTAGTTTTGCCTGCATTTTCATTCTTATATCCGTATTTGATCTGACATTATTTTTCCTACTTGGCCATCTTTCTTTTCCCCCATCCTTTGTCCAAAATATTTCTGAAGAAGTCTTCTCTTGGAATTGCCTTAAAAAGCACTCACTTCTTAATTCTTTAGAATAGGTGGCAGGCCTGTTTCATTGACTTTATCTAGAGTGGGTGTGCTTTTGGAAAATGTGGTTTTATGGGTAATTTTTCTTCTCTGTGTGTCTGCAATCACCCCTGTCATTGTTGGCTTTATGGCTCTTGTCTTGTGTGAACCTGCCTCCATGTGATGGACTCCAGGTGCGACAGAATTGCCGCTCCCCAAATTCCCAAACAACAGACCGGCTGGGAATTCTGTACTTATAAGCCCCTTTCCCCTGTGGAACTGCTACAGGCTTTATTTCAGTTGCAGATACTGCTGCAACACAAAAGGAGGAACGTTCCTTAAAGTTGCTGTGTGCTAAATTCCGCGGTCTGCGTTTGTTTGTTTGTTTGTTTCTGCACAAGAAACATCCCCACTTTCTCTCCCAGGTTGTAGGCAGCATGGATGCCCATCCGAACCGCTACTGTGCCACTGTGAGAGTCCAGCAGCACCGCCAAGAAATAATTCAAGACTTGGCTGCCATGGTTAGGGAGCTGCTGATCCAGTTTTACAAATCAACTCGATTCAAACCAACGCGGATCATTTTCTATAGAGACGGTGTTTCTGAGGGGCAGTTTCAACAGGTTCTAGTTTTCCTTTCCTTTTCTTGGGCTTAGACATAGAATAATAACTCTATAGTCACTGGGAATGCACCCTAATTGGCATACATGAAAATGAAATTTCGTTGCGTACAACGCTCCAAGGGTCACCACCTCCAATAGACACTACATAAACATGGCAAAATACTGTTAATAAATAAATACAAAATTATGTATATACCCACATATATGACACAGAGAAACAATGTAGTCTAGTTCAGATGTATACATGTACTATGGCAAGAAAAAATGAATCTTGTGAGTTTATCAGACGGAGGGCATCGGGAACATAGCGGTTCCAGAATCTGGTAGTCTTGTTAGAAATACTTTGAAACCTTCCCCCAATGGGGAGCATACAATGGGGGTCTCTAACGATGCTTCGAGCTCTAAGCACATAGCACTTGTAAGCAGCATCCTGAATAATGGAAAGCAAGCTTCCTATAATCTCCACTGTCCTCACCACTCTCTGTATGGACTTTCTATCTCAGGCACTGCCGCCACCAAACCAAACAGGGTGCAGTTTGTTAAAACACTCTCAACTGTGCCTCTGTAGAAAGTGGCCAGGGCAGAAGGTGAAAAATGTGCTCTCCCCATCTGATGCAGGAAATGCGGATGCTGGTTTGCTTCACTAAGGGGAAGACTTTGCTTCACTAAGGGGAAGACTCACTTAAAACAGGGCAAGGCTCACTTAACAAATGTTTTGCTTAGCCACAGACAGTTTGGGCTCCATTGTGATCATAAGTCGAGGACTACCTGTGACTCTTTGAAAAAAAAAAAAGTTGGCTCCTTGTAAATGCAGGAGCATTTCTGCTTGTTTCTGACCCAGAACCTCCCTCTAAATTATCTGGATTTAGTGTTGTCTAAACCAGATCTTTACAATGAATGACTGCAGGGTTGTGATAGCAAGATTGTGTTTTGCCCAAAAGAGTAGCATGCCTAGACAGATATACATTTTTAAAAATCCCGATCTTGCCAGTTTAACCTCATTAAGTCAAGAATGTGGGGCTGGTCCTGGTGTTTTTTTTTTTGCATGCTTCAGATCACCTGTTTTGCTGCAGGTGATGAATACCTGAAGGAAGATAAAAAATAAATAAACAGGGTAGGAAGGAGTTTTCCTATTGGTAACATTTCAAGCTATCCCTTCCTCTCCCTCCTGTTTTTCTTGGTGCAGGTTCTTCATCATGAATTGCTGGCTATCCGAGAAGCCTGCATTAAGCTAGAAAAAGATTACCAGCCAGGGATTACGTTCATTGTGGTACAGAAGAGGCATCACACCAGGCTCTTTTGCACCGACAAAAATGAAAGAGTAAGTATTGCATATTTTTTTGGGAGAGAAGTTGGCAAGGGGGGCAACATGAGGGGGGGCAACATGCTCGACCTGGTTTTTGTCTCGGAGCAGTGGCGTAGTGGCCTGGGATGGTGTTACAGCTATCCATCCCGTTCCATGGTCAGACCACTATCTCCTACGGCTGGTCTTCCATCAAGCTGCCCCACACCGCTGGGATGAGGAGCCACTTAGATGGTTCTGCCCCAGGCGCCTGATGGACCCTGAGAGGTTCCAGGCAGAACTGGGGTTTTTCCTGCATCCTCACCCACAGCCCTGCCGATCCTTGCGGCTACCTGGCAACAGTCGGCGGGGGCTCTTGACAGGGTTGTCCCCATGCATCCCCTTACTCGGCGCAGAGATCCCGGTCAGCCCCTGGTACACCGAGGAGCTCCGGGGATGAAGTGTCGTAGAAGGGGACTAGAGAGTAGGTGGAGGGCACCCGCCCGATCTGACCAAGCCCAGTTAAGAGCCCATATTAGGACTTACCTGGTAGCTGTGGGGGCAGCGAGGAGGTCTTATTTCTCTGCCTCCTAGCATCCAGATAATCCGCCCAGCCCCTGTTCCCTCTACAGTTGGGGAGGTGGCGGACCCTCTGCGGGCAGAGCTGAGGAATTTGGTCTGTATCTGCAGGATAAAATCGCTCGGATCCAGGAAGGGTTGCGCTTGGACTTGCAGTGGTCTGAGGAAGGGGATGCGAGTGGTCTGGCTAATGTAATCTGGACTGAGTTCGATCCTGTTTCTGAGGATGAAGTGGACAGGATCATGCGGCGGCTGAGCTCCACCACATGTTTATTGGACCCATGCCCTTCCTGGTTGGCTTATGCCTCCAGAGAGGTCACATGCAGCTGGCTCCAGGCAGTGGTCAACGCTTCGTTAAGGGAGGGGCTGTGCCCTGCCGCCTTGAAATAGGCGGTATTGAGGCCCCTTCTGAAGAAGCCTGCCCTGGACCCAGCCGTGTTGAACAACTTTTGTCTGGTCTCCAACCTTCACTTTTTAGCGAAGGTTGTTGAGCGTGTGGTGGCACAGCAGTTTCCACTTTTCCTGGAGGAAGCGGACTACCTGGATCCGTACCAATCGGGCTTCCGGCCCGGATACAGCACAGAGATGGCATTGGTCGCGTTGATTGATGATCTCTCTAGGGCTCGGGACAGGGGGTTTTCCTCTGTCCTGGTCCTGTTAGATCTCTCAGCGGCTTTCGATACCATCAACCATGGTATCCTGTTGCGCGCCTCGGGGTTGGGAGTGGGAGGCACTGTTTTACAGTGGTTCTCCTCCTACCTCTCGGGACGTTCGCAAACAGTGTTGGCAGGGGGGCGGAGGTCGACTCCGAGGTTTCTCACTTGTGGGGTACCCCAGGGGTTGGTCCTCTCACCTCTCTTGTTCAACATTTATATGAAGCCGCTGGGTGAGATCATCCGTGGCTTTGGGGTGAGCTATCTTCAGTATGCTGATGATACGCAGTTATACATCTCCACCCCGGGCCACATCAGTGATGCTCTCTCCGTGATGTCCCGCTGTTGCTTGGAAGCTGGTGGATCTGGATGGACAGGAACATGCTTCGACTCAATCCAGCCAAGACAGAGTGGTTGTGCATACTGACATCCCGGTCCAGTTCTGAGGTTCCATCTTTGTCATGGGGGAGGAGGTGTTACCCCCCGTGGACAGGGCACGGAATCTGGGGGTCCTCCTGGACTCACGGCTCAAATTGGAGGAGCAGGTGGGGGCCGTGGCCAGGGGGGCCTTTGCCCAGATCCGGCTGGTTCGCCAGTTGCGCCCGTATCTGGACCGAGGTGCCCTGCCCACGATCACTCAGGTGCTCGCTATCTCCTGACTCGACTACTGTAATGCTCTCTATTTAGGACTGCCCTTGCATACCACTCGGAGGCTTCAGCTGGTGCAGAATGCGTGGGTAGTGATGGGAGCTTCCTGATACTCCCATATTACACCCCTCCGCGCGGCCTGCATTGGCTTCGGTTGCCTCCGGTGAGATTCAAGGTTTTGGTGTTAACATTCAAAGTCCTACATGGCATGGGTCCAGGGTATTTACGAGAACGACTACTCCCAGCATCAAATACCAACCGCCCTGTACTGGCGCACAGACAGGGTCTCCTCAGGGTGCCGCTCTACCAATGTCGCTTGGCGGTGACCCGGGGGAGGGCCTACTCTGTGGCGGCTCCCACTTTATGGAATCTTCTTGCGCTGGAGCTCTGGCTGGCTCCCGATCTCTGCACCTTCCGCCGCGAGTTAAAAACCTGGCTATTTTTACAATCCGGGCTGTGCTGACCCTCTGGGGGCTTGTTTATTTTAACTTTGGGGTTTTTAATTCCAATTCGGCTTGTAATTCTTTAATATGTTTTTTAGGTAATTTTTTAATTGTTGTATTTTTAGCTGTGAGCCGCCCCAAGTCCATTCGGAGAGGGGGCGGCATACAAGTCGAATAAATAAATAAATAAATAAATGAGTAAGTAAGTAAGTAAGTAAGTAACGAAAAAGAAATCCCTAGTCGTCAACCTGCCCTACTACTGCGACCTCAAAATTGCCAAATAGAATAGAATAGAATTCTTTATTGGCCAAGTGTGATTGGACACACAAGGAATTTGTCTTGGTGCAAATGCTCTCAGTGTACATAAAAGAAAAGATGCATTCGTCAAGAGTCAAGAATCACCTGGTACAACACTTAATGATAGTCATGGGGTACAATAAGCAATCAAAACATATTAGGAAACAGTCAATATAATTCATAAGGATACAAGCAACAAAGTTGCAGTCATACAGTCACAAGTGGGAGGGGCTGAGTAAAAGGAAGGATGCGAGGATTATGGGCAGACTTTTAATGGAACAACTTTTTGACTTAATTCTTTTTTGGCGTCACAATGTCAATACTTCCATCCTTTGGTTTTATTACCACAGGTTGGGAAAAGTGGAAACATTCCAGCAGGCACCACCGTGGACACAAAAATCACCCACCCTTCGGAGTTTGACTTCTATCTGTGTAGTCATGCTGGTATTCAGGTATCTTATGGATGCATCGCCTCATGGGTGTCATCAGCTCTGGGCCAGATCCTTCTCAGCTGCCTGTGCATGTGGTTGGACGTGTTCCACTTCTCTAGCTTTTAGTGTAGATGACACTTGTTTTCAGTCCCTTCTGTGCAGCGTGAAAGGAGAGAAAGGATTCCTGTGGATCAGAGAAGAGGAAAGAATTTCCTCCCCACTCAACAAGTTTTCAGGAATTCCAGATAAAAATAAATAAATTAAGAGAGAGAAGTAGAGTTTTACATTGCAAATGCTTTGATTGTACTATGCCTACTATGCCTACATTCTGAGTGAGCACATGCCCTTTGTTCTGAAAGTCTGTTTGCAGTTCTGAATTAGTGTGTGTCTGTCTGTCTACAGTATCTGTATCTATATCTTATCTATCATCTATGTCTATCATCTATGTCTATCATCTATGTCTGTCTGTCTGTATCCTGTCTGTCTGTCTGTCTGTCTGTCTATCTATCTATCTATCTATCTATCTATCTATCTATCTATCTATCTATCTATCTATCTATCATTATATCTGTCTATATATCATCTATGTCTGTCTGTCTATCTAATGTATCTATGATCTTGCTTTTTATCATTTTCATAAACATTTTCATAAACAACTCAAAGCAGTAACACTCTTTCCTCCTATTCCCCCCCCCCAACAACCCTGTGAGATTGGCTGGGCTGAGAAAGTTTGGCCCAAAGTCACCCATTTGGCTTTCGTGCCTAACGTGGGACCAGAACTCACCTTCTGTTTTCTAGCTTGGTGACTTGACCATTAAACCAAACTAGACTACATTTCGTTTATACATTTAAAACAAAGTATACATTGCAGTCTGAGCAAACAAGTTATTGTTTTCTTTGTGGTTGCTTCCTTTCAGACCCTATGAATTTACCTTCCACCTTCCATGTTTTCTATCCCATGCTTCTCTTACCTCTGATGTCAGTAATAAACGAGGCAGAAAGTTATATTGTGATTCTCATGTACAGCTTCTCTGCGTATGTGATGATTTCACATGTAGCAATAGCACTTAAGACACGTCTTCAAGGTGCTTTACAGCCCCAAGCAGTTTAGAGAGTCAGCATCTTGTCTCCAACAATCCGGGTCCTCATGTTACCGACCTCGGAAGGATGGAAGGCTGAATCAACAGAAGGCTGTCTATAGCCTGGATCTGTAGAGATTCTCAGTTATTCCAGGTCATGGTTGTCCCAAAGGTGCTTTTTTCAAGAGGCAACTGGACTTTCTGGTTTTTCTTTGAAGACGTTTCGCTTCTCATCCAAGAAGCTTCTTCAGCTCTGACAGGATGGTGAAGAATGGAAGGATTGATATTCCTTGCAGAGAGCTGGTCATTTGCATCCTTTTAGAGGGCCCTCGAGGCCACTTGGAGGATTATCTGTGTCCTCAGGTATATCTGAGTAGTGCTTCTGGTTCCTGTAGTCTATGATTTTTTTCCACCATCCGGTCAGAGCTGAAGAAGCTGCTTGGATGAGAAGTGAAATGTCTTGAAAGAAGAAAGCAGGAAAGTCCAGTTGCCCCCTGAAAAAGCACCTTTGGGTATAGACTGGGTCCTTTGATTTTCCGTGATCTTAATGAAGAGCCATAGAAAAGGAACCACGTCCACAGCGCTCATTGGTTACTTTAGTCCTTCAAAATAGAAATGCTGCTTTTGGGCAATTTTTGGAAGTCCGCAGTGGACCACTTGCCAAGAGAAGGTCGACCAGTGGAGAAACGGAGACCTTTCCTTAACCTTGTTTGTGGGTCCATTTCCAGGGCACAAGCAGACCATCTCATTACCACGTTCTCTGGGATGACAATCGCTTCTCTTCAGACGAACTCCAGATCCTCACTTACCAACTATGTCATACCTACGTCCGGTGTACTCGATCTGTTTCCATCCCTGCGCCAGCCTACTATGCACACCTGGTGGCCTTCAGAGCCAGGTATCATTTGGTGGATAAAGAGCACGACAGGTGAGGGATACGGGCATAGTTTGGTCAAATGAATGCAGGGAGTTTTTGACTTACAGCTGTTCTCTTAGTGACCATTTGATGTTTCAACATCAGTCACCCAAAAAAGGGGACTTCTGACCGGTGTTTCACCCTTACGACCACTGCAGCATCCCTGTGTTCACGTGATCAAAATTCAGACGCTTGGAAACCGGCTCATATTTACGACGGTTGCAGGGTCCCAGGACTCATATTTACGACGGTTGCCGGGTCCCAAGTGATCCCCTTTTGCAACCTTCTGAGAAGCCAAGTCAATAGGGAAGCCAGATTCACTTAACAACTGTGTTACTAACTTAAGAGCTGCAGTGATTCACTTAACAACTGTGGCAGGAAAGGTCGCAAAATGGGGCAAAATTCACCTAAGAACTGTCTTGCTTAGCAGTGGGAATTTTGGGCTTAATTGTGGTCATAAGTTGAGGACTGTCTCTAGCCACCCACAGGTAAGTCTAGCTATGAGTCTGAACGAATCATACTGGGAAGAAGAAATTCAAATTGAGAGCTCCTTTTCCTTTCTGGGCAGAGTATAAAAATAAAGAAAACGGAACTGGTTTTGCCTCCAGAGTTTTTCTCTTTTTCTGTTTTTAATGTTTTAATGGGATTTTATAGATAGAAAATGATTTTGTTTTTATTGTTTTAGTTTCTAAGTGGCAGCCGCCCAGAGTTAGTTGAAAGATAAGTGGCTATATAATGTTTAAATAAACTTAACATAAAATACAGGTAGTCCTACACTTAGAACAGTTCACTTAGTGACCATTCAAAGCTACAACGGCACTGAAAAAAGTGACTCATGACCATTTTTCACACTTAACAACCATTGCAGTATCCCCATAGGCACATGATCAAAATTGTGCTTGTAAGCCGAGGACTACCTGTAAAATAATAAAATTTGCTGGGAAAGAGGGAGACCAATTTTAAATCTGCATCAAATTGTATAATATTAACAACAGCCTAAAATGTTTAACATGTAATTCTGCTCTAATCCCATACTTTTGAACGCATGGAGATGGATTTCGGTGTCCCAAAGCTGCTTTTTTTCAGGAGGCAATTAGACTTTCTTATTTTTCTTTGAAGACGTTTTTCTTCTCATCCAAGGGGCTTCTTCAGCTCTGACTGGATGGTGGGATATGGAAAGGTTTATATTCCTTTCAGACAGCTGGTCATTTGCACTCTTTTTAGAGAGTCGTTGAAGCCACCTGGAGTTTTATCTGTGTCGTCAAGGGTCACCCGAGTAGTGCAAATCAGTGTGGAGCCTTCTGGGAACTGTTCCACACCCATTTGCACTACTCAGGTGACCCTGAGGACACAGAGAAACCTCCAGGTGACCTCAACGACTCTCAAAAAGGATGCAAATGACCAGCTGTCTGCAAGGAGTATCAATCCTCCCATTCCCCACCATCCAGACAGCGCTGAAGAAGCTTCTTGGGTGAGAAGCGAAACCTCTTCAAAGAAAAACCAGGAAGCCCCATTGCCTCCTGAAAAAAGCATCTTTGGGACAACCCTGACCTGGATGACGGTGTCATGCCCTTGTCGGAATCTGATTTGGAGGGGGAGGCTGAGCAGCAGACAGGGAGTGGGAGTGTGGCTCCATTGACTGTGGAAGAAATTGGGGAAGGGCACAGACCGGCTGGGCAGAGCAGGGGAGAGGTAGAGCAAGGGAAATCAAAGGAAGACCTAGGCCCACCCCCTCTTCATCCTACGGTATGCAGGGAGCAACGGAGAAGAGAGCAACGTGAGTTGTGTGCCTTACAGTGGAGGAAAGGGCCCTGATTCCCTTCATTAGGTGCACCTGGGAAAACAGTGTTTAAAAACTTTGCTACGCACAGCAAAGTTGCTGGAAGCAAATTGTGAATTCTTTGGTATCATCAAGGCTTATCTGGGTTCCTGGTGTCTTCCCAATTATGTGTGTTTCGCTGGGCTTTCAAGTCTGCAATTCCTTATCCTTCCCTGTCCAGTTAATTGCTGCAGTGTGGTTTGTGTGGATTTTTATTTCCAGTTTGTATGTACTTTGTTTTTGGACTGAATTTCCTCCACTTAAAGACTGTTCTTGGGAGAGTTTTTTTTCTCCAGCCGAAGGTAACTGGACATTGGGGGCAAAGTTGGAGGTATTAAAGGGACATTTCTTACTTATTTGACTGTGTTGCCTTTGTGCCACGCCCCGGGTCATCACAGACGGAGAATCTCCCTAGGCATT
Organism: Naja naja; assembly: GCA_009733165.1. NCBI lineage: Eukaryota > Metazoa > Chordata > Lepidosauria > Squamata > Elapidae > Naja > Naja naja. The sequence goes on along the minus strand of CM019150.1, from coordinate 216,166,107 downwards.
TCAGACTCTGGTTTAAATCTGTTTTTTTTTCTCCTTCCTTTCCCCCCATCAGCGCCGAAGGGAGCCACACTTCTGGGCAGAGCAACGGGCGTGATCACCAAGCTCTCGCGAAAGCTGTCCAGGTCCACCAAGATACTTTGCGCACCATGTACTTTGCTTGACCTCTGGCCGTGTTGAGGAACTCAGTTCTGAGTTGGATTCACAAGAGACCAGCTGCACTTAGACCAACAGTTGCCCGAGCTACCACGACAGCCAGCAAAGGAGTGATGCATCTTTATGTTTTAAATATTTGGGAGTGGGGGAAAGGTGAGCTGATGATGATGATGATGATGATGATGATGATTGTGATTCTATTTGCAAGAAAGCTTTTCATCCAGAATTTCAGACTTGAGCGTACAAAAAGAATTGCACAGCTTTTAAGACATGTGGATATGCCAAAATCAAAAGCTGCTTGTCGGGAGAAAAGAAAACAAACAAACAAAATTGAAAACCCACGTTTTCTAATTAACTAGAGCTGTGATCTCAGGACTAAAAAAAACAACACTTCTCATTTTAATTATGACTTTTTCAGATGCTCTTATTTGTAATAATCTGAAGAAATACCCAATTATAAGATCTGATGGAACGGGCCTGGGAGGGGAAAAAATGAATTTGCTTTTATTCTTTAAAAAAAAAGACAAAAACAGGAAGCACTAGTTTGGATGCCAGTGAAGTCTTTGATCATTCTGGATGCATTTGTAAAGTGATTTTGTACTGAGGTGCAGAAGGAGTGAGCGAATCCTTTGCTGTCTTTATTGATAAGAAGTCTGTGAAGGTCTATGGGCAAAAAAAAAAAATGTATTTTTGACGTTAATTCTTGAATGTCTTTCATTGTGCTGTTTAAAATTTTTTTGTAGGATGAGTTACGGAATTATTTCAGTTACAAAAAAGAAGTTTTATCTATACTTTTTATTAGGTCCACTGAAAGATTAATGAAGTGTGCCACTTTTTTAAAAAAAAAAAGTTTATTTTTTCTTAAAAAAATAATAATAATCCATTTTGATTACTAATCATGGAGTTTGTCCTCTAGGACTGTGACACTTAATTTTCCAAAGCTTTTCTAAAGAATACGGGTCTGTGGTGATACAGTACAATCTCTTTCTCTGTTATGTTTGAATTAATGTAAAATTTGTATGTGTTTCACAGTATTAACATGATAGTATAGATGCTATTTATATTTATTGACTAAAGAGTGCTCTACATAGTTCTGTTTAACATATCAGAAACTGAAGAATGCTTTGGAGTTTTAAAGTGGATGAGAGGGATTTGGGTAGAATTCACCAACCGTAGCTTTTAGCAGGTTCCCTTGTTCATTTTAACGAGGTTTGTTTATTATATCTCCTTGAAGTGAACAAAGGAGAACTGGACCTGATGTGTTGTCCCTTTAAAAAAACAACCAACAGGGTTATGCAACTACCTTGTGTGGCAGAAGTGGGATTTACTTGGTGTTTATATCATTTTTCCCCCTTGTATCTTGGAATGATTTAGGAGAATTCACAGGCTGTAGTTTAGACGAGAACATCAAAAGGAAGTTTTGTGATTCTTTCAAGCGCATAAATTATTATTATTATTATTATTATTTTCTGTTGGATCATCTGAGTCACAGAAATGGAAGGAAGGAGATCTGTTGTTTGGCCGTTCGCTCTGAAGAAGACAATCCCTCCAGAGGCCTGCTAGAAATACAAGTTTCTCTTAAGCGTGCACAAGATTTATCAGACCAAATATTCAAAGCTACCGTTGCACTGATGACGAAGACAATAGGAACACTACTAAAATACTGTGGGTCAGGAAGCTTTATTTCCTCTTCCAATCTGATGGGACTTAAAAAAAACATATCCTAATTTTCCCAAGCATGTTTTCATTTTTAAATCTTTCTTGAAACCTTTCTGTGATTCATTTTTCATTTCCTTCTGAAGAGCAGAGCAGCCATCACCGGAAGAGAAAGCATTCCCTACCTCCATCGAGTGAAATGTTGAAAATACGATTAAGCTAAGCTTGGAATCTTAGGCTTTGCTCGGACCGATGGATGTTGGCTGAGCAGGATAAACGCCCCAAAAAACATTTTTAAGGCCCTAGTGCACATTTTAGGCCAGTTGATGACTGCAGCTCTGGAAAGCTGTGCCTCCTTTTGCCAAACAGATGCACCTGAAAAACGGGTTTTCGGGGAGAGGTTTTCAGGGGGTGTGCAGAATGTCTTAAAAAAGTTTGTAAGCTGCAACTTCCAGCTGCTTAATAGGTTTAAGAGAAGAAAAAAAGATTTAAGGCACTATTGATTTTTTTTTTGGTCACTCTGTTTTGCTAAGCAACATTACAGCATCTCCTTTGTTTCATAAGTTTTTCAATTTTATTTTCAAAGTTAAAATGTTTACTCCAGGAAAAGAAAGGAAACGACAAAGTAAAAAATCTGTTTCACCTTTCCTCCTTCCTCCCTTCCTTCCTTCTCCTGGGAGGGACATTTCTCTCTGCAGCTTTTCAGATACCATAAAATCTGCTCCATGGCATTCAGGATAGAAGTGGGAAACGATGGTCAGGTTGGGAGACCAGAAAGGGGAGAGAAACCATTTTCAAGTCCATTGCATCCTGTTTTCAAATTAAAATGAAATATCACTCAATCCTGTAAGTGTTTTCATACACGTTTCTCCTTTTGGTTGTGCACAAAGTTTCCCTACTACTATCGGATATATTTGGCATTATCTCACTGATTTCCAGTGCCTTTTTCATTTTTTGGAAAACTGCCGATAAAATTGGGAAAGTGCATCTATCAAAGGATAATTACGAATATCGTTCACGGGTAATTCCGGGGAGTACGAATTAGGAGCATTTGAACCAAAGTGTTTACTGCTAAAATTTCTCTCCCTTTTGAATTCAACAGCTACAGCAGATTATTGGGTTATGAGCTGCAGAGGGAAGAAAGCCCACCCTGTAATAGGAAGAAGGCACATATAAACTAGGATTTCATTCCTGCTATTAAAATTCTGTTTAAAATAGCTTTCTTTTCCAGGCAGCACTTAAATGAATACCTGTGTTTATATTTTTACTATTTTTTTTGTTTCCCCATAATCTTCAAAAGGCGTCAGCCAGAGAGAGCTGGGCTAAAATGGAGTCTTTCTGTTTTCCTTTTCTGTTTTGTCTTCCTAACTACAGCTGCCTAGTCTCCCAGCAGTCTTGTAGTGCCTGCTAGCTAGCAACAGGCTAAAGTAACAATCCACTAGATTTAGGTGCTCCTGGGCAGTGCTTTTGTTTTCTTGGTGGCTTTACCACCAACTTCTGAAACAGATTCCTCAGTGTGCAGATAGTTACATCCACAGTTATTGTTTATATACGCATCATCCAGGACAGAAGGAATAGGATGAGTTTTTGAAAGCGTCGGATGAATTTATGCTCTGATAGAGAGGAGAAATGCATTCTCTTGTTCTCGTTTTAAACTTTCTATGACCGTAATCCTTTTTTTTTTTTAAAGGCTTTTAATTGTTCTATATGACAAGTGGGGAATGGAAGGGGTGTTACTATTATTTTTTTGTGAAAAACTGACAATGCACTTTGAAAACATAGGGCGCTCTGAATATGCACAGGAACTGGGTCTTTTCCCCTCTCAATAATAATGATAATATATGCAGAAACCAAAACTCTAAATGGGAACGCAAAAGGATTCAACTTTCTCCGTAGCTCTTTCCTGCAGTGATTCTTGTAACCCCACACTGCTATCTCAGGTGAACGATTTCATTTTTTGCAGAGATCCCAAGTAATTTTCCGTGAGAACCAAGGCCAATAGCTTTTGAAAACGGGGGCTGGATGGGGAGGGGGAATATAAGGAACGGAAGTGCTTTCAAGTCTTATCACAGGAATCGCTTTATAAGAAAACCAGGTCTAAAATATTCGATTCGGCTTTGTTTTACAAACCCGTCTTGTCGAGTAAGAATGTTTTGAAAAATAACCTTTGATGCAATTTTTTTTAAAAAAATACCAGTTATGGCCGTGTTCAGTTGTAGCCAACAGCTCAGATGGGTCTGGTAGCTTGTAACTGTTAGCTTTAAGGATGTGTCTCTGCCGTGAGATTTTTGGGACCGTGTGCCACTTAGAAAGCCAACCTGTGACTTCTGTCTAGGGGCGGGCGGGAAGGGGCTGTTCACCTAGGTCTGAAGCCTGCCCGCCGTCACTTGTGACTTTCCTACTTGCCCTAATATTAAATGCTTTTGTAGAATTGAGATGCAAAAAAAAAGAAAGAAAGAAAAAAGGAGGTGGAGGGAACCCTGTCCTGCTGGAATGAAAAAAATGAGGCGTAAAGTGGAGCCATTTAATTTTTAAAAGCAAAATGGACCATTGTTGGTCTCTTGTGCCTTTTTAAAAAAAACAAACGCCTGCTTGTGAGGCCGAAAGCATTGACTTTTTCTGGCATCTGGGGGTGGGGGGTGGGGGGGTTGGGGTTATGGGGAGGCCGTCCTCTTTTGCTCAGAGCTGGGTCGATGAGATGATTTTTATGGTGGACTTGCTGGCCAGGTTCTTTAGATGTCAACGCAGGTATAAATCTTAAGACATACCGGCTTTTTATTTCTGTTTTGGTGCTGACTTGGTTGGGGTACGCCATACCTTCCCTTCCAAACTCTGTAGGTAAACATGGCGAATGTCAGCATTTGCCACCCGTTCTTTGTGGTGCTTCACACATGACAAGGAGCCGACATGAGGTGCGGATTTTGAAGGATGCATGTCGCGCGCTCCCATTTCTCCCCCCCCCCCGCCGTTGTGTTTTCAAATGCTTAAATTGGATCCTTTTCCTGTAACTAATTGAGCCTGCTCTCGTGCCTGAAATCCAGCGAACAAATGTAGCAACGAGGTGGACATCCAGGTAGGGGTTGGATGGTGGGGGGGTGGGTGTCAAAGTATGGAAGATAGATACCTCTGTTGTTAACTCATCTTGCTAGGCTTAGGAATGGTGTGTGATTGGAAATAGGACCATGTTCCCCATCCCTAAAACACACCTCTAGAATAAGGTGACCAGGTTTTAACATTGGTAAAGCGGGACACCATTGACCGGGGGTGGGGTGGGGTTCTTGATTAAAAATTTGGTCTATATGGAGCAAGGAAAATTTTTCATAGAATGCAAAAATAGTATTGTAATATTAACAAAAATTAACAAAAATAATATAAAACTCATATCCTGGCGAAATAGCCACATGGCCGCCGAAAACCGTATATTCCCTTCCCGTTCTCCCACCATTCCCTAGCTTGTCGTGCATTCTTTCCAAAAATTGGGACTTTTTAAAAACGCCACGGGACACGGGACAAATTGTTAAAAATCGGGACTGTCCCGCCAAAAGCTGGACGTCTGGTCACCTTGCTCTAGAAAGCTAGAGAGACTTTGGAAGCTCAGAACAAGGATTGATTGACCACCTAGATCAGAGGTGTCAAACTCAAGGCCCGGGAGCGCTCTGGAAACAGCAAAGGACTGGCCCACAGTGCCTCTCCCAACTGAAAACAGAGCTCACAAGGGCCACACGTGGTCCCGTCCCCCCCCGAGCTCCGTTTTCACTGGCAGAGGGTTGCAGGAGGCCTCCGCAGCCAAAAATGGAGCTCGGGAGCCTGTTTCTGCTGGCAGAGTGCCCGGCAACCACAGGCGCCTCCCCTTGACATGAGTGACATCATGCCCACCCCAGCCCCCCGAAGTTAAGCACAACCCTGATGCGGCTCTCAATGAAATCGAGTTTGACACCCCTGACTCAGGTAGTGTTTCTCCAGGACCTGGAACAAGGGAGGCAAATGTAATTGGGAGTAGGCAAGAGTAGTAAGAGAACGCAACATGATTAAATCTTGTCTCTCGAGAAGGAAGGAAAATTCCCACCCCGTGAAGATGGAATTAGGACTTCCGGAAAAAAATAGATGCAACAGGGGAAGTTGCCTTAACTCAGATTTTTAATTCATTGGCTTTGGAAGGGCTGGTCCTCCTTCAGCATGTGGCAGGGTTTTGTGTTTTAAGCTAAGACACTTGAGACGGAATTTGCTGGCAAAAGTTTTCACCCCTTTTTTTTTTATTTTAAGAAGTACGTCGTACCTTCCGATCTCTTTACGTTCATGTTTTTTCAGAAGGTTCCTCAGGAACGAGCGAGATTGGATTTTGTCTGTGTGGTTTTAGAAAGTAACTGCCTCTAGGGTTCATGTTTAAGACAATAAATCCAGCGGCGTTACAAGCCATAAAAGTCTTCACAGCTAAAGAAACAAATGTAAATAGGTTGTCTGTACCCGAGTGAGATTGTAGGTTGGGTGACTTCTCTTTTCTTGTTAATTGGAGTGTGTTTTCCAAACGTCATCCCTCCTCTTGTTTAAATGACAGCTTTCCAAGGTTCCTTGTGGCCAAGACTGATGCCTCTGTATCTCTTCCTTTGCCTTGGTGCTCGTTGAAAACTCTGTTTAAAAAGCATCGTAGCCATCATTGCTTAGGGGAAGAAAAAAAAACTCCAGTGGGACATAATTGCACTGATGTTTTTTTTCTTACTGTAAACAACTTTCTGTTTGCATCTGCTGTAGCTGTTGGCATATACTGTATGGTGTTGGAGCTGACCAGGAAATAAATGTCTGTCTTCATTGTTACATCCGTGTATCAAATGGCATGTTTTACAGTGTTAAGAGAAGGCCTGAATGTACGTAACAGCCTTTGCAGGTTTTTCCCATTTGAGTGTCACTGGCTTTATTTTGTTTTAGACGCTTGGTGAATTTTTGTCAGCCTGTATCTGTCCCTTCTTGTCCCTACCCCCCCACCCCCAAAATGCACTTTGGCTGTCAAACAGACGCCTCCCTCAGCAGTGGGATCCTTCCTGTTCTACTACCGGTTTGGTGATCGCGCGCACATGCGCATGCCTCTAACACGCATGCCCCTAACGCATGCACGCGCAGCTTTCCCCATACCACCTGAGGCTCTGCAGCGCCAATCAGTTGAGAGGATAAAGAAAAACGGAGGGGCGAGTGGGAGAGCTGATCCTGTGCTTTCTCTTCTTTCTCCTCTCAGCTGATCCTGCAGGCTTTTATTCCTCCTCTCAGCTGATTGTCGGCGGTATTTTTTTTTTTTTTTAATTACCGGTTCGGCTTAAGCAGGCTGAACCGGTAGCATACCACCATTGGTCTCTGCCCATCTTGGCTCCCCGAACAGAATTGGATACACACAGCTCCCTGGTGCAAAGTTAAACCGCCTTCTTGATTGTCGCCCAGGTGTCTCCAAAGTTACACAAAATGCAGCTGGCAGGGAAGCGTGATCCATCTCAGATGGTTTCACACGAACTGCAGGCTCAAAACCAAACAATCACGGGGTCCATTGCCACCAGTAGCTAGGGAGCAAAATGGAAACCCTGGTTCATTTTTTTGGCTTTATTCTTGCTTAACTGCCCCTTGGCATCGTCATGATGATCGACTGGGCAGCCCTATGGACAGCTGCCACTTGGGCGTGACTTCGATGCTCCTTCATCCGGTGACCTTCAAGGAGTAAACCATGTCTTAACCATGACTCAAGCCAATTTGGATCTGTTTTGTCCTGGCACCAGGGTGAGGTTGTCCCATCTGTTTTTTTTAGGTGCCCTTTTGGTGAAATCCTACCAGCTGTTTCTTGAGGTGCCAGTTATGCTGTCCTGCTGAGAGTTTTCTGATCTGCTTCTTTTGAGAGTTGCGAGATCTCATTGCATCCCTTTGAAATTTCTGCATTTTCTCCTGCTTTTCTTCCTGAAAGTTCACCGTAGGAAAGATGACGAGATCAGGTTGCAGTACTGTAGACCAGGGGTCTCCCACCTTGGCAACTTTAAGCTTGGAGGACTTCAACTCCCAGAATTCTGGGAGTTGAAGTCCGCCAGGCTTAAAGTTACTAAGGTTGGAGACCCCTGCTGTAAACTATTCCTTATTCAGCAAGCAGATTCAAGACTACCTCTTCCTCCTCTCTCAAAGAGATCATACTTTTTTTTTCTTTCTAAAATGCAAACAGCATGTTACTTGAAAATAGCCAAATTTCACCAAAAGTTCTAAACTGCCTGACCGGTTTACTTCTGAGGTGCCATATTCTTTGCAAAGTATGAGGCGATGTTTCTAAAAAGTGAGTTTGCTCCCATTTGCCGCCCCCCTTACTGGACAATATTGAGCCTTGGCAACTGGTATTATGTACAGTGAAAAGCTAAGTTTTCTTCCTTGGGGTTCTATGCCCCAAGATCTAGGAAGTTATGTCAAAATATATGAAAAGAATGTTGGCATTATTGGGTTTTCCTTCTAAGGAAATCCATTGTTAATGTTGAATGCAGCTCGTCTTATTTTATTTTCTATTTTTCCATGAACTCACCAAATGGATCCCTCAGGCATGCAGAATCAGTGAACTGAATAGAGAAGGTGCTTCAGACATTTTGAGTTTATTCCAAGTCTAAATTCTGTGTTCAATGTCTAAAGATATTATTTAACTAATTTTTCTTAAAAAGCTAACTTTGACAGTGCTGTTTTTACTTACTCAAGTAATTATACAAATCTTCACAGGTTTTGTATGGAGCAGAAATTTTGGGTCCTAGAGCAAACACAGTCCCAACATTTGAGAAGTATTTTGGGTGTAGATCCAAGAACATCTGCTGCAGCAGTTAGAGCTGAATTGGGAATTCATACAATTCAGGCATTATCTAAAATTAGAGCTTATAACTACTGGTGCAAAGTTAATGAAATGGAGACTGATAGACTACCCAAATTATGCCTACTAGAGCAAATGAAACTACAATCACAAAGCTCCTGGATCACCAAACTAACAAATTTTGTAAGAAGCTATAGCCTTCCTGTCTCTTGTGCAATAGGAGAACAATCTAAAAAAAGAGTTGCCCAAAGAATTAAGGATATAGAAGCACAAATTGATATAGCTATCCTTAGTAAGGTGGGTAACTTGAAATGGCTGAGTAAATACAAACCTACTTTTCAAGTAGACAGTTACTTGAAGTTACAACTCCCAAAACAGCTTAGGGAGATATTTACGAGAGCGAGATTCGAACAGCTTGACACAATGGTCAGATACGGGAGATTTCATGCTGTACCGTACAATGAGTGCCTCTGCATTTGCAGAGCGGCGGAGGTAGAGGGCCTGGCTTGCATCCTATTTGACTGTTGCATATATAAGAGGGTGAGAGACAGGTATCTTGGTCTATATACCAGACAAATGACTCATTGGGATCCCCATATCAAAACAACTTACCTTATGTCCGACCAGAACTTGAAAATAACATTTAACGTAGCACAGTACTTAAACAAAATGATCCGGTTGAGATCTGCGTATGTGGGACTGATTGGGGTGGATTGCAAGGACGGCTCCGAAATATAATGCTATCATATTTTATCCATACCTTAAATTATTGTACATTATTACAACTTCATTTTAGATTGTATTTTATTATTATTTCATCTAAATCGTCTTTTATTTTGATTCCATTTTAAATTGTATTTTACCAAATTCCATTCTGAATTGTTTTTATCAAATTTTAGCAACAATTTATTGCTGGAGCTTTGCACTTTGATATAGCCCAAGGGCTAATCCATAAAGTCTTTACTTATTACTTTACTTACTCAAGTAATTATACAAAACTTCACAGGTACAGAAAAAGTTTCTCGAATATCTACCATATTGGCATGTTCTGTTTTGTTACACCTCAGATTTTAAAATGCAAGGTGCTTTTACCTCAAACTGGGATAGGAAGTATGGCTGTTGCCATCAAAATAGCCATTGTTGGAACCGTTCTCCATAAATTGCTTATAGTTAATACACATGAACTCAAGTTCTGGAATTAGGATGTCATTAACACAGTGGTCTAAAATGTTGGTGAATTTTCTATACTGAAGTAGTCCTGCCTTTTCCTGGTTTGCAAATGACTTGTTCCTCATGTCCACCACCTCTTGGCAAGCAGATAGAGGAGGAAGGAATGCTTTAACGGCGGTTGTTCTCCAGAAGGCCACCTGTGGTCTTCTTCAATCCTTGGACTCATTTTTTTTTGGTCTTTCCACTGTAGCTTCTGCGATGCTATAGCTCAACCTGAAATCCTCTTGAATTTCAAGGGTGGGTTGTCTTGACGCACAAGGGCCGTTGCATTTCAGAGAATAAAGATCCGTCATGCCAATTTTCATTTTGTAATAATATAAGATGTTCTCTTCTGCTAAGTCAGATAAGTTGATCCACCTTTGCTCATACTGTCCTTTCAGTGCCTTCGCAAACCATGGCTTTTATCCGTATACTGAAACTGGCATAATGACTCCTGCTGGCTGTGCGCTGTCACTAGCCAACCGAGGAACTTACTGGTAACAGAATATTGCCAACATTGTGTACATTTGAATGCCCCGTTCCATCGATCCCTTTCCGTTCCTGAGAATGTAACTCAAGAGGGTGCTTTTACAGTCTCCTCCCCAGACTGGCTTCTGGTTTTTACAAACCATGGGTTCTAAGGAAGCTGGCTTTTTAGGGTTGAGGAAGGAAGAACTGGGCTTCTCGGATGATCCCGGCTGACGTTGGTCCTTTGTTTCCCTATTTTGATGGTGTTTCATGATGAGGATCCTTACAATATTCAAGGCTGGAGTCAGCTCATGAATAACGGGAGAAACAGCCCAACTGTCAGAGAACAAGCCTATCAGAAACAGTCCTTTTAAAATCAGGGAGTTCTCTTTCCGTGCCCCTGCGCAGAATCTATCCAACCCACGCAAGGAAGAGCTTGAGGACAATTTCTTAGACAGAAAGTAGCCTCTCTCCATTTATGGATTCTTACCGGAGCTGTTGAAAGATAGGACATCAGGTTGGCTCGAGAGGAGAGTGATGCAGTTGTTGGGTGAGTCCCCATCTTTTGAAGAGAAAAATTTTGAGAACACGATATGAGCCTTCTCACAAAACAGATGCCAGGCTCTGGGTTGACGTGTGAGGTCCTTGGTACTCCAAGCTTGGTTGTTTTCTTACAAACCTTTCATTACCCAAACTAGGTAACGTCATCAGTGCTAGTAAGGAGTGCGGTTTGCTCTCAGTTTCTATCCTAGTGGCTCGCCCTGTCACTATGAGTAAGAATGGCCTTGGAGGTTCTTTGGTTGGGCTGTTTACTATGGTCTTCTTTGGCAGTTCCTTGTTTGCAGTATTGTTTACTTCTTGATCGCTGGTCTGGTGTTAGTCTCGGAGTTAATCTGTGCTCATCTGGGGGCTGATTATTGGCAGGCAGGTGTTCTTGTTCCCTTTTCGGTTTGTTAATTGTCTTTTTTGTGTGTGCATTCTGTTTATGCCCCTGTGTCTATTGATGGATAATTTGTCAGAGTGCCAGGCTTTTAGAAATTCCCTAGCAGTTGTTTTGGACTTTGAACTTGGTCTAGGAACTTCACTCCTTACTAGCACTGATGATGCCACTTAGTTTGAGCAAGGAAATGTCTGCAAGAAAACCACCAAGCTCAGAGAGCACCAAGGACCTCACACTTCAAACCTGAGCTACCAATATTCTCCTTTACTGAGTTTGCCACCCATTTATGAGAAGGCGAACTGGGCTACCCCTCCTCCTTCTTCCTAAGATACTCTCTGTCCCTTCAACTTGTTTTTATGGTTCCTTCTGAATAGACCTCCAAAGTTCTGAAAACCCGCCTCCCCCCCGTAGCATTTTTATTTTTTTAAAAGCCCTTGTGATGTCTACATAGGATCTAGAGGATGCTACGGGCGGGGGAAGGGTGAGGTCTTTTCAATTATCTGAGGCTATAAAGACCTTTGCACAGAATAAAACTGAGCGAGACAGAGCTTGATGGGAGAAGTGCTTTCTTAGATTCAGCTGCCACCCTTTCATGGGAAGGCTGTGAATATGGGCAGATCTTCTCACAGCAGAATAACGGGTCAGTGCTCCAAAGACTACTACATCCAGGACTTACTAGCTCCTTGAAGAGAAAGATGCTGCTCTCCTTTGTTGTTGGCTCTCCTTCGTAACGAAACAAACAAGACCTACCTCTGATCATAATAAGCTGGCAGTGATGTGCACACCTTTTAAACTGAAAGGATGAAGAAAATGGACCACAAATTCCTGTAACTGTCGTTTCCCGTTGGTAGAAATGTCTGATGAGGAATTCTGTATGTTTCCAGATGTGTTCACCGTTTCCCCATACTTCATTTTGTGTCTTGTAAAAAAACCTCTGTGTTTCCTGCCCCCACCCATTAAAGGAATTGTAGATAGATAGATATTTGTGCATTCAAGATGTAAATGTTGGATGTGTCTCAGAACATCTGGACAGGAGCTAAAATGCGGTGCACCTTTCTTGCTGAATGTGTCTTCTAGGTGGATAGACATGGATTTTATTGCTTGTGAGATAGTCCATGACTTCCTAAGCCTTACAGATAAAAATGTTGATTTCCTCTAATACCTACTAATCCATAGTAGTAAAACGTAAGAGAAGGATTCGGCGGAACAACCGAAGAAGGAAAGAATCTGTGATGAAATTTGATTTTTTTTAAAGCTTTTGGTATGCATAACATTTTGCGGATATCTCCTGGGAATATTTTAAGCTGATCATAATAAACTGTTTCAGGGTCTTTTTAAAAACAAAATAAAAATTGAGTGGGATCCAGACTTAGCCCCCACTGAAACCGTGGGACATGTTGTTGACAACTTGGTCCTCTTGATTTCATTGGGAGCCAGGTTTCACTTTGTTTGAATCACATTTTGTTGAGAGGAGAATGAAATACCACCAAGAACTTAAATACACCCATACACAGGAACTGAATAACCCCCCACCCCAAAAGAGAGAGAAAGATGGTGGCTGGCCTTATTTCACATGGTACTTAAGCATATTTAGAGCACAATCCTATATTGTCTCAACAGTAAGTCTCATTTTGGGATGCGAATAGAGACATTGGATTGCAGCCTTAACCAGTTTATACCTTTTCAGAGTTCACCCACTCTGCAGAACTGTAAAATTAAGCACTTGAGAAACTGCTTTTTCCCACCTTTCCCCCTTCCTTTATCAATGTTATAGATTGTACCTTTCTTTCTGTACATTTTTTTAAATAAAAAGCTCCGTGCGAGAGAATTTGTATTAACGATGTATATAATGTTAAGCAATGTTAATTATGTGCTTGCTAGATGCTATGTGGGGTAATGTGTCTTTTATCTTATGCCTTAACAAATATATTAAATTAGTCCAGAATCAGAATATGCAAAAACCTGTATTTAAAAAAAAAAAACCTATTTTCCTGCAAAGGCACAAGATTTTTCCCACTTCCCCCCGCCCCCTTTTTTTAATTAAACATTTCTATGCTTAAAACCAATCTTGTTTCTGAGGATGCGGCTTCAGCACCTCGTTCCTAAATTTGTACGATGCTTATCTTGGGTTTGACTCCAGGGTATGGCTGCACAGTTGTTCCAAATGCAAAGTTGTGATGCGGGGGAGGATGGAGAGAGTAATAATGCAGTAATTTGATCAAATTGTTGTTTAAAGGGCTAGCTTAGGGATTTGTATAGTGATTCAGTTTCCCCGACTGCAAGACGATGCGAAAGAGATGTCTGCTTCTTTCTGAACACACACACACACACACTTTTGTTGAAACCTGTGTAATGGCGCTTTTTCACATCTCACAGCTGACTTTTCGGGATTAATTGATGACAAATCAGGTGGTGAGAGGACCCCAGCCCCCCTTTCCGGTTTGAATCTACCTCAGATTAAGCAGTTGGGTGCTAATTTAATTCAAATTATCATGGTGATTGTCTGAAGCGACCAAACCATATGATGATGACTTGTCGTTGGAAGACAAAAGGACAATTTGGACCTTTCTTAGAAAAACGACCTATGGATTATTCTGTTTATTTTTTATTTTTTTGTCTTTTGTGCCTTTTTACGTTGTGAGTCCCAATGCAGAGCAAACTCAAGCCAAGACTCCTCTCTGAGAAGGAAATCCTTCGTCAGAGTTAAACCCGCAAACTGTCAGATTTCTGAACAAAGAAAGCGTATTATTATTATTATTTTCTTGCATATTAGAACTATAAAAATGCGTCAGGTCGTAGAATGCTGGTAATGTATTTCTCGAAATTTCAAAACGAAACAGATTTTGGTTCCCAGTTATTCTTGGTGAAGCCCAGGTGTTTTTTGTTTTTTTTTAACCTAGTTTGCCCAGGACGAGGGACCTGCCCGTGTCCTATTGCTGCATTTGGATGACCAGAATAATCTAGGCCAGGGGTCTCTGATCTTGGCAACTTTAAGCCTGGAGGACTTCAACTCCCAGAATTCCCCAGACAGCGAAACTTTGGTGGACTTCAACTTGAAGTCCTGGAGGATTTCAACTCCCAGAATTCTCCAGCCACCAAAACTTTGCTGGCTGGGGAATTCTGGGAGTTGAAGTCTTCCAGGCTTAAAGTTGCTGAAGTTGGAAACCGCTAACCTAGGTTGAGTCTCCTGTGTTCATTTCCCCTTTTTGTGCGTGCTGAAATCCACAGGAGGTTCCTCAAACAAGGTTACCTGTTTTCATCCAACCTGGTAAACTATGGTTAAAAGTCCCTTTCGTATGCCTGCTTAGAGTCTCTTTGACCCCAGCCCTGGCTTGGATGCTGTAGAAAACTTTAGAAAAAATGTGTTTTCTTGCTTGGTCCCTCACCTGAAGGGACGGCTGAACCACCTTAGCTTACTGAGACTGGCTAATTTTGGTAAGCCGTGTGCGTGAAAACGTGTGTGTGTGTATGTTATATATGTGACTACTCATATATACACTCTACACAGGCCTGTATATAATACGTAGAGTATGAGTTTCTGTTAGGGAAGGAAATAGAACATCTGCATAACATTCTGAACGATTGAAGCCCTTTTATATAATAAAAAAAAGTTATCTTTATTGTTGCTTTGCGGGGAGATTGGGTTGTAATAGGTTATTATTATTTTTTTGGAAATGGAAATTTGACTTTATAAAACAGAAACCAATATGGCATGGAAATCTCCTTTAAAAGAGAGTTAATTTTCATAGTGGTGAAAAACAAAGAGTTACATCCTAAGGAGTCAATTAGGTTTGCTGCAGACTCAAACAAGAACAATAAATAAACAATGTGCTATAGAACTGCCCCAACGGGTCTCTTAGAAAAGCTATATTTTATAAAAGACTTAACCATCCTATTTCATATGCTGCAGATACACGATCAGTTTCATTGCACTTTTTCAGTAAAGTCCTGAAAATTGGCTCACGGTCAAGAATTTTAAAATGTTTTTTAATATACCATAGTCCTTTGGACAGAAGGTAAGAAGACTTACAGGTACCTCAAGGTTGAAACACGAGCCTGAAAATGCTGCATTTTGTTCCTTTTTATTTCATACAGCTTTTGGGCAGGGTAGGGTGGGGTGTCCTTTTGTTAGTTGTTATTGGCTACCTAGTTTATCGATTTTTTTTAATTGTGGGCTAGGCTGAAGACTTTAGAATTGGTCTCTCTTTGCTAGATACTCTGATCCTTTCTTGGTGTTAGTCCAACGTTGATATCAAGTCTGCCTTGCATTCTAGACTGTTGTAGTGACTGTTTTTGTTTTTAACACAAATAAAATCAAAGAAAAAGGATCCCAAGACGGTAAAACAGGCAATATCTGGTCTCTTCTGATATACACATATATACTTGCATGACTGTGGTTTTGCCACGATCGAAATCTGGCCAAAAGGCAACAGTTTTGATTTCGAAGAACGATTTCTTGACCAAGAATTGATCTAACAAACCAGCTGGGAATCAGCCTAGCTGAAAGCTGAGCCACACTCAACACCAAAAGCTGCGCCATATTTGCAATTCATATGCAAGCCAATTTGAGCAACCCTTTGTTTGGTTGCTTAAAAATACACTGTGGATCCAGTTGTCTTAATGTGGACTTTTGCATTCCCCACATGGAGGAAATAATTTTGGGAAGGCGAGTGGGAGAAAAGAAGGAAGCTTAAAAAAAAAAAGACTGTGAAATGCCACATTTATTGTCCTGTTTTTAAGCTTGGGTGAGTCCTTTTTCCATGTTTGTTTTTACAGCTTGCTAGTAAAAATACTTTGCACTACTTCTGCAATAAGACAACAAACTAACGTTCTACTTTGGGTTTTTTCCCCCTTGTGTATGTGTGTGTATATATATATACTATAAAGTGCTACTAAAGACTTAGCATAGTGTTCTTTTTTTTTACCTCCATACCATGACATTTAACAAGCTCAAAATGCTGTAAATCTTGATGAAACATGTGAATGATATTTTATAAAGTTATTTTGTATGGTGTCAATTTTGTTTCTGCCTCATAGTATGTCAATAAATTACTCATACTTACACATTCAAAAGTATTATTTTTTGTGCCTCTAACACTAATAATTCAAAGAGCTCAGAATTTGCAGAGTCTTCCCCTACTTACAACCCACAATCTGATGAAAGCCATGTTAATGTTAGTTTGGTTCAGTGGCCCATCATTGGAAAGCAAATTTCTTGCATGTTGCACAATGGTATTCAATTAATTTTACCCTACAGGTAGTCCTCAACTTATGACCGTTCATTTAGTGACCAAACTTACAATGGCACTGAAAATAGTGACGTACAACTGTTCCTCAAACTCACAACCACAGCAACAACAATATTTGGGTGCTTGGCAACAGACCTGTATTTACAACAGTTGCAGCATTCTGAGTCATGCGATCACAATTTGTGACCCTCACAGTTGGCTTCTGACAAATGAGGCAAGCTGGATTCGCTTAATAACCATGATTTATCAAACAACTTAAGTGATCATAACATTGGGCACAATTCATGTAGCAGCCATGATAAATTCTGGTCCCAATTGTAGTCATAAGTTGAGGACTACCGGTGTGGTTCGATTAATGTTGCCATGAAAATCTCTCTTTGGCAATAAATGTTTTGTTTACAACGTAGGAGGTAATGAGTTTGCAATCTCAAGAACTTAATTCAGAATGTGTTCACACCACTCATGGTTTGCTTAATCCATGTTTTATTGAATAAATCTATTTAGGTTGTATTGTATCAGTCCAACCATGAAAACCATGTTATCATTTACCAGGTGGAAACACAGCCTGTGTCCCTTTTTCTGATGGCTGCCTACCTCAGAACTTTAGTTCTTGAACTGGCTGGAAGTGTGTTGGAAGCCACATAAGTTTAGGTGGAATAGGCTACACAAGTAGGTGAGAACACATCTATCCTCCATAAATCTATCCAGCCCCTTTTCAAAAAGTAGGCGGCACTGGTAGCACGTCTTTTAATTTGAATTTATTATATTTTTCTATCATTATCCCTTTCTAAAGAAAGGGGTTAATTTTACCTTTTCACTGCTCAATGCCTACCCCAGAAATGGCACCATTTTGGTTGGAATGCTCAGTCTTTATCCAGATACATACACAAATTGACCAAAGCCTTGCTTGATGTTTGATAGGTGAAAGAAATGTTAAGTGTTTTTGATACCAAAAACAGTATTTGTCATCTGTTACTCAATGTTGTGCTATATAAATGTCATCTCAAACCACACAAGGACTCACACTTGATTTTTTTTTTAAATTTCTCAATATCCATACAAAACTGCAAGTTTTTCTTTATTTACATGGGTGTAACATTACTGTACATAGGAACTGACGACATTGAAAATACCTTGTTTTCAACATGGACAATTTGAATGCCAACAGATCCTACCATAGCTTATATACAACTATTCATATAAACAATTCGCTTTTAAGAAATCTGAACCCTCTTTACCAACTTACATTGAAAGGAAAGAAAACTTTAATATTGGCATGTAAAAGGAATTTGCCCGCTTTTAGATTTGCCCAATGTGAGCAATGAAGAGGATTCTGTATTGAAAATACAGTATTTGCTTAACATGGACACTTGGTATATTAAAAGCAACCATCCATATTACGTTTATAAGTTGAAGATGAAAAACAAAGATCTGCAAAATATGTTCAGTCCCACTTGGAAGTCTTTGCCATGAGTCTTTGCAGGATAATCGTACACAATTTGGCAATTCTAATTCTGAAAGTTGACACTGGTTCAAGGATGTAAGAATTCAGTTGATCCTAAGCCATTCAAGAATGTTCACATTCCATAAATCAGCAAGCTATACTGTCAAGATGCTTCTTCAGACTCACTTTCCTCAGTTTCCTCCTCTTCTTCCTCCTTTATCTCTTTTCCTTCTTTTTCTTTTTGAAGCATTTTTAGGTATTTGCTTGCCAAGATTTTCTTTGGCACAATATCTAGAAAAGAAGATGTTCTTTTCATTCATTTCCTAAATGTTTCCAATCACTACTACAAAGGTAATTCGCACTCTCTCATCTACTGCAAGGGTTTCCCACTGAACTGTGGAAATAATTCTAGGGTTTGCAGAGTGAGATGGGTGGCATATACATTTAATAAAAACAAATTACGAAAAGGGTTTTGAGACTTTTGTGATAGCGACACAATTTGGGCATCCCACTTTTTAGCATAATAGATTTTAAGTTTGCAAGGTATGTTTTTCATTATTTTTTATTAGAGCCAGATTAAAAAGAAATAATTGTACACCATTATGACATAAGACAGAAGAAATTGCCAATAGATCCTAATATACCATTTGCAGGATCTACCAGACACTTTTAACTATTTCCAATTCTCAATAGTTTTAATCATAAAGAAACAAAACATTTTATCCCCTAAAATAGGGTGGTGGTTTTTAAAGAAGAGGAAGGGTTGGGATTCTTCCTGCTCAACTCCCATTATTAATACATAAAAAAATATATAATCCAAAAGCCTTAACAGTTTTCAAAGACTGACATGGAAAATTCCACACTCCCCTTTCCCTATTTTAGGGATTATTTCACATCAGTTATGATGTTAGCAAAGCAAAGACTGACCTGCCAGGAACTGGAAAGTGTCAGAGTTCTGGACTGCTTGTGACAGGTGAGTATATGTCAGGGTTTTGTGCGCGTTGCCCTGGCCATGCTTGTAAGCGTAAGTAGCTAAATACTGAACAAACAGCTCCTAAAAGAAAAAGATCTTGCTTACAGCTCAAACACATCAAAGATGACCACTATGGTTAATTACTGTTAGCTGGGGAATTCTGGGAGTTAGTCAGGTCTACGACAACTCGCCACGGGACAACTTGCCACAACGCTTGTAACAAGAGTTATACTAATATCAAGGAAATGGTGGAACAGAATCATTAAACACAAGATGCAAAAGAAGGGACAACGTGAAATGTGAATGACCAAAATTAAAATAATCTTGAGATTATTTTAAATAATTGAATTGTTGAATTGTCCCACAGGGAGTCATCCTGTGGCGAGTTGATTGTGGCGAGTTGGCCCCGGCAAGTGGTCCCATTCCAGTTGCAGTACACACAGAGGGGAAAAACCCAGAATAACAGAATTGGAAGGGACCTTGGAGGTCTTCTAGTCCTACCCTCTGCTTAGGTAGGAAACCCTACACTATTAAGAACTTAGAACTTTATTGTCCCTTTGAATGTACACTAATCGGCATACATTAAAATGAAATTTCATTGCATTTAGTCTCTTCTTAAAAGCCTCCATGACGAAGCACCCATAACTTCTGGTGGCAAAGCGTTCCACTGGTTAATTGTTCTCATGGTCAGGAAACTTCTCCTTAATTCTAGGTTGGATCCCTCCTTGATTAGTTTCGATCCATTGCTTCTTGTCTTAAGGCAGGGGTCTTCAAACTTGGCAGCTTTAAGACTTGTGGACTTCAACTCCCAGAATTCCTCCTCCAGTCATGTTAGCTCAGGAATTCTGGGAGTTGAAGTCCACAAGTCTTAAACTTCCCAAGTTTGAAGAGCCCTGGCTTAAGGGGTCGCCTCAAAGTTTGAGCAATACTGCCCTCCAGAGGTGCAGCGGGCCGGAACCCCCCCAAAGCCGCCACATCTGGACCCTCCTCGCTTCCCCAAGGCTCCCTACCGTGGCCTTGGCGGTGAGGAAAATCGCTTCCGGGTTGATGCTCGAGACTTCGGGCGAACTCTTCATTATCACCCGGATCCGCGACAAAGGCAGCGACACCAACCGATTCTCGCCCCCGCCAGAGGCTCCGCTCCACCGCGACGCCATCTTCGTTTACCTCACCTCAGGGAAATACTTCCCCCACCCCCCTTTGAGTTCTTTTGGCGGCCCGAAGCGCTCGCCTGGCCTTTCGGGATTTGTAGTTTCCGCCTGCTGCTGAGCCGTTGTCGCAGGGATGGAAAGAACTACGAGTCCCGGAAGCGCATTGGGAGAATTAGCCGGGACTAGAACGTTGGTTGGGTTTCACAGGGGGCCAATCGGAGCGCTCTGAGAGGGAAGACTACGCGTCCCAGAAGGCAGTTCGCTCCAAGAGTGGCGGAGGCGGAGGGGCAGCCATGCCTTGTTGCGCCTCATTTAATAATCCACTTTCGTGGCTTATGCCCGCCAAGCCTAACTAAGGTTAAAACGAATGCTTGTGGGAATTGTTCGTCATCCATGTCCTGGTTGTCCCAAAAGTGCTTTTTTTCCCCACTGGACTTCTTTTTCTTTGAAGACGTTTCGCTTCTCATCCAAGAACCTTCTTCAGCTCTGGAGAATCTCATCTTACAGAGCTGAAAAAGCTTCTTGGATGAGAAGCGAAACGTGTTCAAAGCAAAACCAGAAAGTCCAGTTGCCTCTTGGGAGGAAAAAAAAGCACCTTTGGGTTAAAACGAATGCAGTTGTCAGGCGGTTTGAGGAAAAATTGCCAGCCATCTTCCCGCCTCAGCCTTATGGTAGTTCCGTGAGAACAGCTGGCTGTGAGCGATGGGTGTGCAACTCGCATTTCTGAAGGAAAACGGGCAAAACAGACATACAAACAGGCACCTCAGGAACTTTTGTAACGAAAGCCATATACTGAGCGGAAAGAGTCAATGACTCAGGAGAGTGGCCGTTGGAATCTTAAAAGTTCCCCCTAACTGCCGGCCGTCGCCATAGCGACCATTCAAACTTACGTAGAAGCCAGATACGCATGCGCGTCCCACCCCAGGGAACTCGAAAGTTGGCGGCTGCGCAGTAAGCGGCCGCCCGCCCCCCATCTGGAGAGACCGGCAGAGGCGGAGCCATTACATCGGCCGGGCAGTGGTGGGTGAGCCGCTGGAGCCCCTCAGCGGGCCGGGCGGGCAGGCGAGGGCCGGGGAAGCTGGAGAGGGAGCCATTGCCGGGGTGGGGAGCAGCCGAGCCGCCTCTTCCCTTGGCTGGGGGTGTGGGGAGAAGCGGGGAAGCTCCGAAACTACCCCTTCCCCTTCCGGCACCTTCCAGGCATGTTTGGATTCCAGTGCAAAGTTCCTCTGGGGATGATGGGAGTTGTGGTAGCCCAAGCACACTCCAAGGGAGCCAGATTGGGATAAAAGCCTGGCCTGTGTACGGGTTTGCCCAGTCTGGACTAAGGCAGCCTGGCGGGATTTTTCCAGGTGTTTAGGGCCAGGCCAGGATCCAGAGATGATGGAGGCTGAAGTCCAAAACAAATATTGATGGATTTTGCAAATTTAACCTCTTCTGTTTTGATGCTTTGGAGTCGACTCCTTGCTTATTATTGCTGTGTCTTAATGTGTCTCAGTGCCTGACTTGTGCTTGGTTTTTTTTGCCTTATGCCTGGCATCTCTTTTAAATGCAGGGAGTCCTTGACTTCGTTTAGCGACCACGCAGAGTTACCACGGCTCTGAGAAACGTGACTTATGACCAGTTTTTTTTTCATAGTTAGGACGGTGGCGGTACCCCTAGGACAAGGGGTGTCAAACTTGATTTCATTGAGGGCCACATCAGGGTTGTGTTCGACCTGGGTGGGGTGGGCATGACCAGGGTGGGCATGGGCTCAATGTCACTTGTGTTGGGGGCACCTGTGGCGGCCCAAGAGCTCTGCCAGTGAAAACTGGCTCCCAGGCTCTGTTTTCGGCTGCGACAGCTTCCTGCAATCCTCTGCTAGTGAAAACAGAACTCAGGAGGGCTGCACGTTGTCCTCCCGAGTTCTGTTTTCTCTGGCAGAGGCATTGCAGGCTGGTCCTTTGCTGTTTCCAGGACGGCAGATCTCAGCACACTGCAGGCCGGCCCCGGCCCCAGGCCTTGAGTTTGACACCCCTGCCCTAGGGTCACATGATCAAAATTCAGATGCTTGGCAACTGGTTCATGTTTACGATGGTTGCTGTGTCCTATGAGAGTCATGCCATCTGGTTTTGCTACCTGCTGAACAGCAAACTTAATGGGGAAGCCAGATTGACTTAACAACCGGGTTAACCAACTTAACAAACGCAATGATTCACTTAGCAAGTGTGGCAAGAAAAGTCGTAAAATGGGCCAAACTCACTTAACAAATGTTTCACTTGGCAACATAAATTTGGGACTCAGTTATGGGTGTAACTCAAGGACTACCTGTATCCGTGAATGGACAGATGCCAGTTGGGGGCATTCATTTTGGGGACCTAACAGTAGGATTTAAAGTAGGGCAGTGCTTCTGGTTTGAGTGGGAAGGAAAAGCATTCACCTACTCTTTCATGAAGTCCATGTTACATTTTCCCAGAGACAGTCTCATGTTTATCATTAAGGCCTTTTCACAAGCCTGCCCTGTATCACTTTTCTTCCTCTACCTGTTTCTTGGAAGGTACCTGTTTCTAATTCTGTGTTTTCATTAATGACCAATAATTTATTCAAATTATCATTGAGATTGTCCCAAATGACCAAACAGTATGTGATGACTTGTTTGAAAACAAGGACAATTTGGCAGTTCCCCCTTGGAAAACAACCTATGGATTATTTTTTATCTTTGTGCCTTTTATGTTGCAAGTCCCAGTGCAGAACAAAATCAAATCAGAAGTAAATTATTCATCAGAGTAAAACCGCAAGCTGTCAGATTTCTGAAAAAAATAAAAGAAAGTGTACTTTTCCTCTTGTATCTGTTTCTGTAAGGTTCCTATTTCTAATTCTCTGTTGACATTCATGACCAAAAAGGTAAAATCTAATATTTAATATAGTTCACTCTTGTAGGTCTGGAACAAACCAGTAACAAACCACTCCTCTTTTATGAAGAAAACTACTTGGTTATGAAATAATAGACAATACTTGTAGCTTGGGTTTTAGATTTTGGCAGCGGTTTGCTGTCCAAGCTTGTTTCAATTTAGGTTCTGAACGTTTGATTACCAGACTAGAGTGATGTTAGCTTTAGCTAGTCTAGTTATGAAACATTTAGAAACTAAATTGAAACAAGATTGGAGAGCAAATCACTGCCAAAACTACATGGTTATAACTACATGAATCCACCAAAAGTTCAGCTGAACTCAAGGATATTTTTATATTTTTAACTGAGTTTAAAAGAACATGGACACCGATGAAATTGATAAATGCTTGATTACATGTGAATTTACAGTTGGGCAGTAAAATTTGTAGCAATCCAGTATATATGTAAATTTAGTCAATCTATACTCATTGAATTTAATAAGGAGTATTAGCCTGCAAACTGCTTTTATTAGCTTGCTGGGAAGGGTATGGGAGGAACAGAGAATGACAATTTTCTGTTGAGCACAAAAGGGAAGATAGAAATTTAGATACATTGCCTAGCACATTAGGAAGAGATAACTTCATTTTTCTTCCCCTAATTTCATCATTCCCGCACATGAATACCCACATACTTTTTCTGCATAGCTCCTGGTTGTTACAGATTGCATGTAGAAAAGTACATGAAAAAACACCAGAGGTTTACTAGATGCTTCATTTTAGTCATGTTTTGATTTTTTTTAGTAAAAAAATGATTTGTAGGTAAGGCTGTACTCATGAAGTAACATGCATTGACTCATCTTACCTGCTAACTAAAATATGATTAGCTGCTTTGTGGGTCTGTGTTATGTGAATCCAGTCAATGAACTTGTTTGGTATTTGTTTCCAAACAAGGCAATTCATTTAATTCACTAATCATGATTTAATGCTGTGTGGATCAGCATTTATATATTACCAATCGAGTTGTGCTCTTTCATTTTCTAGTCACTTTTTGAATAGTCCATATTCTGCAACTTAAGGAGTGTATTATATTTCATCTGTTTTATCAGCTATTGGTGTACATTAATATGGAAGATGGAAGCTTAGATGCACCATCACATGGCATTTTATTAATATAAAATGGCATTTTATTAATATAAATATTTATGATATATTCCAGCCTCATAAAATCCTATCTCACATGAGACAGCAACTTTCAAAGCTTGGATTTCTCCACATTTATTGTATTTGTTGCCATCCATCTCACCATGCGATGAGATATTAAGTTAATATCTGAATGAGAAAGAATTCCTAGTATTTCCAGTAAACCAAAGCTTACTTTGCTTGCTGCAGGCTTTGGTCTACAGTATTCTTTAATTTACCTGCATATATATAGTCTTAGATTATAAGTCCATTAATAAATAAATAAATATCATAATGGAATGATGTCCATCCAATGTATTTCACGGGATCATTTTTATGAGGTATGAGATTATCCTTGGATTGATGTTAACAAATGGTCATGTCGTTATACCGTGTTTCCCAAAATAAGACCTACCCCGAAAGTAAGACCTAGCACTATTTTCTAAACCTGCCCTAATATAAGACCTACCCCGAAAATAAGACCTAGTGTGTTTTTGGGAGCCAAAAAAATATAAGACAGTGTCTTATTTTCGGGGAAACACGGTAGCAATAGCACTTAGACTTATATACCACTTTACAGTGCTTTACAGCCCTCTCTAAGCAGTTTACAGAGCCAGCCTCTTGCCCCCAACAATCTGAGTCCTCATTTTACCAACCTCTGAGGGATGGAAGGCTGAGTCAACCATGAGGTATCAAACTCCTGGCTGTGGGCAGAAATAGCCTGCAATACTGCATTCTAACCACTGCGCCACCAGGGCTGTTAAGAGATTTAACAGATGTTTGGATTTAGGATACTGCGTTCAGTTCATCCTTATAAGATACTTGGTTGTGTTTTTTTCTTTCCCATCCACTATTCTTATATTGTGTCTTTCACATTGGCCTGTTTAGAAAAAAACTCCTGGATCTTTTTTTTAAAAAAGTAACTAAACCTTTTGCTCAATCCCGAGGAATCTTTTATCAAGTTTGCAGTCTTTCTGCTGAGGAGCAAAAGTATTTCAGTAACTAATGCCAATATAACCCAATAAAGTAAGAGCTTAGCTAACCATGATGCATCCTATCCTTCTCTGTTCCAGTGGGACTAAGACTCGAGTGCTGCCTACCGCTTAAGAAAATTGGAGGTTTTTATGGTTTTATATAATAGGTCTAATATTTCAGAAAGGCATCACTCGTAAAATAAATACTTCTTAAGTAGAGCAATTTCCCCTTCTATGTTTTATTAAATTTTATTTCTTCTGTGTTTTATTATGTTTGCATTAGCGTAAGTAAGTTGCAAAATGAGCGTCCCGGACTACATGCAGTGTGCAGAAGATCATCAAACTTTACTTGTTGTGGTCCAGCCAGATGGGATTGTTCCTGAAGAGAGCTTTTTTAAGATCTACAAACGAATCTCAACAGTGAGTCAGATCAATGTCCGTGACTCTCAGCGAGTACTTTATATCCGCTACAGACATCATTACCCACCAGAAAACAACGAATGGGGAGATTTCCAGACACATCGCAAAGTTGTGGGATTAATAACCATCACGGATTGTTCCTCCGGAAAAGACTGGCCTCAAACTTTTGAAAAATTCCACCTTCAAAAAGAAATTTATGGCTCAACCCTTTATGATTCCCGACTGTTTGTCTTTGGACTTCAGGGAGAAATTGCAGAGCAAACTCGTACGGATGTGGCATTTTATCCTAGTTATGATGAATGTGAAAACGTGGAAAAGAGAATAGAAGACTTCATTGAGTCTCTTTTCATTGTATTGGAGTCAAAACGTCTTGACAGAGCTATCGATAAATCTGGAGATAAGATCCCACTTCTGTGTGTTCCTTTTGAAAAAAAAGATTTTGTTGGCCTGGATACAGACAGTAGGTAAGTAGATTCGGTTTATATACAGATCTTCTAAAAATATTTGCGCCCAGGTATGGAGATAAGAAAAGACTATTCCTGAAAGAAATGGTGTAATTTTTAAAGAAAAGAATTTATAATATTCATATGCTACCAGTAATAAATTAAAGTTTTCCAACATTTTTGGTGTGTTCATTATCAGATTACATTTACTTACATGTACATTACCCTTGGCAATCTACATGATAGAGCAAAAAGTGAAAACATGAATCATAAGACCCCAAACCAAAATCACATTGTAACCTAAAATAAAATTACCTAATAATAAGACAAAAAATGGATAAATGATGATGTACTGATGGAATATTGGTAGTTCAAAGTTGAACTGTGGGGTCTTTGAGCTTGGCTGGTTTTGTTGCAGATGTTTCATTATTCAACTAGGTAGCATCACTACTGCTGATTTCTAATGGAAAGAGAATATATGTAGCAAATGTTGAATTGTGGAGTCCTTGATGCTCTCTGAGCTTGGTGATTTATTTATTTGTTTATTTATTAAATTTATATGCCATCCATCTCACTGTCATGTGATTCTCAGCAAGCTCTTGTTTGCTTGCCTGTTTCGTCAACCCACAGGCACTGATGATATTACCTTAACAGGTAATGAAATGTCAGCAAGCAATGTTGGTAAGCAAACCACAAAGCTCAGATAATACCAAAGATTATTTTTAACATCTTTCTGAAAACAAAAGGAGGAGGCTGTTGTGGGAGACTAGTGCTCTCTGGAATAGCATCCTCTGACTTCAACTCCATTCATTTTTGGGGGAAATGTGAGAAAATACAAATAAGGTCCAATTCTAACTGAAATAGGGAGTCTTGCAGGGACCCAGGTGCCAAGCCAAAAAAAACTTTCTGGGTCAAAACCTTCATTTAAAAATGGTTCACAGAAACCAATGCAGGGGACGGAGAGTAGATGATCCCATCATAAGATGCCAGTAACCATGCAGGCCATTGTATTCTAGACCCCAAGTATAGTTGGTGAAGCAATCTTGTGCAGAATCATTGTATTCTAATCAGGTGGTAATATACAACAGTGGCCAAAATTGCGGAAACCTTTTGGGAAAAGTATTTTTATGCCATCACTACCAAACAGGGAGATCTTGGTCTCATCACTCCAAATAACACTGTCCCATTTTTTCCTCTGTCCAGATAACATAGGTTTTAGCTCAGTTTAGTCTTTTCAATCATTGTTTGAGAGATAAAAGTGGCTTTTTAATGGAATTCTAGATTTTAGGCCAAATTCCTGCAGTCTGGGCTGAATAGTCCTTTGCATTGCACCATTTCATCTTGTATACAGCCACATGATTTTCTTCTGTCACGTAGGCACAGTCTCTTAATTCTTCTATCATCGCTTGCTGTTGTGCACCTTTTCCTGCCTTTACCAGTGTGGTTTTGTAGTGATTGAGTCTCCTGATACCTCTTCAAAAATTTAGAAATGCCACCTTTGGTTAAGTTTCCACCTGTTTTTCTTCTAATTTCTTTATAACTGTAGCCTTATTCACTTAATAATACTATTTTACATCGCTTTCTGGGTGACCAGTCAACTCTTTGCACTGTTATTTTAATTTTATTATGTTTTACAAGCTCACTAAATGAAAGAACACAAAAGAACCCAACCAACGTGATAGCAATCACATAACACACTGACAAATGTCCTCCTCCCAGCTTCAATACATGACATTAATAACTGTGATTTGATTGGCTCATTGCCAAAACAAGATGACACCTGATTGGCTCTCTAAACACTCATTGCTCATTGGCTACAATCAGATGAAGTTATGAGTTGCCCAGAATTGCTTAGATGAGACTGTTGGCCATACAAATTGAAATTATTTTTATCTTATGGAAAATTGAGAGATCCAACCAAATATCTTGTTGTGTGATACAAGAATTGAAGGACAAGAGAAGGAACACTCATTTTGAACACAGACTTCGGGGTCATGATTCTCAATTTTGCTTGTGAGGCTTTGGTGAGGGACTTTGTTAAAGTGTTTTGAAAATTTATATATATAAAAGCAAAAGACCACTTATACATCATCATAAATCTCCAGAACTGTAAAGCCTACAAACTTGAAATTTGGCACGTATGTTCTTCTTGGCTTCTAGGTGCTCACTAAGAAAGGATTTTTCAAAATGACCATCAGAGCATTAGTATTTCCTATATTATTATTAATATGCTCTGATGCTAAGGAGTTCTACTCCCCCTCCCCACCTGAAAAGAAATCTGTTCCAAATGCAAAACACAAGCAGAGGAGTTTCAGTTTCACAGCACCAAGCAACTTTAGTACAGAACAGTTGAGCTGAGCCATGCCCAGGCTCCTTGCTGTCTCCTTGCTCACACAACGAATACTGTTTCAGTTTCCACACAGCCCTCAACTCTCACATACTGACAGGACGGTAGCCAGATGAATACCAATGGATGCTGGTAGGCAGAGGCAGAATTTTCCCCCTTATTTTCCTCCCCCAAAATTAAGCCCGATCACATAGTTTCGTAGCGAAGCACAGGTATCCAGCTAGTTCAGCTTTATGATGTCTTACTATATCACACCATACACCTGTTTCAGCTATATGATGTCTTACTACATCACACCATACACCTGTTTTATGATTTATTTTAAGTCGAAAAATTATGAGAGAAAAAGGACTTGCTTGAAGAATACGGCGGCAGTATAAACACATTCATTTTGCTAGGCAACCTGTTCTCCCAATAAGTACTTCCATTTGTGGATAGATTAACATTTCAGAAACTCATCTCTTTTCATTTACAGTACAATTTAATTCGTGCTTGTTTGCCAAGAAGTGATTCTTATTATCATCAACATGGAATGATTTAAGTAAAGCAATTTAAATTGTTATTTCAGTGAACAAAAAAAAGAGGATTATTTAAGTAATTTGTAGCTTTTGAATGAGGATATAAATTTATAGTTGGGCACTCACGTAAAATTAACATGCTTAAAAGCAGATTATTTAATGCTCTTACTCAGCAATTCAAAGCTAGTTCAATATCCTTTTATGTGCAGTGGCTGATTAATATATTGTGGAAATACATTTTGATGATAGTAGGGGAGACTATAATTATTTTGTATCAGAATATTGATATTGAATAATGCATATTATAGTGATACATGCAGACAATAAAAGCTCTCCAGCTCCAAAAGTAATGATATTTGTTTGATTGGAATATGTGAAATATGTGAAAATTATTCCCATATTACCAAGGATTTGCAATCTATAATTGAATGCTTTATATAAGTAGGATGAGAAGCATCCTTTGATACATTTATATCATTAAATGTGATTAAAATCTTACGCATACAAGTGAGTATTAAATCTACACAGTTTGCAATGACCTAGGTCAGTCGTAATGTTAAACCATAATATAATTTGGCACTTTCTAATTTGCTTTCCCATCCTCTCTATTTTGATTACCTTGATTGGTTTCTTTCTTCTTTGATTGGTTGCCCATTACACTAAGGCAAAAATAAATTTACATTATTTTGAGCATAAATGTTATTGATATCATGAATATATTCTTCTCTGCACCAAAGGATATTGTGTAAGTGTTCTTCTGTGTTTGCTTAAATTTAGTAGTCTTGTATTGATTCAGTTTGTTTTTATTTACTATACTGCTATGCAACAAAGAGCAAGCAGCTTTTGAGAGCTTATTCTAAAGACCGAATGCTTACTTAACCTCTGTAGAGTGGATCTAACCACTGAGAAGCTGAGGAGCTGAGACTGTTGTGATAGAAATAGAAATAAATAATAGTATTTGTGCTCATAGCTATAGTAACTATAGCTATGTGCAACTATGCATTCTTTCTACCTCAGTGTGTAACACTGGATAAATTGCCTGTTTTAATCCAAGAAGTTAATAGACTTTAAGACACTGTATTTCTATGCAGAATTTCCTTTTAAAATATTTTCAATTCTAACAGTTCTCTTTTCAGTAAGTGTGAACATGTGCATATGCCGGTTATTTATTTATTAGCTCTGTACTTTGAATTTGAGAACAACACAGTATACACATAGTAGTAAATGTAGTAAATAAATGTACACATGGTAGTAAAGCAGTAGCTCTCTAAAGCAGCTCTCAGGATTGTACAGTTTCCCTCTGTTTGGTTTAAAATGTTGCTGATGGTTATGTGCACCCTGTATGCTTCTAAGTATTTTCATCCCTTTGAATCCAGAACCCTAGTGTTTTATGCTTGCAGTTCTTGATCAGAAACTCAGAATTTGAAGCTGAGTCCATCTCTACAAAAATTCTGAAATGTATGCTTTCTGACCAATACTCTTTACTTTCTCACTTCCAAGGTACGTTCCTATTGATGATACTGCCCTGAATACAAACAACAATGAAATTAGTTTTGTGAGGATTTCGTACTAGGTCTCATCTCTCCAACAGTATTATTCCATACTTCAAAACAAACTTTTTGAAATCAGTGGGGATTTTGAGAGCAGTGTTATGATGTGATGGATATTGTTGTGTGCTTCATTTTTAAAGCATTTCTTGGCCTCTCACTGTCCATGGTGCTGAAGTGAAACAATCTTCAACATGCCACTTTTTCATTTCTGTTGAGACGGCTTAGAACACATTGCACATTTTTGGGTGAATGTACTCTATTTTCAATTCATAGATAAATCATCTTAGACAATTCTACAAGATTGCTTCCAGAATAGATTAAATGACCTAGCAATAGCTTTAATTGTGTTTCTAAAGAAAAGCAAAGGTGGGGATTTAGTCATTTCTAGGAAACACAAACACTCAAAAGATGCAATTTAGTTTATGCTCAGCAACAGTGTGAGAACTGAATTGTTATCAACATTTCGTTGTCAATACTGACATTCTTGATTAGGAATCTTTACTGTGGCACTTCCTTTCTTAATTACTGTAACGGAAATTAGGTATTTTTTCTATTTTCTGTGATATAAAAGGGCTGGACTAAAAACAAAGCACTGAGGCACTGATCATAGCAGCACAAGAACAAGCACTAAGCTTCAGATCCATCGAAGCAGGGTCTACCACACTGGACAGGACCCAAAGTATAGGCTGTGCAGAGTGGCCTCCGAGACGGCCCATTACATAATGACGGGGTGTAAGATGTAAGCAGGAACAGTATACACTGAACGGCACAACCAGGAACCTGGTATGGTGTACAGGAGCATCTGTCCAGAATATGGACTAGACCTAAGTCTAGATGGGAGATCCTACAAAGCATTGTGGGAAATATCTATGGAAATTCTCCAGTCATCCAGGTCATGGTTGTCCCAAAGGTGCTTTTTCAAAGGCAACTGGACCTTCTTGTTTTTCCCTCGAAGAAGTTCCGAACTGAACTGAACTGAAGAAATTAGAATAGAATAGAATACCAGAGTGGAAGGGACCTTGGAGGTCTTCTAGTCTAACCCCCTATACCACTTCAGACAAATGGTGGTCCAATCTCTTGTTTAAAACTTCCGGTGTTGGAGAATTCACAACTTCTGGAGGCAAGTTGTTCCACTGGTTAATTTTTTTTCACTGTCAGGAAATTCCTCCTTAGTTCTGGGTTGCTTCTCTCCTTGATTAGTTTCCATGCATTGCTTCTTGTGTTGCCTTCAGGTGCTTTGGAGAATAGCTTGACTCCCTCTTCTTTGGGCAACCCCTGAGATATCGGAACACTGCTACCATGTCACCCCCTAGTCCTTCTTTTCTTGGATGAGTTCTTGGCTGAGAAGCAAAATGTCTTCAAGGAAGAAACAAAGTCCAGTTGCCTTTTGAAGAAGCACCTTTGGGATTGTGGGGAGTAAGAAAGCTAAGATCCTATGGGGTTTCCAGATCCAGGCAGACAGGCAGATAATGGCCAATCAACCGGCATCGTAATAGATAAAGACCAGAAGACAAGTGTTAATGATAGAAGCAGCAGTATTAAGTGACAGCGGAATCAGGAAGGAATGTGAGAAGCTGGAGAAATACCAGGGCCTGAAGAAAAACTAGAGCAGATGTGGAAAATCAGGGCCAAAGAGGTCCCAGTGGTGGCAGGAGCATCCTGGGCTTTGCCTCCTAAGCAGCGAGGGTGGCTCCAACAGAAATGACATCAGAGCTCTCTGTCCAGTAGACTGAAAACTAGGAACAACTAAGATAATGCGCAAAGCCCTCCAATTCTCAGGCCTGAGGTTCTGTTGGAGGATCTGAGATTGAAGAAAACACATACCATCCGTTAAGGGTGAGAAGGGAATTATTATTTTTTTATCTCTCTTTTATAAGATGCCATACTAATCACTAATATTGTTGGAAACACAGTGTGATACAGCACCAATCATTGCTTTCGACTCTCCCTATCACGATCAAAAAGGACATGAACATACAATATGTTATTAAATAAACTTCGTTAGATCTGTCTATATGTGGCTATTCAATTTTTTTCAATTCCTGTATGTCTCTAATTTTGTTTTGTTCCTTCCTTTCTCGTTTCTTGCTTTTTTTTCCTCTCATACTGCCCTGTGAGTGTGTTTTTGGGTCTCAAAAGGTAGGCCTTTGATCACGTTGTATTGTTTTAAACTAGCTAGTTTCTGTATGCTGCCTTCTTATTTTGCCATCACTGAATAATGTAATGTTGCATTTTGTGTGTCTTTCTATAATACGGCCATTTTATTTACATGACAACGGATTGCTGCTGCCTGAATTTCCATTGTGGTTTTCATTCTTTTGGCATTTGGCAACTGTTTTTGACAGTACTTTTTCTTCACTTATTTGCCTTGTTGAGCTGGAGATTCAAATGTAGTAAAGCAATGTGTCTTTTGATACTTGCTGGTTTTGCATTTATTTTGTTTCCTGTTTTCAAATTTTACAACAAATTTAAGTTTCCGCTTGTTCACTTTCAAACTGAAAAGATTATTTCAGCTTAGAGTAAATGTTGCTGGC
The DNA here is from genome assembly GCA_009733165.1 of Naja naja. Lineage (NCBI taxonomy): Eukaryota > Metazoa > Chordata > Lepidosauria > Squamata > Elapidae > Naja > Naja naja. The sequence goes on along the minus strand of CM019150.1, from coordinate 216,133,226 downwards.
TTTCAGAAGCCTCAGCAACATTAGCTGTCAGTCATTTAGCTAAGCATGTTATATCTTACCTTGAATTTAGTGGGCATTTTGTTTTGTAATTTTTGATATACAGATCTTCACTAATTCATTTTTGCATGCATTTATTTTCTTTGTGAATCTTTGACGATGTGATGATGTTGAATGACTTCCTGGTTGTTTAATACTTATCTCTCATTCCAGTTGATGGAATATTGATACATATTAAAAAATTCTGACTATTGTAAAAGATCACACCAGTCCATTAAGGAAATTGCTTCATTTGACTTTGTGTTTATACTTCTATGTATGGAGAACAATTTCATATCCTTTGCAGGGTACAAAATGCACTATCGTACTTGGCTGCTTCAGATGTAATGCCAAACAATGGGAGTTAATCTCTGGCTTGCATTTGCCTTCATTTTTTTCCATTCTGTTGATTTTTTTTCCATGGTAAGCTTATGTATAGCAAGCAACTAACTCTGTCAGTAATGCAGGAGATCAATAGCCCACAGTCGATTCAGAAGCTTTTTTTCATACATAGAAGATGAAGCATCAGATAAAATCATGGCCCTAATATTGGGTCATTGGTTTGTCTAGAAGTTCAGATACTGCTTCCATAAAAAAGAGCTGTTCACAGGATTGGCTTTGCATGTATTCAGGAGATATACTTTCATGAATAGTAGATAATTTCTGAATAAATCCCTGTTACTGATCGGATATTTTCTTTTGATCTGCATTTTTTATAATTTGGTGGGATTTTGGCTTCTCTTTCTCATCTGGGTAAAAGACCCAGATCTCTTTCTCATCTGGGGAAAAGAAATTTTTCAAAATAATTGAAGTCTGTGCTTTCTGAAGCTTTGTTTTCAGTTTATTGGGTTTTGTTCCAGCCTGTTCACTCTCATCCTGTGCTATGGGTGAACAGGCACCCTTATCCCGTATTCCTTTAGGGTAGGCATAACACAACTCATAATTTTCTTGAAAAACATTGGAAATCATGACCAAAATGTGGTTTCTAATTCTGGCTTGATGTGGAAGAAGAGTCATGTTGGTGTAGTGGTTAATGTGCTGGCCCAGAAACCAGGAAACTATGGGTTCTACCCCTGATTTAGGCATGAAAGTTGGATGGGTGGCTTTGAGTTTAATCCTCTCTTTCGGCCCAACTCACATCAAAAAGTTATTGTGGGGAAAATAGAGAAAAGAGTCTTACGTACATTCACTGCCTTGAGTTATTTATAAAATAATAAACGCAGGAGAAAAATAATCTAATAAATAAATCAGAGAAGAAACTAGAAGTGTAAAGTTCAGGCTCACTTGTATAATTGCCAACTACTGTTTTGTCATCTGGACCCAGCTGATTTCTTCTCATTGCGTGTTTTTCTAGTTCTGTGTTTATTCTGCCTTGAACAAGAATTCATTCACCCTACGTGCTTTTTATATACCCTCAGTTATCTGCTCCTCTTTATTTAGTGCTTATTCAGATGAAATCCTTTTTTTTTACAATCCATGCTTTTTGGTCTTGGTTTTTATTATATTATTATATAATATAATATTATATGTTTAAACCATCCTTCAGCTGGAGTTGTCCGTATCAAAATGTGTGTGTGTGTGTATATTTATTTTTCCACCTTAAATTTTACATTTAAGAGGAATTGCTTGATTAATGTGCTATAATGTCATTTTCGATTGCTAGAGACCATGTAGATACACCTATCCGTAATCTTTCTAATCTATCTATGGTGCACTCATAATGATGGTAACTCCATCTACCTTGCTGTTGGTTGGAATAACAAAACGAACAGGATGATGAGGAAAGAGGAAAAATAGGATATTCAATTCCAGTTCTCATTCTAGATGGGTATCCTCTGAGTAGAAAGGCAGGATAAAAATTAGACAACAGTAACAACTAAGTTGAAAAGAAACATTGCTGAGAAAGATTCTGCTACATGGAGTTCATCTTTTAGCTGAGCAGATGGAATCTCAATTCAGCATTTATACTCAGCTATAACTGAAGAGTTTTAAGAAGGTCCCTAGTGTAATTTGATTCATTCAGGCATACCTCTGATTTTTTAAATTAAGATTTACTTTATATATATATAATTTGCTGACCCGACTTAATTGACTAAAGTTTTTAGTAAAAGTATTCTTTATCTTAGTTATCTTCTTAACAGATTATAATGCATGCACATTCATTTTTTTCTTTTAGTTCAAAATTCCATTAAGAGAGAACTAAGAATGACAATAACAACAGAGCTATTAAGACAAGTAATGAAAGGAAGTTTCTGAAGCAATATATATTTAATCAAACCATTCAACCGTTTAATAAGAGTTTGTCTGTTTTGACTTGTGACAGATCTGCAAGGATTCAAGAGTTCTTTCTCAGATCTTTTGATCTGCTTTCACCTGCAGATATTGGGAATCTGAAGATCATAATAATATGAAAATGTGTCTTAAAAGTAATCTAAAATACAACCCTATAAAAAAAACCACCTTTATTTTGCTAGTAAAAAAACCAACTACCAAACATATTTAGCATTTTAAAACTTAATGGCATTTCTTACTGCTGAACAGGATAGACAAGCTGGTGAAGTATGAGTATATGCAAATTTTAAAAAAAATGAAAATGTGTTTTGTATCTTGTACTACTGTATATTGGTTTTTGTAAAAGGCAAGTGTGTCCAGCATGATTGCCTTTGTAAACTACAAGGAGATAGAAATATTTGCTTTATATTTATCTATATATATAAAGGCGAAATACCACTCAAGCATTATCACAAAATCTCCAGAACTGTAAAGCCTACATACTTGAAATTTGGCACATATGTTCCTCTTGGCTTCTAGGTGCTCACTAAGAAAGGATTTTTCAAAATGACCATCAGAGCATTAGTATTTTGTATATTAATATTAACAGCTCTGATGCTAAGGAGTTCTACTCCCCATCTGAAAAGAAATCTGTTTCAAATGCAAAACACAAGCAGAGGAGAGGAGTTTCAGTTTTAGTTTCACAGCACCAAGAAGCTTTAGTACAGAACAATTGAGCTAAGCCACGCCCAGGCTCCTTGCTGTCTCCTTGCTCACACAGCAAATACCGTTTCAGTTTCCAAACAGCCCTCAACTCTCTCACAGACTGCCAGATGGATGCTGGTAAGCAGAGGCAGAATTTTTTCCCCTTATTTTCCTCCCCAAAACTAAACCCAACCACATAGTTTTGTAGCGAAGCACAGGTATCGAGATATTTTGAATATGTAAGAAGCCACAGTAAATCTTGATGATAAAAATTATGTTACATTACGTTGTGTTCCATTATGTTAATGTATCTTTAGGTCATAATTGTTTATAAAATTAAAATTTATAGGAACAAGAGTTTTAGTAATCTGTAGATATATTTATCTATAGACTACTAAAACTCTTGTTCCTATAAACTTTAATTGAGCAAAATAGTACATCATAGGACAAAATTTGCAGAATGCATCAAAAATTCACGACCCACGATTCCTTGCAATTGAAATTTGGCAAATTCTATAAAAAATGTATGACATAAGCCTTATCATAAATAAGTTTATGACATGAAAAGTGTTATAAACGTTTCCTGTGCTGACATCTCACCATGCTATGTAGTTCAACGTGGGCTAAAGGTGTTTATGACATAATACAGAATGTCATAAACATTTCCAGTGCTGAAGTTTGTCTGTGTTACACACTTCAACGTGGGCTGAATGCTTTATGACATAATACAAAATGTCATAAACATTTCCTCTGCCGATATTTCATTGTGCTAGATCAACCTGGGTTATTTTCAAGGCAGATACATCTCTGAACATATCACAACTTTTCCAGGGAATATAGTATATTAAAAACTCTGTCATTCTTGAACACCTTGAGAAATCTGGTAAGGAAATATTTCTGAAAGGAACATCCAGTGGCTCACATCTGTCTCAAAGGTGCCTGTGTAAATATAATTAATCCATTTGGGGTACAATATTTTATTCTACTTTGTTCACATGCTAGATAAATGCAATAAAACTGCAATGTTATTGTATGAGTTTAGATATACTTATAGTGACTTTTCTCTCACAATTTTGCAGTATTTCTGTATTAGTGATTTCCCTCCCAACCCATAAAAACTTGTAATATGAATTGTCAATAGAAGTCGGTAATAAAATTGAAATTTCAAACAGGACAATCATTCTAGAGAGAAGAAATCAAATGTGCCATAAAATGTGTAATGAACCTATTCATAAAGATAATTAGTTTTTTTAGAAAATAATTTTTCTCATTTATAGACAAATAACACCATCAAGTTTGTAGAAATTATCTTGCCATTTTCAAATGCCTCACATAATCTGAAGATGTGGAATTAAGTTTTAGTTCATAATCAAATGATACAACATCGTATGAATCATTTAAATACTGACAGTGCATGAAAGAGGCTGCCCTAAGAACGACATGTCATTAGCCACTCTCAAAAGATTGCAAACATTAAGCTATTTTGCCCTTAGAAGGTGTAATAAAAATCAATATGGAACATCTACCTGCTACTAAGCTTGGAATTCATATTGAGTCCATCCTAAATTTTATTTATTTATTTATTTATTTATTTATTTATTTATTTATTTATTTATTCGACTTGTATGCCGCCCCCTCTCCAAAGGGACTTGGGGCAGCTCACAACTAAAAACACAGCAATAAATAAATTACCTAAAAACGTATTAAAATACAAGCCAAATTGAATTTGAAACCCCAAAGTTAAAACAATCAAACCCCCCAGGGGGTCAGCACAGCCTGGACTGAGCAAATAACCTTTAATCTTTCAATCGTGGTGGAAGGTGCGGAGATCGAGGGCCAGCCGGATCTCCGGCGGAAGATGGTTCCATAGAGTGGGAGCCACCACAGAATAGGCCCTTCCCGGGTTGCCGCCAAGCGACATTGAGTTGCAGACAGCACCCCGAGGAGACTCCGTCTGTGCGCTCATACAAGGCGGTTGGTATTCGATGCTGGGAGGAGTCGTTCTCGTAAATACCCCGGACCCATGCCATGTAGGACTTTGAATGTTAACACCAGAACCTTGAATCTCACCCGGAGGACGACCAGTAGCCAATGCCGGCCGCGCAGGAGGGGTGTAATATGGGAGTATCGGGAGGTTCCCATCACTACCCGCGCGGCCGCATTCTGCACCAGCTGGAACCTCCAAGTGGTATGCAAGGGCAGTCCTAGGTAGAGAGCATTACAGTAGTCGAGTCGGGAAGTGACGAGCGCTTGAGTGATCGTGCGCAGGGCATCTTTATTTTTTTTTAATTACATTTATATGCGCCTTCTCTCAGGCTGCTTACAATTTTGGGATACAACCCAGTGTGCTCAGCAATAGCCTTCATTCCATTGTATATGCCTGCTTATTACTAAGCGGCATTTTTACAAGGTCAGCTAATTGCCCCCAACAATCTTGGGTCCTCAATTTACCTACCCCGAGAGGATGGAAGGCTGAGTCAACCTTGGGCCTGGTGGGATTCGAGCCTACAGCAGTTGTAGGCAGCTGGAACTTAAGTGCAGGCAATTAACAGCCTGAGCCACCAAGGCCCTTTGATCCAGGGATCTTGAGCCACCAAGGCCCCAAGATCCAAGGATCTTGATCCAGGTATGGGCGCAACTGGCGAACCAGCCGGATCTGGGCAAAGGCCCCCTGGCCACGGCCCCCACCTGCTCCTCCAATTTGAGCCGTGAGTCCAGGAGGACCCCCAGATTCCGTGCCCTGTCCACGGGGGGCAACACCTCCTCCCCCAGGATCAATTTTAAGTTGATCTTCCGAGTCTTTATATGATACTTGTGTTTGCCAAACTTATTGTGTTCCTTAATGAGTTAATAAAAAGAAGAGGTTCACCCAATTCCATGGCTAAAAAGGCATATGTTGAACTTTTAGGCAAATTTGCTGAGAAAACCATTGATAGTATTCCGCGTTCATGCTTCAGGTTTATTTCCAAGAATACAAAATCTTTATTTTCTGATGTTGAGTATCTTTGTTTCTATTGCACCCCCTTCAGCAGGGTTCCTCAATCCCTGGGCCACGGACTGGTACCGATCTGTGGCCTGTTAGGAACAAGAGCCACAGGTTGAAGTTAGGAACCAGGCAAGTGAAACTGCACATGCGTGGGATCTAGGTTGTGCACTCCCCCTTCCCCGGTCCGTGGAAAAATTGTCTTCCATGAAACCGGACCCTAGTGCCAAAAAGTTTGGGACTGCTACCCTATAGTGAGTATTCCGATAGCTGGGAATAGGCTTCTTAGCTCTTGGTGAGGACCATTGATTGCTTGTCAATAAGATGCAAACTTAAGGAGAAGACTAAAGCAAAAAAAAAATAAAAAAAATAATAAAAAGGCACTGTCTTTTAGAACAACACAGTTCAACTAATTCTGCACTATTTGTTTTTTGTATCCCAGACATTATAAAAAGCGATGTCAGGGTCGTATGCGGAAACATGTCGGGGACCTTTGTCTACAAGCCGGGATGTTGCAAGATTCCCTTGTTCACTATCACATGGCTGTGGAACTTCTCCGTTCTGTAAATGACTTTCTGTGGCTCGGAGGTAAGGATGATAGTGTTGGAACTAAAACATAATTGTATTTAAAAGGCTTTGGGGCATGACGTCTGAGATATTATCATGTTATTTGATTCCTATATTTTCTTGGATGATAGTTTGTGACTAAAGTGTACATTATTAGCCACCCAGAGTTGCTGCATCAGTGATATGGGTGGCATAGAAATTTAATAAACAAATAAATTATTAATAAACAACAATAATAATAGGTCATAATAAAATAAATATGGCTCTAAGATTCACACTAATTTGTGAATCTTTTTACAATTCCCCAAGGCATGTCACAACTTTTGAGCACTCCTACTGTTTGGAAATGGAAAGTTGAAACATTTGACACGCCTTACCTGAGAGAATGCGAACCGTTCCAGAAAATAGTAGAGAACACGCTCCTTCTTGGCATTTCCTTGAACAGACTTTATGGTGTTCTCTAGGATTTTGGACTACGAAACACGGAATCCTACACAGACAGTCCTTGGTTATTGACCACTCAGTCAGCAACTGTTCAAAATTGCAACGGCATTGACTAGTCCTTGGACATCTCAGCATCCCCATGGTCATGTTCTTGCGATCCAACTGGCTTACACTTAATGACAGTTGAAGCATCCTGTGGCCATGTAATCGCCACTTGTGCGGCCTTCCCTGCTGGCTTCCCACAAGTAACATCAATGGGTTAAGCCAGCAGGAAAGCTTGCAATTTGCTGCAGAAAGTTGTCCCCATATCCCTGACTTTTTCTCCCGAGGAGCCTGGCTACAGAGTACCAGATCCCAGGGATCTCATGCTATGTCGGGTGCATTCCAGTGGTGGGACTCAATTTCTTTTACTACCGGTTCTGTGGGCGTAGCACGGGAAGGATACTGTAAAATATGTAAAAGTTAGAGGTGGTATTTGCTGGTTCTCTGAACTACTCAAAATTTCCGCTACCGGTTCTCAGAACTGGTCAGGACCTGCTGAGTACCACCTCTGGTGCATTCTCATGCCTGCCTGCCTACCCAGGTGCTCTTGTGCATCCTGCAGCAGCCGCCCCCTGGGCCCAACGACCCTTGTGCAGTGCCATCCCTAACCACGCATGTATAGTGGCACAACAACCATTTGCAGATTGTCCTGCCTTAGCCCGCAGTAGCCACTTGTGGTGGCTGTGCTTGCATAGCACCTCAGCAACCCCATATCTGGTTGCTTGTTTTGGTAGCTGTCGGAAGTTGCAAGGAGGTCCTCGCTTAACGATCCGTGATCCTCCTTTTAACAAAACTGCTGAGATTGCTGTTGCTCAGGGGTGTCAAATTTGATTTCATTGAGGGCTGCATCAGGGTTGTGTTTGACCTCGGGAATGCATAGCCAGGATGGACGTGACCAGCTCAACATCACTCCTGTCGGTGGGGCCTGTGGGGTCTTGAGCGCTCTTCCAGCGAAAACGGGTCCGCGCGAGCTCTGTTTTCGGCAGCATTGGCCTCCTGCAACCCTCTGCCAAGCGAAAACGTAGCTCTGTTTTTCTAGCAGAGGCACTGCAGGCCGGTCCTTCGCTGTTTCCAGGCGGCCCGCAGGCCTGGATCTGGCCCGCGGGCCTTGAGTTTGACATTTCTGCTGTTGCTAAACAGCGTGGTCTCATGACATGGCGTCGTGTCAGTTAGTGATGGAAATTCATAAAGATGACCCCATTTGTCAATGCCATTGTTAAGCAAGGACTACCTGTAGAAATCCAAGCATCATTTCTTCGGGTAAAAAGTGTGCTGAAATAAAACTTGGAGACCATTGAATTTGGGGGAAATACCGTTTAATGTGACAGCAAAGCTTTGTCCAAATTATTTTACATATTCACTGTAAAAATGGGATTTCCTCTGTTCTTGGCCCGATGATTAGCTCTTTCCTAAGCATAGAGAACTGCCATGCCCAGCTTCCTATAGAAGAAAAGCCGAATATTACGATTCTTTGTAAATGTTTTTACTATTCTTTATACGCGAACCACTTTTGTGCCTTTTTATATACCTTGTATTTAATGTACTGTATTAGATGTATTATTGTATTAAAGGAAATGTATTTATTACATGAATAGGCTGTGATAAACCTGCCATTAAAAGAGCTGTTTTCATCTATAGCTGCTCTTGAAGGATTATGCTCAGCCTCCGTCATCTATCACTATCCTGGAGGCACTGGAGGTAAAATTGGGTCCCGCAGGGCACAAGGAAGTTCACTTTCTGCAGAGGCAGGTAACAGGCATAGACCTGGTAAGCAAAAGCTTGTGTAGTTGTTTTTTTTAAATTGTGATGACATTTTTTTTGGTCTAGTACGGGTGTCAGCAACCTGCGGCTCTGGAGCTGCATGCGGCTCTTTGGGCCCTCTGCTGTGGCTCTCTGTTGGGTGATCTTACTATTGGCTGGCCCCGCCCCTCACCCTCCCCTCCCAGTCACTCCTCGCCTGGCCCAAGAAGGTAAAACACAAAAAACAGAAATGAGAGGGAGGGAGGGGGACAGAGAGAAAGAGACCCATTTCCCACAGAAAACACTGGGAGCCACAAAACCTGGATAGGCATGGTGGGGGTGGGGACATGTGACTGGATGGGAGTGACATTGAGTTGGCCACGCCCACCCAGGTTTTGTGGCTCCCGGTGTTTTCTTTTCTGTGGGAAACGGGTCCAAATGGCTCTTTGAGTGTTTAAGGTTGCAGACCCCTGTATTTATGCTGGTTTAATATTTTGCACAAGTTTGTGAGGGTTTCTTTGAATCTCTGTTCAAAGGGTGCCCATGCTGCACGTAAGATTTATTTTAGCCTAACTTAATCCTACAGCTTCTCAATTCCTGGCAGCACCAAGTTTTGTCCGCACATAAAAGTTAAGAGTTTAGGTGTTGCTGTTGTTTTTAATGTTGAAAAATATATCAACTACAGGAGAAAATAGCACTGACCTTGCAGAAAGATAGTGTGATGACCCAGGGCATGGTGCAAAGGCAACACAGTCACATAAGTAAGAAAAGTCCCTTTAATACCTCCAACTTTGCCCCCAATGTTCAGTTACCTTCGGCTGGAGAAAAAAAACTCTCCCAAGAATGGTCTTTAAGTGGTGGAAATTCAGTCCGAAAACAAAGTACATACAAACTGTAAATAAAAATCCACACAAACCATGCTGCAGCAATTAACTGGACAGGGAAGGATAAGGAATTGCAGACTTCAAAGGCCAACAAAACACACACAATTGGGAAGATGCCAGGAACCCAGATAAGCCTCTGTAAACAAAGATAACTCACAGTTTGCTTCCAGCAACTTTGCTGTGCGTAGCTTGCCTTTTTAGGCACTGTTTTCCCAGCTGCAGCTAATGAAGGGAATCGGGGCCCTTCCTCCCCCATGAGCCACGCAACTCACATTGCTCCCTTCTCCGTTCCTCCCTGCGTGCCCTAGGATGAAGAGGGAGTGGGCCTGGATCTTCCTCTGAATTCCCTCTGCCTTGCTCTACCTCTCCCCTGCTCTGCCCAGCTGGACTGTGCCCTTCCCCAGTTTCTTCCACAGCCACTGGAGCCCAACTCCCACTCCCTGTCAGCTGCTCGACCTCTCCCTCGGAATCAGTTTCCAACAGGGGCATGACAGATACCTTTGCTGCACATGTCACCGACTGACTGCGAAGCTTACAATGAGCTAGTTTTATTTGGGAGCAGAACTTAAGTGAAGATTAGAAGGTGAAGACAAGGTGTGATGCTGGAGGAGAAAAGGAGCTGGATTTTAGACTGGAGACTTAAAGAGGTTTTGCTGAATCTGAAGTGTTGATATTAGTAGCAGTGTCAGGAATGCTGTACTCGTGGCACTTACACAATAACACTTCTGAGAGCCCTCTAAATTAAAAAAAAATTGTTTTAGAAAAATTGCACAGGTAGTTCTTGTAACTGAAGGCTGCAATTTGGACTAGAATTTAAGGCATAAATTGAGGAACCCATGTGACTGGACCTGATTTTATGATCATTATTTGTGGCAGTTGAATCAATGGTCATAAATTCAAATCCATGCTCTTGAATGGATGTTTTTGCTGGGGGAAAACATTGTAAACCGCTGACACGTGACTTTGCAACCAGTCCTAAAATGTGAGTCGGTTGCCAAACACCCAAAATGTGGTCATTTGACTGTAAAGGGGGCTGGGTGACATTTTACGATGGCAATGCTTTATGGGCCATAAGACACCCTGTTGTAACTGCCAATGGTCATTAAAGGACTGGTTATAAGTCAAAGATTATCTGTATTAAGAACAATACCGTAGTGATTAAGATACTGGACTGGCATTGAGGAAATTCAGGTTCAACTTTACCCTGTGTTTTGGAAACAGACTCTCTCAACCCGATCAAATTCACAAGGCTGTTGTGGGGAAAAACTGAGAGAGCATTATGTATATTGACTTGAGCTTCAAAAATGTAACTAAAATAAAATAATAAAATAAAATAAAAACATTTGGCAATGTTTTGTTTAGGCAGCCGAGAAGGTTAATGCTGTTGTTTTGATTTTTTCATCCCTTAGGTGCACAAGAAGTTCTTATTGATCCAGGTATATTGACTTTATAATTGTGTTTTGTCAGTCAAACGTTTTATTAATAGTTTCTCACTGCCTATATGCTTTAGAAATTTCACTTCTGGGTTTTTTTTTTAAAAATGCACCACACTGATGACTAGAATCTGCAGATTTAAAACTTCTCCAACTGTTCCTTCATCTCGTTTTTTTATAGCCTATGTTGATTTCTGGTAATTCCCATCCAGTTACAGTTTAATCATTTTATGATCTACTCTAGAACTTTCCCATATATTGATGTGTCACTGATCTATAGTTTTCCCCCTTCACTTCTTTTCTTTCCCTGACTTCACACAGATGATTATTTTTTTCTCCATCATCTGGAATTTCACCAGTTCTGTAGGATTTCTCATCAATCATACATAAAGATTCTATCAGAAAAATCAATAGATCTCTGTACATCATCAAAAATCTGCCTATTAGAATGTTTCCATCAACATTAAAAAGTTGGAATTTTGACTATTTGGTTTTGAATATATTGTACAAGACTATTTTTGGTGCTTTGAGGAACTCATTCTCAGCTTTAGCTTTCTTAAAAAAACCTCTCTGAGTTTTTTCTTGGTGATCTTTACCTCTTCCTACCTCCTGTATGTGTCTTGTTTTGCCCCTCCTCTACTTTTCAGTCTTTGAAATAGGTTGCAATTTTTGGTCAGATGTTTTTTAAGAACTCCTCAAATTGACTTTCTTTTCGCATTCACTTCCCTCGCTGTAGAATCCTATTTCCTAGTTGCTTTGAGTTCATTGAAATCCACTATTTTAGGCAGGAGTGCTAATGTCCCAGAAGTATTTTAGGACAAATTAGGAATCTTATCCACTTTTATTTCTTAAAGCTTTTGTTCCTTTTTCAGGCTCTCAGCCAAATGCTCAGACTGGCTGTTGATTTTGATGGAAAATTTTTTTAGGGAGCTTCTCTAAATATCCCTGCCAAATTCTGTTGGCGAGCTCCTGTTGATTCTTCCTGTTCACTTGCTCAGATAGACCTGACCAGCACATTTCCCCCCAGTTTGGAATCCAGCTTTTTTTATTGTAATGTTTATGATAGCAAATTTATCCAGAATGCTGTGAGTCATTTCCTTCAATAAATTGCTGCGGCAAAGAGAATCATCAGTTAAGTGATAGTATAATTAAATTAAGTTAGTAGAATATAAGAGGTAAGCATCAGTTTAATAATTTTGCCAGAACTTTTTCTCTGTGTTTTTTAATCGGTATATATCCACCCAGCTTTAATTCAAGCAATTTTTTTAATTACATTTATATGCAGCCCTTCTCCGAAGACTCAGGCTTACAATTTTGGAGCACAACCCAATGCTCAGCAATAGCCTTCATTCCATTGTATATGCCTGCTTATTACTAAGCGGCATTTTTACAAGGTCAGCTAATTGCCCCCAACAATCTTGGGTCCTCAATTTACCTACCCCGAGAGGATGGAAGGCTGAGTCAACCTTGAGCCTGGTGGGATTCGAGCCTACAGTAATTGTAGACAGCTGGATCTTAAGAGCAGGCATTTAACAGCCTGAGCTTAATGCATGACTCAATACATTTTGAAAACTCTCAAGATCTCTGCTCTTTTGACTAAAATTTTGAATGGATTATTTTGCACCAATAAAGGAGAATATTTTTTACGAATGAAGGCAAATATACATATCCCAGGATAATGTTGCAGGATCCAATCTGGGTTGGTCACCTGGACCAGAGGCTTTGGACTCTTATCTAGAGAAGTTCCCTGAAGATGGGCTCCAGGACAAGTCCGAAATCTCGGAAGACAAAACCTCTAGGCCTGGTGACTGACTCAAATTGGATCCTGTGTGAGAATTTTTAACTCAGGGTTGAGATGAGGGGTCTTTGCTAGTCACTAGCACTGATAATATTACCTAGTTTAGGTAATGTAATGTCGGCAAAAAAGCAACAACCAAGCTCAGAGAGCACCAAAGAACCTGCCTTGATCCGTTCGTTCCTTCCTCAAGCTTTTTTTTTTTTGAGTTAGCAAGACTTTCCAAAGCATGTTTGTTTTATTCTGACCTGAGAGTGGTGGCTGAGCTGAAATTTCCTGCTTTAATTTTATGCAGGGGCCCTGACATCAAATGGCATCAGTGCAGATACAAGTTCTGAAATAGGACGAGCTAAGAATTGTCTGAGCCCTGAAGACATCATTGAGAAGTACAAAGAAGCTATTTCCTATTACAGCAAGGTAACGCTGCTATCATAAGCAAGCTTACATAAGTGAATCATAAATATGCACCAATGATAATAGACAGTGGCTGGTGCAAGAATTCGGGGAGTTGAAGTCCACAGGTCATGAAATTCGCATAGTTGCCCATTCCTGGATTATACACAGCAATGTACATGGCTGATGATAGACTTAAAGAACAGTTAGAGATTTGTGGAAGTGCCAATTGGCTGATTCAGCACCTTTTCACATAGCTGCTCATTTTTGTACAATAATACCTGCTGAAGAATGTTAGTGCAAATTTTATTTTTAAAGGGAAATTCTAGATTTGTACTCAAATGCAAAAAGGTTTATTTGTATATTTAGGGTGAGAAGTAACATAAATATATGGTTTATCAATCTTTCATCAAATAAAATAGCTTGTTGCTATCCCAGTCCTTTCGTGTTTCCCATTTTTTTTAAAATTACATTTATATGCCGCCCTTCTCCGAAGACTCAGGGTGGCTTACAATTTTTGGAGCACAACCCAGTGTGCTCAGCAATAGCCTTCATTCCATTGTATATGCCTGCTTATTACTAAGCGGCATTTTTACAAAGTCAGCTAATTGCCCCCAACAATCTTGGGTCCTCAGTTTACCTACCCCGAGAGGATGGAAGGCTGAGTCAACCTTGAACCTGGTGGGATTTGAGCCTACAGTAATTGTAGGCAGCTGGATCTTAAGAGCAGGCATTTAACAGCCTGAGCCACCAAGGACTCAGTTACCAGAGGAAATTTGGAGCCTTCATTTAAAAATAGAAATGAATTATTATCTCTTGCCTCAACGTGACCAGACTTTGATTAATGATAAGTGGATTGGAGAAACAAATCAACTTCCAAACAAAGTTTAGGTTACTAGGACTTTCTTTTCCAAAGCTTTTCTGGAGTGCATTTGGGATTATGCCATGATCAAGAAGAAGTCCATTATACTTTTTATAAACTCTGTAAGTCCTTCAGGATTGCAGCAAGGTATAAATATAATAAATAATATATTTCCAGCAGAGCACAGCAATCACAGCAGAAAAGATAGATACATCATTAATCAAAAGAAAAAGCTGAAGTTGCTTATTTTTTGCTTGTGACAATATCAGAAGACTGAGGGGATAAGTTTAAGAGGATCTTGGATCTGCACATATATTCATATATTTAGTCAATCTCTTGAGAAATTTTGACTGCTGTTTTTTATTGTTTATAATAGCATTTGCTTTGCAGTATAGGTATAGTTTTTAAACCCTACCTTCCTTTTTTGACTTGTGTGCTGAAAGGGGAAGAGATAAAAGTGATGATCTGGGAAGTTAGGAATCAAGGAAGGAATTGTTGGTGGAATCGCTGTGATTTGTCTGTAAAAAGGCATAATTATTAAGGCATAACTATAGATTAGTGATGTGCATTTCTGCACATAATCTCCCCCTTTTTAAAGCACTTTGGTTTTCTAGTAGAAGTCCTCAACTTACAGCCATTCATTTAGTGACCATTCAAAGTTACAATGGCACTAAAAAAGTGACGTGACCATTTTTCACACTTACAACTGTTGCAGCGCCCCACGGTCATGTGATCAAAATTCAAATGCTTGGCAACTGACTTGTATTGATGACAGTTGCAGTGTCCCAAGGTCATGTGATCCCCTTTTGAAACCTTCTGACAAACAAAGTCAATTGGGGAAGCCAGATTCACTTAACAACCATGTTACTAACTGAACAACTGTGGCGATTCACTTAACAACTGTGGCAAGAAAGGTCATAAAATGAGAGAAAATTCACTTAACAAACATTAGCAGCATAAATTTTGGGCTCAATTGTGGTCATAAGTCCAGGACTACCTGTACTCTGGAGTTAGAATTTATAGCAAAGCTACTAAAAATGCTGCTGTGATGAATCTTTGTCTTGTTGCAGTGTGACATTTGGAATATAATTATGTCTAGATTAAATGGAATTTTAGTGGGAAACAAAAAGAAAAGATATTGTATACTGAGTTATAGAGATCTGAAGGCTAGAAGAAAATGCAGGCGTTTCAGAAAGAAATGCATAATTTAATTTTTTTCTAATACCTTTTTTAAATGCCTTTTGAAAAAAAGAATTGCAAAGTAATATTTCTTGATATTGTTTTAAGGAAACACAAAAACAGTTAACATACGAAAGAATGTGCTTATGTTTTCAAATACATTAAATAAAAAATAGAATAAGATGTAAAAGTGTAAATAAGATTTTTTCAATATGGGCGTAGTTTTCTGTTTTCAAAGTACATCAAAATTACGAAATGATAAAAATTAAGATTATTTAGAATTTATGTACAGTATTTCAGATTTAGAAAATAAGACTGATTAAATATGTTGTATGGCAAAATATGCATTTTGATCTTTGGATCTCACCCACCTTTTTTTTTAAAAAAAGAGTAGAATAAGAGTAGAGTAGAATAAAAAGTTTAAAACGTTCAACTTTATTTTATTGCATTGTTGATGGTTTATTCTGTTTGCTTATAATTTTGGGGAAAAGTGTTTCTGACATCAGATTTTTGGCAGTCAATTTTGTATTGGTGAGACTTGTTCTTTGGCAGCTGTGTAGTACCACCACTTTTTCTTAAAGGGCTGACTAAACAAGCTTGGAAACTGGGTTGTGATGTTCTCACAACATAGCTGATCTGACCCGATGGGTTAAAACTAACTTTCTGTTTCCCTGCCTGAGTTGAGCATTCGGTGAAGTATTTTCTATATGTGAACAGAGCCAATGAAGTGCATGGTGAGCAAAAGGACACTTTGTCATTGCAATGGAGTAAGAACAGCCTGTTTTCTGTTGGAAAAGTTAAAGGTTGTGATCATTAATTCTTCTGGGTATCAGAAGGAAGGGAGGAAGGGAATAGAAGAAAAAAGGAAAGAGGGAAGGAAGGAAGGAAGGGGAGGACAATTTTTGGGATACAACCCAGTGTGCTCAGCAATAGCCTTCCTTCCATTGTATATGCCTGCTTATTACCGGCATTTTACAAGGTCAGCTAATTGCCCCAACAATCTTGGGTCCTCAGTTTACCTACCCGAGAGGATGGAAGGCTGAGTCAACCTTGAGCCTGGTGGGATTCGAGCCTACAGCAGTTGTAGGCAGCAGGAACTTAAGTGCAGGCAATTAACAGCCTGAGCCACCAAGGCCCTTGGTGACTGTCATTTCCTGTGTCGTTTCACTGAGTAGAATTACTAGGTATTATTCAAGTGGCATAAAAAAATAAGAGGATAGTTTCATAATTTGTGGCTCTTTATATATCCATGTATGCAACCATATGGTTTGGTTAACGATAATAACCATGTTTTAGCCCTGGCTACATCTCAGCAAAATATATTCTTACTGCGTTGTAGAACAACATAGCTTGATCTGTTATACCAAAAGAGGCCCTGGGATTCTCCTACCAAAATACATTGTATAATGTGACGAGGAAGTATATAGCAGACCAATATTTTAATCCCTTATGTATGTCTTATAGTATAAGAATGCCGGCGTTATTGAGCTGGAAGCTTGTGTGAAGGCGGTGAGAGTGCTTGCAATACAGAAAAGAAGCATGGAAGCTTCTGAATTCCTCCAAAATGCTGTGTATATTAACCTTCGTCAGGTGAGAACACACTTTCCTTTTAACTAGGAATTAATTTCTCCATCGGTCTTTGGACTATTTTTAAGAACGGAAGAACCTTAATAATTTTCACCAAATGCCTGTCTAGTTCTGTGCCTTGTTTTTCCACAATGAGGAACTTGATGCTTGCGAAAAGCCATTCTGTAAAAATAAAATCTGAGTTTTCATAAATAGTACTAAACCACATTCTCTATTTAGATGTCCATTCTCTTTTGTTATTTTGCATGTACAGTAAGTTATTCCTCAAACGTAAATGCTTAACTAGAAAGCAGCTGTTTTTTACAGATTGAAAGTATTAGCATTTTAGATATACATTATTTCTTATAAAGCTTTCATATTTCCTTGTATAGATAATGGAGAAAATGCCTTTTTCCATTATAAATTCCTATATATTCCATAAAATGCAGATAGGCAACAAGCTGTTTTTCTATTGGCACTTAGCTTGTTGTTCACCAAATTTCCTGTCCACAAAGCATCTTTTTAAAAAAATATTTTAATTTTTTTTAAACTAGAAGGAAGTTGGCCACTGCAAATTTCTCCAATTATTCTTCCTTCGTGTACATTCAGTCTTGTTAGCAACATAGTACTGATTTTTTTTTTATTTAAAAAAAATAGTACTGATTTGTTTTATAAAAAAAATTCATTAGAATCTTTTGGTATACTTGAACAAAATTTGCAGCAGACTTTACATTCATATTTTAACATTACACTAGGGGTCAGCAGTGTTGCATCATAAAAATGATTAATGCTCTGATTGGATTACATTAAAATACTGTTTAATAAGACTTTTAAATTATCTAAATACAGTGCTTTGCTTTGTGGGGGGTTACTCTCTTCTGCAGAGTTATTTCTGTCTTTAACTGGAATAGTTACATGACAAAAATAGACTAATGGAATCGTAGAATCCAACTCCTGCTCAGTGCAGGAATTCAAATTAAAGCAGCTGGTAGTCCAATCTCTGCTTTAACGGACTGAGCGAAGAAAAGCCTGTTGGGTTTAGAGGCACCCAACCTCTGGTTAAACAACTAACAGGGGTTTCATACAATAAGAATACTGCTGGGTTGGTTGCACTTAAAATTAAACCTTGTCTTTTGGGAACTTGTAATATTTTGATACACAGCAAGATTTTTTGTACTCCCTGAACAACTGCAGTAAGCAAGAACAACTATCTGCTGAATAACTGATGATGCATAAAATTTTAAATCTGTAGGAAAAACAAAATAACATCCTCCTCCTTCCCCCATTTTCTGGGAATTTCTGATTGGGGTTTCCATTTTACCTTAGTCATGAGATATCTTTCAGTCTTCCATTTAACTAAGGCATATTTTGCTTCCATCTCAAAATGGATTTCTTTGTCACTTAGTACAGGGCGTGTGAGTATTTCAGTGCACACAAGAACATGCTATTTTATTTTCAAAGAGCTAATTGGTTTTGTAAAATAGGATACACTTATGACTATACACCATTTTTGTACTGAGAAATAGTTAATATCCCTACAGTTTTATGGATGGGCTAGGCAGTGGCACAGATCTTAAAACACACTCCTGAAACCCCCAGTACTGATCTGATAAGACATGGAATTCAGTCTGAATATTTCCCTGGAATGTTCCACAAAACGCTAGCAGAATATTAAAGTATGTTCATCTGGTATTATAATACACAGGTAACTTTCCTATGCTAATTACAGCTGTGTTTATGAAATTGTTTCCCAGCTGCTTATATAACAGATGTTCAGAATCCAGCAGCAAGTTCTGCCTTGTTCTGTTTTTCTTTTAGTGATGTAACTAAGTTATATTAGCTGTTGTATGGACTTCAGATAAATGCAGGGGTGGGCTTCAAATATTTTAGCAACGGGTTGTTTCCCTGCCTGGTTGCTGGGTAGGTGTGGCCATGGTGGGCGTGGCTTAGTTGGCCTCCTGTACCACAGTGGTGGGGAGGGGCGTTTTTGCCCTCCCCAGGCTCCGGAGGCTCTCTGGAAATTCCGGGAGGCCTGTTTTTCGCCCTCCCCGAGCCTCCCTGCGCACCCTGCGCTTACCTGCATCCAAAATGGGCTGCGTGGGGACTTCTGGGAGGGGTGGGGTGGGTGGGGCGGGGCCAGCCAGGAAAGGGATTTGGGTGTTCTCTGAACTGTGCAGAATCTTATTTAGAGGATCTCCAAGACCCCTGCAAAACCCCAGCAGCCCCACCCCTGGATAAATGTTTTCCACTTCGTTTTTTTCTTCCACTGCGTTCATACATCCCTCGGCAATTCAGAAGTTGAATTATCAAACTATAAACATTGTAACAATTCTCCCCAAATGAGTAAAATATTAAAACAGCCCCCTAACGATTGGATGTGAAGTGAAACGCACATCTTAAGTTTTCAAGCAACCTATGTGAAAAGTCTCGTTTTAAACACTTTCTAAAAAGTAATCATAGTAAGGTTAGACCAGTCTTCAGCAGTGGGCGGCATATGTCAGAGAGTTGGCAGCAATAGAGAAATGTGGCTTGCCTTGAACCACAATGCTTTGTTTGGTAACAGAGATTTAAAATGATTTATTATTGCAGTTACTTATACTTTAGAGGAGGCAAACTGTGGGGTGTTTTAGGGTACAGTGAGAAAATATCTGAAGTGGAAATGTCTGTCCAACCTTCATACATCACTTTTTAAAATGTTTGCTGAGTGAAATTTTATTTCCTTTTGCCGTCTGTCTGTCTGTCTATCTAAATTCTCTCTCATCTGTTTCTTTCTTTCTATCTATCTATCTATCTATCTATCTATCTATCTATCTATCTATCTATCTTGATTCTTGACAAATGTATCTTTTCTTTTATGTATACTGAGAGCATTTGCACCAAGACAAATTCCTTGTGTGTCCAATCTCACTTGACCAATAAAGAATTCTATTATATTCTTTCTACCTACCTACCTACCTACCTACCTACCTACCTACACACACACACAGACACAGACACAGACACACACACACACACTTTCAGAGCTTATTTTTTTGCCTTTTTTGCACCTACTTTGCTTACGGCAACTTTGGTTATTAAAATTCTTTTTAAATCAATTGTTCCCCCTTTTAAAAATATCAGCTTTCTGAAGAAGAAAAAATCCAGCGCTACAGCATTCTTTCTGAGCTCTATGAGCGAATTGGATTTCATCGCAAATCAGCTTTTTTCAAACGAGTGGCCGCCATGCAGTGTGTAGCCCCAAGCATTGTAGAACCTGGTTGGAGAGCCTGCTACAAACTTCTTCTGGAAACACTTCCTGGTTATAGCCTATCTTTGGATCCTAAAGATTTCAACAAAGGTACCAAATTTGGCTTAAGAGAGAAGCAAGCCAACAAGCATAACATTTCCTATTTTTGCTTTTATGTAATAAAGCCAAATGATTGAGGATAAAAAAAAATAAGTAAACTAAAGTTGCCCACAGGTGCTTTTTCTAGGGGCAACTGGACATTCTGGTTTTTTCTTTGAAGATGTTTCGCTTCTCAGCTCTGACTGGATGGTGGGGAATGGAAGGATTTATATTCCTTGCTTGCAAATGACCAGTTGTCTGCAAGGAGCATAAATCCTTCCATCCCCCTCCATCCAGTCAGAGCTGAAGAAGCTTCTTGGATGAGAAGCAAAACGTCTTCAAAGAAAAGCCAGAAAGTCCAGTTGCCTCTTGAAAAAAGCACCCTTGGGACAACCGTGACTTGGATGACTGAGAATCTCCGTAGACACAAAGTTGCCCAACTTATTTTCTCAAGCAGAACTCTTCCTTGTACGAAAAGCCTTTGTGAATGGGAGGCGTTCCACATTTTACAGTTTAGTTCTTTATTTTTAGAATTTAATTGACATAACTTAATTTTTCAGACATAACAATCCTTCTGTTTTGCTTGAATGGTAATTAAGGTCAGAGGTATGCAACAACGATAAGAAACAAGTTGAGAGCACATGCATGTTAGATTGAAGTATATTAATCAAAATCCCAATGTTCATTAGGATCTGTACTTTGGGTCACCAAATAATTTGATCAAGTGGAAAATATGAATCTGTTTTTTTTTCCAGAGGGCAAAAATATTTTTATTGTGTTGAGGAAGGAATAATTTGGCATTGATTGAGATAGGCAGCCATCAAAATTGAACAAACAAATAAATATGCAGTAGCATAATAGATGCATCAATATTGTTTAAGGAAGCTTTTTGTGGGCTTTAATATAGATAAATTCAAATTCCTTATTTAGAAGAGCATGGGATTATGGCATTGACGATCTTTGGAACCCTTTTTAATCACTGAGGACTTGCTACTAGGAATGCAGAGAAACTTTATGTGACAGGATAAATACGATCCTTCCATTTTATCTCCTTGGATGACTCTCAGCGTAGGATTCGATAACCTTGTCAATATCAGACCCATATACGGAGGCCACTGCTAAATGAAGATTGATGACTGTGCTGTATTAAAAGTGTATAAATACAACACATGTTATTTTGTTCTTTTTAAAGGAACTCATCGTGGTTGGGCTGCTGTGCAGATGCGCTTACTTCACGAGTTAGTGTATGCCTCCAGGAGAATGGGAAACCCAGCACTTTCTGTCCGACACTTATCTTTCCTTTTACAGACCATGCTAGATTTTCTTTCCGACCAAGGTATTCATTTTATTTTAAAAAATAATTTTTTCATGTACATTATATATGATAATAGAGTGGTACAGTGGCCTGGGGTAGAGCTCTCGCCTCACAATCAGGAGGTTGTGAGTTTGATCCTAGGCAGAGGAAGATATTTCTCTCTCTGGGCACAATGAGAATATATCTGCTGCAAACTCCTCATTGGCAACAGGAAGGGCATCCGGCCAGCCTGCGGAATGTTTAGTATGGTTTTGGTTTCCTCTTGCTGGATGGAAGACATGTTCTGCTCTTAGCTTTCCTAACCACATTGCAAATTTCCTTTGAACGTTTGTTATTTTCAAAATGGAACATACTTTGCCCCTTTTTGAATTGTTACTCTCTCCTGTCTCAAAGACACAATGCAGGGCATTGCACTGTCAGTATTACACAAGTTTAACTTAATTAAAAACTTTTCAATTTTCTTCCCGCAATAATAGTTTATGTCTACTTAATGGGGAAAAAAAATGCAAGTTGTATGTTTTAATTCGCTACTAGATTTTAGATGTTTGATATACTGTCATGGGACTTCAGTGATCAATGGTCTAAAAAATCAAATAGGTCAATAAAACCTAAAATATGTAATTTATTTTTGTAAGCAGTTTTGTTATCGGCATTCAAGGTCTAGAGATTATGGGCATTTCAGGTCCAAAGAGCTTTCAGGTAGTTGGGCAAAGGTTGGAGACAAAGTAGAATAGCTAATATGCAAATCTGAAGGGTTTTCCGTTTCAAATCTTTTTGTGTGTCTTTCGTTTTCATAGTTTTGCTGTTTTAACAACTTTGTGATATCAAGTTGCATAAACAGATAGGCTAACCTTCTTGGCACTGAGTGCGTGTGTGCCAAAACCCAGAAGAGCAGCTTTGTGACGCGTGCATGCGGAAGCACTGGAAACCGGAAGCCTAGCATGCACGCACCTGCCACCTGGTCTTCCGGTTTCTAACGCACATGCGCATGTGAAGACCAGCTGGTCAATGCGCGCATGCGCTCTGGGGAGCTGCTCTTCCAGTTTCCGGCACTCCTGTATGCGTAAAGACCAGCTGGCCAGTGCTCATGCTCATGCTGGAACCCAGAAGAGCGACAGGCGACAGCTGGCGTGCCCGGAGAGATGGCTCTGCATGCCACTTCCGGCACATGTGGCATAGGTTCACCATCATGGATATAGAGGGTAATATGCCACTTGTTTAAAAAATGTTTGCTCCATGTCATATATGGCTACAAGTAAAGCTGGATCTAAACGTCGACCAAAATTATTTTATAATTTGTCAAGATTAGACCGTAATTTGTCCTGGAGCTTCTCAGAGTACCAAGGGGCAACCCAGGATCATGGAGGGGATACATAGGAGCAATCTGGTGCATTTTGTTTTGTTTCACAAAAGAAAACAGTAATAATGTGTGCCTTGATGTTGACAAAATGAAAATTTCATTTGACGTAACCGATCGCTTTATATTGTCCATTTTATACTGTCAAATTTCCCCAAGCATGATTGTTGGTATACATCTTTTAAAAATAAAATAGATGATAGTGAAAAATGAGATAATAAAAAATAAGAGCATCTAAGGTATTTCCAGAAAATCACAATGAAGAAATATGTTAGGGTAGTGCTTTGCATGGTTGGTGCGTGAAATTAAATTCCGAAACCAGAAGAATTGAAACATATGGCGCCCTATAAACTTAAAGAAAGGTCCTGATGACAATAGAATAAACCTACTAAGCTTAATTGGAGAATGTTGAGAAATGGTAGGTCTGCTGTATTAATAGAATACGTATGTCTTTATCCTGAATAAAATAAGCCAGGGTTTATCTATCATACTGGCTGTGTGATAAAAATAGATCAATTTTGCATTTCACCAAACTTGATTTTAAGAGCAGAGTCGATGACAGTATAGCTTGGAATTTTAAATCTACAAATCAAGCAACTGCTTGAAGTTTTCATTAATGAGGTCCCTAAATTAAGACTTGGACAATCAGATTAGGTTGCTGCGACCATTATGCTCTGCCTGTATCTGAAATAGTTTCAAGAAAGGATCTTCCACTTTCTGTTGCATTTCTCACTTTTAAGTTCCAAGGTTTCCATTTCAAACCTCTTTTTCGGTCCTCAGTTTTGAAACCATGCCGTCTATTATAAGTTCATCTGCATCATTCTTGCATCCTCTATCTTGTCTGTCTATCTTTTCTATCTTGTTACCCTTTGCATTTTCACACATAGGATACCTAAGGCAACTAACAGGTAAATTACAAACTAAGCCAGTTACAGTCTAAAACCAGAGTTCTAATAATCATTTCCAAACTGAGCCTGACTGAAAGAGTAAAAGAGCTTTTACTTCGTTTATGAATTCCATCGCTTGGAAATACACAACAGCAAATATTTCTTAGCATGCTTTCTCAACAGACATTTTGAGGGTAGAAAGAAATATTCTTCAAAGCACCTGAAGGCAGAAGCAATGGATGGAAATGAATCAAGGAGAGAAGCAAACTAGAATTAAGGAGAAAATTCCTTACACTTAGAGCATTTGATCAGTGGAACAACTTGCCTCCAGAAGTTGTAAATGCTCCAACACCAGAGGTTTTTAAGAAGATTAGATAACCATTTGTCTGAAGTGTAGGATTTCCTGCCTAAGCAGGGGGTTGGACTAGAAGACCTCCAAGGTCCCTTCCAACTCTGTTATTCTATCTACTCTACTCTACTCTACTCTACTCTACTCCAAATGGCAGTTTGGTTTTCTTGAGATCCATGCCTTTCAGTCTTCTTTCTTATATTTCTTCTTCATCAGTGTAGGATTTTCCTTCCCAGCTTTTAAAATCACTGGGTGGACAGGTTAATCCTCAATTTACAACTATTCGTTTAGTGACTGTTCGAAGTTACAACAGCACTTTAAAAAAAATGACTTATGATTTTTCACACTTATGACCACTGCGGCATCCTCATGGTCGCGTGATCAAAATTCAAACGCTTGGTAGCTTGCTTGTAGTTAGGATGGCTGCAGGGTTATGTGATTATCATTTGCAACTTTCCCAGCTGGCTTCCGACAAGCAAAGTCAATGGAGGAAGCCAGATTTGCTTAATGACCTCAAGGTTCACTTAGCAACTGCGATGATTCACTTAACAACTGTGGCAAGAAAGGTCATAAAATGAGGCCAAACTCACTTAACAACCATCTTGCTTGCCAGTGAAAATTGTGTGTCTTCTGTTCCTACATCATTTGTGAGGTGGAAGCAGCCGCTTATAATTTGATACAATAGTAATGAGAATTCTGTTTCCTTTTAGAAAAGAAAGATGTAACACAAAGTCTAGAAAACTATACATCAAAATGCCCAGGAACAATGGACTTCATTACCCTTCCAGATGGCTTAAAGCTCCCCCCTGTGCCATTCACCAAACTTCCCATTGTAAGGTAATCTAGCTTTTGTTTCCATTCTGTGTGAGAGGATATAGTAATGAACCATATGTCACATAGGGCTCCTTTGGGATGGTACTAGAGAACAATACTAGACTGAGGGCAGTGAACTGTTTCAGGAGGAAATCTCTTGGGTAAAAGCAGGTGCCTTTTGGGGGAGATTAAAAGGTCTGTAAGCAGCAATTGAAACTGCCTCTTGTATTCTGGTGGCATTCTGGGGTGCCTCTTTATAGATGTTGCTGCCCTGTCATCACCATTGCCTTAAGTGTTTTCTTGAAGAAGACATTGAAAAATACAGGCCCCTTTAGAGAACAGCCAGTGGGTGTTGGGAAGATACCCATGCCAGTTTTGAAGCACTTGTGTGAATTTTATGTCATTGTTTTTGAAATTCTCTATTCTGTTCTGTTTCTGTTTCTCTTTCTAGTTTCTAATTTCTAATCTATTCTATTCCATTTTGTCCATCCATCCCATCCCATCCCATCCCATCCCATCCCATTCCATTCTATTCTGTTCTATTCACTTGAGACTTTCAAGAAGAGATTGGACTGCCATTTGTCAGAAATGGTGTAGGATCTCCTGCTTGGTCCCTTCCAACTCTGACTATCTGTTATCTGTTATCTGTTATTCTGTTCTGTTCTGTTCTGTTCTGTTCTGTTCTATTCTGTTCTATTCTATTCTATTCTATTCTATTCTATTCTATTCTATTCTATTCCATTCCATTCCATTCCTTTCCTTTCCTTTCCTTTCCTATTCTATTCTATTCTATTCTATTCTATTCTATTCTATTCTATTCTATTCCATTGCATTCCATTCCATTCCATTCCATTCCATATTTTATTCTATTCCATTCCATATTCTGTTCTATTCTATTCTATTCTGTTCTGTTCTATTTTACTTTTTCTGTTCTGTTCTGTTCTTTCCGCTCGGCTCCACCCACCCCATCCCATCCCATTCTCATAGTTGATCAATTCTTTCATGGCTATTTTATGATGCTGTTGAACAATGTCATTTCCTTTGTTCAAGGAACTGAGTTTGGAGGAGCTGAAATATTTCCCCCATTTTAAAACTTAGCAGTTTGGGGGTATTATTATTATTTTTTATCTTAGATTTGTATCCAAACTCTTTTGTACAGAGATTTGCAAGTCTCCCCAGTATATAGCACATTAGGGCATTGCTGAGAAATTGATTGTTCCACAGAGATTTTAATGTATGAATGAAATTGTAAGATCCTGGATTGGTGCTTTCAGTGAAGAAGTGAAAGTTGAATTGAGTCTGCATGCTATATGTTCATACAACTATGACCTGAGCTGTTGTTATTTAATAGTATTTAGTAGTTTTAATATTAGGAAGTATGTGAAGTATGCGAACAACACGATGGCTTGATAATATCAAAACTGATACAATGATAAACATCCAAGAACCGAACGAAGCTGTGCTTGACAGGATAGCGTTAAAAGCCGCCAAGAGTTGGACACGACTGAATGGTTAAAACAACAAATTCACTAGAGGTAGTCCTTGACTTACAGCAGTTCATTTAGTGACCATTCATACTTACAACGGCATGGAAAAATGGGACTTACGACCAATTCTTATATTTAAAACTGTTGCGGCATCCCCATGATTATGTGATCAGAATTCAGACTCTTGTCAACTGACTGATATTTACGACGCTTCTGGAGTTATGTGATCACCTGTAGAGTAGAGTAGAGTAGAACAGAACAGAACAACAGATCAGATCAGATCAGATATTGGAATATAGAATAGAATAGAATAGAATAGAATAGAATAGAATAGAATAGAATAGAATAGAATAGAATACTTTATTGTTACTTTGAATGTACGCTAATTGGCACACATTAAAATGAAATTACGTTGCATACAGCTCTCAAACCTTTGCGACTTTCTGAGAAGTAAAGTAGAGAGGGAAGCCAGATTCACTTAACAGCCATGTTACTAATTTAACAATTGCAGTGATTCACTTAACAACTGTGGCAAGTACAGTCATAACATGAAGCAAAATTCACTTAATACCTGTCTCACTTAGGAAGAGAAATTTTTGGCTCAGTTGTGTTCATAAGTCGAGGACTACCTGCAGTTTAGTATTTGCTAGTTATTTTTGATTACATGATTGTCTTTTGATTATAAGACCCCCCAAGGCTATAAAAGAAACGTGTGGATAGTTCACTTGTGCTACACTTGAGTGTTTGTTTCTAGGAGATGTTAGGCAACAACGAATGTTCTATTGTTTTTCCTCTTTTTTGTATACTGTAGTAGATTGTTCAGTGGAAATGCTCTGCTCCTCTTTGGCATTGGTTTAAATCTATTGAGTATACATTTTAGATTGGAAAATCGTTGCTTAAAACTTCCTAGCTGAGCTCTGTTGGATGGGTATCAATAGATGAAATGTTATGATCATTGCCTGTAAACTATGGCAAGGAAAGTTGTAAAACGGGGCAAGGCTCACTTAACAAATGTCTCACTGAACAATAAATTTTGGGCTCAATTGTGGCTGTAAGTTGAGGACAACCTGTACAGTAGTCCTATATATCTTCTTTCCATCTTTATTTCATCTAATTTGAATCTGTTATTATCTGCCCATTGGTGTCTTTTTCAATTTCATTCCAAGTCCTGAATTCAGAGGTCTTTTGAAAGGTTTTCCTTCTTTTTTCTATGCCTGTTTCCATCTCCAGTGATTTGTTAGAGGTAATACAGCTTGCCCCTTCTGAGAGCTCTCTGAAATTCTCTGAAAAGTTCCTTACTGAGTCTTTTCTCTCTCTTGGCTTCGGCCTCTCTCTCTTGTTCTTGGCAACTTCCACGATTTGTTCTGACATCCAGTTTGCTTTTTTTCTGCTTCTTCATCTCCAACAAGTCTCTTTTCACATTCTTCCGAATGACTTCTTTAAGTTCATTCCACAGTTGCTCTGAGTTCCTATCAATGAGATTCAGAGCTTCAAAGCGATCCCTGATGTTCTTCTTGAAAATGGTATGTCTGAGATCACATGGTGGAAACTGGTTGGTTTTCTTCTTCTTTAGATCTCTGTTCTGAAAGATCCTCAGCAGCTTGTTGAACCTTAGGGGGCCATAAACTGGAACTGTTTTGTCCATCATATTATATTTTTTACCCATGTGGTTTTTCCTGCGCAATATGAATTGATGCCTTTGTCTTTAAAGAGCTCATGACCGTTGTCACTTGAATTCAAAGGTCCCAAGCACCTTTTTATACTGTTGCCTGCTTGCTTTAATTGGACAGCTGAAAAATGTCCTTTCTACTTTTGTTGACCCTGCTGGGAATACATACAGGTAGTCCTTGACTTATGAGCACAATTGAGCCCAAAATTTCTATTGTTTATTTTTTACTTATTTATGTTATAATTGGACTTGTATGCGCCCCTCCGAGGACTCAGGCTGACTCACAATTAAAATACAGCAATAAATATTTTAAAAGAATTAAACTAACAAGCCCAAACACTAAAATTACTTTAAAATTAATTAACCCCCCAAGAGGTCAGTCCAGCCCGGCCTGTTCAAATAACCAGGTCTTCAAATCACGGCAGAAAGAGCGGAGATCAGGAGCAAAACGGAGCTCCAAAGGTAGTTGGTTCCACAAGGCATTAAGTGTTAAGTGAAGCAGTGACTTTTGCCCCATTTTGTGGCCTTTCTTGCCACAGTTGTTAAGTGAAACACTTCAGTTGATGATAGTAACCCAGTTGTTCAGTGAATCTGGCTTCCCCGTTGACTTTGCTTGTCAGAAGGTCTCTAAAGCTGATCACGTGGCCTCGGGACACAGCAAAGATCATAAATATGAGCCAGTTGCCAAGCACCTGAATTTTGATCATGTGATCATGGAGATGCTGCGAAGGTTGCTAAATGGGAAAAACGGTCGTAAGTCACATTTTTCAGTGCCGTTGTAAGTTTGAGCAGTCACTACGTGAACTGTTGTAAGCCAAGGACTACCTGTAGTCTGAGCATACACTCTTAAGAGTTTTCACTCATCCCTCCTATGATGTGTTGTGGCCCACCAGCAGAGCTAGTGGCAGACTTGGATAGTGGTTGGAGAGGAACATGGGCCAGTCCTGGAGTCTGGGGAAGGCTCTGACAATTGCTCTGCGTCGGAGGCAGAGATGGGGCCAGGGCCATCTGACAGTTATCGGCTGCCTTTGGAGCCAGACTTCAGTGGGGCTGAAGAACATCTGGAGCCTGTTCCCAATGTGCGCATGCGCAGCGCTGCCAGGAGAAGGGAACAGTTAGGGAACAAGGGTCAACTCAGGAGTAAAGGCACAGGTGGGCGGTGAATGGCCCCTCCCATAGGGAATAAAGAGGAGCGAAAGTGGAGGTGGGTTTGCAGGAGACAATTAGTTCAATTCATTAAGGTGAAGATCTGTTCCTAACTTCTTGCCAAGTAATTTCTGCTACAGCGTGGTGTTTGGAAGATATCGGCCTGGCAACTCTCCAAGCCTGATAAAGGCCTGTAGTTGTGAAATCTCACAAAAGACTGTTTGCCAAGACTTTGCTGGAGAGGAATTCAGTTTAAACTAAATAAAAGGGGTTTTATTGGGACGAGGAGTCTGCTTCATGATCATGGGAAGCCTAGATCAGAAAATGATGAGGTAGGAACTGGTGGTGAGGACTTAATCTTTAAAGTGCCACAAAATACTGTTGTATCTTAAGTATGCATTTGCTTAACATTGGTCTGTGTCTCATGTACATTGCTTTGCCTAGTGAAGTTGATATTAGTAATAATACTGAATGTGCATTGAATCAATATTTAGTTGTATTTAGAGTAGACCTTGAAATTTTGTATTTTAATGAGTCTCCGTGATTTTACTGGATCCTCTTTAGATCTGATTAGATTCAACCCACTGTTTATATAAATAATTTTGAATTCTCCTTTATTGGTAACTTTGAATTGAAAGAATGATCCTCTTCATTGTATTTATGGTGTCCAATTCACTAACGCGGTGTTTCTATTCGGTGTTTGCTAGGAAGTTCTAATATTGTTATGTGCCTATCATTTTACACAAAAGCTTTTACACTGTTGCTGTTCTTAAATGGGGAATTTATAAGAAGTGGGCAAAGAGATCAGGACAGAAGGAAAGAAAAGCTATAATTAGTGCCTATCATGCTGATAACTCATGCTATCGTGTCTGCCATTTTAATTGTCTTTCCTAAATTTGAATTTTGTAGTAGCTCTACATAAAAAACAACCCCTTGTTCATTGAACAGATCTGTCAAGCTCTTAAACCTCCCTGTTAGCCTTCGACCACAGAAAATGAAAAGCCTGCTGGGTCAGAACATGGCAACGAAAAGTCCTTTTATATATTCGCCAATCATCGCTCACAATCATGGAGAGGAGCAGAGCAAAAAAATAGGTGAGAAACTCATTACTTTTTAACTTGCATTCTCGTTTTTACATGCAGGATCTCACCGGGACTTGTTTTCTGGCTTTTATGCTGCAAATTGACCCAAATCGCGATTTGCCAATTGTTGGATCAATATGCTATTTCCTCCTCTTGATTATAAAATTGACCGCTTTTAGCAGAAATATCCACCTTTGTTTGTAGGGCACATCGCTAGCCCATTGTCACGCGAAACTTGATTTACCATATGTAGTGGAAGCATTATAGATTGACTGTAAGGATGCTTCATAAAAATGTGTCCTTTTGATATATTTACAAATGTATTGAGACCTTTCAAACAAATTGGTCCCAGATTACTGAAATAAATTAACACTATTTCTAGCCTACTTATACTGTTACATTTAAAACAAAGACAAATTGGTGTGCAGCAACTATTGTGTCTTGCCAGATTATCTAAATACAGGTGGTATTCGAACATCAGCTCCAAATTCTGCCATTTCCTTCCAACCTGTCCCATCTCGTTTTGCGTGGAAATGCTTTTTATTTTATTTATTTATTTATTTTGGGATTTCTATGCCGCGCTATCTCCCGAAGGACTCAGGGCGGCTCACAACGATAAAAAGATACAATACCAATATTAAAAAACAATTAAACAAAAATCCCAATAAACCAATTAAAACTAATAAAACTACCGCTAAAAAAAAACATTTAAACATTTTGTAATTCAAATACCTGCTGCTTGGGAAATAGGCTTTCTTTTCTATCTCATTTCCCAAAATATTCCTAAAATGCGCGCAAAAAATGTATCTAATCATAGCATAGGTGAATTTGTAGAGAAATCTGCTGAATTGTTGATGATCTCTGAGCTTGCTTTCCTTTCTGCAGATCTTTTACCAGGTTATGTAAAATTATTAGTGCTTGCGACAGTAAGTTTTGCTGTCTGGTAATATGTTTTTTTCTTTGCTCCCATCCAGATTTTTTTCCCATATGTGTTTCTTTTGTGGGGTGTTTTTTTGTGTGTGTGTGTGTGTGTGTTTTTAAATGTTTCTAACTATTTGTAAACGGCTGGAAGTTGGGCAGCATATGCATTTAATAAATCATTATTATTATTATTATGCCCATTCACTGATGAAGCCATATGACATATGCTAATTTGCCTTCATTTTAATGGTAGTGATAGTATTGAGAGTTCTAGTTTCTCAAAGTCCATATGCAACTTTAAATGACTGATATTAGCCTAGGTCAGACATTACAGTACAGCAATATTTATTAATTTTCTGCAGTGATTTCAATGTTGTATAATTCTCTTCTGGTATTAATATTAAATTAGATTTGTTTTCAGTTATTTGTTTGTTTGTTTTGTTTTTATTTGGACTTATAAGCTGCCCTCTCTCCCGAAGGACTCAGGGCGGCGTACATAAAAGACAGAAAGTACAAAAGTTAAAAGAAATTAAAAAGATATTAAAGTATGCCAAATAAACAATCAAATTAAAAAACCCCGATCCCCTGACAGTCCAGGCTGGATTGCAAAAATAGCCATGTTTGGGGGTTGCGGTGGAAGGAGCGGAGATCAGGGGCCAAACGCAACTCAAGGGGTAGTTGATTCCAGAGGGTGGGCGCCCCCACAGAGAAGGCTCTACCCCTAGGGGCCGCCAGCCTACACTGTTTAGCTGACGGTATCCCCAGGAGGCCCCGTCTGTGGGAGCGCACAGGGCGATTGGTATTTGTGAGCGGAAGGAGACGTTCTTGCAAGTACCCCGGACCCAAGCCATACAGGGCTTTGTAAGTTGTTACCAAAACCTTGAATCTTTATTTATTTAGATACCAAATTGGAACACTGCATCTTGCCCACAGAGCGACTCTGAACAGTGTGCAATTAAAAGACATATTATTAGTTTAGTGCTGGATCCTATCCCTAAAATAGTTTTTAATATGGTTATTCAATGAGGCACAGTCAAAACACAAATGTAGTAACTTGGTCCATTTCTGATAAACATAGCTAAAATTACCCCCACCTGTGCTTAAGTTACAACTGCAGTAAAGGAAGTTTAAGCATACATGGGGAATTAGGCAATTTTTTTAAATTGCAGTGGTTATCGTTGCTTTATTTGAATGTGGCCTTTTTTTTAACTTGTAAAATTATTGTGGTGGTTTTAAGAATGGAACAAACTGTATGGTTTATATAAGCCATTATATGGATAGGGTTCACTTCTTAATGTCATAATATGCCATAGTGAAGGATATATAGTGAAGAATGCACACACACACATACACACACACACACACACACACGTGTTTCCCCGAAAATAAGACCGGGTCTCATTTTCTTTTGGGTCCCAAAATAAGCCCTAGTGCTTATTTTCAGGGGGAGATTGTCTTATTTTTTTTCCCCATGTATGGGAGGCCCACTTCTGTTTGCTTGTGGTGGGGCAGGAGGCTGCGCGGCCTGTCAGTGCTACCACCATGAGGTGGGGGAGATGGAGCTGCCCCACCAGCTTAACTCAGGGCCCCTGCAGCCCGGCCACCCATGCCCCAACACCTGCCTTGCCTTGTGGCCACTGCACCAACAGCCTTGTCCAGCAAGATCCTACGTGGCTGCCAGCCCATTTCTTCTGCTTGCTTGTGCCCCAAAGTCATGTGATCCCCTTTTGTGACCTTTTGACAAGCAAAGTCAATGGGGAAGCCAGGGTTCATTTAACAACCAGGTTACTAACTTACCAACTGCAGTGATTCACTTAACTGTGGCAAGAAATGTTGTAAAATGGGGCAAAAGTCACTTAACAAATGTCTCACTTAATAGCATAAATTTTGGGCTCGATTGTGGCCGTAAGTCGAGGACTACCTGTACTCCAAAGATGCTAGATGACATAACATTCTAATGAATGGCCTTTTCTAGCCTAGGTAACAGGTATGCGTTAATGTGCTTCTGTAATGTATTCCAATGTGTAAAGTGTGAAAACATACACTATGGATGATTTAGGCCATATGCTGTTTACGCTAATATCATTTATTTATTTATTGGCAGAAGTTTGCTAAAGTGAGAGCTGGCCCAAAATAGTTACAAGTGCTTAGAACGTATTTATTACTATCATTAACCAGAAATCTGCACATTAACAAAACAAACACATTTTCGGTTTCTTACAAAATAAATGCAAGCATTAAAGGTTTTTTTTTTAATGTAAACCTTAAAATGTAACTGGATAATTGAAGCAATCAAGACATGTTGTTTTACAAAAAGTATAAAAACACTGTCATTATCAAGAAAATGGAATTATGCTGGTTGCAATTGTACATAAAATAAATGAGAATTATGGGGGTGCTTCAATAAATAGGAAGTTATAGGGCAGGCCTTTATAAATGGCGCAGTAGAACAACATAGGCTCTGTATTCAATAGAGCCTTCTCCATTAAAAAACACAGTGTCTAAGGAATTTTTTAATACTTTCCCTGAAGAACAGCTTTGTGAAGACTTTAAAGCAGCGGTCCCCAACCTTTCCGTGGACTGGCAATGATGGCGGGGGTGGGTGGGGGGCAGCAGGGGGGAAGAAGGGCACGGTTTCGCGTGCACAGTCTAATCTCATGCATGCGCAAATGGAGCTTCGTGCGCTTGCCCACTGCGTTGTTCGATACTGATCTGTGGACCAGGTGTTGGGGACCCTTGTTGGAATCTTACGTGACAATCTATAGCCACATGTGATCACAATATCTAATTCTGCTTAAGTGCGTGTCTTGTCCGGAAAACTAACTTTCTGTTTATTTCTTCTGTAGATTTTCAGTGGGTTCAGGGTGACGTATGTGAAGTTCAGCTGATGGTGTACAATCCAATGCCGTTTGAACTCCGGGTAGAAAATATGGTATGTTTTGCATCCTGTTTCACCATAAAGCCTAATTTTTTTAAAAATTACATTTATATGCCGCCCTTCTCCGAAGACTCAGGGCGGCTTACAATTTTTTGGGATACAACCCAGTGTGCTCAGCAATAGCCTTCATTCCATTGTATATGCCTGCTTATTACTAAGCGGCATTTTTACAAAGTCAGCTTATTGCCCCCAACAATCTTGGGTCCTCAATTTACCTACCCCGAGAGGATGGAAGGCTGAGTCAACCTTGAGCCTGGTGGGATTCGAGCCTACAGTAATTGTAGACAGCTAGATCTTAAGTGCAGGCATTTAACAGCCTGAGCCACCAAGGCCCTAATTTGGGTTTAGTTATGGGTAGCACTGGAATCATTGTTAGTGACAGCTATAGTTAAGGTGAAATGGGGCAGTTCACTGCAAGGATTAAAAAGTTCTGAGGAATCTTCAGAAGGAATCCTTTATATTGTGTTCACACTGTCAACTCGCAAAGCTTCCCTGACCTGCACCAGAGTTGCCATAGGCAGGGGGATGGGAAATCGGGCCTCGTAGTTGCACCGAGTAATTTACACCTCAGTCAGAACAAGACACTTCCTAGTTGGCCGAAGTCAAGGCCATCTCCACGGAGACCCGCAACGTCTGGAGGGAGTGACTTCTACAACCCGTGAAATTGCTTCGTTGGGGAATGTGACTGGTGATGCACCTTGGTGGGAGGGGTCAACAGGGTCAGAGGCAAGGCGTGAACTGGGTGAAGTCAGAGCTGGCTTCGCTTAGGTCATGCTGACATGGCGCTCCTAATAAACAACTGGATTTTTCTTGCGCGATGGCTTGAGGCTCCTGATTTTATTTGGACATTGGTCGGAACCCTGAGACACACATCTCTGGAGCAGCCGCATGGGTTATGTGTGAATTGGGCTAGAAGTTCTGTTATTAATCCCCATTGGAGCCCCAAGCCAGTTTTTTAAATTCATATTTATATGCCGTCCTTCTCCGGAGACTCAGGGCAGCTGCAATTTTTGGAGCGCAACCCAATGCACTCAGCAACAGCCTTCACTCCATTGTATATACCTGCTTATTACTAAGCGGCATTTTTACAAAGTCAGCTTATTGCCCCCAACAATCTTGGGTCCTCAGTTTACCTACCCCAAGAGGATGGACGGCTGAGTCAACTTTGAGCCTGGTGGGATTCAAGCCTGCACTAATTGCAGGCAGCTGGAATTAAGTGCTAGGCGTTTAACAGCCTGCAACACCAAGGCTCAAGTTTAGTAGAGCCAGGTCCTTAGGCTGTTACATAAGGTCAGAAGGGTTGAAGTCGATCTCACTCTGGGTGTGGGGAGGGGCAAGATGTTCCAGAGGGCAGGCAGAACGGCAGAGAAAGCTCTTCTCCAGGAACCCTGCCAACTGGAATGCCCTGGCTGATGGGGCCCATAGCATGCCTTGAATACAAACTTTACTTGTGTTTTTAAATTTTTTATAGATGAGAATATAAAAAGCTCAGGGTGGTAGACCTAGGTATTCTCTAATTGGTTGTTTGCATCCAGATGTTTCATTACCTGATTAGGTAACATCAGCAGTGCTCCCTGTTTACATATAGGTTTGCCCTGCCAGTTTTGGTGGGAATGTGTTTTTTTGTCTTCGGTAGTTTCTTGATTAGGCTGTGGTTTTCTGCTTGACTGTTTGTCAAGTGTTAATTTTTACTTACTTTCACTTTGCTCTGGGTGTTGATATATATGAATATGTTATGCAGAAAAGTTTTAACTTTAATATGAATTATCCATTTTCCCATACATCAGAAAGTGGTAAAAAATGCAATAAAATTCCACTAAAGAAAGATGCTGAAGATAAACTTTTTCTATGCCAAATGACATTGATGATCGTATTTGTGATGTTTATATTGCTTTCCTGAAAGTTGGCATAATCATTTGTCAAATATATGTCTTGTACTGTAGGTATAAAATATATTTTTCAAGTCTTTGGTGAATAAGTGGTTCAGCCTACTGTCACTGAAATTGCTGGCATGTATTAATAGTTGCATTTAAAAAGAACCACATATTTTTAATCTGTTTGAATCAACACTGAAAAATACTGTTCTGGGCCCCCTGGATAGCTAAGGCTGCCTGGGAGAGAACTAAGGGATAGATCCAAGTGGTGGTATCTTCCTCTTTGGGGGTTCCCCTTCAGTCTTGAAGGAGATAGTGGTACTTCCCTCCTGAAGAAGCTATTGCTGAATCCTTTCATTTGGACAACTATCAGCCAGTCTCCATTCTTCCCTATATTGTCAAGGTTGTAGAGAAGGTTGGCAGATCACAGTTGGAGGAAATTATAACAATACAGAATAACAGAGTTGGAAGAGACCTTGGAGGTCTTCTAGTCTAACCCCCTGTTCATGCAGGAGACCACAAGGGTCTTCAAACTTGGCAGGTTTAAGACTTGTGGACTTCAACTCCCAGAATTCCTGAGCTAACATGACTGGAGGAGGAATTCTGGGAATTGAAGTCCACAAGTCTTAAACCTGCCAAATTTGAAGACCCCTGCTATAACATATCAGACAAATAGCTATCCAATCTCTTCTTAAAAACTTCCAGTGTTGGAGCATTCACAACTTCTGGAGGCAAGTTGTTCCACTGGTTAATTGTTCTAACTTTGAGCATATTTCTCCTTAGTTCTAGGTTGTTTCTCTCCTTGATTAGTTTCCATCTGTTGCTTCTTGTCCTGCCCTCAGGTGCTTTGGAGAATAGCTTGACTCCCTCTTCTTTGGGGCAGCCTCTTGTCCAATTTCAGCCTGCCTTCAGACAGAAGGTATAGATATAATACAAAGACAGAATTGATCACTCCATGTACTTGTCCCAAAGGTGCTTTTTTCAAGAGGCAACTGGACTTTCTGGTTTTTCTTTGAAGGCGTTTGGCTTCTCATACAAGAAGCTTTACAGATAACAGATAACCAGAGTTGGAAGGGACCTTGTAGGTCATCTAGTCCAACCCTCCCCCCTCAAGCAGGAGACCCTACACCATTTCTGACAGATGGGAGTCCAATCTCTTCTTGAAAGTCTCCAGTGATGAAGCTCCCACAACTTCAGAAGGCAACTTCTGTTCCATTGCTTGATGGTTCTCACTGTCACGAAGTTTCTCCTTATTTCTAGGTTAAATCTCTCCTTGTTCAGTTTATATCCATTATTCCTTGTCTGGCCTACAGACGCTTTAGAAAATAGCTTGACTCCCCTTCCTCTCTGTGGCAGCCCCTCAAGTATTGGAAGACTGTTATCATGTCTCCACTGGTCCTTCTCTTCACTAGACTAGCCATGCCCAGTTCCTGCAACCGTTCATCGTATGTTTTATCCTCCAGTCCCCTAATCATCCTGGTTGCTCTTCTCTGAACTTTTCTAGAGTCTCAACATCTTTTTTATAGTGTGGTGACCAAAACTGGATGCAGTACTCTAGTTCAGCTGCCTCTTGAAAAAAGCACCTTTGGGACAACCATGACCTGGATGACTGAGAATCTCCATAGACATCCATTGACTTGTTTATCTCTCAGTGACTTTCAATACCATCAGCCACAGTATTATTCAAAACTGATTGGGATTGGAATTAGAAGGCACTATGCTGCATTTGTATTTTGAGAATGTCTTTACATTGGAAAGTGGGTTCTACTTTGCACACCTAACTGATAAGTTGAAAAACACAGGCGGTGGGTGGAGGTGCAATTATCCTCAAACCATGATGTACAAGAATGAGTGCTAGTTGTTAAGAGGTTACAGCTGAACCCATGTATGGCCAAGAAAATATACTGTTTGAATGGTAGGGATTATGTAGAAAAGGATTCATAACCAAACTTTGTTATTTTGTGGCTTGATGAGAGGGTATTTGTTATAGAAAGGAAGGTTTTTACGGTGATTGTTATAAGATTGGACAATATCTTCTCACTGAGATAATTCCTCTCGCCTTTCCAAATGGGATGAGCCATAAAACCATAGAATTGTGGTTCGATGTGATCATTTAATCCAGCCTTGCAATGTGCAGGAAAACCAAAACACCCTTAAAAATGATTGCCTAACCCAGTGGTTCTTAACCTGGGCAATATTGCCCCTCAAGGGGTGATTTTGTTTTTCAGGGAGGCGATGGAACGAAAAGGCGGCGATGGGGGGAACGGAAGGGGCGATATGGGGGATGGAGCAAGATATATTGGGAGAGAGAGAGAGAGATCTATATCGGTAGATAGGTAGGTGGGTAGACAAAAAGACAGACAGATAAGTAGATAGGCAGGAAGGCAGGCAGGCAAACAGACAGACCTTTTGGATGGATGGATGGGCAGCGCCAGTTCAGGTGCGGTACAGCAGTCAATGGGGTGAGCCTGCAGGGCGGCACCTCAACTCCCCTGCCGCCTCTTAGCGTCTCAAGGGGGCGGCAGAGGGCTAAGGGACGGGGTTGAGGTGCCGGCTGGCCTGCAGGTTCACCCATTGACTAGCACTGGAGCGGCGTCTCCAATGCGGAAGCAATGGCATTCGCTGCCGCTGGCGTTCGACCGCCCCCTATCGCCTCTTAGCACCCCTCTGCTGGCCCCCTTGGGGATGCTAAGAGGTGGCAGGGGGTGGTTATGTTGGGAGGGGGCGATGACAACTTCCTCAATGGCTCAAGGGGGCGATTCTTTCAAAAAGGTTAAGAACCACTGGCCTAACCAACCTCTTCTTAAAAAACTTGATATAGAAAACCCACAATCTTCCTAGATAGATGTTCCATTACTGTACCTATTTATTGTTAGGTAGTTTTTCATCCTTCTTTGGCTGGGTAACAATTAGAATGACACCTGCTTTACTTTGTAATAAGGTTTTTGGAAAATGTATGTGAAACTTATAGACACATCTACATATATATAGCATTGATATCACATTTACATTTGAAGAACAGCTTAACTTTTTTTGTTACGCCTTGCAAGAAAGTTTTGCTGTCACAGTTACTAGTAGAATTAGCACATCAACAGTAAGAGTTGCATGAACTAATAGTATTAAAATGGGATTTTTAAAGATGAAACTGACGCAAGTGCCAATATTTCAGGTTCTTCTCATAATTATTCCCTTCAGCCAGATGCTGTACAGGTAATGTACTAAATTAGGAATGTTTTCCACAGAATGAATAATGTATATGAATGGCTTTCTACAAATGTGCTCAGCAAGATAACATACAATAAAATACACCCAATAAGCCCTTAAAATGCAACAGTCAGAAGGAGATTAAGAATAGTGATTACAATTCCTAATAGTATAACTATTCAAATATTTAAAGGATAATTTTATTAGCATAGGGGCATAATATAATGTCTTACCTTCAGCATGCTTTTTTGCTTAACAGAATTAAATTGAATTTGCCATTTACATTCCCAGGGACTACTCATGAGTGGCGTTGAGTTTGAATCCCTCCCTGCAGCTCTCTCTTTACCAGCAGAATCTGGTCTCTACCCTGTGACACTTGTTGGTGTTCCTCAGTCCCCAGGCCAGATCAACGTCAATGGTAAAGATTACTAATAAGCTGTTCAGATTGTGCTGATTTTTTTTAAAAAAATGAGGCCAGAATTGTTCATTTCTAAGTTGATATTATTACTACATTCTAAATAGCAGCAGTTGGCTGGAGAATTCTGGGGGTTGAAATCCACAAGTCTTAAAGTTGCCAAGTTTGGAGACCTCTGCTAAATAGTAATGAAAAGGATGACGTTTTCATCGCCAGGTTTCAAGAGAATCATTTAGGAAGCTAATAACCCAAAGAATCTGTTACAAGTTGTCCTTGGGACCAGAATTTCCATTGCTAAACCAAGGCAGTTGTTGAATTGAGTTGCGCCTGACTTTATGACCGTTTTGCCATAGTTGCTTCAATGCTTCACTACAGTTGCTAAGTGAATTGTGCAGTCCTTCGGTGAGTCTGTCTTCCCCCATTGACTTTGGGAAGCTGAGCTGGCTGGGAAAGGTGCAAACATGGTGATCACATGACCCTGGGACTCTGCAGTCATCCTAAATACATGCCAGTTGCTAAGGGCCTGATTTTTGAGCATGTGACTGTGAGAATGCTGTGACAATTGGTGCAGTACACAAAAGTGTAACTCACTCTTTTCAGTGCCGTTGTAACTTCAAACAGGCTC
Source organism: Naja naja (assembly GCA_009733165.1). Lineage (NCBI taxonomy): Eukaryota > Metazoa > Chordata > Lepidosauria > Squamata > Elapidae > Naja > Naja naja. The sequence continues at coordinate 216,092,919 of CM019150.1, read as the reverse complement.
TTAAAGAATGGTTGTAAGTTGAGGTCTACCTATTTTAAAGTCCTCTGCAAATGTGATAAACAAAGACTGTATTCTGGACTGCAGATCAGAAGTTCCCCAACCTTTTCAACTTTGTGAACTGATGGGGGCATGGAGGGGGAGAGGGACTGGTTCTGCATGGTGGGCAAGAGCGCATGTGTGTGCACTCCATTTGCATGAGCGGTGGCAAATGTGCCCACCATTCGCATAAATGGCACGCACGTGCTCTCCCACTGTTCGCGCAAGTGGGGATGCATGCACATGCTTGCCCGCTACTTCCGTGGCCCGGTTCCGAACAGCTCAAGGTCCGGAGGTGGGCCACAGTCTGGGGGTTGGCGACCCCTGCTGTAGATTATGATGAAATGCAGAAAATATTGTGACCTGATCTAGGACTGCCAGACTGATGTGTGATTTGAAATTTAGCTATCGATTAGCTTTTGTAATGTAGTTATTTTTGTTGTTGTGTTTGAAACGTAATTATGTCCGTAAATTGTAAATGGCAGATTAATGAAGAGTGAAAAGAACCAACAGAAGGGCTGTGCCATAATAGTCTGCCTCTGCTAAGCACTACTTTTTATTTTATCTTGTATGTTAAGAATAGATTTCTAGAGCCTTTAAAACAAATGAGCAACATGCAGAATAGATATTTTTTGCAACCCCATTTTTTATTAATCCCAAATCCACAAATTCAGGGTTCCGAGCCTTCTTGGCACTATTTGCCAAATGTAGGTATTTTGGTCAAAATAAGCAAACTATATGAATATTTGTTTCTCTGTACTGAATTTACGTCAACGGATAACCCACAAATTTTGGCTTCATCACTTTCAGTAATACCACTATTGTGTCCCTTCCCCAGGATGTGATAGGTGGTTTAATTAGACAAATTCAGTCTAAGCATCTGGCTGACTGTGCACCAACCATAATAAGATTATTAATTAGTTGTTGGCCATGAAAAGTTCTTATAATCTGCCTTAAAAGGAAAAATGACCTGAGCCACATTGTTCCGTGATTCGACCAAGCTATTATATTGACTTGAGAATCATTCCTAATCTCTCTGCATTAGCCAATAAAATTAGCATGATTTAATGTCAAAATCCTAGCTGAGGTTGGAGGTTTCTTAGCCATAATGGTTCTATTGTTTTTAACTGTGCAGTATCCAAACTAGAAATACGTCCAACTGGCACTTAGCCCTTTCGATGTTCAGTACATTTTTCACAAATTAAATAACTCTCTGGTTCTAACAGCTATAGTAGTATTATAGCATTTCCATTTGTGCAGGGTGATTGATTATTTCTGCTCAATCTCTGACTGATTTCTCATGGTGACAGGCTATCACACCTCAGTCTTTGGAGTCTTCAGTGATTGCCTTTTGGATAAGCTGCCAGGAATAAAGACCTCTGGTTGTACAGTGGAAGTCATTCCATCTTTACCTCGGTTGCAAATCAGTACTTCATTGCCCAGGTGAGAATTCTGATGGTTGATTTTCAAGTTGGCAAACTCTTGAGTGCGTTTATCAATATCTAAAGAGCTATTAAATTAGTAACAGGTGCCTATTAATTGAACGCGTTGTTTAAAACACAAACTCTTTTTCCTTTTTTAAAAAAATCAGAATAATTATAAATGATACTTCTTAACATTGAAAAAACAGGTGCATTGAATAGCACCTTTCCTATTTTTCTTCAATTTTTGTTCCTGCACTTTTTGCTTTTCCATTGATCTTTCTTTTTTCCTCCTTCCTTTACATTAGTTGGCACTAGTTTTTATCTTCCTTAAAAGTTTTAATAAAAACCATACAAAATAAAGGAACAAAAATATCTTAACCTGTCACCTAAATGTTAAGAGTTGATAGAGAGTGAAAGTGCCTGAGGGTGAGCGTATTTTCTCTCAAACCAGATTTTAAATAATGAAATTTTATTTGCCCCAGTGCTGTATTATAAATCATTTTAAAATGGATGAGTCTTTCAAATGCAATATAGTTGAGTCCTGCTACTTTGAGATTAAAAAAAAGTTATTTATAAGTGGAACCTTCAGTGATTGCAATGAGAAAATTATCCATATCCATGGATTTATGCTCTTAAAGTGAGATTTCTCTTGCAAAGCCTCCAGCTTTGCTCTGGGGGAGTCCTAAAAATTTTGGAAACATGTTTTGGGGCAATTTTCTCTGCTTGGGGTTTTGTGTGTGTGTGTTTTATTATGATTAATATTAATATTTGTCCTGAATTGAATGTTCAGCATGGTTTTCTTTTAAAACTTGCTTGAAACTATATTTAGAAAGGGATTTTAAATGGCTGATAAAAGTCATGGCTAAGAGATCACAATTTGTAAAGGAGAGCAGTGTGTGTATGCTTATGTTAGAGTTTGTAGCAGAAATTCAGATCCAGAAAGCATACACAGATGACTGATTCAGCAGGATTCATTAACTTCTTTATATACATAGTTCATATTAAGTAAAGTTTCCAATACCAATAGTAGATACTTCCAACGTGGTAAAGGTTACAAGCAAAAACACAAGCAGCAGCTTCAGAGTTCAGAGCAGTTTAGTTTTTGTGTCAGAGCTGAGCACAGAGCAGAGATAAACCACGCCCAGACTCTCTTTTTAAGTTTCGGTTTCTAAATCAGCTGTCATTGGCTGACTTTGTTACCATGTCTCTGCCAGGTCATGAATATTCTGATAGTGTGTGTGTGTGTGTAATATATATATATATATATGTAGGTCTTGGTGTATTCGGGTCTTGTCCCGTGTAAGATTGAGAATACCTTGGCAACGTTTCGACGAAATCTCATCCGTCATCTTCAGGCTGGTGTCTTCAACTTCGTTCTTCTGGGAGAAGCTGAAGACACCAGCCTGAAGATGACGGATTTTCGTCAAACGCCAAGGTATTCAATCTTAACAAAAGACCTACTCTATATATATATTGTTTTAAATGAATTTTCACGGGTAAAGGTATGTAAGTCTTGGTGTATTGGTCTTGTCCGTGTAAGATTGAGAATACCTTGGCGACATTTCAGCGAGTTCCCACTCGCCATCTTCAGGATGGTGTCTTTGGCTTTGTGCTTCTGCCAGCAAAGCACAAAGCCGAAGACACCAGCCTGAAGATGGCGAGTGGATCTCGTCAATGTAAGGTCTCAATCTTACACGGGACAAGACCTGAATACACCATATATATATATATACGCACACACACACACACACACACACATACACACACACAGGTAATCCCCAACTGACAACAGTTCATTTAGTGACAGTTCTAAGTTACAACAGCACTGGAAAAAAGTGAGTTATGACCATTTTTCACACTTATGACGATTGCAACATCCCCATGGTCATGTGGTTTACATTTGGATGCTTGACCATTGGTTCATATTTATGATGATTGCAATGACCCAGACTCATATGATCACAAGCAATGGGGAAGCCAGATTCACTTAACACTTAAGTGTTATTAATTTAACAACTGCAAAAAATGTGACAAAAAAGTCATAAAATAGGACAAAACTCCCTGGACAAATTTCTCACTTAGCAACATAAATTCTGGGCTCAGTTGTGGTCATAAGTTGAGGCCTACCTGTATATGTATGTATATCTCTCTCTCTGTGTATGTGTGTGTGTATATATGTGGGTGTGTTTGAGTATGTATATGTATGTATGAGAAATAATAAACTTTTCTATATTGTTCTCACAGTGAGCTGTTTCATTACAGTACCTCATGTGTTTTTTTACTTTTTTGTTAATTTATTTTGGGTGGTTAAAATGCTTGTTTCTCTGTGCTAAATTTACCTCAGAAGGATAAGTAATGTCTTGATTTTATCCCAATTAGTTTTGAATGCTAACAATTTTGTCAGTTTTCAGAAGTTAACTTTAACTGTACCTTTCTTTATCGTAGTTCAAAACTAAATTTCACTTAGTTTGCACTTTATTCTCTACATCTGCCCCACCTACAGCTGTAGCTCATGCTACATCCCCATCTTCAGGTGTGGGAGGTGAAGAACAGTAATAGTAGTGCCAAACTAATTGTGGTTAAGTATTTCTTCTGCCATTAGAGTTTGTTTTTTGGCCTGATCCATTACCCCCATGTTATTAATAATAATCATAAAGTTAGGTGACACTGTTCGTTAATATTTTTAAAACATCTAGTGATATCTGAGAGATCCACTTTGATGTAGTGGTGAAGGCATCAAATCAAAAATTGGGAGACCAGTGGGAGTTCTAGTCCACCTTGGGCACGATGCCTGCTGGATGACTTGGGCCAGTCACTCTCCCTCAGCCCTAGAAAGCCGACAATGGCAAACCATTTCCGAAAAAGCTTGCTAAGAAAACTTCAGGGACTTGTCCAGTCTCAGGGAATTAGACACAATTGAATGGAAAGAAAAGCTATATGTGAATGTATTGTAAATGTTAGTATATATCTCCGTGAGGAGAAACGAGTGCAGCCAGGAAAGCGTGAGTAGAGAGACAATGAATAAGACACTTGACACGAGTAGTATACTGAATACAGGAAATGTTGGTTTTACTATCAGTGAGGATTTAGCAGAGTCCAAAAACAGTCCGAGTCATACATGAAACAAGTCAGTCAGTATCTAAATGCTATTCCAAATATCAATATGTCCTTGCCCTTACCAATCAGCAGGCACAGTTCGTAGTTTGTCAAAACAGTAGCAAACTTACATCCAATAGTCGAAGTCAAAACACGGAGAACCATAAACAGTAGGCAATCAACACAGAGATAGAGCAGAGAGAGAGAACCAGGTTTCTGGCTCCATCTTATGGCCGGTTGCTGTAGCCACAGCCAATCACATTCCGTCTACTCTTAAAGTGACATACACTTTCAATCCTGGCTTATATATTACAGACCCAAACGTTAGTTATACTAACAGTAAATAATATATGGATTGATATTCTGCTGATGGATTCATTACCCACTGGTATCTCTCCTACCATTTTTGAAGGTCTGCTCGTACACTTCAGCCTTCTTCGGGGGATGAAATTACCACCAGCGTGTCTGTCCAGCTGTACAACGGAGAGACTCAGCCACTCATCATTAAACTTGAAAATATTGGAACAGAACCTCTGGAGAAGCTGGAGGTTACATCGAAAATGGTCAACATAAAAGGTTAATATTATTTTGTTTTTTTCCAACTGCTATAAAATCACTTCTGCTGCTCCTCCCACACACACACACACCCTGGCCCCCCAGTTTCTCAATCCACTGGACTGATTCGTTTTCATTTTCTGTTCTTTCCGTTTTCTTTTTCAAATTGGAATTGCATTTCCTATACTCTCTGTTGCTTTCCTAGAATCAGTTGAAGATTGTATCCCCTTTAACTTCTCCATGGCTGTGTTTTGGCTGTCAAGTATTTATTGTTTGGAGTTTGTTTTCCTGTGATGGAGCAATTCTGGCAACTGTTCTGAAATCTAAATGTCTTTGAAATCTATTTCCTCTTAAAATCTGTCTAAATGATGTATACAGTCGACCTCTTAAGGTGGGGAGGGAGAAATATTATATTTTGTCATCACCCCAAGTACTTCCACCATTCCCTTTGGAGGGGGGATTTCTCTGTTTTGCATACAATGTATGTACTGTGTGGTATTTTCAGTTACAATAACCATCAAGATGCAGTGCATGATTGGTTTTATTCTTATTAGGAACCTCCAGATGATCATAGTCAGATCTTATTACATGGGATTCAAACCCATTAACTTCTATCTCTCTTGAGCTTAAATAAAAGGTATACCGTATCAGATATATAAGACTATGAGATGCACATGTTACATTATGCCATGTGGACTATATATGTTTCTTCCTGAAGAGCACTTTGCTGCTGAACAGCAGAACCTGGTTAGTTTCTAAAGTAATTTATATGTTTTTATTTACTTAATATCACTCATCTCACCCTTTGCAGCGTGCTGTTTGTAGTCATGTAAAGAGTATCCATGAGTTCAATTCCCTGTAATTGGCTTGAACCTCATAGAATAAGATCTGTCAATGTACATTCAATGATTCCTATAAGGATAAAGCAGATTACTCTGTCTTTTAAATCAGCGGTTGCCAACTGGTGGGCAAAAAATTTTGGTGGGCCGCAGAGAAATCTCACCCCAGAGCACCTCCCCCCAAAGCAATTAATCTAGGCTGCGCAGAAAGACAAGGCTGCGCTGCCCACATGGCCTGCAGGAACCCTCCCCACCCACTCACTCCTTACCTGGCAAACTTGCCTGCTAAATTGCTATTTTTCCTTTTTCCGACCATCAGCTGTTCTGCTGTGCCGGGAGATTTAGATTAGCTAGGAAGCAGAAAATGGTTGGATTTCTTGCTTTCTAGCTAGTCTTTAGATCTTCGGCTCTGCTTTTAAGTACAGCCAAACCTTCCTTAGGACTGAAGGTTTGCTTGCAAGCAAATACAGTGCAGACTCACGGCAAACAAATTTGAGAGACTGAGCTAGCCGATGGCAGATAGATCACTGAATGATTCTGTGAGCAACTCAATCTGCCTGCTTTGCCTGATTTTGGGTAAAAGTTGCTCTTTTTTTAATAAAAAAAATTCAATGTTTAGATACATGGTGTGCTGTGAGTTAATTTTGTGAGTTTGCTTGCTAGCAAATTTTATGAGTTTACTTGCAAGCAAATTTTATGTGACAGACTGAGCTAGCCGATGGCAGATAGATCTCTGAATGAATCTATGATTCTGTGAGCAACTCAATCTGCCTGCCTGCTTTGCCTGATTTTGGGTAAAAGTTGCTCTTTTTTAATAAAAATTCAATATTTATATAAATATTTATAATATTTACATACAAGCCATGCCCAGCCAGTCACATGACCACCAAGCCATACCCACAAATTAGGCCACACCCACAGAACCAGTTAGTGGTCCCTGGGATCTGAAATTATGAGTTTGGTGGTCCCTGAGGTCCAAAAGGTTGGCAACCCCTGTTTTAAATCACCACAGTTTGAATATAGTACTCCTTTCCCACAGACTAACAGACATCTTCCTTTGTCAATATAAAAGAATAGAATAGAATAGAATAGAATAGAATAGAATAGAATAGAATAGAATAGAATAGAATAGAATGAGCAGTGGTTAGAGTCCAGTACTGCACTGCTGATTGTGAGCAGTTTGGCAGTTCAAGTCCCACTCAAGGTTGATTCAGCCTTCCATCCTTCCAAGGTCTGTAAAATAGGACCCAGATTTTTGGGGGCAATGTGCTGACTCTGTAAACTGCTTAGAGAGGGCTGTAAAAGCACTGTGAAGTGGTATATAAATCTAAGGGCTATTGCTATTGCTAATAGAATAGAATAGGATTCTTTATTAGCCAAGTGTGATTGGACACACAAGAAATTTGTCTCTGGTGCAGAAGCTCTCAGTGTGCATACAAGCAACAAGTGATAAAATCATGATCATAATCATAAAATACAATCATCGTAAATCATATGATATAACATCCAGTGATAGTCACAGGATACTAAATAAGCAATCAACATACATCATAATAGGATACTAATAAAAGCAATCAACATAAACCAAAAGATGCAAACAACAAAGTTACAGTCAGAAGAAGCTAAGGAAATAGGTAATAGGAAAAATGAGAAGGCTAATAGCAATACAGCCCTACTAGGTGGTTTGACATCCCAGGGCATAAGACAAGTGTTGTGGGAATTAGTTGTTTAGCTAAGTGATGGCATGAGGGGAAAAGCTGTCTTTATGTCTGGTTGTCGTCTTGGGGGAAGAAATTGAAACAGTTTATGTCCAAGATATGAAGGGTCTGATGATATTTTCATAGCCTTCTTTTTTATCATGCTTTCTTTCTATGAATCTGTTGGGTGTTAAAATAAGTGGCACGCCTGCACTGGGAAATTTTAGCTCTTAATGTAACTGTCATTCATGCAGACATAAAGACAAATTTCAATTTGAATACTACATCAGGATGGATTGAAGGCTCTTATGCTTTACAAGCAGAGAGATTTATCTGCACTAATAAATGTCATTTTTAAAAAATCTCCCAATAGGCAAATTTATACATGTTTTAAATACATCACATACTATGAAGAATTTCAAGTTCCTTCTAAGATGGTTTTTAATAGGCTAGAGGAAACTGTTTTCCCCACTCCAAAATCATATTCTGAGTTGAAATATAGGAATTATCATTCTTATTACCTTGGGTGGAAGTAGAAGACTTATGTTGATGTAGACCAGGAGTCCCCAAACTTGGCAACTTTAAGACTTGTGGACTTCAACTCCCAGAATTCCTCAGCCAGCTTTCTGGGAGTTCACAAGTCTTAAAGGTGCCAAGTTTGGAGATCTCTGATGTAGACTAACCATATATAATTAAAGAACAAAAGTCAAGAACTGGCAGTTCAAATCTTCATAAACATAATATAGACTTACCATTTTAAATATGTTTTATTAAATTTTAATTCAGCATCAGATGAAGCTTAATTTTAGAGTGCATTCTAAGTCAACCATTTTTATATTCTGTTACCTGATTAGGAGGGGAAAACCTTCCCAGTTTGTTCCTGAAAATAGTGGATATACGGTATTTACCTTATAGTAGCTCTTTTTGTTGCATTACAAAAACACTGAAGGATGATGGAAAACAATTTTTTTTAATTTCCTGAGAAAACATTTAAAAACATCAACATCTCTGCAAAAGCAGTGATGCTTTTATTGAAAGGATGTACATGAATTGTGTTTCCATTTCCATGTTTTTATTTTAGGAAAGCTGTTCGGTGACTTCTTGAGTTGGAATCTAGAAGATACACTCTCCCAATTTCCTTTAAAGCCCGGAAATGTTGCTGTATTTACTGTGTATATTAAAGTCAAGCTTGATTTCTCCTGTCACGAAAACCTTCTACAAGATCTGAATGATGGTGGGTTTAAAGTTTTATCTAATACCAACAGCTACATTTTAACTTTTAACAGGCTTCTCTAATTTAATATACATTATTAATATGAATTTTTATATTTTAGATGTTGCTTTTAGATTTGCTGTTTTAATAGTTTGTTGTTAATCTATATATATAAAAGCGAAATACCACTCACACAACATCACAAAATCTCCAGAACCGTAAAGCCTACAAACTTGAAATTTGGCACGTACGTTCCTCTTGGCTTCTAGGTACTCACTAAGAAAGGATTTTTCCAAATGACCATCAGAGCATTAGTATTTTGTATATTATTATTAACATGCTCTGATGCTAAGGAGTTCTACTCCCCATCCCCACCTGAAAAGAAATCTGTTCCAAGTGCAAAACACAAGCAGAAGAGAGGAGTTTCAGTTTCAGTTTCACAGCACCAAGCAGCTTTAGTACAGAACAGTTGAGCTAAGCCACGCCCAGGCCCCTTGCTGTCTCCTTCTTATAATGATGAATATCAAAATAATGAATACTGATGGATGCTGTTAGGCAGAGGCAAAAAAATTTTCCCTCATTTCCCTCCCCAAAAACTAAGCCCGACCACATAGTTTCGTAGCAAAGCTAGTTCTTTATATTTGGAAAATGATCAAACCTTGATTGTTTTCCCAGTTCAGAGATGATCCATGTACAAAGCAGACAAGGTTTATAATGCAACAACGGTCCACTGCTTTTATCATTTTGCCCCCCCCAAATCCCTATATACATCTCTGAACTGGGAAGACAATCAAGGCTTGATCATTTTCCAAATACAAATTAGCAACTCAGGACAGTGCACAGCAAATGATAAAAGCAGTGGTTCCCTGTTGCATTGCAAACCTTGTCTGCTTTGTAGCTGGATCACGATATTCCATGTTCATATGAAAAGGGTAAAAAATTGCATTCCCCATGATGTAATCCTGCCACTATCATTTTGATTAAGGCATCCGATCCTACTGAAGCCTCTCTCTAATTCCTTTTAAAAATTCACACCCAATGGAGGGTTCCATAAAGAGGTACGTAAACATCCTAGTACATAGTGGGAGGTAATTTATTTATTTTATTTTATTTTATTGGACTTGTATGCCGCCCCGTCTCCGCGAGGACTCGGGGCGGCTTACAATAAAAACACCACACAATAAATATATAAAAAACCAATTAAATTTGACAAGCCCAATCAATCAAATAGCTAAACATACGTTAAAATACGTAATGGACTTCTGTTCTTACTCCTCCTGTCATGTGTGCAGAAAGCAAAAAAGAAAGAGAAATCTATAAAACGATAGGACGGACTGCATTTGTCTGTATATTTGAAAGCAGCTTCCTTCTCAGCTGGAATTATGAACTGTTTGGTATTGTACTGTTATAAACACCTAAACTGTGGTAACTGTGGACTAGACACACTATTTTTAATTCCCCCAGAACTCTTTAAAACCATCCTACCCCAGAAATTCGTAGTACAATGCAAAGAAATGTTACTTAGGAGAACAGGGTAAACAAGAAATGCTGTGTGCTACATTAACTAACATTTCCATATTTGGGAGCTGAAAGATGTGAATAATTTTCATTGTCGTCTCTGAAACATATATATGGCTTCTTTATTTTAAAACACACACAGTGATTTTCATTTTACTAATCATGTAAATGGAATTTACATTAAAATAATTGTAACAAGGCCAATAAAACAGTAAATATCATCATGTGTAAAATGAAGAATAATAAAAACAGTGGTTACGAGGGAGGACTGCAGTTAGGCTGATAGGAAAAAACATGGTTTTGCAAATAAAAATCTTCAACCGAAGTCTCTTCTCACTGGAAAGATGACTCTATATTTTTAAAACGTATTCCAAAATGCTGCCAAGTAAATAAGCAGAAGGTTTTCTCAGAATGCAAAATCTCAGAGGCTGGCATAGAAGCAGAGACCTTTTCAGCAACTTGCTCTTAAACAGCTTCAGAACCTATGGAGCAAATATAACTCCCGGAACAGGTTGATATGTGATAATTGGTTGCTAGAGTCCAACTTGGAAAGGCTTTGGGGAAAATACAAGAAATATTGGTCCTGGTTTTCCATCCCCAGCTGATCGTTAGCTCAACCAGATTATCTTTACGAGAAAATTACAATAGCTATGTAAAACTCATCACCCAGGAGGGCCTGGTAACCCCATGAACTTAGCACAAAAGTTTTGGTGAGGTTTCATGATTGCTATTAGTTTCTTTTCTGGAAGGCCATGGTGGCATCACTGGGGCATTGCAGCCATGAATGTTTGGAAGGACTGTTTTGTGCTGTCGAACCTTGGCAGTTCTGCAGCGAAGGGGGTTTGGCTTTTCAGTTGCTCTTTAGCATTTTTTCCCACCTAGACCTGCAAGGTACAACTGCCTGGTCTGTTGTATATTCTTATAAAAATAAGTCCATATTTTTTTTAACACTCAGTTTTGGGATGAAATTCTTTGAAAGTTAGTTGATTGAGCCCATTCAACCTTTTTTATTAATTCCAGTCTAATGGACCAATTCAAAGAAGCTGTGTAAGGGGTCTTGGAACCTTGTCAGTTGTCCATGCATCAGCAGGATAGTTGTCCAAACCAAAGCAGACCAGAATCATATTGATGTAGGATAAGCAGAAATGGGGAAATAAAACTTTTTCACTAGTGATTCCTATAGGAGAGACACTTGGGAGTGGGCTTCCAGTCCAAGTCTCACTTTGTCCTTCCTCTTGATCACATGACCAGAGCAGGATTAAGATGAAAAAACTCCAGAAGATGTGCTCCAGATCAAGGCTTTGCCTACCTTGTTTAGTTTTCCTGTAACACATTATTTCCACTGTATTGATGCCAGATGCAAAGAACAAAGAATGACACTGTGAATTTCTCTGAGTAGTTTCTTTATTCTGGGTTGCCCATAGGCAGGAATCTTGCCAGACTAAAGCACACCCTGCATAACTATCAGATACACCCTGTGAAAGGGTTAGGGTTAGGGTTCCTTCCGGGCCTCTTTCTAGATAGTAAAGATTCAAGGCTGATTTCAGTTCAGAATGTATCTGGAAGGGACCTTGGAGGTCTTCTAATCCAACCACCTGCTCAAGCAGGAGACCCTATACTATTTCAGACAAGGGCTGTCCAGTCTTTTCTTAAAAGCCTTCAGTGATGGAGCACCCAATCCTTCTGAAGGCAAGCTGTTCCTTTGCCTCTTAGCTCCTTAGGAAAGATTTGTAACTCGTGTCAGATTCCAACCCATTGGCCCAGTGAAAGATGATAGAGGAACAGACCTCCTGAGTTGGTTTTACATTGCTAAGTATACTTTTACATAATAAAGCAGAGAGAAAAACATTTTTCAGCATTTTCTAGGATGTAATTGAAAAGCTGCATTGCACAGTATGTCATAAACTTGATAATTTCAATAATGCAAGAGAAATACCGTATACATAATTTATAAGTTTTCGGTTGGTGCCCCACAAATTCTTCCAGGCAAAAGTATTATTGTCACATATTGATAAAATCTAATGACTTCATATTTTAATTAAGAGTCGCAGTACTATATACATGGTGTTTATTTTCTACTTCACTATAAATTATTTACTGTTAAACCAGTATTAATAAAGGTAAGTTAATTACTTTCTTCTACAGTAATGGATTTTAGATTAAAAGTCATTTGCTGTTTGATTGGAGAAGTTAACAAATCTGAAGGATGAAGGTGTATTGCCCTTGGAGTCTGAAGTTTTAGGCTGATACAATAATATATATAAAAATAACCCTTGCCCCAAAGAGAAATTTATTTCAGGCGATCTGAGGTTTGCTTATGGAAGCAATGCTAATTCATTTGTTTTTTTTTATTTTATTTATTTGTATCCCACCTTTATAATTTTTTACAAATAAGGTGGTGAACATATCCAACACACCTTCCTTCCTCCTATTTCCCACAACAGCCCTGTGAGGTGAGTTGGGTTGAGAGAGAGTGACTAGCCCAAAGTCACTTAGCTATTTTCCATGGGTAAGGTGGGATTTGAATCCATAAGTTTCCCACGTTCTAGCCTGGTGTTTAACCACTAGATTTAAACTGATATTCTATAAATATCCCTATTTAGAGCAGAAAAGGACTGGACTGATCTTGCTTTCTGAGCCATGAAATCAATCAATCTATCTTTCTCTCTCTCTCCCTCCCTCTCTCTCTCTCTCACACACACACACACAGAGGGAGAGAATAATGGCAGATTAGTCCTTCATGTGACTTTGTTCTTGAATGCTGCAGATTAGCAAATTAGAGAACGTGCACAAGGAACTTCCTATTCCAGTTACTCTAGGATTGGAAAATGAACTCTGTTGGTTGTTTTCTGTTGGTTGTATTTATTTTTCTCTTTCTCATTGAACAATCAATTCATTTCTGGGGTAGAGTCAGGACTGTTTGCCTGCACTTCATAAGCAGTCAGTTAGTACCAGCTAACTCCTTCTTCTAAGAAGTGCAAAGGAATCTAACAAAGATCTGGGCACTGATTTATTTATCTTAATTGGGTTTGTAGACTGCTCAAATTGCAAATGGATACAAGTGCCACACATCCCAATTTATATCAGTCATGTTAAAACGTAACATGCACAATAAATATCAAAACAAATCAATATCAGATGTAGCAACTAATATAACAGCTAGTTGATATTTATTTAAATTGGATCAAAGCTAAAGGTTGAAATCCATTTCTCACTTTTAAAATAACAGCTGTGGTCACCTCTTTCCCCTTTTAGAGAAAAGCCACTTGTTTAAAAGTCAATCATTTTGATGGCATAGCAATAAATATCGGTTATGATATGAATTTTAAAAGGCAGGCTTTTAATCACTTCTATAATATGTAGAATGGCAAATTTAAAGTATTATGTAAATCACTTGTAAAATATTCTTGGTATAATACATTTATGTTTAAGTATGGTTATTAATATTATGCTATTTGACCAAAATTAATGCTGTTTTGCCAGGGATAATTCATACTAATAAATATCCATTCAACATTTATTGTATATTGCATTATTTGGTCATTTAGACTTAGCATTTATATTACTTTAAAAATATATCGATTTCTTTCTCCTCAATTTTAAAAAAAACTGCTTTAGAATAAAGCATTGCCAAAGCATATTATTCCAATTATGAATAAGCTTTGAACTTCTGTGCTTTTTGTCTTCACGTGGTCACATTATGTAGCATGTTTAGTTCTGAATTAGCTACAATTTCCAATCACATTGCAAAGCAAAAGAGCAAGTTATGATTTAGTAGCTATTTGCAATTCTTCCAGCACTTCTTTTGGGTTTATTGTCTCCATTCTTTTCAAATTTCAGTTCAAACAGTGTAATCTTCTCTTCTTCACGTTATGTAAAACATTCAAATTTATTTGAATCGGATTCCACCTTATTGGTTCTGTTCATGTGCTATATAGAACTGAAATTATTCAACTAGATTTTAGCCTAATATGTAGTATTTGTTGACTGTAGTTCAGTTTATCCTGTGAACAATGAAAATTGAGCTTAGTAAACTATGGAAAACATACCAGGCAAATACAATCTTTAGATAAGAATCTGGGAAGTATCCTAGAAAATGAAATATAATAATTTTGACATTTTCCCCATTTTTGTAGATGGAATTAGTGTGAGTGGTCTTCCACTTTCCAGTCCGTTTCGACAAGTGATAAAGCCACGTATAGAAAATAAGCCTATGAATCCACAGGAAGCCACTAAAGTTGGTGACTTCAGCCACATAAAGGTAGGTGATCAGCCTGTCGATAATCAGTTTTGTAACATATTAAATCAGGAATGGACAATTGACTTTCCCAAGGGGCACGTGAGAAACTGGGATTGTTGTGAAGGACTGCCGCTGCCCACTCCTGCCCCCTCCGCTTGCCCGCCCATTGTCCCTCATCACCAACACCTCAGGCTAGAAAGAGACAGCCAGAAGGCTGGGTATGGCCCCTAGAACATAAAACATCAAGGTCTGTATTAAATGCTTTCTGCTACACTGCAATTCATGTGCAATAGAAAACAAAATATTTAGCTCAACGTTGAACTGCGAAGTTGTTGCTACTCCGATCATGGTTATTTGCTTGCAGACACCTCATTATTCAACTAGGTAACATCATCAGTACTAATCGGTGTGGTGTTTGCTGCTTGTTTATATTTATTTATGTACTCAGATTTATACAGCCATAACTTGGGTGTTGATTCCTTGTTTATCAGAGTATTGGAGGGGAATGTATTTCACTCTTTTTTGCCCCCTTCCTATGATTTTTATTGTCTCTTTTCAATGATGTGTAAATGTGACTTTTATCTATGTGTCTGTTGGTAGCTGATTTGTTTGAATGCCAAACTTCAGGAATTTCCTAGCATTTTTTAATGTGGCTTGATCTTTGCATCTGAATATCAGGCTTCTTTAGAACTTGTTGTGCACAGTCTCTAGGTCAGGCCCACTGTGCAAGAAGAGCTAGACTCCAGCTCTCATAAAATAACATATTTTATTGTCCAAGCAAAGATGGGTCCTCTCATAAGGCTGGGAAAGAACCACTTACAAAATTCCAATAGGCATTTATACTTCATTAGTTAATCATTAGCTATTTGACATATCTCAAACGTCTGTCTTCAAATTCACACAATTTAACATAGGCACTTTATATAGAAATTACTTATGTCAGCCTGACTTACAAATTAACTTGAGTATATATTCATTTTCCTTAACAACTTTTATGGCTAACAAAGTCATAAATAAATACATTTATACAGCAATTAAAATTTGGAAATATCTGGTATATCAGTAAAAGATAGTCCACTGTTATTTTGCTTTATAGTGCTGCTGCAGGAATAGCAGAAACATCATTAGAAATGGTTTCTTACATTGGAATTTCCACCATAGGTCAAGAGTAGAAATACAGATGTAGCATGAATATATGAAACTTGCTGAAGTAAAGCAGTCTTGGGGAAGATCATCCATCCAACCATCCATCCATTGTCTATAACCCTTAGAGGGTTAAACATGTGGGATGCAGATTTAAATTCTGGTCCCAAAAATCATGGCTTGTCAAACTAGACCAGGGGTCCTCAAACTCGGCAATTTTAAGACTTGTAGACTTCAACTCACAGCTATGCTGGCTGGAGAATTCTGGGAGTTGAAGTCCACAAGTCTTAAAGTTGCCAAGTTTGGAGACCTCTGGACTAGACCCTTAGGTTCTGCTTTAGGCAAGGCATCCTAACTCATCGTGTAAAAAGGCTGAAGCCAGCAAGATGGGAATCAATGGCATTGTATCAACAAGGAAGTGAATGGTCACTAAAAGAATGGTTGTAAGTCGAGGACTTTCTGAAGGTAGTCCTCATTAAATGACCACTCATCAGTGACTGATCAATGTTATGATGGTACGTATAGCAATAGCCCTTAGACTTATATACCGCTTCACAGTGCTTTACAGCCGTCTCTAAGCAGTTTACAGAGTCAGCCTATTGCCCCCAACAATTTTGGGTCCTCCTTTTACCCACCTCAGAAAGATGGGAGGCTGAGTCAACCTTGAGCCGGGTGAGATTCGAACTGCCAAATTGCAGGCAGCCGGCAGTTGGCAGGAGTACCATGCAGTACTGCACTCTAATCACTGGGCCACCATGGCTCATGACTTAGATTTTCTATAATTTATTTCATCTAATAAATCAATTAAATTCAAATGTATTAAATCTCATAAAATCTTTAAATGCCCAGAAGGGACATGCTATGGATCCTGTCAGCCAAAAACTTTGGTTGGCACGGGGTCCAGGAGAATGGCCTTTTCTGCTGTGGCTTTCACTCTCTGGAACATCATGGTAGAGCCATGGTGGCACCAGCTGAAGGTTGACTCAGCCTTCCATCTTTCCGAGGTCGGTAAAATGAGGACCCGGATTGTTGGGGTCAAATATGCTGACTCTGTAAGCCACTTAGAGAGGGCTGTAAAGCACTATAAAATGATATATAAGTGCTATTACTATGGCCACCGTGCCCCTTGAGCAGAGATGGTATTCAGCAGGTTCTGACAGTTCTGGAGAACTGGTAGTAGAAATTTTGAGTAGTTCGGAGAACTGGCAAATCCCACCTCTGGCTGGAGATTTTGCAGTATCCTTCCCCTGCCACGCCCAACAAGCCACGCCCACAGAACCGGTAGTAAAAAAAAATTGAATCCTACCACTGCCCTTGAGCTGAGATATTGACTCTGCCGATTGGGTTGGGTTTGCAATGCGGGCGACCCTTGCCGAAGGCAATTGATAGACTGAGAAGACGATTCCACCTCCACCTCCTGTCTATATATTGCTTCCTATTTTTAGCCAGTTCTTGTTAATTTTTAATGCTCTTGCTTTTAATGCTTTCGCGTTTTAATATTTTACATTGCTGTTTTGATGATGTCGCAAGCTGCCCAGAGTCACTCGACAGAGAGAGGGGCATGTAAATTTAATAAACAAGCAAAATTGATTTATATCCCTCAGGAAACTGGTTTTGCTCATTCTCGGCTTATGACCACAATTGAGCCCATCATCTCTGTCACGAAGTGAAACATTCACTAAGTGAGTTTTCCCCCATTTAACGACTATTTTTTGCCACAGTTGTTAAGTGAATCACTGCAGTTGTTCAATTAGTCAGTGAACCTGGCTTCCCCGTTGACTTCTCTTGCGAGAAGGTCACAAAAGAGGATCACGTGACCCCAGGAGACTGCAACTGTTGTAAATAGGAGTCGGTTGTCAATTGCGTCTGAATTTTGATCACATAGCCATGGGGATGCTACAGTGGTCGTAAGTGTGAATATGGGCCATAAGTCACTTTTTTCCGTGCCATTTTAACTTTGAACGGTCACTAAATGAACTGTTGTAAGTCAAGAACTACCTGTACAGATAGCCCTCAAGCTACAATAGTTCATTTAGTGACTGTTCCAAGTTACAACAGCACGGGAAAAAAAGACTTACGACCCTTTTTCACACTTATAACTGTTGCAGCATCTCGTTGGTCCCGTGATTCAAATTTGGACGCTTGAGAATTGACTCACAGTTCTGACCATTGCAGTGTTCAGGGATCACGCCAGAGGTGGTATTCAGCAGGTTCTGACCGGCTCTGGAGAACCAGTAGTGGGAATTTTGACTAGTTTGGCGAACCGGCAAATCCCACCTCTGACTGGCCCCCACCTGCCATTAGCTTTCCTATGTTCCCTTGTTTTTTAGCTCAGCTGATTCACGCAGCAGAGCTCAGCTCACTCACAGCGTTCGGACAGCGTTTTGAGTCCTGCGCGCGCGCATAGAACTGCTCACAGAACCAATAGGAAAAAAAAATTGGAAACCCAACATTGGATCACACGATCCCCTTTGGCGACTTTCTAACCAGCAAAGTCAAAGGGAAGCCAGATTCACTTAACGGCCATGATCCTAAATGAACAACTGCAGTGATTCGTAAAAGGTGGTGAGTTGCAACCTGGGCCAAATTCGCTTAACCCGTATCTCGCTTAGCAACAGAAATGTTGGGCTCGATTGTGGTCGTAAGTCGAGGACTACCTCTATTTAATATTCCAGCACGTCCGACCCGTTGGCTTGCTTTTTTCCCCCCGCCTGCCCGGTGCATCAGCCCATCATGCATTGGTTAAGGGAGCCTCAGCAGAGAGGGAGAGAGAGAGAGAGAGAGAGGGAGGAAGAGAGGGAGGGAGAGAGAGAGGGAGGGAGAGGGAGGGAGGGAGAAAGAGGGAGAGAGAGAAAGAGGGAGGGGGAGAGAGAGGGAGGGGGGAGAGGGGTAAAGAGAGAGGGAGAGAGGTGTGTCAGAGAATTGTCGTCCTGCCTGTCTCACCTGCGCCGTAAGATGTTCATTTTGAGCTACACGGAGGGAGAAATTGAAATTCACCTGGTGTAGGCACGAGAGAGGGAGACAGAGACAGAGAGCTTCTCAGGCCAAGTGCTCAAACTCAGCCTTGCAGGACTATATTTAGACTGCCGCTGTTGGTCTTGTGCTGTTTTTAAAGATGCAGCTGAGATTGCTAATAGGTGTATTTATATCCATTCTGCCAGTTGCGACCCGCCGCATAAACTCCCTTACTATTCTATTCTATTCCCAGAACCCCACCACGGTTTTACCCTGGCTCCCTTTGTTTAAGGACGTGGTGATACATCCGTATCACTTTCTTGAAACATACATTTTAATGTACATTTTTTTTAAATTTTATTTTGCAAGGCTAACTTGACAGGCAGATTAACCCAGTTAGCAGCAGTCCGTCAGCCAATTAAAGCTGTCTGCCTTTTCAAACAGAGTTTTTCATGTCAATGCAAAAACCTAAAAGTAGAATGCTTTTAAGTTATTTTTGGGCAGCGTTGTAGGGTTGTTTTTTTACCCCTTTTTTCCAGAGCTAGAATTTTTATTTGTTTGCCGATTTGGGGTGGGGGTGGGGAGCCCCACTGTTGCTAGGATACAGATATTTCAGAAAGTGAGCTTGGCCGGGCAGTTGCCATAGCATTGCACCAAATAAATACGGTGTTATCTCTTCATTGATTCCCCAGATGGGTTGGGTGTGTATGTAGTTAGGGGGGTGTGTGTGTGTGTGTGTGTGTGTGTGTGTGCTGGGACGGCTGCATTTGAATTTTGCTCTGCATTGTGGTGGTAGCTGTGTGGAGCTTGGGTACCCTAGGTTGAAACTTGAATCAGTTTTGAACCAGAAAATAGCTGGACAGAGGAAGGATAAGTTGTACTAGTTACGTAATCTTGGAAAAAGTTGCAATTTGATGCATTGACCTCAATCACAATAGAGCTGGAAGGGACCTTGGAGGTCTTCTAGCCCAACCCCCTACGCAAGCAGGAGATCCTATACAATTTGCAACATGTGGCTGTGCAGTCTCTTCTTAAAAGCCTCCAGTGATGGAGTACCCACAATTTCTGGTGGGAAGCTGTTCCACTGGTGAATTGTCCTCATTTTTAGGAAGTTTCTCCTTAGTTCTAGGTTGCTTCTCTCCTTGATTGGTTTCCATCCATTGTTTCTTGTCCTGCCCTCAGGTGCTTTGGAAAATTGATTTTAATTTTTGGGGGTTTTAATGTTAATTCGGCTTAGTTTGTTTAATACGCTTTTTAGGTAATTTATTGTTGTATTTTCTTTTAATCTGTGAGCCTGAGTCCTTTGGGAGAGGGGGCGGCATATAAGTCGAATTAATAATAAAATAAATAATAAATAAAATAAATGGACCCTCCCTTATGGCAGTCCTTCAAATACTGGAATACTGCTATCAAGTCACCCCTAGTCCTTATTTTCTGTACAATAGCCATACCCAGTTCTTGCAACTACTCTTCATATGTTTTAGTCTCCAAGGCTAAGTTAGTTTTGATGATGTAGCTAGTTAGTATGACGTTAGCTTTGATTATGTAGCTCGCACAAAGATAAAATGCTGATACGGACAGTTCTCGAGTTTACAGCCACTCATTCAGTGACTATTCAAAAGTACGATGGGGCTGAATGAGGAGGGGGACTTATGATTGGCCTGCAGAGTTGCAGCTGTGACAAGGTCCCTGTGGTTGCGCGATCATCATCCAGGTGCTTGGCAAGCAGCTCACAATTACAATATTGTGGTTTCCCATGGTCGCATGATTTCCAACGTTATTCTGTGACATGGGCCACCTTACAACACGAAGCGACACAATGCAGGTTCTTTGTGAAAATGTTTCTTCGTTTTAAAAAAAGAGGTGATTTGTAAGCTGATTTTTTAAAATCTCTCTGGTGTTTATTTATTTTTTAAATGTTTATTTATTCAAAGTTTCAAAGAATTTAAAAAAGAGAAACAAGTTCTCACATTTTACAGCAATGTCGTAGCTGTGTACATATCCTTTAGTAACAATGAAGTTTATTTACCATAAGTGTGTCCATAACTAATTTACTAATTCCTTACTTGTTTCGTTACTATTAAAATACAATAATTATCTATCTTCATTACTTTACATATATACACATATTTGTCGTATATCACGTTCTTTGCGATTTCATTGGTCATTTTTTACAAAACATTTTTACTCCACTTCTTTTTTAACCAGTTATACCATATATTCCATATTGTAAAATATTCTTCTTCTTCCCTGTTTTTTAATAACATAATCTAAATCATTTCTGCGCATTGATGTATCTTATTAACCACCGCTAAGTCTGTGGGTATCGTCAATTTCCAGTTTTGAGCTAGAGAGATTCTTACTGCAGTCATAATATGCAATATTAGATGTTGGTGTTTCTTATCCCAGGTCGGTTCTAACATAACCTAACAGAAAGATTTCTGGTACGAATTTGATTTTTCGTTTTGTTAATTCCTCTAGCTAAGCTCGAATTTTGAGCCAGTACTTTCATACCTGAGGACAGGTCCACCACATGTGAAAATATGTTCCCTGACTGTGGTTGCACTTCCAACATTTGGGTGACAGGTTGGGGAACATTCTGGCTAATCTCGCCGGTGGAAAGTGCCACCGATAAAACATTTTATAGATGTTCTCCTTATAGGAGACCGATAGCCCTAGTTTGTAATTTGTTTGCCATAATTGTTCCCATTTATCCACATCAATGGTATGACCAAAATTTTTGGATCTCTCCGGTGTTTAAATGTTGCTGTTACACTCTCAATTTAGGAATGAATGGTTTTTTTTAAAAAAAAAATTTATATATGCCCTTCTCCAAAGACTCAGGGTGGCTTACAATTTTTGGAGCGCAACCCAGTGCTCTCAGCAATAGCCTTCCTTCCATTGTATATGCCTGCTTATTACTAAGCGGCATTTTTACAAAGACAGCTTATTGCCCCCAACAATCTTGGGTCCTCAGTTTACCTACCCCGGGAGGATGGAAGGCTGAGTCAACCTTGAGCCTGGTGGGATTCGAGCCTGCACTAATTGCAGGCAGCTGCAGCTAAGTGCTAGGCATTTAACAGCCTGCACCACCAATCATGGGGTCCTCTTTTTTTTTGGGCAATAATAGGCAGACCCTGCTACCTATTTAAATCCACATGTTTCTCTTAAGTCTTTTTTTTTCTTAACAAAAACCTGCATTTCTAATTGCTCAGTTGACATTTGAAAGCCTTGGACTTCTCTATTGATAAATGTTTTTGTAACCCCGTAATTCTTTTCTGCCCTGTTTATAGCCATCTCAAGCCTTAACCAAGTGCCTCTTTTGATGACCTCTAGATGTTTGAAGTTACGGAGCAGGAGTATAATTACCCATTTGGAATTTAGCCAGAGCACCCGGGTTAATATTGTTTCTCTTCGAAAAAGTCATCGGGGAGTTTCTAATGATGGCACCGAGGCTCCAGTTATTAGTTCTGGTTGAAAGATGTTTCCTCAGTGTAACAGCGAGAGGTTTTACGGGGCTCAAGCAGATTTCCACTCCTCAAAGTACACAAGAGATTTTCATTCCACATCCTTTTTCTTTGCTCGTTCCCCGAAATTATAGAGCGGTTTTGCCCCAGTTTCCAAGCTCTAAACTGTCTATTTCTCCCTTGGCTTTAATGTCTCCTTACTATTTTTTCTTCTTCTAGTTTTCCAATACAGGTAAGTCCTCGACTTAACAGCCATTCGTTTAGTGACTGTTTGAAGTTACAACAGCGATGAAAAAAGTGACTTACGGCCATTTTTTATGGTTATGACCTTTGCAGCATCCCCGGGATCATGTGATCAAGTTTCAGGGGCTTGGCAACTGCTTCATACTTAGGACGGTTGCAGTGCCCCAGGGTCACGCAATCCCCTTTTGCGACCTTCTAAAGCAAAGTCAATGGGGAAGCCACATTCACTTAACAACCGTGTTACTAACTTACCAACTGCATTGACTTACTTAACGACTGTGGCAAGGAAGGCCATAAAATGAGGCAAAGTTCACTTAGCAAATGTCTCGCTTAGCAATATAAATTTGGGGCTCAATTGTGGATGTAAGTCGAGGACTACCTATAATTTAGACGCGTTAAATTATCTTCTTTTTTTTTCCCGATGCAGGAAGAGAAAGAGACCGATTCTGGATTTTGGGAGAGATAAAGGCATAAAAAATGCTGATGTTGCACCGATCACGCTTCATTACTTGAAGCGTAATAAGCATTCAGTGGTGTTTTTGACAGGATAATGGGTACTTAAGTGAGTCAGCAGTTTCCTCTTTCGACAGGTGGACAGAAGGATGAGGAAAGGACAATCAGCAAGGATTTAATTAAGGCCCTCAATTTCAGGAATTGGAGGGTTGTTACCTTCAATCTGGATTCAAATTGAATATTGTCAGGAGAGAATAATTTGGGGTTCCAACTCGAGTCAGGGCTGTGCAAGAATGAATAAAAATGAGATCTAGAGAGCTGTGAGGAAAGAAGAAATATTTATTCCTACAAGCAAAGGAGTTTGCCTTTAGGGGCAACTGCAGAAAAATGGGGTACAGCAACATATTTTTATAGGGGAGATTCTCCTGGCGTGGAATTGTCCACATACTAATTCTAGGGGGATACTTGAGGGACACGCATGTGTGTTTAGGTATGTCTGTGGCGTTTATCCTTGTGAACATGCTGGGAGACCTAATTTAATTAACTCTTATTTGTGTTTGCAGACCTTATCCTTTGATATGTGGATTAGGTCTGGGTAGCTTATTTGGAGGTTTGAGGAAATTTGGGTAAAAGATTCCCCCTCCCCCCCATTTGCTATTTTTACTTGAGTAGTTTAGTTTCAGCTTGACTGTCAATTATCTAGTGGAGACTAGTGATTCTCATTCCATTGTGGAGTCTGTTAATGTTTTAAAGGAAAATGGAAACAGTAAAAAGAATAAAATGGATTTTGATATAAAACTTCAATATTTCTGTATAAATATTGCTGAGTAAAGCTCACTTTTTAAAGCAGGTGTCATACTTTTGGATAAGGGTAGCTTGGAAAAACCAGAACATAGGTAGTTCTCGACTTACAACTATAATTGAGCCCAAAATTTCCATTTGCTAAGTGTGACAACTGCTAAGTGAGTTTTGCCCCATTTTACAACCTTTCTTGCTATCGTTATTAAGTGAATCACTGCAGTTGTTAAGTGAGTATTGCGGTTATTAAGTGAATTGGTTTCCCCATTGACTTGGCTTGCTAGAAGGTCGCAAAAGTCAAACACATGACCCAGGACACTGCAACTGTCATAAATATGAGTCAGTTTGCCAAGCAGCCAAATTTTGATCACGTGACCATTGGGGGAGACTACAACAGTGGTAAATTTGAAAAACGGTCATAAGTCACTTGACAGGGCTCCAATAAATCCATACCCATTCAAATCATGTCTATCCGCATCTCAGAGTAAAAAAAATGATTTATTAGAAGTGGCCATATTGGCGTTAGCTGGATGCAGCCTACACTAAAATACACCATTCATTTCCCCCTTGACCCTGGTCTTCCCCCCACCCCCAGATGCATATTCTCCAATGGGACACATCCATAGCCAAGAGTCATCAATCATGCTCTCCAATAATATTCTTGCGTGCCGACAACTTTGGGCTGCCCAAGTGATTTTCTGAGGCATTTGAGGAATGCACTGTTTTCCCTCACTCCCTTTCTGCTGGCAGCTAAAAAGACCAAAGAATATCTTTTTAGTTGACATCACCTTTTTCAGTGTTGTTGTAACTTCCAACGTCCAACTGTCACTAAACTACTTGCTGATGTATTTCAAATTGCAAACTAATAACTATTTTGAGGGTAGCTGGTAAAGCCCCTTCTATACTTCCAGAAGATCTTGTGTGTTCTCCACAGTCATAATGTCAGGATTCTGGCAGTTACCCCAATTAAATCATGAATCTCGAGCCAAACTTTCAAAACTTCAAAAGGATTTATTGGGAGTTAACATATCCAGCACTGCCTGGGTGTAGCTGACTCTGAGACACATAATTCATTGTCACCCTTGACTTTGGTTTCCCCCCCCACCCCTTGGATGTATCATAATTCATATTCTCCACTGAGACACATCCATAGCCAAGAGTCATCCATTATGTTCTCCAGTTAGATATTTGCATGGCAGAAACTTCAGTCACCTAGTTACTATCTTTGAAAAACTATTTATGGAATGCACTTTCGATTTCCAAGCTGCCGCACTGCTCTTTCAAATCCCTTTCCCCCCTCCCTTTCTGTTGGCAACTCTAAAAAGACCTTAGAAATATTTTATGAGTTAATAATAATAATAACAATAATAATAATAATTTATTCGACTTGTATGCCGCCCTTCTCCCTAAGGACTCAGGGCGGCGAACATTAAAACAGAACAAATTTACAATAAAAGTGAATTAAATACAACAAGTCAAATACAGATTAAAATAACCCTTCAAAACCCCTCCCAGGTCATTCCAGGCCGGCCTGTTGGAACAGCCAGGTCTTCAGGTCCCGGCGGAAGGAGCGGAGATCAGGGGCCAAACGGAGATCCACAGGGAGCTGATTCCAAAGGGCGGGCGCTCCCACGGAGAAGGCCCTAGCCCTGGGGATCGCCAGCCAACTGCCTGACCAACGGTATCCCAAGGAGGCCCCTCCTA
Source organism: Naja naja (assembly GCA_009733165.1). NCBI lineage: Eukaryota > Metazoa > Chordata > Lepidosauria > Squamata > Elapidae > Naja > Naja naja. Next base: position 216,067,538 of record CM019150.1, on the reverse strand, counting down.
TGGGAGCGGACAGGGCGATAGGAATGTGATGCTGGCAGGAGGCGTTCCCGCAAGTACCCTGGACCCAAGCCATTTAGGGCTTTATAAGTTGTTACTAGTACCTTGAAGGTAACCCGGAAGGCAACCGGCAACCAATGCAGGTCGCGCAGGAGGGGTGTGACATGGGAGTATCGGGACACTCCCATCACAGCCCGCGCGGTCGCATTCTGCACCAGTTGCAACCTCCAGGTAATCCGCAAGGGCAGCCCCATGTAAAGAGCATTGCAGTAGTCGATTCTGGAAGTGACGAGCGCATGAGTGACTGTTTGAAGGGCATCTCGGCTCAGGTAAGGGCAGAGCTGGTGAACCAGCCGAACCTGGGCAAACCCCCCCCTGGCCACAGCTCCCACCTGCTCCTCCAGACTGAGCTGTGAATCCAGGAGGACGCCAGGGTCCTCGCCCTATCCACGGGGGCAACAACCCCCGTTAATGCATAAAGTCTTAAGAAATATGAAATACAACTAAATAAATGCAAATCGGGTTTGCCTGTGAATCTGTGTGTACCGTGCTCTGAGGCTTGTTTCATTTGGCTGTTCTGTGGTCCATTGTACTGAGGATGATGAACAGTTGTTCTGCCTCCTGGGCACTTCTGTTTCCCATTTCCTGATGTTCTGATTGTGCGGGTTCCTTGCAGGGTGGGGAGAAGAAATATGTTTGCATAATTACATTTAGTACACCACCTACGACCATTCCTGAGCAATATTGGCCTGTGTTTATAACATCACACATATGCTGGTGAAATTAATTCTGTGTACAGCTACCTTCTCGAGGCTTCCTTGGTGAAATGTATGGCAATTAAGCTTCAAAATAGTGTGAAGCATTATGATTCCATTAAAAGAGCGGCACAATTCATCAAGTCTTTTTTTCCTGGGTTTGATTTCAAAGTGTTACTCCTAACATTTAACGCTTTAAGCAACTTGAGAGCCAAACTAGCGGAAAAGCCATTGATTTTATTACAAATCTAGACTAATTACTGAGATAATCATGAAAGTCCCTGCAAATTTTTATAAGGTTTTTTTTAAAAAAAGGGCTTTTTAAAACATATATCTACTGCTGTTGTCTATGGAGATTCTCAATCATCCAGGTCATGATTTTCCCAAAAGGTAGCTGGACTTCCTTGTTTTTTTTCTTTGAAGATGTTTTGCTTCTCATCCAAGAAGTTTCTTCAGTTTTGACCATTGTCTTTCAAATGCTAATGGATCGCTGAATCTTCTCCTGATGAGTTTGTGCTCATAGGTTGTGCCAGGCAATTTCTGATTGCTGTTGTTAGGCTTATTGTTTTACTGCTAATCTTTGATCTTCACATTTTCCTGATGTTTTTTTCCCCACATTGGGCATCTATGGAAGCACCTTGGATTACGGGTCCATGTTGTTAGAGAAATTAGTCTCTGGTGAAACGCTTGAATTGACACAGGGATGCCACACTAAATCCAAATTAATATTATTTAGTTGCTGAAACCGACCAAGTCATGGTATGTACAATTCAAGAGAGTGCCAAGTGTACCATTTGCTTCCTGGGTACTGGAGACTTGTTGTGATATCATGGTTATTGTGATGGTTGTTTGAATCCAAGTTATGTATTCTTGTACGTTTTTTTTTATTATTTCGGGATTTTTAGACTACCCTGAGTCCACCAGAATAAGCAGCTGTAGCAAATTGAATTATAATACTGGTGCCCATGATAATGTTACTATTATTTGGGGGCATTCCACTTTCTGTGTCTCCTTAGGAAAATCAACCAACCAGCATCTCTTCTTGTCTTTGAAACGTCGCACCATTCTGCTCACACTTGCAATCTTTATAAGCTAGGCTATTTTCAGCCAGCTGGAATTTAAAATATTCCTCTTGTACCTGGAAAAAGTGATTTATTGACCCAAAGTCAATGCTTCATGAGAGTCTAGTACTACACGGTGTGGCTGAGAAAGCAGGCAGAGGACTCGGCTATGCATTAATTAAAATCAGTCTCAGATCAGAATAGAGCTGGGAGAGACTTTGAAGGTCTTCTAGTCCAGTGGTTCTTAACCTGGGCGATATTGCCCCCCAGGGGGCGATTTTGTTTTTCAGGGGGGCAATGGAACGAAAATGGGCGACGTGGGGGTGAAGGAACGGAAGGGGGGGTGATATGGGGGCGATGGAGCGAGATATATTGGGAGAGAGAGAGATTAGTAGATAGGTAGGTACAAAAGACAGGTAGGTAGATAGGCAGGAAGGCAGGCAGGCAAACAGGCAGACCTTTTGGATGGATGGATGGATGGACGGACGGATGGACAGACAGAAAGAATGCGAGAGCGGCAGCACTTTGGGAAGGCGGTGGCGGCGGTTTTTCCCAACATGCTGCCACATTCGAGGCGCCGGTTCAGGTGCAGTACTACAGTCAGTGGGTGAACCTGCAGGGCCGGTGTTTTGAACGCCCCCCTGCCGCCTCTTAGTGCCCCCTTGGGGATGGCCCCCTTGGGGATGCTAAGAGGTGGCAGGGGGGCAGTTATGTTGGGGGAAGGGGGCGATGACAACTTCCTCAATGGCTCAAGGGGGCGATTCTTTCAAAAAGGTTAAGAACCACTGATCTAGTCCAATCCCCTGCTGAAGTAGGAGATCCTATACCATTCCAGACAAGTGACTGTTCAGTCTCTTCTTAAAAACGTCCAGGGATGAAGCGCCCATGATTTCTGAAGGCAAGTTATTCCACTGATTAACAGTTCTCACTTTAATTTCATACTGGTTCTTTCCTGGATTAGTTTCCATCCATTATTTCTTATCTTGCCTTCTGGTACTTTAGAAAATTTGACCCCCTCTTCCTTGTGGCAGCCTCCAGTATACTGGAATACTGCAATCCATCCATCCATCCATCCATCCATCCATCCATCCATCCATCCATCCAGAATGGAGCTGGAAGGGACCTTGGAGGTCTTCTAGTCTAACCCCCTGCTCATGCAGAAGACCCTATACCATTTGAGACAAGTGGCTGTCCAGTCTCTTCTTTAAAAGCCTCTGTCACGCCCCGTCAAAATCTGATTCAGAGGGGGAGGCCAAGCAGCTGACAGGGAGTGGGAGTGTGGCTCCATTGGCTGTGGAAGAAAATGGGGAAGGGCACAGTCCGACTGGACAGAGCACGGAAGAGGTAGAGCAAGAGAGGGAATTTGGAGGAAGATCCGGGCCCACCCCCTCTTCATCCTAGGGCACACCGGGAGGAACGGAGAAGGGAGCAACGTGAGTTGCATGGCTTACGGGGGAGGAAAGGACCCTGATTGCCTTCATTAGCTGCAGCTGGGAACACAGTGTTTTAAAAGGGAAGCTGCGCACAGCAAGTTGTTGGGAGCAAATCGTAAATTTATTTTGTATCATCGTGGCTTCTCTGGATTCCTGGTGTCTTCCCAACTGTGTGAGTGTTGCCGTGCTTTCAAGTCTGAAAGTCCTTCTCCTGCCCTGTCAAGTTAATAACTGCAGCTTGATTTGTTTGGATTTTTAGTTACAGTCTGTATGCACCTTGTTTTGGACTGAATTTTCTCCAGTTAAAGGCTGTTCCTGGGGGAGTTTTTCTCCCGCTGAAGGTAACCTGGACATTGGGGACAAAGTTGGAAATTATTTATTTATTTATTTGTTTGTTTGAACTTGTACGCCACCCTATCTCCCGAAGGACTCAGGGCGGCTCACATCATAAAAACACACAATACAAAAATTAAAATTATTTTAAAAATCATTAAACCCGATTCACGCCAAACAAATTATATAAAACCCAAAAGACACTAACATTTAAAAAGCTAAACCCCCGCCCCTCAGTCCAGGCTGGCTTGTTTGAATAACCATGTCTTTAGGCCACGGCGGAAGGAGCGGAGGTCGGGGGCCAATCGTAGCTCCAGGGGTAGCTGGTTCTATAAAGTGGGCGCTCCCATAGAGAAGGCCCTACCCCTAGGGACTGCCAGTCGACATTGTCCGGCCGACGGCACCCCAAGGAGGCCCCTTATGTGGGCGCGCACTGGGCGATGGGCATTCGATGCTGGCAAGAGACGCTCCCGCAAGTACCCTGGCCCCAAGCTCTATAGGCCTTTATAGGTAAGTACCAGCACTTTGAATCTCACCCGGAGGGCAACCGATAACCAATGCAACTCACGCAGGAGGGTGTAATATGGGAGTATCGGGATACCCCCATCACAACCCGCGCAGCCGTTCTGCACCAGTTGAAGCCTCTGCGTGGTCCGCAAGGGCAGCCCCATATAGAGAACATTGCAGTAGTCGAGTCAGGATGTAATGAGTGCATGAGTGACTGTGCGTAAAGCATCTTGGTCCAGGTAAGGGCACAACTGATGCACCAGGTGAACCTGGGCAAATGCCGCCGTGGTCACAACTCCCACCTGCTCCTCCAAACTGAGCCGTGTATCCAGGAGGACACCCAAGTTGTGCACCCTATCCATGGGGGGCAACACCTCTCCCCCCATGCCTAACGATGGGACATCCTGGATCATCCGAGATGCTGGTACACACAGCCACTTGGTCTTGGCCAGGTTGAGCTGGAGCCTGTTCCTCCCCATCCAGATCCGCACCGCTTCCAGGCAACGAGACATCACAGCAAGGGCATCACTGAGTTGGTTTGGGGTGGAGATGAAAGGCTGGGTATCATCAGCATACTGATGATACCACACCCCAAAACCATAGATGATCTCACCTAGCGGCTTCATGTAGATGTTGGACAGGAGGGGAGAGAGGACTGACCCCTGGGGAACCCCGCAAGCGAGGGGCCGCGGAGTCGACCTCTGCTTTCCTGTCAACACTGATTGCGAACGACCCGAGAGGTAGGAGGAGAACCACCGCAAAATGGTGCCTCCCACCCCCAACCCCAGTGCAACAAGATACCATGGTCGATGGTATCAAAAGCTGGAGCTGGAGCTCCGTCTGGCCCCCGATCTGCGCACTTTTCACCACGATTTGAAGACCTGGCTCTTTTTACAATCTGGGCTGTGCTGATTCTCTAGGGTTGGGGTTATTTTAACTAAGGGTTTTTAAATTTTAATTCGGCTTAATATGTTTAATATTCTTTTAATTAATTAATTTATTGTTGTATTTTAGTTGTAAGCTGCCCCGAGTCCTTTTGGAGAGGGGGCGGCATATAAGTCGAATTAATAAAAAATAAATAAGAGCTTTGGTGGCTCAGGCTGTTAAATGCCTGCTCTTAAGATCCAGCTGTCTACAATTACTGTAGGCTCGAATCCCACCAGGCTCAAGGTTGACTCAGCCTTCCATCCTCTCGGGGTAGGTAAATTGAGGGCCCAAGATTGTTGGGGGCAATAAGCTGACCTTGTAAAAATGCCGCTTAGTAATAAGCAGGCATATACAATGGAATGAAGGCTATTGCTGAGCACACTGGGTTGTGCTCCAAAATTGTAAGTCAGCCCTGAGTCTTCGGAGAAGGGCGGCATATAAATGTAATTAATTATTATTAATTATTATTAAATAAAAGCCACTGAGAGATCTAATAGGACTAAGACAGAGAAATGTCCCCTGTCACGAGCCCTCCAGAGATCATCCATCAGCGCGACCAATGCCGTCTCCGCGCTGTACCCGGGCCTGAAACTCGATAATAAAGGGACTCTACTTGCTTATTTGACTGTGTTGCCTTTGTGCCACGCCCCAGGTCATCACAGCCTCCAGTGATGGAGCACCCAGAACAGCAAGCTGGTTAATTGTCTTCACTGTTAGGAACTTTCTCCTTAATTTCAGGTTGTTTCTATCCTTGATTAGTTTCCCTCCTTTGCTTCTTGTCCTGTCCTCAGGTGCTTTGGAGAAAAAGTTAAACACCACCCCCTTCTTTGTGGCAGCTCCTCAAACACTGGAATCTTGTATTAATGAAGCAATCAATCCTGTATTGATGAAACGGTGACCCATGAAACAATCCATCCTTAGGTTTTCTTTCTCTCCCATTGCTACTCCTGCTGTGTTGTTATATAAAGAGATGATGCAACTTCAGTGCTCAGGGGCCTGATAGGACATTCATAGAATGGAGCCAAGCACATGGTCTCATGCACATGCTGTCGCTAAAATTCTGCTTTCCATGCCTTGCATTTTAAAAGAAAGCTTTCACAGCTTGGCAGAACCATTGTAAGTAATTGTGCCCCTAAACATTTGGTCAGCACACAGCTAAACCGTTCAAGCTCTCAAGGGCAATTAACCTCATTGAAGGCTTGCTTTAAATAGAGAACTATTTTAAGCCCTTAGAACAGAAACAGACCCTCTGATGTTGTTGCTTGGTTTTGCATGTATCTCAGCAGTTTCAGATTTATTAGATGATTGGACAGCGAGTCACGCTACCGAGCAAAAGGGCATTTTGATAAATCATATCATTTGTTTCAAGTAGTTTTACAGAAGTAATAGGCAATCTGTGTGTGTTTGTTTAGCTTTTGGAGGAATCGATACGTTAAAAAGCAGCTATTTTTCAGGTTCAGTCTTCCTCAGCTTATTACATTTTAAACAGTGAGATGCCCACAGAGATAATGCCATTGCATGAAGTTTATAGGGTATGACTAATTTTCTTTTCTTTTCTCTCTCTTCTTGTAACTTGATTTTTGCAAAGTCTAGCTGTCAACTTTGCCAACTTTGAGCTAACATTCCTTTGTTATCTTTTCCTCAGAGATTGTAGTTCAGACTTCCTGTTGAAGTCTGGAATATTTTTCTCACCTGGATATTCATTTTTCCAAGACTATTTTTTGTGTGTTTGAGTGGCACCAAAAATTAATTTGTCAATGTTGCAGTCTGGCTGCTTTGATCTGCAAAAAGAAAAAGCAGTGATGTTAATATATTGGACGGTTGCTCTGGACTGATGAGATTTTTTAGGAAGCGTTGTGCCCCATTTTTCTGTAAGTTCAGAAACAACTACAAATTTGCCTTTGCTGACTTTTGCCGTATCCTCCTTTGCAGAGTTATGAAACGCACACATAAATTCAGAGTAGATAGATGCTTTGGGCATGTTGGAGGTCTTCTCAGCAGTCTGGAAAAGAAAAGGATAAGAGATAAGCCAAGAAGGGAACTCTAGGCTGGGCAGACCAGTTGCAGGAGAAAATTGTAGCCATTGGCCTTATTGGTAAAGAACTTTTGTAATGGGTTACCCACAAGTGATGTTTTAGGACAGGATTCAAAACCTCTCCAGATGGTTTACAGTCCCTCTCCCACTCCACTCTCTCCCATAAGACCAAGTTCTAAATATACCCTGTTTCTCCCAAAATTAGACCTAACCAGAAAATAAGCCTAATACGTCTTCTGAAGCAAAAATTAATATAAGATCCGGTCTTATTTTGGGGGAAACATGGTATTTGTCAGGTAGAGAGTATCTTCGTAGTAATTATATGTGATTGACTGTCTATATACTCCATCAATAAATGTTTAAGAAATAGGCGCCCAAAAGTGCTTTTTCCAAAAGGCAACTGAACTTTCTCAGTTATTTTCTTTGAAAACATTTTGCTTCTCATCCAAGAAGATGCTTTAGTTTTCAGAAGAAACTTCTTGTATGAGAAACAAAACATTTCAGAGAGAAAAACCAAGGAAGTCCAGTTGCCTTTTGGTTGTCCCACTTTTGGGACAACCATGACCTGGCTGATTGAGAATCTCCACAGACAGACAATAGATACCTACATAAATACCAGTATTAAGCTGAAAGAACTCAGGTGTGAACATAATAAACATTGAAGTCTTTCTGGCAAATACACCCCCCCCACCCCACCATGACCTGAAACCCATTTGGTGCCTCAAACCCAACATACTTGCACAGTCCTAGAAACCAGTTGAATTATAAAAAACAGTTTCAAATAGAGCGGTCTTCAAGTGGAACCAGTGACCCGAAGGGTGATCGACTCATGTTCATAAGAAGCATGGATAGCTATCTAAACAAGATGCTTTGTTTTGGATTCCAAGACGGAGCATGTGTCAGCGTTCCAAGTAATAGATCCATAGCGAGCAAAACTCCAAGGCAGATAGATTCCTCAAAGAATAGCTTTATTGGATATATCATATTGGAACATATCTGGTGAAAACCGACTCTGAAGCGCCCTGCAGTTTTCACCTAATAAAAAGTAAAAGTTTTTCTACTTTCTCAAAACAGTCAGTCACATGGTCCAGTCGTGGTGCAGATTGACAACTGGGTGGCATCACTCCGCCTTCCTCTGACCAGGTGTGCGAATGTCCTTGGTTTCCCAAGAGAAAATATTTCGTTTTGGCCCTCTTATCTCCAATCCCCCCTCCCTATCCCTCAGCTCCAGTGTGGCAACACTGAAGCGGTCAAAAATAGCTTCGGTCAAGTTAGCTTCAGGGTTGACAGCATGCTGTTTGAGGCTCTCTGCCTCAAGGGCCCCAATCAGTTAGAACAGGCATGTGCAAAGTCCAGCCCGGGGCCCAAATTTCGAGCAGCCTGCAGCCTCTTCTCCCTGCCAGCTCAGCCTGTTGCTCACCCCCGCCGGCTGGCGTTTTTCCCATTTAATGTTAATGGGTCAAAGAATGTCAAGCTGAATGGTCGGCCCCCACACATTTTCACCTCACCAAATCTGGTCCTCCTTGCAAAAAGTCCCCAGCTATCTGGCTACGGACAGATACTGGACTGCGGCCTGTTAGGAACCAGGCTGGGCAAGCGAGCGAAGCTTTATCTTCGTGTGCACGGGATCTAGGTAGCACGTGACCCCTCCGGCCATACAAAAAAATGGTTCTCCTTGGTCCCTGGTACCCAAAAGATTGGGGTCCACTGAATTAGAAAAAGCATTCATGTCCCACCCACAGTGGTTCAGGTTTAGTTCTTTACATTAAGGCGATGGAATGCCGTCTGTTTTCCCTCAAGTCATTCATTCATGGAGTTTATGTCTATATTGCAAATGGAAAGCCACCGTTCATGAATTTAATAATATTTTCCGTCATGTTCGGTGCTGCACTTCAGATGTGCTTTCGGTGCAGTGAATGGGCCTCTGGCTGTGAAGTCTGCATTAAGGTTAATTGACGTCGCACAGTAAGATCACGAACACTTTTGCTGTAAATTTACCTCACTGCAGGTAACCATCACTTCTCAAGGTCTTGAGAATAGGAAGAACCGTGGAACAATGCAGCTGCTTGACACTCCCCCCCTCCCCAGATCCAAACTTTCTTTCTCAGAAAACCACTAACCCCTTTCACAAATGCCGTGTTCCATTTTTATGACATTTTTAATTTCCAGACTTGCCAGGGTGTGTGTGTGTGTGCGGGGGCTGAAGTAATTCATGTGAAAAGCCAAACAAAGCCATCAACACTCCAGAATGCCAGTTTTCTGTGAGTCAGTGGGGCAGGTCACGTTAAGTGCTTTGAGGTTGGGAGCACTGAATGGAATCCAGTGGATTGCTACATTATTGCTATGATGGTTGGTCAGCCAAAGGTTTAGTCTTGATTTGGCGTTTTTATTCGCCTATTAAATCCTTCCCAAAGACCCGGAATAGGCAGGTATTGTTTTTGATGGGGTTAAAGATAAAGCATGATGTAAGGTGTTCAAAGTAAAGCTATCTATTATCCTCCTCCACCACCACATCATCATCATCATCTCTTTATCTGAAATGTGTGTGTTTGTGTAGGAGTGGTGGCCTAGAGGTGGAGTTCTCACCTCACAATCAGGAGACGATGAGTTCGATCCTAGGTAGAGGCAGATATTTCTCTCTCTGGGCACAATGTAAATATATCTGCTGAACAAAACTCCTCATTGGCGACAGGAAGGGCATCCGGCCATTAAAACACTCTGCTACCTCCATTCAGTTGCCCAGACTCCATCCCACAAGGGATTATGGGGTAGTTAAAAGATGATGGTGATGTGTGTGTTTGTGTATTTGACATGTGTGTGTCAACTCAAGGCAATGAACATACATAATGCTCCTTCCTCTTCCTGTTCCCCTCCCCATAACAACAACCAGTTGAGGTGGGCTGGGTTGAGAGAGAGTGACTGGTCCAAGGTCACCCAGCTAACTTTCATGCCTATAGCAGGGCTGGAACTCACCGTCTCCTGGTTTTTAGGCCAGTACCTTCACCACTACACCAGCAATATTTTGAAGATATATTGATGGAGAAGGCAGTTTTCCTCAACCTGGTATTCTTTAAGAATTCCATCATCCTCAGCCAATATGATCCAAAGTCAGCAATTATAAAAATGTAATTAGACATCTGGAGGGCAGGAAGTGATGACAATAATTGTAATCAAAGCATCCGAAGTCAAATGTAATTAGCTAATTAATATTTACAGTACAGTACATAATTTATATTCTCAATTCCACAAGTTTTGGCTGGCTTTCAACAATGTATAAATTAAACTAATTAAAAATGGCATTCTAAAAAAAAAAAGATCCCACCCAATATTTTATTTTATTTGGGTTTTAGAATCCAAAGTTCCTTTCACCCGACAGTCAGATTACAGGAAACTCAGACATCCAACTAAGGGATGGTGGATTTCATCTGGATCCCCATATATTTGCAGATTCTTTCTCCTCCTTGTTGTGCATTTTTCTTTATGTATTTAAGAGTGGGTATCACTTACTAGCTGATTAAAAGGAAAATGAATTCATGAAGTACAGGAAGTCTTTAGCCTAGGACCACAATCGAGACCAGAATTTCTTTTACTAAGCAAGGCGGTTGTTAAGAGTGCCCGATCATATGGCCTTACTTTGCACTGGTTCTTAAGAGAATCACTGCAGTTGTTCAATGCATTTGGCTTCCCCTGTTGACTTCGCTTGTCAAATGTTGGTTGGGAAGATCCCAGTGGAGATCACATGATCCCAGGACCATCATAAGTACAGGTCTTTTGATGAGCAGCTGAATGTTGATCATGTGACCTTGTGGCTGCTGCAAATGGACATAAGTGGAAGAACTGATTGTAGGTCACTTTTTCAGTATCGTAACTTTGAACGGTCACTAAATGAATGATTGTAAGTTGAGGACTCCCTGTAGTCCTTTTCTCTGACTAATTGTCACCATATTCAATTCATTTGTAAGGTTCCTAACTTTACATGAGGACACATTTAGAATGATGTCCTTCAATTTGTGTCTATGGAGATTCTCAGTCATCCAGGTTATGGTTGTTCCAAAGGTGCTTTTTTCAAGAGGCAACTGGACTTTCTGGTTTGTCTTTGAAGATGTTTCACTTCTCATCCAAGAAGCTTCTTCAGCTCAGACTGGATGATGGGGAATGGAAGAATCTATACTCCTTGCAGACAGCTGGTCATTTGCATTCTTTTAGAGAGTTGTTGCGGCTACCTGGAGGTTTACCTGTGTCATCAAAGAGGTCATTTATGTCACAACTGAACAGCTCTCTCTCAGCAGAGAGGGAGGGATACAACATCATCCATCTCCAGTCTACAGTACAGTCCTTTCAACAGTTCCAAGAAGGCTCCACACCTATTTGTACCACTCAGATGACCCTGATGACACAGATAAACCTCCAGAGGGCCTCAACAACTCTCTAAAAGGATGCCAATGACCAGCTGTCTGCAAGGAATATAAATCCTTCCATTCCCCACCATCCAGCCAGAGCTGACGAAGCTTCTTGGATGAGAAGCGAAATATCTTCAAGGAAAAACCAGAAAGTCCAGTTGCCTCTTGAAAAAAACACCTTTGGGATCTTCAATTTGTATACTTTTCCCACTTGAGTTTAATGGAGGGCATTGAGATAGCATTGTCTCACCATCTAGTTCAGGGGTCTTCAAAACTTGCCAAGTTTGAAGACCCTTGATCTATTTAAATGCTATAAAAATCCTTTCGTTTCACTTTAGTGTCCATTTCTGCTGTAGATTAGACTGGTTTTGCTTTACTTCTGAACCTGTTTTCCCCTTGGCTTCTTTTTCACCTCTGATAGTTATTTATAGGAAACAGCGCCCCTGGAATAGCAAATATTTTCCGGATAGAAGATGAGTCTCAGCAGAAAATGCTTTGGACAGGGAAAATGTTCCTGCTTGGGATTTTATAAAATATAATGTAAATGTTGGGGTTGATTTAAACAATAGACTAACCTCATATACAGTTTGACTCTAAGTGTTAGACTTCAAAATGAAAGATCAGACAAGCATTTTTGTCTGTTTTACAAAATTGGACACAATTGTCATAGTCACAAGTAACAAGTTTGGTAGATGTGAAGGTAGCTTCGCTGCAAAATTGCTTTAAATAAATGATCTGGAACTGTTATTTGTAAAATCTTGCTTAATTTGGCAGTCTTCCATATGAATAACACCAAGAAAAGGACATGGATAGACATGAACTTAGCTTGAAGATTTATTATACAAATACATTGGATGTTTACTAATATTTTTACTGTTGTCTAGAAGTAAACTTTTTGTCCATTGCCAAGTATCATCCAAAAGGCAAAAAGAATTAAATTATATTCAGTGAAGCCAGAGGCTCTCTCCTCAAAATGGTGATACCATCTGGCAGTTAATGTATTAATACAGCACAGGTTTGTATTAATACAATTTGTAAAGCTTTTAAGGACAAAGGGTAGCATTGGAGCTCCAGCTTTTCCAGGTCTCATTGCTTTCTCAATAGGGGTGCAGAGAAATGGTCAATCCGCCTCTTTCCTTAAGAATTAAATGAATTCAGCTTTTGTCCCATTGGCAAATAATGGAGGTGATGATTGCAAATGCACTTTGTTCAGTATATTGTGACTTTTTTAATCTCTGTGAATTCATATTTGATAAGCCAGAGAAACTACCTGAAATGAATCTAAGCTAAAACTTTTAATTAACTAAATCTCTCTATGGACATAACCCAGGTTTGCACTGATTGAAACGTGATTCGATTAGGATACTTTCATATCTGTACGCAGAGATGGGCTGTGTCCGCTTTGGAAACCTTATTCAATGCTGCCACACAGCTTGAGAAAGTGGGAGGGGGTGGTGGTTTCAATTGAGTAGCTCTAAGTAGACAAAATAGAATTCCTTTGTTAGTTCAAGGTCATGAAGTGTGGCACAGGAACAAAAAGGATCTTACTTTGGGATTGGTTCATGTGATGTGATGATGGGGGGAAGGGGGGATGGGTTGTAGGTTGGGACATTGTGGAAAGTTCTGGGGAATTTAGTTCTGAGATTCCACAGGTGTGCCAGATGCTGTTCTAATAAAGGTACTTTTGAGATGACGCCTGTCTCGGAGTTACGGATTGGAATGGAGGTTTGCTGGAATGCTGACAGGCTGTCCTTACATTAACAACCGGTTCACTAGTTATATATGGAAAGGGTAGCACAGGGGCGGGTGGATGTGCCCAGCCAATGACCACGACTACCGGTTGTCCCAAACCAGTGTGACCAGGCAGCAGCCCACCACTGTCTGTATGCCCTCTGGAACATCCTGATTCCCCCTAAGGGTGTAGTTTGTCTCTACCCTCCTATCCTTCTGCAAAGGCCTAAAACTGCCAGTTGGCCTGGGGCCCAATAGAGGAGCTTATCACTGGAGGTGGTTGCTTAGACTAACTTGCTGACCCACACTTCCCCCCTGAACTTCCAGCTTCCTCTCCGCCGATCTTTTTTTATTTCATATTATTGTACTTCCTTTGTTTATTTTTTATTGTTTTAGTCCTTTGCTATTGTCACATTTACATGTTTAATCCATTTTATTGTTGTAAGCCGCCCGGATTAGCCACAGTGAGATGGGTGACAAATTTTAACAAACAAATCTGTCTCCTAAAAATCTGTAACCTTTAATTGGGCCAAAACAGTGCACTATAGGGCAACAATTTTCAAACCACGGTATCTGAAATGGACTAACATACAGAATGCATCCAACAGCCAAAGCAAACTGGCAGTAGATAAGAATTAACGGAAGTCAAAGTGGGCTGGATTTAGATCTCTTGTGGGTGGGAAGGAACTCAAGACTGATAATTCATTTGACTCCACCCTTGGGCTCAGCCTGATCGTCTCCTACCCAACATCTCCTTAATGTTGAAATTCTGCATTTGATGATATGTATATCATGTTACACAGGTAATTAGATACTTACATGTTTGGGTAAAGCGTTTGAAACTATCTGAACAACGCAGAAACAAATAGCACCATGGCAGAAATAAAGAGATTACATATTTTAACTATTCTATTTTTAGACGCTGGAAGCCATCTTGAATTTCAGATACTCAGGAGGCCCTGGACATATTGATGGATATTATAGGAACTTGTCCCTGGGACTTCATGTGGAAGTTGAGCCATCTGTGTTCTTCACACGTGTCAGTACCTTGCCTGCAACAAGGTAAGTTGTGGTTATTGAGAAAAAATATTTCTTCATTTAAGGTGAATAATGGTATAATCAACTCCTGTTTAGGTTGTATTTCTTCATACCAGCTCCTCGGCACAGTTGTGCCATGTGCAGTATTCCCTGCTGTATTATTGGTGCAGTTCTGGTACATTTGACCAGGATGCCACAAGCGTTTGTGTAGAGGGTAAGATGAAATTTGATTTGGGATCAAATGAATGTATGCAATTAATTAATAATTAATAATAATTAATTGCAAGTATAAGGAAAAATATTTTTAAGTAGCCTAGTAAGTGAGCTCATTGTTGCCAGGGGGATGACATCTCACAGAAAGGAAAGTTAGAAAATCTAATCTGCTCTCAACATCATCATTGTAGCAGCCTTTCCCCCTTTATTGGTAAATTATTTGGGAAAAATATTTTCTTTTAGATAATCAGAGTCTCATTCAGTGATGAAATTGTGTGATAGAATAGAATAGAATAGAATAGAATAGAATAGAATAGACTATTGGAATGTAGAATAGAATAGAATGGAATGAGTAGAATAGGAATAGAATAGAAATAGAATAGAATAGAATAAACTATTGGAATGTAGAATAGAATGGAATGGAATGGAATAGAATAGAATAGAATAGAACAGAATAGAATATTGGAATGTAGAATAGAATAGAATGGAATGAATAGAATAGAAATAGAATAGGAATAGAATGGAATGGAATAGGAATAGAATAGAATAGAATAAAATAGAATTCTTTGTTGGCCAAGTGTGATTGGACACACAAGGAATTTGTCTTTGGTGCATATGCTCTCAGTGTACATAAGAAAAAATATAATACATTCATCAAGAATCATAAGATACAACACTTAGTGATAGCCATAGGTTACTATAAGCGATCAAATCATGCATAGGTTACTAATACACAATCAAAACATACTAGGAAAACAAATAAAACGATATAAATTTTGGCACGCGACGATGAAAAGGTTGGCCTTCACTGAGATAGGTAATAGGAAGGATGAGAAGAATACTAGTAATATAGTCTTACTAAGTAATTTGACAGTGTTGTGGAAGTTAGTTGTTTCGCAGAGTGATGGCATTTGGGAAAAAACTGTCCTTATGTTTAGTTGTTCTGGTGTGCAGTGCCCTATGGCGTCATTTTGAAGGTAGAAGTTAGAACAATTTATGTCCGGGATGTGAGGGGTCTATAGATATTTTCACAGCCCACTTTTTGACTCGTGCAGTATACAGGTCCTCAATGGAAGGCAGGCTGTTAGTGACTGTCTTTTTCTGCAGTCCTAATTACTCTCTGAAGTCTGTGTCTGTCCTGTTGGCTTGCAGAGCGAAACCAGACAGTTATAGAGGTGCAGATGACAGACTCTGTAGAACTGAATCAGCAGTTTGAGTTTTCTGAATTGGTGCAGGAAAAACATTCTTTGTTGTGCTTTTTGGTGCCGTTTTTTATATTAGGTGTCCATTTTAAGTCCTGAGATATGATAGACCCTGGAAACTTGAAAGTCTCTACTGTTGATACTCTGTTGTCTAGTATTGTAAGAGGTGGTAGTACAAGAACTCTGTATTTTGCAGGTTGCATATGGGTTGTGTCATGCCCCCGTTGGAGCCTGAATCTGCGGGGGAAGATGAACTGGAACAAGAGCCGACAGAGATCAAGAAGGCAGCTCCGTTGGCCTTAGAGGAAACTGGGGAAGGGCAGAGTCAGTCCGGGCAAGGCTTTTCAGGATTAGAAAGGCTTACAGATAGGGAGGAGCAGGAGAGGCAGAGCTCAGGCGAAGAGCAAGGACCAACCCCTCCTGATCTTAGAGCACAGAGAGAAGAGAGGAGAGAACAACGCAGACTGAGCCAGCTACAAGGGAGGAGAGTGCCCTGCCCCACTTCACAAGGCATACCTGGGGATTGAGATGTAGGAGGTGCCAGTGGGAAGGGCATTTGTTGGGAATAAACAATGAATCTGTGGAGCCTTGTATGCACTTGCTGACGCTTAAAGATTACTGTGCTCTGTACTTCTTACTCTGGTTACTATTTGGCTAACCTGGCTTACTTAGACTCTGGCCCTGGTTATTGTTCGGCTAACCTGGCTTACTGGACTACTAGCAGCCAGAGGCTGTTGAAGATGCATGTGAGAGCTTTGCTCCAGGACTTGTAGTAAACATGGGGAAGTTTGCGGGCAAAGTTGGAGCAATAAAGGGGTGTTAGACCTGTTCTCTGGCTGTGTTGCTTTCGTGCCACGCCCCGGGTCATCACAGGTTGTATGAAAGTGTGCAGTATGTTTAATAATAATTGTTGCTACCGTATGTTTGATTGGATATTTATTTTAATTTTCCAAATAGTACTCGCCAATGCCATTTGCTCCTTGATGTATTCAACTCAACGGAACATGAACTCATGATCAGTGCAAAGAACAATGAAGATTTAGTGTTGCATGCTGGAGAATGCCAGCGGTAAGTTCAGGCTTTCTTTTTTCATTGGGTTCTCCTCTTTTACAAGATACATCAGTTTATAGTATGTCTATCCAGCCTTATACTGAAGAAGGTATTTTAATTTGAAAAGTTTATACTGTTGAATTGATCTTTGTATGAGTAAGATTTTTGCATTTTCCCCCCGTATGACAATATATGGAGGAGGACTTGAGAGAAAAACCAGAAATTAAGGAAGGAAGGAAGGAAGGAAGGAAGGAAGGAAGGAAGGAAGAAAAGAAAGAAAGAAAGAAAGAAAGAAAGAAAGAAAGAAAGAAAGAAAGAAAGAAAGAAAGAAAATAAGAAAATAAATTATATAAGAACAGTGAGAGGCAGTTTGGTCAGGTGGTTAAAGCACCATACTGGAAAACAGGAGACCGTAAGTTCAAATCTTGTCTTAGCCATAAAAGCCAGCTGGGTGATCTTGGGTCAATCTCCCTCTCCTTCTCCCTCCCTCCCTCTCTCTCAGCCCAACCCACCTCACAGGGTTTTTGTTCTGGGGAAAATCAGAGGAGGAAGAGATGTTGGATATGTTTGCCACCTTGAGTTATTTGTAAAAACAATAAGAGTAAGATGCAAATAAATACAGAAATGTCATATGATATTTATTTATTTATTTATTTATTAGACTTATATGCCGCCCCATCTCGAAGACTCAGGCTCACAATCAAAACATATAGTACAGTAGTTATTTAAAAGAATTAAATAATTTAAGCCCGATAAGACCAAATTAAAGTGAATTAAAATTATCCCATGGCCCAGGTGAGGTAATCACAGCCCGATTTGGTCAAACAACCAGGTCTTTAAGTCGCGCGGAAGGTGCGAGGTCAGGGGCCAGACGGAGGTCCAGAGGCAGTGCATTCCATAGGTCAGGGACCGCTACAGAATAGGCTCGTCGCGGGGACCGTCAGCCGACATTGACTTGTCGACGGGACCCCGAGGAGTCCTTGCCTATGTGTCCGCACGGGACGGGTGGCGCTCGACATCAGCAGGAGCCGCTCCCTTAAATATTGTGGACCCATGTTGTGTAGGACTTTGAATGTTAAAGTCAGAACCTTGAATCTCACCCGGAGCGCAACCGGCAACCAATGTAGGCGCGCGGGAGGGGGTAATATGGGAGAATCGGGTAACTCCCATCACCACCCGCGCGGCCGCATTCTGCACATATTGCAGTTAACTAAACAGTACAGATGAGCTTAACAGAGTTATGTTATAGCAATAGCGCTTAAGGCCTATATACCACTTCACAGTGCTTTACAGCACACTCTGGGCAGTTTACAGTGTCAGTATATTGCCCCCAACAATCTGGGCCCTCATTTTACTGACCTCAGAAGAGGACGGAAGGCTGGGTCAACCTTGAGCCCGTCAGAATCGAACTTCTGGCAGTGGGCAGAATCAGCCTGCAATGCTGCATTCTAACCATTGCATCGCCAAAGCCTAGAGTTTTCCCTAGGGGGAAAAAAAAGGTCATTTTAGGATAGTCTGGATTGTCTGATAACAATGACAATGACAAATCGATAACAGTTCGTATTCAACAACCATTTTAGTGAGTTATTTTCCTTTTAAAAATCCAGTGATTTAATTCTAGTTTGGTGGCAACCCGATGGACTCACCTCTTCCCTTTCTCACAATAGAAGAAGTATTTTTATTGCAATAGCAGGTGAGCAATAAAAGGAATAGCTGGACAGGAAGAAGATAGGCAGAGTATGCAATTAAAGGTGATTAAAAGTAGGAAAAGAGGTGAAGCATATCATTAAATGCCACTCTTTCATTTGCATTTTAAAATAGTTTCTTTGGCAACCAAAGAATGTGCTGGCTATAGAAAATTTAGGCTGATCTGTATAATCAGCCTCTGGACGTCGAAGAAAGCAAAAAGTTGTTATTTTATTATTGTTTTCTTGAGGAAACCTGCAATTTCCAAATTTCCAACTGCCTCATTCTCCCTTCCACATTAATGGAGATTTTCTTCTCATTTGTCTCAAAATTGAAATGCTTGTCAGCCAGCAGAACACGTCGGGTATCCATTTATTATCATTTATGTAACCCTTTTGGCATTAATAGAGCCACAAACCTCCTCTGAAAGTATTAGCTGAAGCTTGGGAAGTGATGTTCTGACTATGGAAAACAGCGGCAGCGTTTCCAATTTGCCTTCGTGTGCATTCCCAGAAAATAATGAACTCACCTAAACAATAAGCCAGACAAGAGATAGGAAACTGATCCATGTAAACGTTCTGTGTTAACATCAGCTGTTTTCCTGGAGTACAAACTACAAGTAGTCCTCCATTTACGATCACAATTGAGCCCAAAATTCCTATTGTTAAGCAAGACAGTTCAGTGAATTTTGCCTTGTTTTATGACCTTTCTTCCCACAAATGTTAAGTGAATCACTAGAGTTGTTAGCTACCATGTTTTCTCCAAAATAAGACCCAACTGGAAAATAAGCCCTAGCATAATTTTTCCTGATCCTTGTAATATAAGCCCTACCCTCAAAATAAGCCCCAGTTAAGATTGTCAGCAAAATGGATGCATTTAGTACAGCATTTTCTCCAAAACAAGACCTGACTGGAATATAAGCTCTAATGTGGTGGTCGCCAACTGGTGGGCTGCGGCCCATTGGTGGTCTGTGAGAAAATTTTGGTGGTCTGCAGAGAAATGTCGCCCCCAGAGCACCCCCTGCAAAGCAACTAATCCAAGCTGTGGGGGAACACAAGGCTGTGCTGCCCACATGGCCCGCGGGAACACAAGGCTTGCGTCGCTTGCGTTAGGAACAACACGAAGTAGTAAGGGGAGGGGGGGAGGGTGGAGAGGGGAACTTGCCTTGCCACCGGCTTGCTTCTTTCTGGTTCTTTCTTCTTCTGTTTTTGGCTGCACGCAAGGAAAGCAGCAAAAGTCTTTCTGTCCCCCAAACTCCTCCAGAAATGAGTCTTTGGGACCCTGCAAGGCATCCTGCTCCAAGAGGCTGTGCTGGCAAAGACTCATTTCTGGCAGAGTTTGGAGGGAGAGAAAGAAAGACTTCTGCTGCTTCTGGTGCTTTCCTTGCATGAAGCCTGAGAACAGAGCTCAAAAGCAGGCTAGGAATGTGGCTGCTTTGGAGGGGGTGTGTGTGAGGGAGAGACAGAGAAAGAGAAAGAAAATCACCAGCCCTCGGGATTAGATTGGACCTCTCTTTCCCGTCCCTCCCTCTGAGAACGGAGCTCAAAAGAAGGCTAGGAATGTGGCTGCCTTGGAGGGGGTGGGGTGTGTGTGAGGGACTGTGTGTGTGTGTGTGTGTGTGAGAGAGAGAGAGAGAGAACACCAGCCCTACAAGGTTAGATCAGATCTCTCTCTCTCTCTCAAAATTCACATTAGTGGTCCTCGGGATTTAAAATATTGAGTTTGGTGGTCCCTGAGATCCAAAAGGTTGGTGACCCCTGCTCTAATGCATCTTTTGGAGCAAAAATTAATATAAGACCCGGTCTTATTTTGGGGGAAACACGGTAGTAACACAGTTGTAAAACGAATCTGGCTTCCCCATTGACTTTGCTTGTCAGAAGGTCTCAAAAGGGGATCACATGACCCCAGGACCCAGCAACCATCATGAATATGAAGCAGTTGCCAAGCATCCAAATTTTTATCAGGTGACCATGGGCATGCTGCAATGGTCATAAGTGTGAAAAATGATGTCATTTTTTCCCAGTGCTGTTGTAACTTCGAATGGTCACTAAACGAATGGCTGTAAGCCAAAGACTACTTGTACTTCTTTTTAGTACAGCACAGAGGATTGTTATTGAAAAGTACCTCACGTGAATTTTGAAAATGGAACATCATTCTCTCTTGTCATACTTGATAGCAAGCTACATGCTATTTTCAGAGACAATTTAAAAATTCTCTAATTATAAATATATTGCACACAGACACAAACAATTTTTTGGAGCGACGGGTATAGGCCAGAGCAGTGGTGCTATTCTACCGGTTCGGTCCAGTTCTGGCATACCGGTAGCACCGAAGATCAGCTGAGACCGAACTGGTTCTCCCTGACGAGCTGCTATTGGGCCCGCTCGCCCGGGCTCCATTTATTCCCTGCTTTGAAGCGCAGCTGCTTTGCGTGGTACAGCAGATTGCTGCACGTCAGTTGTTGAAGCTATAGGGAGAGTGCAGGATTGCAGGAAGTGAGTAGGAAAGTCTCTGTGTGCATGCAAAGTGTGTATTTTGCATAGTCGTACGTGCAAAGTTAATACATACATGCAAAGCGTGTCCACCAAGCCATGCCCACCAAACCGGTGGTAAACCACTTTCAAAACCACCACTGGGCCAGAGGGTAAGGACTCCTGAAAGATTGTGGGGTTTTGTTTTTTTTGCTTTAATTTTTTATTTTATTTTTATAATAATAAATTTTATAATTTTATAATTTACATCCGGGGGCAGTGGTAGATCCCTTGCAGGGCAGAGCTGAGGAATTTGGACAATACCTGCAGGATAAGATCTCTCAGATCCGGGAAGGGCTAAACTCTAGTGTGCAGGGGCCTGACCCTGGGGGTTCAAGTGGTCTGGCCAATGTAATCTGGACTGAGTTCGATCCTGTTTCTGAGGATGAAGTGGACAGGATTATGCGACGACTGAGTTCCACCACATGTTTGTTGGACCCGTGCCCTTCCTGGCTGGTTTATGCCTCCAGGGAGGTCACGAGTGGCTGGCTCTGGGCAGTGGTCAACGCTTCATTAAGGGAGGGTGCCTTCCCTGCCACCCTGAAAGAGGCGGTGGTGCGACCCCTCCTGAAGAAGCCTGCCCTGGACCCAGCCAAATTGAACAACTTCCGTCCAGTCTCCAACCTTCGCTTTTTAGCGAAGGTTTTTATTTTTATTTTTAATTTTTATTTTTTATTTTATTTGAACTTGTATGCTGCCCCATCTCCGAAGACTCGGGGAGGCTCACAACTAAAAAACAGAGACAATAAATACTTAAAAAACAATTAAACTAATTTACAAGCCCAAATGCTAAAAACTAAATTTACAATAATTAACATTAAAATCTATCCCCAGGAAGGGTCACAGCCGGGTTGGTCAAACAACCAGGTCTTTAAATCACGGTGGAAGGTGCGGAGGTCAGGGGCCAGGTGGAGCCCCAAGGGCAGTTGGTTCCAAAGGTCAGGGGCCGCGACAGAATAGGCTTGCCGCCGGGGGACCGCCAGCCGGCATTGGCCCGCCAATGGGACCCCGAGGAGTCCTTGCCTATGTGCTCGCACAGGGCGGCCAGCATTCGATATCGGCAGAAGACGCTTCCTTAAATATTGAGGACCCATGTCGTGTAGGACTTTGTATGTTAAAACCAAAACCTTGAATCTCACCCGGAGTGCAACCGGCAACCAATGCAAGCAGCACAGGAGGGGGGTAACATGGGAGAATCGGGAAACTCCCATCACCACCCGCGCCACCACATTCTGCACCAGCTGCAATCTCCAGATGGTATGCAAGGGCAGTCCTAAGTAGAGAGCGTTGCAGTAGTCGAGTCTAGAGGTAACAAGAGGTTGTTGAGAGTGTGGTGGCTCAGCAGTTTCCGCTTTTCCTGGAGGAAGCAGACTACCTAGATCCATACCAATCGGGCTTCTGGCCCGGGTATAGCACGGAGACGGCATTGGTCGCACTGGTGGATGATCTGAGGGCTCGGGACAGGGGTTTTTCCTCTGCCCTGGTCCTGTTAGACCTCTCAACGGCTTTCGATACCATCGACCATGGTATCCTGTTGCAGCGTCTCGGGGGGTTGGGAGTGGGAGGCACTGTATTGCAGTGGTTCTCCTCCTTCCTCTCGGGACGCTCGCGTCAGTGTTGGCAGGGGGGCAGAGGTCGGCACCGAGGGCTCTCACTTGTGGGGTCCCTCAGGGGTCGGTTCTCTAGCCCCTCCTGTACAACATCTATATGAAGCCGCAGGGTGAGATCATCCGTGGCTTTGGGGTGAAGTATCATCAGTACGCTGATGATATGCAGTTGTACATCTCCACCCCAGGTCACATCAGTGATGCCCTCTCCGTGGTATCCCGTTGTCTGGATGCGGTACAGATCTGGATGGACAGGAACATGCTTCGGCTCAATCCGGCCAAGACAGAGTGACTGTGCATACCGACATCTCGGCCCAGTCAGGAGATTCCATCTTTGGTCATGGGGGGGAGGTGTTGCCCCGTGGACAGGGCACAGAACTTGGGGGTCCTCCTGGACGGCTCAGGATGGAGGAGCAGGTGGGGGCGTGGCCAGGGGCATTTGCCCAGGTTCGGCTGGTTCACCAGCTGTGCCCATATCTGGACCGAGATGCCCTGCGCACTGTCACTCAGGCACTTGTTACCTCCCGGCTCGACTACTGCAATGCTCTCTATTTAGGACTGCCCTTGCATACCCCTCGGAGGCTCCAGTTGGTGCAGAATGCGGCCGCGTGGGTTGTGATGGGAGCTTCCCGGTACTCCCATGTTACACCCCTCCTGCGTGAGCTGCATTGGCTACCGGTTTCCCTCCGGATGAGATTCAAGGTCCTAGTATTAACATTCAAAGTCCTACGAGACATGGGTCGGGTTATTTAGGGGCGTCTACTGCCGGCATCGAATACCAACTGCCCTGTATGAACGCACAGGCAGGGACTTCTCGGGGTGCCGTCTGCAACTCAGTGTCAGTTGGCGGTATCCCAGGGAAGAGCCTATTCTGTAGTGGCTCCCGCTCTTTGGAACCAACTACCTCTGGGGCTCCGCCTGGCCCCTCCGCCTTCCGTCACCTAAAACCTGGTTGTTTGAACAGGCTGGGCTGTGCTGACTCCTTGGGGAATGGGTGTTTTATTTATTACGGGTTTTTTAGTTTAATTTGGCTTGTGTAATTTAATTCCATTTTAGCTAATTTAATTTATTGTGTTGTTTTTATCTGTGAGCTGCCCGAGTCCTTTTGGAGAGGCGGCGACATACAAGTCGAATAAATAAATAAATAAATAAATAAATTACAAACCTATCTTCTTCCATTTTTTTTAAAATTCATATTTATATGCCGCCCTTCTCCGGAGACTCAGGGTGGCTTACAATTTTTGGAGCGCAACCCAATGCGCGCAGCAATAGCCTTCCTTCCACTGTATATGCCTGCTTATTACTAAGCGGCATTTTTACAAAGTCAGCTAATTGCCCCCAACAATCTTGGGTCCATTTCATGATGTGTCGTCTGGTTACAGATATTTTGTGCAATACAGTTAATGTTTACAATCATATTCATTACATAGTATCATTCTCTAGACTTATCTTATTATACTTATTGTACTTAATATCACTATCTATCTTTCATCTTAGCTTATTTATTTCTATCAACGAAAAATATCTATTATCCTTCTTAACTAATCCATTCATTATATCTAGCTTTCATATTTTTTTCTCTAACTGAAAGATTGTGTTTTTGTGTCGGATTGCTACCCCAGCAAACAGTCTCACTGGGATTGCTTATTCCTGGATCTATTGTATGTGCACATGTGACACACAGGCTACAGACCAATTCAAGATATAGCCGAAAATTGAAAATTTTCTCGTTTTCAACTTAAGGACCTAATGCCATTTTGGGATCATCCAGTATGATTGTTATAAAGATGTTACTCTATACTCTTGGAACAGAACAAAAATAGCACATTCTTTAAATAGTGGCAGCTAACAACAGCATCCAGTTTCTCCTGTGACACAAATACTGCATTTCTCATTAATGGTGACTTGAAATTGCCTTTAGTTGCTATAGTAACTCTATCAGTTTTACACATAGCATTTATTCTGAGAATGGTTATTGTGGCAAATGCTACTAATTGGGAAGCTTCCCCAAAGAAGCTACTATTTTTAAACTATGTTAATAATCCACCTGTTAAATATAGCAAAAAACGATAGATCAGCAGTAAATGGTAAATTTTAACTAATGCGGTTGCTTTTCTTAAACATGGGATAGATGTAGTTCCTGATTAGTAAGTGCAAGAGAGTTGATGTTATAGTTGATTACCATCCCCAATCGAAGGACTCTGTATCTGAAATCACATGTGATATCACTGATAGGGTCCCTCCCTTTCTTTTTCCTTCCCTTCATCTTGCCCTT
This sequence comes from Naja naja, assembly GCA_009733165.1. NCBI lineage: Eukaryota > Metazoa > Chordata > Lepidosauria > Squamata > Elapidae > Naja > Naja naja. Next base: position 216,042,757 of record CM019150.1, on the reverse strand, counting down.
CCCATCCTTTCACTCCCCTCCCCTAACCTTCCCTACCCCCAGGTAGGTTCTTCTGCTTGATCAGGGGGTTGGACTATAAAACCTCCAAGGTCCCTTCCAGCTCTATTCTGATTGATCTGAGGTTATATTTACCTACTTTTAAAAATTGCTAAGGACCTTGTGATTTGTATTATGTCCTGATAAGATAAACCATTGAACTCAAAGAGAGTGTTTACTTTTTCACATGACTGTACGTATGCTGAAATATGGCATAGTGAAAGTAGATTCCAAATTTCAGAAAAATATTTGAAGTAACCAAATAAAACACAAGTAGCACGTGGCTATCTAATACAGAAAAACATGCAAAATGTGAACAACTTGAAAATGTTTTAACAGCAGAAATTGCAGAATAATGAAGGAAGAAGATGGAAGACACATACGCGCACAAGGAAAAGATGAGCTTTGTAGAGTTTGGCTCAGAGACCGTATTAATTTTCATTCTCGCCTTGCAAAAAAAAAATCGAACAAATGTTGCAGCAAGGATGAACAGCTGACTGGTCCAATGAACCCTTTCCAGTTTGATTATGACCTTTTTTTGAGGTCCTGACCTTAGAACAATAAAGATCATTCCAAATTGAATTGCACCATTGGTTATATAAAGTTGTTACGATGGTGACCATTTTATTTCAAATTTCTGGTCTAATGATCTTCAGCATTTGTCTCAACAATGGCTGTGGTTGTATGCCACAGAGATTGTACACAAGGAGGTATTAATGAGGAGTTCTCTGTGACCTCAAGATTCCTTCAATTTTGGGTTTGGCCTTGATGTTGTTGATTGTAATATGTCTTTATGTAATTTGCAATTTCTAACTCTTCAGTATACCCACTTTGTGCAAAAAATGGTGCCATATCATAGAAAATTTCCATATCACTATTAACGCACATTCTGACTAATCAGTATTGACCCTTTTTTGGCAGTTTATTCTTTCATCTCTTCCCAGCAATCGGAAGGATGGAAGAGACAGACTTTTAACTCTGACGACTAACTTCTAATTCAAATGTGTGAACGGTAGTAGCAGAAGGCGTCGTATGCTATTTCTCTCCTTAAGTGGGACAAAAGTGTCTCTTGTGCTGAAAGATAAAGCTCTAAAAGGAACCGGGTTCATCTTTTATAGAGAAATCAAATAATAGCAATAGCACTTAGACTTATATACCGCTTCACGGTGCTTTTCAAGCCCTCTCTAAGCAGTTTACAGAGTCAGCCTATTGCCCCCAACAATCTGGGTCCTCATTTTACCGATCTCAGAAGGATGGAAGGCTGAATCAACCTTGAGCCTGGTGAGATTCGAACTGCCAAATTGCAGGCATCCGGCAGTCAGCAGAAGTAGCTTGCAGTACTGCATTCTAACCACTGTGCCATGATGGCTCTTATAGAAAAGTTACACTTATAGTGTTGTAGCCTGTCGGCTGCCACCCCCTCCAGCAGCCAAATCAGAGGAGGAGGAGGCATGGGAGTCAGGGTCAGCATCAAGCCAACCTGAGAGCTCCGAAGCGGGAAGAGGAAATGGAGATGGCAGAGAGAGAGAGAGAGGGAGTCAAAGGTGGAGCCTGGGCTGTCTGTCAGCCCTCCGATGGAGAGTTAACAGCTCCCAAGTTTGGAGGTGGCTGATGAGGAAGAGGAGGAACAGCTGAGACTAGTGCCTAACATGTGGATATTCAGAAGGCAGAGGAGAGGAGAGCAGTGGAAATCCATGGGCCGATCCTTGGGACGGAAGAGACACCATTGCTAGCAAAGCCCCCAGCCTAGCTCTGGTGATAAAAGGCAGGGGACGGAGATGAATAGGTGTGGCAGCCAACTATTCATCTTCTGGCTGGACTGACTTGTTAGCCTCCAGTGAGAGAGAAACTTTTTGCCGGGGCTGCTGGCACTCCTACTAAAGGAATCTTTCTTCCTTTTTAATTCATATTTATATGCCGCCCTTCTCCGGAGACTCAGGGTGGCTTACAATTTTTGGGATACAACCCGGTGTGGTCAGCAATAGCCTTCATTCCATTGTATATGCCTGCTTATTACTAAGTGGTATTTTTTACAAAGTCAGCTTAATTGCCCCCAACCATCTTGGGTCCTCACTTTACCTACCCCGAGCGGATGGAAGGCTGAGTCAACCTGGAGCCTGGTGGGATTCGAGCCTGCACTAATTGCAGGCAGCCGGAACATAAGTGCTAGGCATTTAACAGCCTGCCCCACCAAGGCTCTTAATCTTTGAGTTCACTTCAGAGGGTTGGATTTGGGGAGCTGCGTCAGAGCATATAGAAAGTGTGCACTTAGCTCGAAAGGTTACACTTAGGATGCCACCTATATATAAAGTAGTTCTGGGGCTGGGCAGGCTAGAAATGACCTGCACCATGTTTCCAGAACCAAATACAAGTAGACAGATTGGAAGGTCTTCACTGAAAACAGAAGGAGAAATACCACTGAAAGCCCTAAAGCAGCCAAGAGGAGCCTGCTACTCTCTAGTCAAGTCAGCAGATCACTGTATATGGCAGCTCATCCAATAATTAAAACAGAATCTTAAGATATATAAGTGCTGTCTATCTACCGTGTTTCCCCGAAAATAAGACACTGTCTTATTTATTTTTTTTGGCTCCCAAAAACACACTAGGTCTTATTTTCGGGGTAGGTCTTATATATTTATGGTGCCAAATAGTGGGTGTGAGTGTGTAGGGCGTGTTTGGGGTGCACGGTTGCTCCCTGAAAAGTCTTCCTGGAACTGGAGATTTACACTAGGTCTTATTTTCGGGGTAGGTCTTATATTAGGGCAGGTTTAGAAAATAGTGCTAGGTCTTACTTTCGGGGTAGGTCTTACTTTCGGGGAAACACGGTACTGATGCCCCCAACTGGCATGTAGGTCTTCAAGAGGAAACAATACAGTATTGTGATCGTACTCTTTTCAGCAGGGTGACAGACCCAATCAATTCTAGGCATTCTTTAAAAAAGAGATGATATATTACTTAAATCCAAAATTCCAGGTTTCACACTTTGGCGAATCTCTGAAACTTCATTATTATTAGTGCTGGAGCAACAGGAAATCAGTACAAAATTAATCAGCAGCAGACTAAATGCATTTTTCCCTTTGTGTACTCTTAAACCAGGAACAAGGACTGCTTGAGGCTGAATGATTGGAACAATAAAGCATCACCTTCCTTTATTAAATATTATCTTCACAGATGTAAAGTGGCTTAAAGGATATAAGCCATGTTAATCAGCAAGAGTACAAATGAATACTTGTAATGATTACGATTTATCTATCAGAAGCTTTAGGGCAACTATAGGTTGTCCTCCATTTACAACCATTCATGTAATGACAGTTTGAAGTCACTTATGACTGATCCTCACACTTATGACTATTGCAGCACCCCCAGGGTCATGTGATTGCCATTTGTAACCTTCCCAGGAGCCTTCTGACAAGCAAGGTTAGTGGGGGAAACCAGATTTGTTTAATGACCACGTGATTTGCTTAACAGCGGTGACATAAAAAGTTGTAAAATAAGGTACAACTACATCAGTTAGGGAGCAAAGTTCCAGTTCTAACTGTGGTTGTAAGTCAAGGATCAACTATTGTTTCTAGCACTAGTTCAGATTTTAATTTTTAAAATGTTTTTCCACCTAACATTAAAGTTTCTGCAGGTGATCCATTGTAAAATTTAAGATTTAAGATGGATTGCTATATATCCCTAGTAGTTGCGTTTATTCTGACTAAGGTTTTTTCCTTTTGGTTTCTATTTAAATGCTGGCTTCGGGTTGTAATAAATAAAACTTAAATTATCTTCACTACAGGAAGGCAAATTTCATATCTGATGGTTTTACAATTTTGCTAACAGTTTTTATAAGCAGGCCTTTAGGCAAATTGTAATCATTGTGATGAGATCATGATTCCTTCACAGTTAATTGAGATAAGATATCCAGAAGTTCGTGGAATCATTCTGTGTCAACCACGAACACACTCTTTGTCATTTTGCGTGTAAAAATGCCAGAACTGTGGATGAAATGGATCAACACTTGGACTTATATATCACTTCCAGGTGCTTTACAGTCCTCTCTAAGCAGTTTACAGAGTCAGCCTGTTGCCCCCAACAATCTGGGTCCTCATTTTATCGACCTCAGGAAGGTGGAAGGATGAACTCACCTTGAGCTGGTCAGAATCGAACTGCTGGCAATCAGCAGAATTAGCCTGCAATACTGTATATTCTAACCACTGCGCCACTACGGTGACACCAAGAATCAAGGTTTGGTACAACTTTGCATAAGATTGGCATAATTTGGCAACTATGGAATGGTAGTTAGATCCATACAACTGATCTGTAATACCATTTAGTCCATCAGTCTCTGACTTGAGAATACTGAGCTTTTATCATCCTTCTGTAGATATAGGTTGAGTGGTATGGTGGCCTAGTGTTGAAGACACTATCCTCCCCCTCGGAAATTTTAAGTTCAATCCTAAGTAGCGGCAGATGTTTATCTCCTAGGGTGCCCAGAAAAAATGATCTGCTGTGAACTTCGCTTAGGTGTCAGGAAGGGCATCCAGACAGTAAATGCTCAGCTCCACCCAGTTGCCCTGACTCTACCCCAAATTAAGGGATTACAGTGTTATAAAAAGGGAGTTATTGTAGATATAGGTCCCAGAAATAGAAATCTAATAAAAGGTACCTCTTCTTAAAAAAATACATGCTACCCAAAATTTTGAATGAAGTTTTATAGAAGTCTTGTCTGGCTATAAATGAGATTCAGGTTGTGCAAATATTCAGTAGAAGTGTAGAACAACTAAGTTATTGAAAGAGGAGCTCTTAGTTGGAGATAAGTAATTTTGATTTTCTGTAGGGAGCATACCCAATGTTTTTTTCCAATAAATCTATATTTCAAGGCACTTATATTTCCCTAAAAAATGGTGATCAGAATATCCCCCTTGGGAAGACTACCTTCCTGAGGTATTCTGTGAAACTCATATATGCTTAATTTCTTTATAAGTCCTTTGCATGCCCATGTGTAATTTGCCCTGATAGTATGGTGAGGGACTGGGGAGAGACACCATCTCTTGTGGCCTGTTGGCTGCTGGCCCCTCCCAACAGCCAAATCAGATGAAGAGGAGGCATGGGAGTCAGGGTCAGCATCAAGGCAACCTGAGATCTCTGAGGGGGAAAAGGGAATGGAGCTGGCAGAGAGGGAGGGAGGGAGAGAGAGAGAGAAGGAGGGAGGGAGGGAGGGAGGGAGAAAAAACCTGGTCTATCTGTCAGCCCTCAGTTGGAGAGTCAACAGCCACAAGGTCTGGAAGTGGCTGATGAGGAAGAAGAGGAACAACTGAGTCCAGTGCCGGATGCACAGAAGGCAGAGGAAAGGAGAGCAGTGGGAATCTATGGGCTGGTCCTTAGGATGGAAGAGCCACCACTGCTAGCGAAGCCACCCTAGCTCTGAGGATAAAAGGCAGGGGGCAGCGATGAATAGATGTGGCAGACAACCTTTCATCTCCTTGCCGGACAGACTTGTTAACTTGCTGTGAGAGAGAAAACTTTTCGCAGGAGCTGCTGGCATTCCTAATAAAGGAATCATTGCTTCAGCTACAGAGGGTTTGTCGTGTTTCGGGAGCTGGGTCAGAACACCATCAAACTTTTCAGAAGCATAGCAGGACACTTAACTTTGAGAAAGTATACAAGTAGATTGCTCTTCAGGTTCTTGCACATTTCCACCGGCGTTGCAATGATGTCCTGGCTGCCGGACGGCCACCTTGGAGATTATGATGGATGAGGGCAATTACTATCTGATCTTTTCAATCCTCTCCAATAAACTTTATAATACCAAGCGAGGAAATTGTTGGAGGTGTCCTTTATGAATGCTACAGAAATCTCTATGAGAAAGTGGCCAGTGCCACTTTTATCAGGCGGAATTATTAGATAATTGCTTTAAAATCAAGATTGGTTCCTCAGAGATAAAGAGTGACAAATTGATCTATAATCCAACCCTTCAATTTCAGTTACTCCTGGATAAAAGAAATCACAAATATTGGGGAGACTAATACGCAACTGCTCCTGCAGGAATCTTCCAATGTGCTTTTCACCTTTCTTCCCTTCTTCCCTTTACTGCAATCCTCGACTTAACAATCCTAATTGGGGGCCGGACTTTCTGTATCTAAGTAATGTGGTCATAAAGCAGGACATTGTGTGACCATATTGCTTAGTGATGGAAAGCCTGACATTTGCAGTTGCTGTCATAAGTCCAGATGCATGGTCATTAACTGGGGAATGCTAGGTAAAGTGTTCTGACCCGGCCTTCGCAAGTAGTGATAAGACATTTACTCATGAGTAAAACAAATCTCTTTTGATAATAGGGCAGTCAAGTCTTTTATTCACAGGGATAAACAACAAAAAAATCAAACATAAATAGTCCCAAGAAACCTGGGTTTATCCAAGAAATCTGAATTGCTTGCTATACTACCGTGTTTCCCCGAAAATAAGACCTACCCCGAAAGTAAGACCTAGCACTATTTTCTAAACCTGCCCTAATATAAGACCTACCCCGAAAATAAGACCTAGTGTAAATCTCCAGTTCCAGGAAGACTTTTCAGGGAGCAACCGTGCACCCGCGAAACACGCCCCCCTACACACTCACACCCACTATTTGGCACCATAAATATATAAGACCTACCCTGAAAATAAGACCTAGTGTGTTTTTGGGAGCCAAAAAAAAATATAAGACAGTGTCTTATTTTCGGGGAAACACGGTAGGAACAAAAGGTTGTCTGAGACAGCCGGCCATTCCCAAACCCCTCCTATTTATTTCCCAGCCAGGGAGGGGCTGGCTGGCATCTACGTCTGATTTTCCCTGAGAGCCGGCTTATTGCTTTCCTTTGCTCTCCTTTCCTTTCCTCTCCATGCATACACGCATATGGGATGGGCCCCATCTGTTCCTCCCCCTCACTCAGCTCAGGCCCCAAAGACAGCTGCCTCTCCACCTGGGGAGGATGGAAGGCCCTGGCTCTGCCTCTGTCTTTGATGCTGTTTCCTTATCAGAGCCTTCCAAAGGCTTCAAAGCTGGCCCCGGCCCTCCCTTTCCCTCAACCTGTTCCTCATCCGACTCTGTAGCTAGCTCTACTGGCAGCCCATGGGCCACAACAGTAAAGATAGGAGGGGATGGGGGAGGCTCTGGGAAGATTGGCTCACCATCAGAAAGCTTGCATCAGATCACATGATGAGGTGTTCAACGATGTGACCAAATTGTAGTCATTTGCAGTCAGAAGTCAAGGACTGCCTGTATTAGCAGAAATACATCTCATCACTGTTTCCTGTTACTTCACTGAGGTGGTGCATATTTGCCGCAGGATCCACAAAATCTATCTATATATAAATGGCTCTGTGTGTGTGTGCCTATATATGTTCCAGCATAATTCTGGAACGCCTCGAGCAATTTCAGCCAAACTTGGTACGCAGATTACTTACTCTCTGGAAACAAATACTGTGGGGGTAAGACACCCCTAAAACCCCTCGGGGTGTGTGTTCTGTTAAGAAACAGCCTGTTGTGCCTTCAAATGGCTTCTACTGTACTGCCTTAAAATGGCTTCTACTTTACAGCGCTGTGGAGTTGCCATGGTAATGGCTCCACAGTACTCCACAAGGGGTCTCTCTCTGGTAAGGGGGAAAATCCAACATTAGAAATTACGTTAAATAAATACGTCGGGTTATCGGCTAGCGTTCCATAAAAGTTGGCCAGTAAATTATTTCTCTTTTCAATTGTAGCATGGCTATACAAGTCGACAAATTCACCTTCGAAAGTTACCCCGACTCACCTGGTGAAAGGACACAATATGCAAATCCCAAGCAGCTGGAAGAAGAAAGAAAGCAAGCAAAAAGCCTGGAGATCAACAACAAGTTAGATATTGTCTGGAAAATTATATCCTTTTTTTTGTCAGAAATTCTCAACTTGGGCCTTATGAGCTTTAATTCGTTTCTAGGAATGCGTATGAAAAAGACACGGTTTAAAATGGAGAATTTCACATAACTACAAACCGTTAAACTAATTTCAACAAGCACTTTGATTTCTCTTCAGGTTTCTTTTCAAGCCGTCTTACTTTCTCCTTCAGTTGAGCGTTCCACACAACTTTTACGTTTTAAATAATGAAGAACTATAGTGTGTATTTTTATGAACATTGGCATAACTCCGAGTCTTCCAAGACATCCCTTTGAGAATATCAGTAAGAAAATAGAATCTGCCTCCTGACTGCTCTCCACTGGATATAAGGAGAAGAAATATGATTAAAGAGATGCTGGAAATACTTTTGCTCTGACCCCAGAGGCATTAAAAGTGGCAGACATAGCTTTAATGGAAAGCAGTGTCAAGTGCAGGAAATCAGGAGTGAGAATAACAGAATAACAGAGTTGGAAGGAACATTTGAGGTCTTCTAGTCCAACCCTCTGCTTGGGCAGGAGACTGTATACCATTTCAGACAAGAGACTGTCCAGTCTCTTAAAAACTTTCAGTGTTGGAGCAGCCACAACCTCTGGAAGCAAAGCTGTTCCACTGGACTTTCTTGGGTTTTTTCCCCCCTTGAAAACGTTTTGCTTCTCCTTCTTCAGTTCTGGCTCAGCTATATCCCCTGCAAGTGATTAGTTAAGGTGCATCAAACCAAAAGTAATGTTTCAAACCAAGATAAGTATGTCTTTAACCAATTATATCTTGCTTTCATTGCAGCAAAACTAAATTTAGCTACTGCTCGGGTAATGAATGGTTTTAAGTTCTGAAGGAGAAGGTTCATGTAAAATTTAACTGGCCACTCACCCGTTTCTGCTCTTACAAATCATAAGTAAGCAGGCAATTATTTTGAACCGTTGGAGCAGAAATCGGTGAGAGAAAATTGGCTTAGGTAGAAAGAATAGACAAGCTGGTTGGAGTAGCTTTGCGGACCTGTTTTGCCCGTGGCCCTGATATCAAATGAGTAGGCATCTTCTTGTGTGTATAAGACAAACAAATCACAGTTAGGAAGAGCTCCTGCCCAGCATCTTAGGATAAAACACTATATATATTGGAACATTATGCATAGTGTTTCTCCTTCATGTAAGGGAATATCTTTTTAGGTTTCTAATAATAGATTTTTTTTAAAAAAAATTCTTATTTAAATAAGAACCTCTAGCAATTTTTTTTCCCCTTCAACTGTTCAAATTCCAATATTGGAAAGCTTCTACGTCTGAATGTAGCATGTGCTAAGGGCATCTGCTGTTGTCTGTGGAACAGAATGTTGTTTCTGCTATTCAGCGTTGGAGCAGATGGCGGACAATTTTTAGACTGGTTAATATTCTTCAGCCCCTTCGCTTGATTAATATTTGCTAAATATTTAATAGGTAGTTCAGATTTTAGTGCTCTGTGTGGAGGAGTTTTCCAACCGAAAGGACAATTTTGGTAGGGAATTTGGCTGGGGTTTTGAAAGAGAAAAGCACTTGTCCTCAGATGCAAAATGAAAATTCACAATTTAAAAAAAAAAAGTCTGATGTGGATGAAAAAAAAAAGGAAGCTCCAGGGTTTACTGTTTTTCTTTTTCTTTTCCCATGTATTTTTAAATATATCTATAGGACATTGCCATAAGCTCCTGAAATTCCACCCCCCTCCTGGGTAGACTGTTGGAGGAGATAAGATTGCTGGTATCAGGTGCAATAATCAGGAAGCAAGAGGGTTCAAATGACTACAGGTTTATTGCAATTAACCAGTGGCACAGCTTGCCTTCAGATGTTGGGGGTGCTCCATCACTGTAGGCTTTCAAAAAGAGACCGGACAACTGGGGACTCAGGGCGGCTCACATCACAAAAAACATACAGTAACAAATTTTAAAAAGTTAAAAAATTATTAAACCAATACAACCAAATAAATTATCTAAAAACAGAACAAACATTTAAAACTAACCCAACCCCCCCTCCCCTTTAGTCCAGGCCGGCTTGTTCAAATAACCAAGTCTTTAGGCCGCGGCGGAAGGAGCGGAGGTCGGGGGCCAAATGGAGCTCCAGTGGAAGCTGGTTCCACAAGGTAGGCACACCCACAGAGAAGGCCCTACCCCTAGGGACCGCCAGCTGACACTGTTTGGCTGGCAGCACCCCAAGGAGGCCCTGCCTGTGGGAGCGCACCGGGCGATGGGAATTCAATGCTGGCAGGAGGTGTTCCCACAAGTACCCCGGCCCTAAGCCACGTAGGGGTTCATAGGTAAGTACCAGCACCTTGAATCTCACACGGAGGGCAACTGGCAATCAATGCAGCTCGCGAAGGAGGGGTGTAACATGGGAGTATCGGGAAACTCCCATCACAACCCGTGCGGCCACATTCTGCACCAGTTGAAGCCTCCGCGTGGTCCGCAAGGGCAGCCCCATATAGAGAGCATTGCAGTAGTCGAGTCAGGATGTAACAAGCGCATGAGTGATCGTGCGTAGCGCATCTCGTTCCTGGTAAGGGCTCAACTGGTGCACCAGGCGAACCTGGGCAAATGCCCCCCTGGTCACGGCTCCGACATTCTCCTCCAAACTGAGCTGTGTATCCAGGAGGACACCCAAGTTGCAAACCCTTTCCACGGGGGGCAACACTTCCCACCCATGGTTAAAGGTGGAACTTCCTGGATCATACGAGATGCCAGCACGCACAGCCACTCGGTCTTGGCTGGGTTGAGCTGGTTGATATAGGATCGCCTGCTTGAGTAGGGGGTTGAAGACCTTCCAACTCCTCCCAACTCTATTGTTCTGTGTTCCATGCATGCTCTCTACAGGAATCTGAGTTACCCACAGTCAAAGCAAATTGGTGGTAGATAAGAGTCAACAGAATTCAAGGTGGGCTGGACTTAGATGTCTTGTGGGCACAAAGGGACTCGAGACTAATGATGCACTTGACCCCTCCCTCAGGTTCAACCTGGTCATCTCCTACATTGGTGGGAATGGTTAGAATGGCCACATATGAAAGGAATGAATAAAACAGAATAATTGTCATTAACCATTGATGAAAATTAAACTTTAATTATTCAATTAAATTTCAATCAGTATTAGTTTGAAATACACTTCGCCATTAGTGATTATTCAGCCCAGACACGTGGCATTAAAATTATCACCCGTCATCATGTACTTGATTCTCCAAAGCCCATTATATTTTTGAAAAGGTGAAAAATGTTCTAATGATAGTTGAGTGAGGATGAGTATTTTATCCCATCTCCAAGGTTGTCAAAACACCACATCTCTAAATAGCATAAAACCACGTCCCTCGAGTTTATACCTGCGATTTTTCTTGAAGCTCTAAAATCATTAAACAAAGGAACAAAAACCCCAAAGGAAGGATTAGATTGGGAAAACATGGGAAGGTTATTACGTGGTAACAATAGCAGCACAAATCTCTATGAATAAATTATATTGCTGAGGAAAGAATGAGCAAACAGCCTAAACAAATGAATTCAGAAAGATGACAATTTCTTTGGTATTTTTGTTGAGGTCTGTACATAGTGCCTGGATCCCATTTTGTTGAGTTTTGTATTTATTATTTTTAATACATTGTGAACCTTCCAGTTGGAATCAAGTACAGGTTGTCCTTGACTTACGACCACAGTTGAGCCCCAGTGGCTAAGCAAGACATTTGTTAAGTGAGTTTTGCCCCATTTTACGACCTTTCCTTTCACCATTGTTAAGTAAATCACTGCATTTGTTAAGTTAGTAACCTGGTTGTTAAGCGAATCTGGTTTTCCCATTGACTTTTGCTTGTCAGAAGTTCGCAGAAGGTGATCATGTGACCCCGCGACACTGCAACCGTCATAAATAGGAGCCCATTGCCAAGCCTCTGAATGTTTGATCACATGATCATGGAGATGCTGTTCTGACCCAAACCTGGTTCCAAGGAAGCAAACACGAGGCAAAGGTAACAGCACAACCTTTTAATGTTTCTTAACGAATCCCGTTTCTTCACGGGTAAAAGGCTGCTTCAAACCAATTAGCTCCGATAGGAAAGAGCCCTGCCAAGGTTTTGCAAGGCTACCAAGAACACCAGATAAAGTGTCTAAGCAATAATTCCAACACAAAGAGTCTCCAAACACCAACTCAGATACTCCGAACATCCACCAGGCTCGAGGGTAAAACTTATTTGCCTTCTGCAAAAAAACGGTGGTTTGTCAGCTGGCTTTTATCTCCTCAGGAAGGGGCCATTACCTTGCAGCCTTTCTCCTGAGTCGCCCGTGCTGCTGCAGCTGCTCTTCCCTTCAAGCAGCCCTGCGCACACGCGCACTTGGCACATGCGCTCCTTGGGGGCCTCTTCCTCACTGCTGCCAGCCTCCACAATCTACGAAGGCAGCATTCCACTCCCTGATGGTCCCGGCCCCATCGCACCTGCTGCCGGCGAACCACAACAGATGCTGCAAAAGATGTAACTTTGAAAAATGGTCACAAGTCACATTTTCCAGTGCTGTTGTAACTTTGAAAGGAATTGAACTGTTGTAAGTCGAGGACTATCTCTAGTGCCAAAACTGGGTGCTCTTTCAGTCAGTATTGAATCCTAGCAGCTGCCTCAACTAATCCCTGTAGCATTTTTCGGAAATGGTTTGCCATTTCTTGCTTCTTAGGGCTGAGAGGGCATGACTGGCTCAGGGTCACCCCCGCTGGCTATGTGCCGAAGGTGAGACTAGAACTCACCGCCTCCCAGGTTCTACCTTTTACCATTGCACCAAACTGAATAGAATTTTTTAAAAAAAATTGATCCTTAGTATTGCAAAATTCTCAATGGAAATAAGAACAGAGAATTACAGGTAGATTTATTAGTCATTACAAGCATTTTTGTTAGTATAGTTTCTATTTGTGAAACTCTTTATTAATTGGTACCAAAGTAGGACATTTGCTCACCTGTGTTTATTCCTCTGGGAAATTATAAGTGAAACATCTTCTTAATTAAATGCCGGAGGTCAAATTGCATAGCAAAGTGATTAAGGGCTGAGAAACAGTAGAGGCAGTGGAATCATGTAGTTGATGCTTGCAAATAAGGGTTATGTTGAAATTACATGAAAGGAAAAAGGAAATTTGACCACCAGCTTCTTCAACTTCCTTAAAAATAGAATAGAATAGAATAAACAGAGTTGGAAGGGACCTTGGAGGTCTTCTAGTCCAACCCCCTGCTCAGGCAGGAAACCCTATAGCCGTGATGACGAACCTATGGCACGTGTGCCACAGGTGGGATGCAGAGCCATTTGTGCCGGCACGCGAGTCGCAGGCAAACTTACCTCACTGCACATGTGCTTGCCTCCCAGCTGATTTTTGGCTAGTTTGAGGCCTTTTTCGGCCTCCCAGGCTTGAGGAGAGCCTCTGCAGCCTGAAAAATAGGCCCCTTTCATCACTTCCTATATTTCCAGAAATACCGAAAGTGACGAAACGGGCCTACTTTTCAGGCTGCACAGGCTTTTCTCAAGCCTGGGAGGCCGAAAAAGGCCTCAAAACAGGCCGAAAAGCAGCTGGGAGGCGCAGTGCAGGTAAGGGGGCAGAGGATTGCATGCGCAGGGGGCGTGGGGGGGGGCACACACATTGCCTTCCGGCTGCTGGCACGCGTGTGCAAGTGCGCACACAATTTTTGGCACAGGAGCCGAAAAAGGTTAACCACCACTGCCCTATAGCATTTCAGACAAATGATTGTCCAATCTCTTCTTAAATACTTCCAGTGTTGGAGCATTCACAACTTCTGGGGGCAAGTTGTTCCGCTGGTTGCCTCCAGAAGTTGTGAATTCTCCAAGAAATGAAGGGATTAAATTAATTTAGTTCAGCATTTCTACAAATATTACTAATAAGTGTGAATACAGGTACTCTCTGACTTACAACAGTTTGCTTGGTGAACATTTGAAGTTACAACAGTATTGAAAACGGTGTCTTATGACCATTTTTCACACTTAACAACCGTTGAAGCATCCCCGTGGTCACATGAACAAAATTCAGAGGCTTACCAACTGACTCATATTTATGACAGTCGCAGTGTTCCGAGGTCACGGGATCCCTTTTTGCGACCTTTTGGCAAGCAATGGGGAATCCAGATTCATTTAACAACTGTCGTACTAACTTAAGAAAGGCAGTGATTTGCCTAACGACTGTGACAATGAGGCAAAACTCACTTAACATCTGCCTCGCTTAGCAACAATTTTGGGGCTCAATTGTGATCGCAAGTCGAGGACTCCCCTTAGTGATACAAAACCAACTTTAGGTCATCGTTACCTTACAGGACATTCAAGAATTTGGAAAGTTTCTGTTGCTGGGAAGATATCAAATCTCCTTGCCTTTGGTCCTGTCATTGCAATGCTCAAGAGCCTTGGTGGTGCAGGCTGTTAAATGCCTAGCACTTAATTCCAGCTGCCTGCAATTACTGTAGGCTCGAATCCCACCAGGCTGAAGGTTGACTCAGCCTTCCATCCTCTCGGGGTAGGTAAATTGAGGACCCAAGATTGTTGGGGGCAATTAGCTGACCTTGTAAAAATGCCGCTTAGTAATAAGCAGGCATATACAATGGAAGGAAGGCTATTGCTGAGCGCATTGGGTTGCGCTCCAAAGATTGTAAGCCGCCCTGAGTCTCTGGAGAAGGGCGGCATATAAATATGAATTTAAAAAAAAGGGAATTACAGGCCTAACACATCTTTTGGGAAAGACCTGAATGCACAATAATAATAGTGCATATAATAATAATAATAGTGCAATAGTGCAATAATAATAATAGTGATCACACCCTTGATGTAGAGTAGTTTCGCCTCTTCCTGTGATATCTGGATTTCTTGACTCAGAATACAGAACACGACTCAGATTTCTCTTTGGCCCAGATTGCTTATCCAACTAAACTGTGCTGTACGGAATAACAGATCACTGCAAACATCAAGCTTGGTAGCACGCTAAGCCATAATTATAGTTTACAAACAAACCACTTTCAGCGCTTATCTAAAGCTCTTTGAATACTGCATTCAGTTTTGGTCACCACAGTGTAAAAAAGATGTTGAGGCTCCAGAAAGAGTGCAGAGAAGAGCAACAAAGATGGTTAGGGGACTGGAGGCTCAGACATACGAAGAACGGTTGCAGGAACTGGGTATGTCTAATCCAATGAAGAGAAGGACTAAGGGTGACATGATAGCAGTCTTCCAATATCTGAGGGTCTGCCACAAAGAGAAGGGAGTCCAACTTATTCTCCAAAGCACAAGAAGGAAGGACAAGAAGCAACGGACGAAACCAATCAAGGAGAGAATCCACCTAGAAATAAGGAGAAATGTCCTGACAGTTAGAACAATTAATCAGTGGAACAACTTGCCTCCAGAAGTTGTGAATGCTCCAACACTGGAAGTTTTTAAAAAGATATTGGACAACCATTTGTCTGAAGTGGTGTAGGGTTTCCTGCCTAGGCAGGGGGTTGGACTAGAAGACCTCCAAGGTCCTTTCCAACTCTTGTTTATTCTATTTTATTCTTTGGTTCAAGCACTGACTGTAACATCTAGGAACAGCATGGGCTAAATTTTCCAATTACTGTAGCTTCTTTTTTCCCCATCCCAAAAAGGAAAATATTTGAAGAAGACTTCATTGGGGCGGGATCTTGAATTCTTACTTTGATCTCTGCCCTCTGAAATTCTTTGTGCAGATTCACCCTGAAAGACTGCGTGTAAGTGTGTTTCTTTTCAGTGTTCCTTAACTACCATTTACCCCTCTTTGAAGCGTGAAGGGGAGGCCAGCGTGGAAGGGATCCTGAATCAGGTTGTCCTGGATCACCTGCAGTTGGCGCCTCTCCAGTGGGGTGAGTAATGCTGAACCGATAGTTCAGCAAAGTACTTGTGTTTTTTTGGGTTTTTTTGATGGGTTGCTTCTTGCTGAAATAACTTTGCAAAAAGCGCTGAGAAACTTTGTCAAACGTTGAACGATGCAAAACGCCACTCATGCTTTTTCGGAGGGGGATCGTTTATTAAATCATTGTGACAAAATGGCTTACTATGAAACTATTGCCTCTATATTTAGTTCATGTAGTCACGGGGAATCATCCAGAGTAGACATTATTTTCCTCAAAAGCAGTTGCTAAGTGCTGGGATATAGTTTTACTGTTGGCGTGTTAAAATACAGTTTTTGGTACTTCGAATTATATGATGATTGTCTTCCTTGTCTGAGTTACCAATTGCTGAGAATGTTCTTTGGTTTCGGTTCCTATCTGGCTGCCCTTTCTAGAAGTTGATCTGAGCACTCTTATTCTTTCTTAGTGATGGGCCTGGAGGCTTAATTTTGTATATTAACACTATACGGTCTATCTATGAAAGCCACGAGGTTGAATGCAGTATGAACTGCTTTGTTAGTGTTGCTGCTGCTGCTGCTGCTGCTACTGGACATAATTTGGCTTTGTTGCCTTACTTACTAGTTTGATTTTAAGTACATGTAATCTTCGTTTTAACAAAGTCCCCTAAATGGGGCTGGAATTTTGATTGCTAAGTGAAGCGATCATTAGATGAAACATCAGGTGGTAATACTGGCCATCAGCACTCCAATCAACCAGTAAAAAAACACACACCCAACCAGGCACTACATAAATACTACTCATACAATAGCCCAAATTACACATTCCGGTAGAGATAAGTTGCCTGTGGATGCGCTCCAGTATGAGTTCAAAAGCTCAGAAGACTAAAAACCTCTGATCCAAATGACTGACCCAGGTTGGATCCGGAAACATCACGTAATCTCATTGCTCAGTGATGCAGTTGTTGTATGCCTAGTTGTGTTTGTCAAGCCAGGAGCCTCACAACCAGAACAGAATAGGATTCTTTATTGGCCAAGTGTGATTGGACGCGCAAGGAATTTGTCTCCAGTGCAGAAGCTCTGTGCACATACCAGCAACAAGTGTTAAATCATGATCATAATCATAAAATACAATCATCATAATTCATAAGATACAACATTCAGTGATAGTTACAAGATACTAAATAAGCAATCAACATAAACCATAATAGGATACTAATGAAAGCAATCAACATAAATCGTAAGATACAACCCACAAACTTATAGTCATAAGAAGCTAAGGAAATAGGTAATAGGAAAGATGAGAAGGATAGTAGCAATACAGCCCTACTAGGTGCTTTGACATCCCAGACATAAGACAGTGTTGTGGGGATTAGTTGTTTAGCAAAGTGATGGCATTGGGGAAACTCCTTGTGTCTAGTTAGTTGTGTGTGCAATGCCCTATAGCGTCAACTTGAGGGAAGAAGCTGAAACCGTTTATGTCCAGGATGAGAAGGCTCTATAGATATTTTCACAGCCCTCTTTCTGGTTTGTGCAGTATACAGGTGCTCAATGGAAGGCAGGCTGGTTGCAATTATTTTTCCTGCAGTCCTGCTGAAGTCTGTTTCTATCTTCTAACAACAGCCAGAGCCTAACAACCAGAACTAGGTATACCTTGTTGTAACTGTCATTAAAAGAGAACCTCACATTTTTTTTTCTGCTGTGCCATATTTACCTCCATATGAACTCCCCACCCCCTTGTATTTCCCCCACCCCCTTTGCTCTTCTGGCCATCCTGCACTCATCCAACTACTCCTGCTGTCTCCTATTGCCTGTAGTTGACCTTTGTCATCTGCTTATTCTTCAGTGAAGGGGCTATGTTGGTCCTGGGATCACTGCCTGTTGTGGCCTGCTGGTAGCTGACGGAGCTAGCAGTAGAGTCGGACAGTAGTGAGAAGGTTGGAGAAGAACCTGGGCCAGTTCTGGAGGCTGAGGAAGAACCCGAGGAGGACTCTGCATCTGGGGCAGAGATGGGGCCAGGGCAGGCTGGCAGTCAGCAGCTGCCTTTGGGTTCGGACAGCAGTGATGCGGGGGGCTTCTGGAACCAGTTCCTAAACCTGTGCATGCGCAGAGCCAGCAGAAGACAAGAACAATTGAGAAAGCAGGGTTGACTCAGGAGTAAGGCCACACCTCGGAGATGATTGGCCCTCGCATAGCACATCAAAGAGGAGCAAACAGGACGTCTGGTCAATTCAGGCTTTGAAAAATTCTGTTTGACTCTCTGTCAAGTTTGGCCTTGCCCTGCATCTGGCAATTAGTTCTCTGGCCATGTTCCAAGCGTGATAAGGTAGGTGTTTATAAACATTCCCCTGAAAGACTGTTTGTGAAGCCTGAACATAATTCACAGCTGTGGAAATAAAAGAGGCTTTGCCGGGATTAAGATTGTTTTTTAAGCTTTCTAAGGAAGCCTAGGTCAGCACACTGCCACACAATTTCTGCCATCCTAGTATCCAGGCTCCTAGTGGGCCTGCCCACTTCCTCAGCCTCAACCTGCCAGGCAGTCCCGTGTGCACACCCAGACCGCCTGCTGGGGCTCCACACATCAGACCCAGCTTGCTGTCTCCGTCCTTGATAAAGCCTTGAAAAGGCCATCAGCTTCTCATGTACTGAAGCCTGCAGACCCCTTCTTCAGGAGAACATCTGGTGTGTGCTCTATAGTTCACATCGGAAGCGCTCCGGGTGAATTGGCCAGCGGGCTTCAGCAAGGGCTGGAGGAGGAGTGCCCAATGCCAACAAAACCTGCGTGCAGCGGTGCAGCATGAAGTCCCGGCCACATGTCACAAGGTCTCCTGAGGAAACTGCCAGGTGGAAATTGGAGAAGAAGACCTTGTGCAGCCAGCGGCTGCCTTAAGAAGGCCAGGACAATGTTGTATTGTAAGCAGCAGAAGCCAGAAGATAGAGAAGGTTAGCTGGGACGTAAAATCACAGAGTGGCAGGTTCAGCAGAGGCAGCTGAGTGCTGGACAGCCAGAAGGTTGGAGATCAGAGAGAGATAGGCGGGTGGGAGAGTTAGTGGTGAAGTGAAGTGGCCCTGTGGTCATTAAATGGGGTGGGCTGCCAAGCACCTGAATTTTGATCACATGACTGTGGGGCACCTCAGTGGCCGTAATTTCAGGGACCAGGTATAACTACAATTTGTTCTGCACCGCCATAACTTTGAATGTATTGGGAAGGCCCCAGCCTGGCAGGGAGGAGAGGAGAGAGGAAAGTTAGCCTGGAATCAACTACACAACTGGAAAAGGGCTAACTCCAACCTCCCAAGTTCCTTGGAGACTTACCTATTTGTTCCCACAAGTAGGCTGTCAGCCTGGGAAGATTCCTATATTATAGGCAGAATGTAATGAAGTAGTTAGCTCAAATTCTG
The DNA here is from genome assembly GCA_009733165.1 of Naja naja. Lineage (NCBI taxonomy): Eukaryota > Metazoa > Chordata > Lepidosauria > Squamata > Elapidae > Naja > Naja naja. Next base: position 216,023,599 of record CM019150.1, on the reverse strand, counting down.
CACATGTAGCTCTGGTTGTTTGCACCTGACAAGATGCTGGCTGAGCGAAGATCATTTAGCGAGGACCACCTGTAATGTGTTTCCTTGCTGTGAAAGCCTTTGAAACGAAGTGTTTCGAAATGTGGTCTTTAATAAAGAAAGATCCTGGGATTTTTGTGTGGCTGTGATAATTCTGTCATTACTGGGTGTTGATTAGATGGTTTGCTTCATTCTCTAATTAAAAAGCCCAGAGTTCATTTACAAATTGCCTTTCGGTAAAATAATCAGATGGATTGGCACCTGCTGGTGACCATGACTCTGCATACAGCCTCCCTGCCTAATTTAATAAAGTACCTTTCTCAAATAGGAAAAAGACAATCAATCTTTGTGGACCCAAAGTAAGTCAATCAGTACTTGTATTAGCTTGTGATGGCATATGTTCATTGCATGTTATACATATAAGTCATCATACTTTAGTGGTTCAAACTAGCTGCCTTTAACACATGCAGTAAATCTTGTGCAATTGAACAATAATAATCTTGCTAAAACTTCAAAACACTTTCATAAATTTATCCTAAATTTGGCTTTACTGTTAGACACTGAATCTAAGAGATGATGTAATCTTAGAGAGATAACAGCAATTATAGCAAATCAACTTTAGGTGGACAAATTTTTTTTCTTTTCTGATTAGCCAAAGGGATGTGTCTAAATTTTTAAGTGGAGTTTAAATACTTATTGTAAAAAGATGCTTAACAATCACCAAATCTGTGAAAAGGGGGCAGAGAATGATTCTAATTAGATTTGGGCATTTGTGGTGGAGATGAGGCCTGAATAGTGACACTTTCAAGAGGACCCCTATAACACTTAGTAGAAATTAGCAATGGTATCTCCCAATTTTGGCGGAGGATGTAGGGAGAAAAGCAAGCAGAGCTGGAGGGTGGAGTTAAGTGTGTCATTGGCTTAGAGTCATTACGTTACCACAAAAGGTTCGACTTCAACCCTCTTGAACTCTGTTGACCCTTATTTGGCACCAAGTTAGTACTGTACTTTAGTTGACTGGATTCTTGTGTGTAGGTTTGAACATTAAATCTCTGAACTGCAACTTAATGTGTGCTCTTGAACTTTGCACCTAAGAGAAGTTTAGAAACATTCTGTCCTAATTTGAAAATCTGTTTAGTCATTATTTTCGACCATCCCAGTTGACCATCCCAGTCAACTGTATGCAGAAGAAAGTAGTATTTTTAAGAAAGCTGCTGTGATGGAATGTAGTCTGGATTCCCAGGAGGGAGGGGCTGCATTCCAGAGCCATAAAAGCAGTTGGTACTTTCAGATGCTGTAGAAATCATGTTAACTTCTGAAGTTGGGAGATTCTTGGTCCTGGCGTCTACCATCCCAACCCAGTGCATCTTCTCAGTCTTCATTATGATCTTTATATTTGTATCTTTATATTTAAGGTCATAGCTACGTCAACTTTTCCCTACCTTCTTTTCTGTTCCTAATAAGAGATGTTGGAAGAATTGGTGTGCTTCTTGTCCAGATTTGATTTCTGCTGCTGCTAGTCATGCCACTTCCCTCAAGAAAATTCAAGGAAAGAACATCCAGATTAACTCTGTATCATGATGCTGATTTGGTGTTTGTCTCTGAGTTTCCACCCTTGTTATAGATACTCCAATGGAGACAGCAGAGACCGTCTGGCTCAGAACTCTCACTTTAAAAAAATGAGAAAAAGAGAGAACAGATCTTCAACACTTGTGGGATAAGTACAGGTGGATGATCAGACTACTATGGTAGTGTGGGAATGAAAACAGCAAAGTGTTGTTCACAGTGTTCTTCGTTCAACAATAATATCTGCCCCTATTATTTTCTTTTCATACTTACTGTATTTTGTAGCCCTTATTTGTTAAAACAGTCTTTTCTCCAAGGCTTGTCTTGCATGTTCTAATAATTCCAGACCTGAAATCCATTTATTTTTATAGTTTTAAGAAAATAATCCATTTAATCGCAGCTGTTTCTAGATGGTTGCTAGGGACATTACTTGCTTTCAGCACAGCTTTTAATCAATGTTTGTATCTTGGGAGTTTCTAACATAATAGTAAGGTTTTCAGTATGACTTGTTATGAGGTGAGACCAAATTTGAAAGTATTACTTCATTATTTGTTATTTGACCCAGCATGCAATTCACTCACTGGTTTAAAAAAAAAAGGCAACAGAAGCTTTCTTGAGCTGATAATTATTTTCTGAAGACAGAGCTTTGAAAGAGAAGTAAACTAAGAGGATCCAAATTTCCAGTTTGGCTGTATCCGAACAATAAAAATAAATAATCAAAATTGGTTGCTTTCCTTCCAGTTAGTGCTAGTCACAAATATTTGGAAATTTATGGTAGTAGGAGACCGAGCACCTGGATGGATGTTCTGTTAATCATAGAATCATTGGACTGGAAGGGGTCTTCAAGTCCTATCTGCTGCTCAGGTCAGAAGTCTTGTACCATCCCAGTCAACTGTATGTATTTTTATTTAAAATGACGAAAGAAGAAAGTAGTATTTTTAAGAAAGCTGCTGTGATGGAATGTAGTCTGGATTCCCAGGAGGGAGGGGCTGCATTCCAGAGCTATAAGAGGCAACTCAGCCCAGTGTGAGAGAAAGAGGGTGAAGACAGCCCTTCCTTAATAGTTCCTAGAGTACAATGGTACCTTGGTGCTCAACTGCTTTGAAACTCACCAAATTTGGTACTCTGCTCAATGCATTTTGATGCGTTGATACCATTTATTTGGTACTCGGCACACAAGCTAGAACTTTTCCATGTCAGCTGCGTTTTTTCTCACTACGTTATTATGGGAAAAATGTGTTTGGTATATCATTTTTGGTACTCATCGCATTCCCAGAACCAATAAATGATGAGTACTGAGGTACCACTGTATATCCTTTCATGTAGGTAGTGGTGTCTTCAGTTTGGTAAGATTCTGCCTATAGATGTGACACAATAAAGTAATCACTCCCCATCTTTCTTGATTTCTGGAGCCTGACAGCTGCTACTGTACATAATTTCTGAAGAAGTTTTCAGAAAGAAAGAATCAATATTGGAAAGAGTTAAAGTATTAATTCTACTGCCTTTAAATCCAGTATAACATCCTGACCTAGAGGAACTTGCCAGATACATACATTAGTCATCCAGGGAGGAGTAATTGTGAGAATGTAACAATAACAGATGGACAGAGTGATGGGAGAGCTAAATAAAATTGCTGATTGTTTCTGAGTCTTTATAAATTTGCAGTCTTGAGATTTTTGGACTCCTTTATAACTATAATTCTCAAGAAGATGTTGGCCAAGAAAAAAGGCTACTGCATGTAGATGTAGATTGATAATGTCACATCTGTGTAAGAAAGGTATACAATAACAATGCAATGTAAAAAAAAAGGTGTAGAAAAAGAGTGTACAATTTGGTAAGTAAGTTAACAAAAACTAGTGATGTGAGGAGAATTTAGAATTTACTATGTCTTGAACAAGTTGTTCTGAAAGATAAGCGAAATAAAAGGCCTGCCTTGAGGTAAATAAAGTTATAATGTTTTGGCTGACCTAGCAGAAGGTCTATGAACAAGGCAAATAATATTAGCCTTTTGATTCCTGGAAGATTTATAGCTTAGAGGGAGCTGGGTGTGTACTTTAGTGGTCAGGAAATAGACTGAAATGAACTTGACAATGGCAGGAACAATTTTTTGGAGTGATTTTCCTGCCAGCTTCTCCAGTGACTTTGCTTGTGAGAAAATGGCAAGGGAAGGTTGCATATACCGATCACGTGATGGCCAGATTTGGCAACTGTTGTAAGTCTGTGCTAGTTGCCAAGTTCCTAGATCGCAATCGTATCCCCATTGCGATAGCCAAACTCTGTTGAATGATCGTAAGTACCAGTCATTCAATGCCATCACAATTTTGAACAGTCAGAATAACAGAAAAACAGAATAGAATAGCAGAGTTGGATGAGATTTTGGAGATCTTCTAGTCCAGGGGTATTAAACTCGTGGCCCGTGGTCCGGATGCGTAATTCACTGGCCATGCCCACCCCATTTTAACGAAGGGGAAAAGTTGCGACATGTCACATGAGGACAATGTATCGTCACGAGTTTGACAGCCCTGTTCTAGTCCAACCCTCTGCTCAGGCGGGAGACCCCATTCCATTTCCAATCTTTTAAAACCTCCAGAGATGGAGCACCCACAACTTCTGAAGGGAAGCCAAGTGAGAGTACTAATACCACTCTACAAAGCCTTAGTAAGACCACACCTGGAGTACTCCATCCAGTTTTGGTCACCACATTATAAAAAAAAGATGTTGGGACTCCAGAAAGAGTACAGAGAAGAGCAACCAGGATGATTAGGGGACTAGAGAATAAAACATATGATGAACGGTTGCAGAAACTGGGCATGGCTAGTCTAGTGAAGAGAAGGACCAGGGGAGACATGATAGCAGTCTTCCAATATTTGAGTGGCTGCCACAGAGAGGAGGAAGGGGTCAAGCTATTTTCTAAAGCACCCGAAGGCCAGACAAGGAATAATGGATGGAAACTGAACAAGGAGAGATTCAACCTGGAAATAAGGAGAAACTTTCTGACAGTGAGAACAATCAACCAATGGAACAGCTTGCCCTCAGAAGTTGTAGAAACGTCATCACTTGAGACTTTCAAGAAGAGATTGGACTGCCATTTGTCAGAAATGGTGTAGGGTCTCCCGCTTTGGCGGGGGGTTGGACTAGATGACCTACAAGGTTCCTTCCAACTCTGATTATCTGTTATCTGTTATCTGAAGCCATTCCACTGATTAATTGTTCTCTCCTTGATTAGTTTCCATCCATTGCTTCTTGTCCTCCCTTCAGGTACTTTAGAGAATAGCTTGACTCCTGCTTATTCAGTCATTGAATAAGTGGTCATAAGTCAAGGTCTACCTGTACTTCTTGAAGTCATTTCCATGACTTCAATTTCAAAAACTACAGCTTGATCTCTGTTTTAATTTTGTTTAATATGACTAATGCCACAGTCCACCGTTCTGCAATTATTTTTTTCTTTGCTGGCCTGTTTCTTGTTAAAAAGCTCCCCTTTTTGCAACAGTAGGAAACCCAGTGTTATCTTACCTGTTAAATCTCCCTTCTTGTTCTGCATTTTTATTCCTTTTCTAATATATAGTTGCATTCTTTCAAAACTACTTTATAACGTCCCATAAGTGGCTGAGTAAGCATAACAGTTTATGAGGTGCTTGAAACCTTCCTTCCTTTGGCAGTTGTGCAAATCGTATCATATCCTGCCTTTTAGAAAAAGAACATCAATCTAGAAGTTTTGCTACTTCTGTTTGTTTTAAAATTCTGCTTCTAAGCCTAACTCAGTGCCAGCCAGGAAAAGGTGAATAATAATTTTCACTAACAATGTTGACACTGAATAAATAACCTTCACATATTCCCTAATTAGGTAATGTGAGTTGTTTCTGTTCAGTCATGTTCTGCTCTCTGTGAACAAACTTAACAAAACAACAGCAGGAGCTAATTTTATGTACCATTTCAAATGTTATCCATGGAAGCTACTATAAAATATAAGAAACGTTGTTTTAAACAGTTTCTCGATAACACTTAGACATCTGAGAATGCTGAATTATTCTAGATCTGCAATTAGCTGCCTATTTTCTCAGGCAATCCTTGGTATTATATAACTTGAATTCAGAAATGTTTATGGAGAGTCTGAATCAGCCAGGTCATGGTTGTCCCAAAGATGCTTTTTTTCAAAAGGCAACTGGACTTTCTTGTTTTTTTCTTGAGGACGTTTCTGATTTGATCTGAACTGAACTGAACTGAACTGAAGAAGCTTCTTGGATGAGAAGCGAAATGTCTTCAAGGAAAAAGGAAAACCCAGTTGCCTTTTAAAAAAAAGGACCTTTGGAATTGAACTCAGAAATTGGCATTGTGAAGATCTGAACTGTAGCCATTTCCAAGTGACCGAACAATCACAAGACAAGATTGGTCTTGTGTCTTCAGGGTCACCTGAGTAGGGCGCACCCATTTGCACTACTCAGGTGACCCTGAGGACACAGATAAACCTCCAAATGGCCTCAACGACTGTCTAAAAAAATGCAAATGACCAGCTGTCTGCAAGGACAACCTTGCATTGAAATCCTTCCATTCCCCACCATCCAGTCAGACCTGAAGAAGCTTCTTGAATAAGAGTCTGATTGATTATAAGAAAGAACCGCTCAACATTGACACCAAATACTCCAACAGGTGATTGGCTTACCTTCCTTGAGCCCTGATGGTGCAGTGGTTAGAATGCTGTATTGCAGGCTACCTCCTCTGCGCCCCCAGCCAGGAGTTCGATCCGGATGGGACTCGAGGTTGACTGAGCCTTCCATTATTCCATGGTCGGTAAAAGGAGGACCCGGACTGTTAGCAGCAACATTGTAAGCCTCCCTGAGAGTCCTGTGAAGTGCTATGGAGCGGTATATAAGCCTAAAAAGAGGCACAGTGGTGCAGTGGTTAGGATGCAGTATTGCAGGCTGACTCTACCCACAGCCAGGAGTTTGACCATGACTGATTCAGCCTTCCATCCTTCCGAGGTGGGTAAAAGGTGGACCCAGATTGTTGGGGGCAAGAGGCTGACTCTGTAAACCGCTTAGAGAGGGCTGGAAAGCACCGTGAAGCGGTATGTAAGTTCTAAGGGCTATTGCTCCTGGATCTGTTCATCCGGAGGCCGATAAGGGTCTTTCTAGGATTGTTTAATTGGATTCTCTGCAGTGCTTTATAACCCTGTACTTTTGTGCAAGAAGCCAGATGTTAAATCTTTTTTGCGATAAGTCCTCCCATTGCCTTCCCCAAGTCCCAGGGCTTAGCTCTGTGCTTATAAATTATGCAGTGTGCCGATGGTAGTTAAAAATCTCGGACAGGCAATGAAAAATGGACTAGCACGATGTAGATACAGGAAGCAATTCAGAAAAAGAGCGGGTTTACTCACGATAGTGCATGTATTTCTTAACAGCTGCATTAGATGCAAAAAATTGATAAAACAACACGTAATTCAGAGCGCAGAATCAGGATGTTGCAAATTTATGAGGCCTAGCAGATCTGAAAGAAGATACTAACATGAGGGATATGCAGTTGTAACATGAAATCAACCTTTTTTAAAAAAATAAATGACAGCTGGTAGAAGTATATCTCTGAGTGAGAGTCATCATTAAATCAAAAACAGAATTTTGAATTTTTATGTCTATATCTAAATCCTTAGGTTATGGAAAATCCAAGATTTATATTTGAGTATATGAGAATGTAACTGTCATTTTTTCCCCCTTACTAAAGAAAGCCAGCAAATATTTTCTCTACAGTAAGGCCTTTTTCATCTACTCCTCCCCCCCTTTTTCTGGCCTTCCCTTCAAATACTCCCTTCCCCACCTCTCTTTGGAGGGTTGACCTTATCAAAGTGCAGTGAAGCTTGCAGGTTTCAGATTTGCTCCAGGGTGTAAAGAAGAAAAAAAAGTCTCTATGCTACCAGAAAAAAAGAGGGGGGGGGAATCAGCTTCCATTCTGGAAAGTAGAGTAATTTTACCACTGCTTTACACGATAAATCTGGCATGGCTTTGAGAAAGATTGATGATGAGATCTGAGATTGGAGTCTGCTGCAGTCATTACCGTTGTTATTATTATTACTGCAATAGGGGGAAAGTAATTGAGCTTCATTCTACGCACAATTCATAAAAAAAAGTATTTTTCGGACACAGATGTAAATTCCCAACTCCTTTTTGCATCGCCTAACAGCACCATATCTTAAATAACAGTGGTATGCTCCTTACGGGGAGCTCTGTGGATCCGAGCGCGTCTATTTATAGCAAGAGCATAATTATTTCCATTTCATTGTGATGTCTTTGGGTGGCAGAGATATTTTTAGCTGTGAAATTGGATCTGGAGGAGAAAGTTCAGGAATTTTGATGAGGCTAAAAGTCTCTTTTCTTGAAAGGCTGCTGTGCATCCTGGGTTTCTCTCATTCTCCATAGACCCTCAGTTATTGTGATATGGGAGTTAAAGCATCTCAACAATTCTGCTTGTGGTGCAAAGGTGGCATTCAGCAGGTTCTGACCAGTTCTGGAGAACCGGTAGTAGAAATTTTGAGTAGTTCAGAGAACCGGCAAATACCACCTCTGACTGACCCTGCCCCCCCATCTATTCTTGCCTCCCGAGTCTCAGCTGATCGGCTGGGTCTTTTTTCTGCACAGGAGAACGGAGCTGAAAAGCAGGTTAGTGGGGTGGGGAGGGAATGGGGATTTTGCAGGATCCTTCCCCTGCCACGCCCACCAAGCCACACCCACAGAACTGGTAGTAAAAAAAAATTGAATACCACCACTTTTGTGGTGTAATTGCCATCCTGTAATACAGGCATTACTAAAGCACGCTTTGTTACCCAAGCTGTTCAAAATTCTGCACCCTGGATCAGAGACGGGCGTTTATTACTGTATTATTTACATATAGACGGAACTGCGTACAGTCAGAGCCCCAGGAGGCAAGTACTGTGGAACCAATGTTGTTACCTTGTTGTTTCCCAGGTGGGGAAATGGTGCGAAATGGCAAGTCCAAAACAAATTATGATGTCCACATCATACGCCATTCGGTTTGTACTGTTTTCTGAAATCAAACGGCTAATATGGGGTAGGTTAATGCAGGAGTGTCAAACTCGATTTCCTTGAGGGCTGCCTCAGGGTTGTGTTTGACCTCGGGAGGCCCCAGGGGGCGCGGCTGGGGTAGGGGTGGCCAGTTCAACATCACTTGTATCGGGGAGCACCTGTGGTGGCCAAGTGCTAAGGCAGGCTTTCCCTCAGACCTTCCTTCTCTTTCATTATAATCTTCCTTCCTTCCTTCTTTTCTTCCTTCCTTTTCTTCTTTTTTCCTTCCCTCTTCATATGTTTTAGGAACTGGGCCTGGCTAGTCTAGTGAAGAGAAGGACCATGGGAGACATGATAGCAGTGTTCCAATATTTGAGGGGCTGCCACAGAGAGGAGGAAGGGGGTCAAGCTATTTTCTAAAGCCACCCAAAGGCCAGACAAGGAACAATGGATGGGAACTGAACAAGGAGAGATTCAACCTGGAAATACGGAGAAACTTTCTGACACTGAGAACAATCAACAGAAGTTGCCTTTGGAAGTTGTGGGAGCTTCATCACTGGAAGCTTTCAAGAGGAGACTGGATTGCCACCTGTCGGAAATGGTGTAGGGTCTCCTGCTTGGACGGGGGCTTGGACTAGATGACCTACAAGGTCCCTTCCAACTCTGATTATCTGTTATCTGTTAAGATGTTCTGTAGAACTGCACCCGTCATCAGTTGTGGCAGAGTGGAAATACATTAAGACCAGTGGCTGGACCAGAATACCTTATTTTTCTCTTGAGGAAGCTTTAAAATAGGTGAGAACCTACTATAGGGACTGAGTTTGAAGAAACGGACTGGTTTGACAAGAAAGGGAATGAGGCAAAGATGCACAGAGTACCCATACCTCTGTGACTTAGACCACTGATAGAAGAATGGCAGGATTGATGTAGGACAACTACAATCAAAATTAAAGGTTAAGATAGCAATATTTTCAGATATGCGGATGACACTCTTCTGTTATCAGAAAGTATGGACTAGCAGTCCACAAGCTTTCCCAGGCTTGAAGGACCAATGGGGGGTGGGGGAAGAGGGAATGCTTCCATGTGAATGGCATGCGTGATCACAAATTTGATTCCCAATTATGGTAAGTCAAGGGTTACCTGTCCCAAAGGTGCTTTTTTCTTTTTCAAGAGGCAACTGGACTGTTTTTTCTTTCGAAGACCTTTCACTTCTCATCCAAGAAGCTTCTTCAGCTCTGACAGGAAGGTGGGGAACAGAAGGATTTATATTCCTTGCAGACAAAGCTGGTAATTTGCATCCTTTTTAGTGAGTCGTTGAGGGCACCTGGAGGTTTATGCGTGTCCTCAGGGTCACCAGAGTGGTGCAAATGGGTGTGGAGTCTCCTTGGAACTGTGGAAAGGACTGTGTTGTAGACTGGAGATAGATGGTGTTGTATCCCTCCCTCTCTGTTGAGAAAGAGCTTTTCAATTTTGACATAGATGGCCTCTTTCACCCCTCTTTCATACCAGCGGTCCTTCTTTTTCAATCCCTCTTCACAGATTTTAGTATCTAATTCTGAACCTGGTACAATTTACTGAATTACAGAACTAGATACTAAGCCCTGTGAAGAGAGATTGAAAAAGGAGGGCTTATTTAGCCTTTAGAAGACAAAATTGATTGCTTCCTTCAGATACCCAAAGAAGTATCACATATAAGGAAACAGATCTGTTGTTATCGCTTTAGAGTGAAGGATGGGGATTTGTATTCTTAACTTGCAGGAACATCCATTGTACTCAAATGTTAGATTTTTTTTTCTTAAAGAAGAGTTTAGTGGCGGAATTGGAGATGTTAATAACAGAATAACAGAGTTGGAAGGGACCTTGGAGGTCTTCTAGTCCAACCCCCTGCTCAGGCAGAAAACGCTATAGTACAATTGCAGACAAATGGTTGTGCAGTCTCCCTCTGAATACAGAGACCAGACAATGATCTGTAAGAGATGTTTTGATGTGGTCACTTGCCTTGACCAAGGAAGTTAAAAGCAGTGGCTTAAATGGCCTTTCCAGTTGTATGATTCCACGTAGTAAAACAGTTTGTTCTTTGATGTAAAACTACATCTGCAGGTTTGTGCTATCAGATGTTTTAAAATTCTCAGCACAAGTAGCTCAGATACGTCGTCGTTCTGGATTTTTTCTGTTACACAGTGGGTGTAAGCCTGAAAAATATGCTTTACAGAAATGTTTTTTATACAAGTATCCTGCATAGTGAAAATATAATGAATTATGAATGATTTCCAACCAGGGACATTTTGTTGGATGATTCATCTTTTTTCCTTTAAAGTAATTTTTTTTTTTGCCTTGTTGTGCTGCTCTTTCTTTTCTGCCTTGAGAAAACATATCTGAAGAAGAAAAAAATAGTTAAATTGAGAAAGCAAGACTTTTATGAAGTAAAACATCAGTCTTCCCAGCTTAGAAAAATGAACGTAGTTTATAGTACTGAGCATATTAGATCAGCTAAAAAGTGGTTTACAAAGTGATGAGTACTATTAGATAGCAAAATATTTCCGTAAGGATTAACGTATGTTGAAATTAGAATTATTGTACCAGTTCTAATTCTATTTGAAGCAAGATCTAATTGTAATTGTAACAAGTGAGCAGAAAAAAAAAACAATAGGTGGATCATAGAGAATTTAATTTGGATTCTTCTCCTGAACGAAGGTTGAAGATTATTATTATTATTTTATTAGACTTGTATGCCGCCCTTCTCCCAAAGGACTCAGGGCGGCGAACATATAAAAAAAATATATTTACAATAAAAGATATTAAATAAAGAACAAGTCTATAAATACAAGAAACATTAAAACAATTAAAATTACGGTAATAAACAATAATATTAAAACAAACCCGCCGCCAGGTCAATCCAGGCCGGCCTGCTGAAACAGCCAAGTCTTTAGGTCTCGACGAAAGGAGCGGAGATCAGGGGCCAAACGAAGATCCACAGGGAGCTGATTCCATAGGGCGGGCGCTCCCACAGAAAAGGGCCTAGCCCTGGGAACCGCCAGCCGACAATGCCTGACCGACGGTATTCCCAGGAGGCCCCTCCTGTGGGAGCACATGGGGCGATCGGAATGTGATGCTGGCAGGAGGCGTTCCCGCAAGTACCCTGGACCCAAGCCATTTAGGGCTTTATAAGTTGTTACTAACACCTTGAAGGAAACCCGGAAGGCAACTGGCAGCCAATGCAAGTCGCGCAGGAGGGGTGTAACATGGGAGTATCGGGATACCCCCATCACAGCCCGCGCGGCCGCAATGATGATGATCTAAGATGATGATCTAAGGCAGGGCCCCCCCAACTCTTGGGCCACGATCCATTTCTGGGCTGTGGCCCATTCAGAACCGGGCCACGGAAGTGGCGGGCGAATGCATGTACGGCTCCATTTGTGCCCACAGCAGGTGTGCACGTGCAGCTCTTATTTGTGCAAGCGTCAGGCACACATGTGCAGGGGGGGCATGCACTGGCCTGCCACTCACGGGGAATCATCCCCTCTAACCCCCCACTCCCCACTGATCTGCAAAGCCGAAAGGTTGTGGACCACTGAGCTAAGGGTTTGTTTCAGCTGTTCAGTGTATGATTATGGTCCTGTTCAGACCTTATTATCAAAAACAAAGTTCACTAGGTAAGAGTGAGTTAGGAGTTGTAGAGAGCAAGGAAAATTACCTCGATGGAGATACGCGGGATCTGTTGCCTCAGTAAAAGGAGCCGAGAGAATGTCTTAAGTCCAGAGCAGCAAGATACCAGTTGAAAAGCAGCTTCATCTGTGAGGTTTATGGAGGGAAGGAGGAGGAGAAGGGGAAGGAGTACTGTGGGGTGCTTGGTGCTCTCTGAGATTGGTTGGGGTTTTTTGCAGACTTTTCATTACCCAACTAGATAACATCATCAGTGCTAGAAGGGAGTGGGGTTTGTGGAGAGGAGGAGGAAGAGGACTGTGGGGTCATGGGGGCTCTCTGATCTTGGTGGTTTTCTTGCAGATGTTTCATTACCCAACTAGGTAACATCATCAGTGCTAGAAGGGAGTAGGGTTGGTCTCTCTTATCTCCCTAATTCACTCAGCTATAAGGAGGAGGAGGAAGAGGAGATGGCACACTGTAATCAGACCTGAAAAAATTATGCTTTTGTAGTGAATCTCTATAAAAGTAATGTTAACCTTCCTGTGGAATTGATTTCCTGGTCTGGTTTAGTTAGGGCACTCTCACTCTGCACCCAAGCATACAATCAACACTGGGAACCTGGGGGTGTTCTCGACTGTCTTGATATTGCTTTTAGTAATTAGAGTAACTCACTAAAGATAAAACTGGAGTGGCTCATTGAGGAAGTTGGAGAAAACTTGAAAAATGCTACTGTGGAAATGTGTAAAGTTCAAATGGATGTTTCTTGGAAGGCTAAACATTATATATATGTATATATATGTTTTCGTAGATTTTCACGGGTACAGGTATGCAGGTCTTGGCGGGTTTGGGTCTTTTTCCGTGTAAGATTGAGAGTATCTTGGCGATGTTTCAACGAGGTCCCACTCGCCATCTTCAGGCTGGTGCTTTTGGCTTTGTGCTTGTGCGAGCAAAGTGTGATCGGAGCTGCCGTCTCTCTATAAATACTGGTGGGGAGGTGTGGTGTGCTGGCTCTGTTGTAAGCAGGTTGGTTGGCTGTGTTGTTACTTCTTGATTGGTTGATGGAGTTGATGTTTGCAGATTGGTTGGCTTTTTTGTAAGACCCTGTGTGGCTGAGGTACTGGCTGTGTGTCTATCAGCCTTTTGTGTTGTAACGACCTGGCTGTGTGATGATCTTCTGAGTTTTATTGTTGTGACATCCTGGGTCTTGTGCTGTAATCTCCTGGTCGTTGGCTGTGTTGTAACATCCTGAGGTTTTGTGTTATAACCTCCTGAGTTCTGTGAAGTGATATCCTGAGCGGATGGCTGTGATGTAACATTCCAGGCTTTGGTTTGGCTCCGAATTTGAGGTCTGGCTATGTGTTCATGGCATGTGTGAGTTTGCTTAGTTTGGGGGTCGGCGGGTGTAGCAGCTGGTGATGCAGCCATGGTCTGGTTTCTGGATGGTGGTTGTCTTTTGTCTATGGGATGGGTTTGGGTTTGAGTCTGGTAAGGGAGATTGGTGGTGGCGTCATGTGTTGTTTTGGGTCCAGTGTTGGTTTTCGTGGCTGGAACTTGTTTGTTGATTAGGGCTAGTTTCCAGATGTCTGGTAGGCGGGAAGTATCATCCCGTTTATTCATGTTATGGGGTTGTTTCTCTATTTCGATGGCTTCGATGCTTTTTTAAAGTGTCCCGTGCTGAAGCTTGTCTTCTCTTGTTGAAGTGTTCAGTATTGGAGATTAATTTGGTTCCATCAAAATCAATTTGATGTCCTGTGGCTTTAAGGTGCTGGAAAAGGGAGGAAGTATTTTCTTCTTTTCTGACTTCGTTCTTGTGTTCTGCGATGCGTGCATCCTGTTAGTTTGTCCCAGCCACATACATTGGACAAATATTGGAATATTGCATTCAGTTTTGGTCACCATGATATAAAACACATGTTGAGACTCTAGAAAGAGTGCAGAGAAGAGCAACAAAGATGATTAGGGGACTGGAGGCTAAAACATATGAAGAACGGTTGCAGGAACTGGGTATGTCTAGTTTGATGAAAAGAAGGACTAGGGGAAACGTGATAACAGTGTTCCAGTATCTAAAGAACTGCCACAAAGAAGAGGGAGTCAAGCTATTCTCCAAAGCACCTGAGGGCAGGACAAGAAGCAATGGATGGAAACTAAACAAGAAGAGAATCAACCTAGAACTAAGGAGAAATTTTCCTGACAATGAGAACAATTAATCAGTGGAACAACTTGCCTCCAGAAGTTGTGAATGCTCCAACACTGGAGGTTTTTAAGAAGAGACTGCACAACCATTCATCTGCAATTGTACTATAGCGTTTTCTGCCTGAGCAGGGGGTTGGACTAGAAGACCTCCAAGGTCCCTTCCAACTCTGTTATTCTGTTATTGAAAGTTGTATCCTTATATTTTGGCAATTAGAGGTAGAGAGAGGCATGCTTTGTATTTTAATACTTACACGGACTTTAGGAATGCAAATAAAATTCATTATGTACTGCTTTTTCTACTGGAATACAGTGTCCCTTTTAGCAATTTATGGAAAAATAATTTCATTCTGCAATATACTTTAAAAGTTTGATCCTTATAAATGCAGCGCTGTATATAATTTAAAAGCAACACAAAACAATTAAGCAAAAAAATTAAAATAGCCGTGAAAACCTGTCTGAAATAGACATCTCGTTCATTTTATTTTTTCTGAAGATAATGAAGCTTGCTTTTTTTTGGCAAACACCCTTTCAGAGAAATCCAAAGGACTGCAACTCAAACTTAAATAGCATTCTCACAAATCCTTCTTCCTTCATAAAAAGAAATGGGTCTGAAAAGCATTGCCTTTGCTGGTCTGCTAACTGAATGGATTCATTTAGAAAAAAGATATATCTTTGGAACTGGATTGCTTTTGCTCTCCCATCTAGGATTAGAAGAATATTCAGTGGTAGTTCAAGTTTCTTGAAATCTTCTTTTTAAAGGGTCTATTCAGTCCTTAAGAACATGAGATTTTTTTTAAAGGGAAAATTGAAGCTATGAAGGAAAACACTTCAGAAACTGGAATTCATAATCCGTTAGCAGTTTCAAATTGATCTCTTTGATTGTAGGAATGTAGAGTATACCAAATAATATCCTTTCTATTTTGCTAATACGTGTGGCTACCCATGGCTGTTTTTAAGAAACTTCATAAATTGGATTAATACCTAATAACTAAAATGTTACAAGTAATGTTTGACTAAATTAAATAGAAGACTTCCAGAAGAGTGATTTTAACATTTTAGTTATTAAATTAAACAGATTTTATCCAGAAGTGTAAAAAAAAACACATATTGTAATGAAATGAAGGCAAAACTGTAGGAAAGAGTGAAACGAATGCAGTATAAAATTTAAAAACTTGACAATCTAAAATGAAACAACATGGTAAAACCACAGTGAAATAACAGGTGTGAAAATCTGAGTATTCAAACTGCTTTGTAAAATCCTAACGAGAATAAAAAGAGTGTTACATATAACTGCATATGTGCAGGAACTAGCATGCTGGCAGCATCCTCATTGTTCAGTTTGAAAGCAAGTAAATTATCTTGCTACAAGAGGCTTGTATAGATCTAGAATTTTTTTTAAAAGCTGGTTTTGTCTCTGCCTGATTCATTATTCTGAAAGGAATGTTCCAGCATTTCCTCATCAGAGCTTTACAAAGAAATTATATAGATTGGATGGCGCCTGAAACGTTTATGTTTCAACATAAAATGAAGAAGATCAGCTTGAAAAAAAAATAGCCATTGAACTGAGGAAACAGTAATTTTGGAAGAAATTCTGTCAACCTGAGGTGATAACATCAGAACAAAAAAAAAGGTATTAGGTAGTCCTCCACTTATGATAACAATTGGGTCCAGAATTTCCATTTAATAAGGCAGTGGTTAAATGATGCACACCCAATTTTACAGTCTGTATTGCCACATATGTTAAGCGAATTAACATAGTTGTTAAATGAATCGTGTGGACATTAAGCGAATCCAGCATCCTCCATTGACTTTGCTTCTCAGAAGCCAGCAGGGAAGGTCTACAAACGGCAATCACATGGCCCTATATATGCTATAACCCTTGTAAATAAACGTCTTTTGCCAAGCACCTGAATTTTGTTCATGTGATCAACAGTGATAAGTGTGAGGACTGGGCTATAAATCACCTTTTTTGGAGCCAATGTAACTTTGACCATTCACTCAATGAATGGTTCAGTCAAAGACTACCAGTAGAGATTTAAGGAAACTTGTCAAAAGTAAGCTGAGAAGATTAGTGTGAATTGATCTTCTTCCAAACTGCAACTTCATGCATTAGTTCTTATATAAATGTGATTAAAAGGACAGTTGCGTAACTAAAATTCTATTGTTTTTCTCGCACTCAGCTGACAAGTTGAGGTAGAGAGAAGATGGTACAATTAGATTTTTATTGTAACATTGTCTGCTCTGTAGCACTTCTAATAAAAAGTAAAATATCCCATAAAGCCTTAGAAGAAGTTTATTGCCTAATCAGAACTCACGTAATATAAACCTATTGGAATTTCATTATGTCACTTCGGTACAAGAAGCTAAATCTAACTTTCTTTTAAATTCAGACTCCTTACTCAGTAGTTCAACTGAGTATGTTCTTGGGAAAATTGTTTTTCTTGCTTTCTCTCCCCTCTCTCTCTGTTTCTCTCTTTCTCTGTTTCTCTCTGTCTCTGTGTTTCTCTGTTTCTGTCTCTTTCCCTCTCTCCGTCTCTCTCTCTCTCACACATACACACACACACACAGAAACAAACACACACACTTGCTCATGCTTGCAATCTAAATAGGAACATAGTCTGTTTCTTTACTTCATCTCATGTGATTTATAAAGGCACTGTCTCCGAGAAGGCTTTTTTTGGAAGAGGGATGATAAGAAAATCTCATTTATCTTCCAGCCTTTTGACAGCACATTCACTCTAAAATGGCTGCTCATAGGCACAACTGATCTATTTCTAATGGCTTTGATCTATCTTTAGACTTGCTTTGAGTATCAGTGGGACAAATTAAGACATGACTAAAAAGTTACAGTGACTAGAAACGGAGGGGACTCATTTAAAAACAGTATCAATACAGAAATATATATATTCTTATTCCTGAATAACTCACTCTATTTAGATAGCAAGCGATTTGTATAGGTGTTAAAACTTACAAGTTATCAAAAAACCAAGATGCCTTTGGTAGCTTTGATATTCAGAAGCCTCTGTCAGAAATGCAGTATCTCTCTAATAAAACTGTAATGAATAAATTTTAAATAAATGCAGGTGTAACAGCAAAAGTTAACACTGAATTTCCCTTGGGATACCCCATGTAATATAGCAGGCATGGAATTTAGCCATATTTATCTGAAAGGAAGAAAACCTTTCAGATGGCACCTGTCTCTTCAAAGGAAAATCAGACAGAAAAGTCTCCTTATCACATTGGCATAAATCTCAGATAAATGTTTTATGTTTCTTTTGAGACAAGTGTGGCTGATTGTTATTTTTCCAACCTTAACGTCAGCTCTAGTAGCTCAGCAATTATTATATGTCTACATGCAAGTTTTCCTTCTGCATAGGATGTCCAGAGAAAACATCTATAGCAACATTTGACTCCCTGTTTCTTGGTAGTTCTTTTGAACAGCCATAAGGTAGCATCTAGAGACTGCTGCTTCATATATTAAAACAGACTGATGCTTTTTCTATTTTATAGGTTCTTTTACTTCTTTCAGCGTGGCCCTTAAATTTTTTTTATGTTGTTGTTTGACCCCTCTTGATTTTATTTCTCTATCCTATCTATCTATCTATCTATCTATCTATCTATCTATCTATCTATCTATCTATCTATCAAATCATCCTAATTAATTGCCAGACACCCTGAAATCTGTACTTTCCTCTTGTTTTATCTTCAGTGATTCAGAGCAATGGATGGAAACTACTCAAGGAGAGAAGCAACCTAGAACTAAGGGGAAATTTCCTGACGGTCAGAACAATGAATCAGTGGAACAACTTCCCTTCAGAAGTTGTGGGTTCTCCATCACTGGAGGCTTTTAAGAAGAGACTGGACAGCCATTTGTCTGAAATAGCATAGGATTTCCTGCCTGAGCAGGGAGTTAGACTAGAAGACCTCCAAGGTCCCTTCCAACTCTGTTAATTCTGTAATACCTGTTAAATTTCTCCTGCAACAACCCTGTGAAGCAGATTGACAGGAAAGAGAGAGAATAGCCCGAAGTCATTCAGTGAACCTCTCTGGCTATGGATAGATCTGAACCTGGGATTCCTCAGTACGACTGAACCCATCACTTGGGTTGTCCTCAGGTTCGTTCAAGGTATAACCATAGAGAGAGTTTGCAATGTCATTTTAGGAACATTTTGACACCAGTTGCTCGTTCAAAGCCAGGAAAATCTATATAGACGGCTCCTATAGCCCTTGGGCTCTTCTCCCACCAGAAGACTTTGTGTTCAGTACCAAAACCACAATCGGCGTGTGACGTTTAGCAGCTCTTGAGATGTTTCGTATCGGAGCAGTTTTCCATCCCCGATATCCAGTGGGCAGATAGTCATCTGTTTTCTTTGAAATTTGATAAGCCTTACAGTGATCGGTTATTAAAAGCGGAAATGTTGACTTTATTCAAATTCCTCATTCAGAGAAGGTCTTTGCTAGATCTCACGTGTGTATCTGCAAAATTCTTGAAGCCTCCTTGTGGCCCTTTTTTTCAACTGACAACCCTGCCTGCTCGACACCCCCTTCTTCCCCTTTTCATCCTGCAATGAAAGAATGTTATTGCTTTTTAGAGCAAGTAGAAAGATGGATGAACAAGTGATAAAAATCACTGGTTTGACTCGCCGTTTTTCCTTCTCAAAAGAAAAGAACACATGCTTTATGCAGGGGCATTTTATTCTGCTCCAAAGTAGTATCTCTTTTTCTCATTAGAAAGAACATCAGAGTTCTTGGTCTCTCTCCCTGATTTGTCATGATGTTTGCCGTATATTTGGACATTTGGGCTGGATTTATGCCTTCGTTTTGAAGGGCTCCACAAAGAAAGTCCCTTTTCTTCCCGATCCTGGAGATAAGCTGACATAGAAGCATTGAAGTTTTTGTTTTAAGAAATGATGGTAGCAGTGATGCCTCTTGCTATTTGCTGCTTGATCCTAAATTGCATGTAGACCATGCTTCTACCTGCTTTTTCCAAAAGGCAGCTGGGCTTTCTTGGTTTTTTTTTTTCCCTTGCAAACGTTTCGCTTCTCATCCAAAAAGCTTCTTCAGTTCTTCTTCATTGGGAACTGAACCTTGGATGAGAAGTGAAACATTTTCAAGGGGTAGATAACCATGACCTGGATGATGGAGAATCTCCATGGACATCTATATGCCGGCTATTTGTTTCATGAGAGATGATTTTTTGGGGGGAAATCTTGAGCTGAGCTTATTTGTTCATTTGTACCCCACCTTTATTTTGTTTACCAATTATTTCCCACCTTTATTTTGTTTACCAATTATTCCCCACCTTTATTTTGTTTACCAATTATTCAACATATCCAACATTCCTTCCTCCTCAAGTTCCTTACAACAACCTTGTGAGGTGTGTTGGGAGACAGACAGACAGACAGACAGACAAACAGACACTGGCCCAAAGTCACCCAGTTGGCTTTTCTGACTAAGGTTGGAATTGAACTAAGGTGGGAGTTGCTAGCCTTTTAAACCACTAGACTAGGGGTCTCCAACCTTGCCAACTTTAAGACTTGTGGACTTCAACTCCCAGAATTCCTCAGCCAGCTTTGCTGGGAGTTGAAACCTTGGTGGCTCAGGCTGTTAAATGCCTGCATTTAAGTTCCAGCTGCCTACAATTACTGTAGGCTCGAATCCCACCAGGCTCAAGGTTGACTCAGCCTTCCATCCTCTCGGGGTAGGTAAATTGAGGACCCAAGATTGTTGGGGGCAATTAGCTGACCTTGTAAAAATGCCGCTTAGTAATAAGCAGGCATTTACAATGGAATGAAGGCTATTGCTGAGCGCACTGGGTTGTATCCCAAAAATTGTAGGCCGCCCTGAGTCTTCGGAGAAGGGCAGCATATAAATGTAATTTTTAAAAAAAGTCCACAAGTCTTAAAGTTAGCAAAGTTGGAGACCCCTGTACAAGACCAATCTGGCTCTTGTGGCATCTCTCGCCATTCTGGTGTATATTTCAGCTCACAACCAATTGTTACTTGTGTGCGTGCGTGCGTGTGTTTTAAGAACAGCTGTGCATGACCTATAAGTAGGTAAGGACTCATTCTAAAAGCTATTCTTTCCTGTAACAAGTTCAGCTTCCCTTTTTTGCCAGTACAGTTGTGTCTGCAAAAATGTCAGAATGATAGATGAAAATGTGGGATTACTGGTTTAATCGATAGCTTCGTTTCAGTAATGAAATGCGTTTTAATAATGTGAAGCATGGTAGCCAAAAAAGGGTCTTCTGGAATAATCTTTAACCGGGGTGGGTGGGGGAAGAAACCGGATGGCATTTGGAGCAGCGTCAAGAACCTAATAAAGTAATTAATGAGGATTTTTATATACCTATATGAGCATGAATGGATGGGAGCATGTGCTCTTTTGAAATATGCCGAAAGCAGCCGGTGATGCTAGATACAATCCATTCTTTATGTCTTCTATGGGATCCTGTAATGAAAATGATGCTAAGGATTACAGTAACATAGACACAAAAGTGCAGTGGGAAGAGATGAGTGTTGTGGCCTGCCAGTGGCCAGCGGAGCTGGTGGCAGACTTGGATAGTGAGGGGGTTGGAGAGGAACATGGGCCAGTCCTGGAGTCTGGGGAAGGCTCTGATGAATCGGAGGCAGAGATGGGGCCGGGGCCGTCTGACAGTTATCAGCTGCCTTTGGAGTTGGAGATCAGTGAGGAAGAAGAACAGCTGGAGCCTGTTCCCAGTATGCACATGCGCAGAGCTGCCAGAAGAAGGGAACAGCTAAGGAACAAGGGTCGACTTGGGAGTAAAGCCACAGGTGGACGGTCAAGGGCCCCTCCCATAGGGAATAAAAGAGGAGCGAAAGGGGAGTGGGGCTTTGCAGGAGACAATTAGTTTGTTTAATGAGTGTGAAGATTTGTTTATCTGAGTTCGGGACTCACAGAGACTCCTTGCCAAGTATTTCCTTGTACAGCGTTGCGCTTGGGAGCTATCGGCCTGGCAGCTCTCCAAGCCTGATAAGGTCTGTGGTTGCAATTCACCCTTGAAAGACTGTTTGCTGGGACTTTGCTGGATGTGAATGGTAGGAATTCACATTAGCCTAATAAAAAGGGGTTTTGTCGGGACAAGGAGTCTGTTTTGTGATTTGGTGAAGCCTAGGTTAGAACAGTGAGGTTGGTTTAATGCTGCTGAAAGAAAACCAAAGGTGAAAATATTACAATAAGAGTTTGTGTCCTTAAACAGTTTAAAATAGAAGGACTCTTTGTGTATGCTTACAGAAAGGAAGGAAGGAGGGAGGGAGGGAGGAGGAAGGAAGGAAGGAAGGAAGGAAGGAAGGAAGGAAAAGAGGAAGGAAGAGAAAGAAAGAAAGAAGGAGGAATGGAAGGAAAGAAAGAAAGAAAGAAAGAAAGAAAGAAAGAAAGAAAGAAAGGAAGGAATCAGGATAAACGTGACCCGAGATCTAAATCTGTAGCCAAATGTGCCCTTGATGATGAACAGAAGGCATCCAGTTAGTGTTAATTTTAGCACAGCAGGAGGATATTGGCAGGATGCCAGCCCTAAAATCGTTTCAAGTAACATGCATTTGCTTTCAGGTTTGTCTGCCAATTAGAAATCTTAAAACCCAATTAGTAAAATGTTTATTATAATGTTAATGGTACTTGCAATAACGTTTCCTTATCATTGCTTGAATAATCTCAAGATAAGTGAACGGACTTATTGTTAATGCATCATACACCCTGTATACTCTCAGGTTGTTTTTCAGCTTTGATGGTTGTGGTCACTTCCCTCCAGCTTGACTGGAGAAATAATATAATTGTATAGGAGAGTTTCTTTTAAAATTAAACTAAACATATACTGTCATTGGATATCAGCGAGTTTCTTTTCCATATGGCAAAAGCCACAAAATGTAATACAGGTGTGCTATCCAGTACAGATGGGCTTTTTTTCATAGAGCAGAGCAGTACAGAACAGAACAGAGCTGAAAGGGACCTTGGAGGTCTTCTAGCCCAACCCTCTGTTCAAGCAGGAGACCCTATACCATTTCAGGCAAATGGCTGTCCATTCTCTTCTTAAAAACCTCCAGTGATGGAGCACCTACAGGCAAGCTATTCCACTGGTTAATTGTCCTCACGGTTAGGAAGTTCCTCCTCAATTGCAGGTTGCTTCTCTCTTTGATTAGTTTCCATCTGTTGCTTCTTGTCCTGCTCTCAGATGCTTTGGAAAATAAATTGACCCCCTCTTCTTTGTGGCAGCCCCTCAAATATTGGAAGACTGCTATCATGCCCCCCCCCTTCTTTTCTCTAGACTAGCCAAACCCAAATCCTGCAACCGTTCTTCATATGTTTGAATCGTCCAGGCCTTTTCATCATCTTAGCTGCTCTTCTTTGCACTTTCTTCCACGTCTCAACATCTTTTTTTGTATTTTGGTGACCAAAACTGGATGCAGTTCCAGGTGTGGCCTTACTTACCTTTATAAAGTGAATCAATATCTTACATAAACCTTATTGAAAGTCACAGCCATGATATATGAAGCCTTCCCTTTAGAGAAAGTAAATTTGGACTGTTTCCTTAGCTTGCTTCTATATAGATAAGGGCTCATTGGAATTGCCTGCAACTGAGCTCTGATGCCATTTATTTATTTATCTATTTATTTATTTATTGGATTTGTATTGCCGCCTATTCGCCCAAGGCGACTCGAGGCGGCTTACAGAATGTAAAACCATATTTAAAAAAAAACAATAAGAAGTAACAAAAAGAATCAAATAAATGAATAAAGTACAATTTACCACACATCCTATTAATCCAGTCGAATTAATAAATAATAAAATAATCCTAACCCTGATTCTAAAATCCCATTAACCACAACATCTGCTGACTATTTTTTTTTTCAAAGAACATGCCTCTTGACACCACTTGTCCTTTTAATCCCCAACCCCACACAGAAACAGGTTAGCTATTTGAGTGTTTTCCCTTTTGTTCTATGACAAATCTTGCAGGATGGACCATCTGTGCCACCTCACTGATGATTTGCTTATGATGCAGTCATGCTGCTCAGCTGCGATGGATCATTTTAGACTATTTCAAGGCATTGTTGCCCTCACCCCAACCTTACACGCACACACATACATACACACGCACGCACACACACACACACACACACAATCACAATCCCAGGACAAATTTCCAGGCCCATTCTGCTTTTGGTAAAGCAAGGGAATCTGTTTCACTCCTCCAGCCTTATCTTATGACTTCCTGGGGGGAGGGGGTTAAATTTATTTTAATTGTTTTAGTGATTGGGCTTGTTTGGTTTAATTCTTTTTTAAATATTTATTGTTGTCTTTTAATTGTGAGCTGCCCCGAGTACTTTCGGAGAGGGGGCGGCATACAAGTCCAAATAAATAAATAAATAAATATTCATTGTTCAATTGTCTATGGAGATTCTCCGTCATCCAGGTCACGGTTGTTCCAAAGGTGCTTTTTTCAAGAGGCAGCTGGACTTTTTGTTTTTGTTTTTTTCTTTGAAGGAGTTTTTATTTATTTATTTATTTATTTATACTTGAACTTGTATGCCGCCCCATCTCCGAAGACTCGGGGCGGTTCACAGCTAAAAACATATACAATAAATATTTTTTAAAAAATTAAACAAAGACAAGCCCAAATATAAGACATAAAAACAATAAACATTAAAACCCTCCCTCCCCTAAGGAGGGGTCACAGCCCAGGTTGGTCAAATAACCAGCTTCTCATCCAAAAAGCTTCTTCAACTCCAGAAGCAAAACGTCTTCAAAGAAAAACCAGAAAGTCCAGTCGCCTCTTGTAAAAAAAAAAGGACCTTTGGGATGAAGCCCAATGGTTGAATGTTTTTCCTACTGGCATAAAGTCCCTTAATTGCTCTCTTTAATTTGACACTGGTTAAAGCTGTCAAAAGGCATCAGAGTTCACCATCCTTGTTACTCAGACAGGGTAGAGCAATTGTCATCAGCATCCTCTTTTGATGACTCAAGTGATGGTGGAACCTGCATGGATTGCAATTCCTTCTATTAACTGTCTCTTCGGATGATGCCGCTCAGGAGCATCCAACCTTGGCAACTTTAAGACTTGTGCATTTCAACTCCGAAAATTCTCCAGCCAGCCAGCCACCTAGGGAATTCTAGGAGTTGAAGTCCACAGGTCTTAAAGTTGAAGGGAAGTCTGAGAGTTGAAGTCTACAGGTCTTAAAATTGCTAAGATTGGACACCCCTGATGTATCCGAAGCAAAGAACAAGACTTTTGCCTAAGATCTTGCCAATAAACATCCAAAGAGTAATTTACACAGTGTATGTGTGAATGTTCATTTCCTCTTCCACACACAAAAACACCAGCACAAGTAACACCAGCATGCCTGTTAATATAGGCAGTTTACACACATTTGTTTCCTTTTGTTTCTATTCATGTATCAATATTTATAGATGTACATCTGTATATTGGATGTATAAACATGTCAAATTTTAAGCAAGTGGATTAAATTAGATGTCTCATGCTTAGATTTATGAAGCAATGAAGACTTTCTTAGAGAGCTACTTACTGATTTCATATCAAATTGTGAAAAATCAAATGGACCTCAAATTCATTTCGTTTCATTCCAGTGACAGTTATTGATGTGCATGGTAATTAAAAAATGTCTTGTCTTGTAACACTGTCAGTTCCTGGCTATGCCCTTTTCAAACTTTGTTTTACAAGGACAATATAATTTACCTTGCCCACCAGCTGACCTTACTGGGTATAATGACAGAAATATTCCCAAACCAGCAAATCACAATTAAGAATGACACTTACCCTATAATTAGAAAGTTTTGTCTTAAGGGTGAGTTATATTCATCCTTTGAATATCTTGTTGATGATCGGTGTTCAAGGAAATATGAGTGTTTGTTTTATCACATTCTGTTTTGGCTTAGGGCTGTTCTTCAATTATTTTATATGTGTCACCACTACAGTGTGGCAGCTTTATGTCACAGAAGCCAAGAGAAACGGAGATTAACTTTCCAATTGCACAAACTGTACAGCATAATAAAGGATGTCTTGCCAATGATCATAGGGAATAATTCAGCAAATGAGCTAGTTGTATTTAGAGACAATATGTTCAGCAGTGACATAAACCTAACATGATATTTAATAGACTCATTGCATTAACTATGTCTTTGCACGTTTGTGGTGAGAAGAAATATGAAATATGGAAAGCATAATAGCTAGTTAATAAGGAGAAACTTCCTAACAGCGAGGACAGTCAAACCAATGGAAGAGCTTGCCTTCAGGAATCGTGCACTCTCCCATCACTGGCGGTTTTTAAGAAGAGACTGGACAGCTGCCTGTCTGAATTGGTATAGGTCACCTGCTTGAGCAGGGGGTTTGACTAGAAGACCTCCAAGGTCCCTTCCAGCTATTCTATTCTATTCTATTCTATTCTATTCTATTCTATTCTATTCTGAGTGCTTGATTGCATACTACAAATGTTTTTGTATTATGTTACTGCAATATTAGAGCTCTTTGTTTAGAAACTGACCCAACTGTTGTTGCTGTTCAGTTGCTCAGTTGTATATAGAATTAGAATAGAGCTGGAAGAGACCTTGAAGATCTTCTAGTCCA
This sequence comes from Naja naja, assembly GCA_009733165.1. Lineage (NCBI taxonomy): Eukaryota > Metazoa > Chordata > Lepidosauria > Squamata > Elapidae > Naja > Naja naja. The sequence continues at coordinate 215,997,568 of CM019150.1, read as the reverse complement.
GCCTGACTCAAGCCTGAAATCATATTCAGTTACATCGAATGCCGACCGCCCTGTGCGGGCGCACAGACTGGGACTCCTCGGGGTGCCGTCCGCAAGACAGTGTCGGCTGGCGCTGCCCCGGGGAAGGGCCTACTCTGTAGCGGCTCCCGCCTTGTGGAACCAACTGCCCGTGGGGCTCCGTTTGGCCCCGGACCTCCGCTCTTTCTGCCACAGTCTGAAAACTTGGCTGTTTGAACAGGCCGGGCTGGACTGACCTCTCGGGGAGGGTGGTAAATTGATTTTATTTGGGCTTGTGGTGTTTAATTTGTTTTTAATGTATTTATTGTTTCTATTTTTAGCTGTGAGCTGCCCCGAGTCCTTTCGGAGAGGGGGCGGCAGACAAGTCCAATTATTAAATTTAATTATTAAATTATAGACAAGTGGCTGTCCACTTTCTACTTAAAAACCTCCAGTGATGGAGTACCTACAGGCAAGCTGTTTCACTGGTTAATTGTCCTCACGGTTAGGAAGTTTCTCCTCAATTGCAAGTTGCTTCTCTCCCTTGGTGAGTTTCCATCCATTGTTTCTTGTCTTGCCTTCTGGTGCTTTGGAGAGTAATTTGACCCCCTCTTCTTTGTGGCAGCCCCTTCAAGTACTAGAATACTGCTATCATGTCTCCCCTGGTCCTTCTTTTCTCTAGACTAGCCAAACCCAAATCCTGCAGCCGTTCTTCCTATGTTTTAGTCTCCAGGCCTTTAATCATCCTAGCTTGCTCTTCTCTGAATTGTTTCCAATGTCTCAACATCATTTTATTCTTCGCAACCCCCAGTACCATAGCACACCAGGCCTGCCTGCCCTCCACTCTCTCCTGGAGTTTACTCAAATTCATGTTCATTGCCTCGAGGACACCAACTAACCATCCTCCGCCGTCCTCTGGCTGCCTGGGGGATTCTGGGAATTGAGGTCCACACGACTTAAAAGTTGCCAAGGTTGAGAAACATTGCCTTGGAGACTGATGAATTTATGTCCGTGACCAGCGAAGACGTTTATGTTACAATAACCATCTTCATCTCGACCGCAGCGTCCATTATCCTAGGCTCACTTTAATCAGCAATGTGACATTGTGTTTGGGAACATCGCTGCCCCCAGTTGGCTGATTCAGAAAGAGAGCAGCCTGCCCGAAACCTCAGTTTGCCACCGCCAGCTTCATCTCTTAATTCATTTGTGTTGCTAGATTCCCCTCCCTGCACACCCTCCGCTGTGTTTTTCTGGATATAAAAACTGAAAAGTAATTAAAAATGCCTGTCTCTCAGGTCTCTTAATTTAAAAAAAAAAAAACAGTAGTGTGTTGCAGCGGTTGAAATATGTGTCGAGAACTCCCCGAGGCTTTCTTTTTTCTTTTCCCCCTCCTATAAAAAGAATCTTCCATTTTTGATTCACTCTTCTCTGGAAGAATACAAGAACCAAAAAAACCCAGAATAATCCACCCTGCTTATTCGTGCCTGCTTGGAGTTTGCTGATGCCACTGCAAGACCGAGCGGTTTAAAATTAGCAACCCTACCGTATCAGCCCACAGGGATGCATTGCTTCATTTAATAAAAGGAAAATTGTCTACTCAGCACATTACTTGGCCAAAGCCCTCCGCCAGAATAACTCTTCACATCGTGTCCATATTAATTCTCCCCCCCCTTCATTTTCTCACACCCAAGATTACTTTTTAGCAATGAGAAGTAGAGTTAAAGTAGATTTTTGGTGTTTCCTCCCCCCGCTTACCGCCCTCTAACCCCTGTTCGATTTGCCGTGTGAGATGATATTCCATCTTTTCTTGATCTTGTTTGACCTGTTGAGTTTTCGGCTACTTAAGAATGGTCCCTGGGTATTGAAATGTTCAGGGATCATTTGCAAAGCCAGGCAAACATCTGTCAGATTTATTCACCTGCTTCTCCTGAAGTAGTTGCCTATTAATTATCCCCTTGCAAGTCAGCCTTACTCCAACTTGGCAATATTTCATTTGTTGATGAGATTTGTTTTAAAGTTGCCCGATTCCAAAAAGACTCTGAATGTCTAACAATTTATCCTGTGCATAAGTTTAAAAAGACAGCTGCAACAACACGATTATTCAGGCAGAAGCAGCGTTCCCCAAAATCAGAAAGGAAGAAAAACCACAACTCAATGGGAACTCTACCCAGCTAGTCCTCGACTTTTTTTAAAAAAAATTATTACATTTATATGCCGCCCTTCTCCGAAGACTCAGGGCGGCTTACAATTTTTGGGATACAACCCAGTGCGCTCAGCAATAGCCTTCCTTCCATTGTATATGCCTGCTTATTACTAAGCGGCATGTTTACAAGGTCAGCTAATTGCCCCCAACAATCTTGGGTCCTCAGTTTACCTACCCCGAGAGGATGGAAGGCTGAGTCAACCTTGAGCCTGGTGGGATTCGAGCCTACAGCAGTTGTAGGCAGCTGGATCTTAAGTGCTAGGCATTTAACAGCCTGCACCACCAAGGCTTTTGACCACAACTGGGGCCAAACTATCTGTTGCTCAGCAAGACTGTCCTTACGTGAGCTTTAGCCCCATTTCACGACCTCGCCTGCACAAAAGAGTTAAGTGAATCACCGCAGTTGTTAAGTTAGTAAGACGGTCATTAAGTGAATTTGGCTTCCATCGTTGACTTTGCTTCTCAGAGAGTTGGAAAAGGATCATGGGACACAGCAACTGTCATAAAAGACCTGCCATTTGCCAAGTGTCCGAACTTTGATCGTTATGACCATGGGCATGCTGCAGCGGTGGTATGGGTGGAAAATGGTCGTAACTCCCTTTTTTTTCCAGTTCCGCTGTAACTTTGGGTGGTTGGTAAAGGAATGGTTGCAAATCGAGGACCATCTGTAAGCACTGTGATACAGAGGCCTGGAATAGAGCTGAAGCCATGCATATCTTCAGGGAACGTTCTTCCAGACAGCAGAGACTGGGATGCAGAAGGCCGAGTTCCTCGGTTCTCCCAGGTGGTATATAGGTAGTCCTCGACTTACAATAGTTCAGTTAGTGACTCTTCAAAGTTACAGTGGCACTGGAAAAAGTGACTTACGACCAGTGGTGGGATTCAAATTGTTTTACTACCGGTTTGGTGGGCGTGGCTTGGTGGGCCTGCTTTGTGGCACGCAGCTTCCCCCACACCAGCTGAGACCTGCAGCGCCAATCAGCTGAGAGGATAAAGGGGTGCAGGGGCAGGTGGGAGGGCCTTCCTGAGCTTTTCTCTTCTTTTTCCTCTCAGCTGATTGTCGAGGATATTTTTCCCTCCTCTCAGCTGATTGTCGACTTTTTTTTACTACCAGTTCGACTGAACTGGTCCAAACCTGTAGCCTACCACCACTGCTTATGACCGAGCTACGATTTACAGAGCTATTTCACAGCTATGACCTTTGTAGCATCCCCATGATACATGATCAAAATTCAAGTGCTTGGCAGTTGGTATAGGGTGGTTAGGGTTTCCTGCCAAAGCAGGGGGTTGGACTAGAGGACCTCCAAGGTCGCTTCCAACTCTGTTATTCTATTCTATTCTATTCTATTCCTCTTTTGCGGCCTTCTGACAATGTTGTGGTTCGCCGGCAGCAGGTGCGGACGGCTGAGGTCTCGGAGAGCGAGGACTCAGGCGAGGGGCCTGCGTGTGAGGCAGGGATGGGGCCAGGACCATCAGGGAGTGGAGTGCTGCCTTCAGAGATTGTGGAGGCTGGCAGCAGCAATGAAGAGGTCCCCGAGGAGCCTGGGCCCAGTGCACGTGCGCACAGGGCTGCTTGAAGGGAAGAGCAGCTGCAGCGGCATGGGCGACTTGGGAGTAAGGCTGCAAAGTAATGGCCCCTCCCTCAAGAGATAAAAGCCAGCTGAGAAACTGGAGTTCTTTGCAGGAAGCAAAAACGTTTTTGCACTGAAGCCTTGTGGACATTCGGAATCTCTATGAGCTCTAAGCACATAGCACTTGTTAAGCAGCATCCTGAATAATGGGGAGCAAGCTTCCTATAATCTTCTCCACTGTCCTCACCACTCTCTGTGTGGACTTTCTGTCTGAGGCACTGCCGCCACCAAACCAAACTGGGATGCCCTTTGTTAAAATACTCTCAATCATGCCTCTGTGAAAAGTGGCCAGGACAGAAGGAGAAAGATGTGCTCTCCTCATCTGAAGCAGGAAATGTTGATGCTGCTTTGCACGTTTCTGAAACAGCACTGATGATGCTACCTAATTGGGCAATGAAACGTCTGCAGGAAAACAACCAAGCTCAGAGACCACCAAGACCTCCACGATGGGAAGAGAGTTGAGACAAGAATTCAGTACGTGCTGTACTACTTGAATCTTAGAAGTGGGAGCACCTGAATTGCTGTGTTAAAGAATTAAGCCAAGCCAATAAGACTAGATAGCTTTTAGAGGGAGGGCGAAACTATATTACAAGGCGTAAAACTAGATTTACAATAAAAAGGGACAGGGTGAGATAGGAATTCCCCAGGACAGAAAAAAAAATGGCCTGTGTCCAAGCTCTATAAGCCTCTAGGCTCACAGTTCGTGAAATGGAAATTTTGAGCTGCGGTTGTAGCCAAGTTGGAAAAAAACAACAATTTGAATCTGGAAGATGGTACAGGGACAGAAATCTAGAGCGGCAAACCTGGCGCCAACATTTTCTATGCTGCAAAATTAATTGTGACTGAAGGGGCCTGAAAGAAAAATGAATCTAATACACTTCTTTTTTTTGGCATCATTTTAATATTTTATCACTTCCCCCTGATATTAAAAATTCTAGGAGCTGTATATACATCAGGCCCAACTGATACGGTTTGCTGTAGCATTCCAGCAAGAGAAATAGGCTTTCAAATGAGATTAAATGCTCATTTGCCCCACCTATCTTAGGCAAAGTGCTCATCCATCATATCTGTGTGGCTTATGAAAATCAAAACAATGAAAATCCTATCAGGTAAAATAAGCAAGCAATTTCTTTCAGAGCCTCTGTGCGAAGGAGGAGGACGGGGTAATGTGTCATCGCGTGAATTCTGGCAAAGAATTACTCCCTGATTTTGAAGTGTAAACAATGAATAAAAATTAAGTAGAAAAGTTCAGCGGAGGATGGCATATTCTTCGCCTCTCGTCGCAATCAATCTCCCATTTGGCCGGGACAATTAAGCTAAGATCAGGACAGTCTCGATCGCAAGGTCTGAAAAGCAATAGGATATGAGTACTTTCATCGCATCGCTGTGTGCAAAATCCTTTCTTGACAGTGGACATGGACGTTGGGTGTGTGTCTAAGGTCATTCTTTACTCTCAGTCCTTTCGATCAGACACCGTTGTTGAATTAGCTGTTTAGAACCTTAGAATTAGAACCTTAGGGGAACATCTTGCCTTCAGAAGATGTGGGTGCCTCATCACTGGAGGTTTTTAAGAAGAGACTGGACAGCCACTTGTCGGAAATGATATAGGGTCTCCTGCTCCAGCAGGGAGTTGGACTAATCAATCAGAATAGAGCTGGAAGGGACCTTGGAGGTCTTCTAGCCCAGCTTAGTTGCGGCATACCGCTCTGCCGCGCGAACCAACTGTGCTCTAGCAAAAGGAAACAAAGCACAGGAAAGAGCACGGTTGGGCGGGCGGGCCCACATGCTGGTCGTAGTTGCCAGCTGATCTTCGGAGCAAGGGCTTCGCCCGAACTGGTCCGAACCAGTAGAATCCCACCCCTGGTCATATGATGGATCTTGTGGTGGGTCAGATGTGGGTTGTATCAAATGATGGTCTTATAATGGGCCTTGTGATGGATCAGATAGGACCTAATGACCACACAAAGCCTTATAAACAGAAGAACACATCTCCTGAACTCTGCATGGCAGAGTCATGGCAGGTATCATGCCCCTGTCAGTCTGAATCTGAGGAGGAAGACGAACAGCTAACAGGGAGTGGGAGTGTGGCTCCATTGGCTGTGGAGGAAACTGAGGAAGGGCAAAGTCTGGCTGGGAAGAGCAGGAGAGAGGTAGAACAAAGGAGAGGGAATGCAGAGGAAGAACCAGGCCCACTGCCTCTTCATCCTAGGGCACGCAAGGAGGAATGGAGAAGAGAGCAACGTAGGTTGCGTGGCTTATGGGGAAGGAAAGGGCCCTGATTCCCTTCATTAGCTGGGAAGAAAGTTTATAAGAAATGCAGGCTGCATGCAGCAGCTGCTGGGAGCAAACATGACTTTATCTTGTGTTGACTTTGCTTATCTGCGTTCCTGGAGTCTTCCCAACCATTTGAGTTTTGCTGTGCCTTCACGTCTGGCATTCTTGCTCCTACCCTGCCAACCTAATTACCTCAGTTTGGCTTGATTGGACTTAAAGTTACAGTTTTTGTTGACCATGTTTTGGTCTTAATTTTCTGCAGTCAAAGGCTGTTCCTGGGAGAATTTTTCTCCAGCCCAGAAGGTAACCTGGACATTGGGGGGCAAAGTTGGAGCTATTAAAGGGACTCCCACTTATTATCTGATTGTGTTGCCTTTGTGCCACGCCCCGGGTCATCACAGCAGGTGAGAGTCTTGTGATGGGGGTCAAGTGAGGGTTGTGTCAAGTCTGCCGAAGACGCTACCTAGCCTGGTAATGAAACATTCCTCAGAGAACGAACTTCAGGATCCTTTCCAACGAGTCCTCTCTTTTCATTTGGTGCCCAAAGCGTTTGACCTTCGACTTCCCAAGTCGGAATCAGAAGCTGATTTCTTCTCTTGGGAATCTTAAAACGACATTGCAGAGCCCTGCTGTTTACCCACAGTGCCTCTTCCCTCCCCTTGTCTGCAAAGTTGTGCAATGCTTTAAGGGCTGGGGTTTTGCCACATGGCTTTCAATTGAAGCTATTTTCTGCTTGCATTTACACTTCTGCTTTGCTGTTTTTTTTTCACCTGTTTTTGCTAAGGGATATACTTGCTTTTCACCAACGGTAGCACAGTCGCTGCCAAGCTGATTGGTTCAGATGCGTTGCCTTCATGCATCCTTTTAATAAGCATTCATTGTCGGCCTTAGCTTCTTCTGTTGTTGTTGTTTTTTTGAGGGGGGGGGGTTGTCTTCTGGATTCTCTGGGAAAAATCCAGTGATGAGCTCTGTTTCGCACAGTAGCCACCAGATGCCTCCGAGATGCTCACGGCGAGAGCTAGCTCTCAGACAGATTAAAAGGATCGCAGTTGCCAGAACAGTAAAGCTGCTACAGGCTGGATCCGCCTTCACAAAAGATGGGCGCTTGATTATCTTTTTCCCCTGAAAAAGGCTGAAGAAAATGGACACGGATCCGTGCCTCCTTAAGCTGCCTGTCTGTTTGCCGTTGTTTGAAAGTGTCCTTTGGGAACCTGGTAGGGTAATTCAATCCCTCCGTCAATCCATCAGAATAGAGACCCTGGTCTGGAATGGTATAGGGTCTCCTGCTTGGGTGGGTGGGTGGGTGGGTCCCTTCCAGCTCTATTCTGATTGATAATGGGATCTCTGCTCTTCAGATCCTATGAGATGAGATGGCGAATGAAATACATCCATTGAGAAAGCATGCTGATGCAGATGAATGAATGAGTGAGTGAGCTGGAAGGGACCTTGGAGGTCTTCTACTCCAGCCCCCTGCTCCAGCAGGAGAACCTATGCCATCTCAGGGAAGTGACTGTCTAGACTCTTCTTAAAAACCTCCAGTGATGGAGCCCTCGTGATTTCTGAAGTCAAAGCTGTTCCGTTGGTTAATTGTCCTCACTGTTAGGAAGTTTCCTCTTACTTCCAATTAAGTTGGCGTTCTCCATTCAGTCGTTTCTGACTCTGAGAGATTCTCTGGGTCAGCTCTCTCCACATCTTCCCATTTTGCACTGCTGCTTGGAGTTGTTGTTTGCTCTGGGTGGTTTCAGCTATGATGGTGTCCAGCCACCGTGTTCTTTGGCGGCCTGGTTTCTTTTACCGCTAACTCTTCCCGACATAATTGTGAACCCTAAATCTGGAGCCCAACGTCTGCTTTTATTCAATGGCTCTTAAGTACTGTTATTTGCCCCAAGTTGTCTGAAAGGCAGGTGATTTGTGATTATTTGTGATAAATTCCCTAGAAAAAAAAGCTTGTTAATGCACACAATAGGGTGTTGCCAATGTTGGTGGGGTCTGGACCCAGTAATATTGAGCTTGCAAACTGCTCAAACCTCATCCAAAGCCAATACAGTTTTAGGCCAAAAATGCTTTCCCACCCGTTCTGGACCAATTTTTCTATTAGAATCTATATATCTACAAGTGAAATACCACTCACGCATCATCACAAAAACTCCAGAACCGTAAAGCCTTCAAACTTGAAATTTGGCACCTATATTCCTCTCAGCTTCTAGGTGCTCACTAAGAAAGGATTTTTCGAAATGACCATCAGAGCATTCATATTTCGTATATTATTATTAACATGCTTTGATGCTAAGGAGTCCTCCTCCCCCTCCCCACCTGAAAAGATCCACCTCCAAAATGCAAAATGCAAGCAGAGGAGAGGAGTTTCAGTTTTAATTTCCCAGTACCAAGCAGCTTTAGTACAGAACAGTTGAGCTAAGCCACGCCCAGGCTCCTTGCTGTCTCCTTGCTCACACAGCAAATACTGTTTCAGTTTCCAAACAGTCCTCAACAGTCTCACACACTGACAGGATGCTAGCCAGATGAATACCGATGGATGCTGGTAGGTAGAGGCACAATTTCCCCCCCTTATTTTCCTCCCCAAAAACTAAGCCCAACCACATAGTTTCGTATGGGTATCAAGCTAGCATTTTATAGAATGTAGTATTGATGGTGAATGCTGTCCATTCAGTCAGGTCCAGTTCTTGGTGATTCTCCGGGCCAGGTCTCTCCCCTCTTCCAATCTTCCACTCCAGGTAGTCCTTGACTTATGACCATAACTGAGCCCAGCATGTCTGTCATTAAGCAAGATGTTTGTTAAGTGAATTTTGCCTGATTTTACAACCTTTCTTGCTACCATGGCGAAATGGATCCCTGCCATTGATAAGTTGGCAACCCGGTCGTTAAGCGAAACGGGCCTCCCCCTTGACTTGGCTTGCCAGAAAGTCGCAAAAGGGGATTGCTTGACATAGCAATGGTCATAAGTAGGAACCAGTTGCCCAGCACCTGAATTTTGATCGCATGATTGTGGGGATGCGGCAGAGTTTTTAACTGGGAAAAACGGTCCTAAGTCCTCTTTTTTGAACGGTCACTAAATGAACTGTTGTAAGTTGAGGACTACCTGTAATTCTATAAGTTGTTCTACATTCCGGCTGGCGTCAGCTATGATGGTGTCCAGCCGCCGTGTCCTTGGGCGGCCTCGTTTTGTTTTCCTGCTGACTCTTCCCAACGTAATTGCTTTCTCCAGCGAATTCTCCCACATGGCCAAAATAAGTGAGACACACTTGCGATTTTTTCCCCTTCCGGTAACACGTCTGGTGTTATGCTCTCCAGGACTTGCCTGTTAGTCACCTTTGCTGTCCAAGGAATACTCAGGAACCTTAATTATCAGCAAAGAGAAATTGTTCCAATGTTGTTTTTCTCATGCTGACAGGAAGAGCATTGGGAAGAGTCATTACTATCCGTTTTAAATGTATTTATAGCTATTGTAAGTGCTCAGGAGTTTGTTAGCAGCTGATGCAGAAAGAGGGTGAGATGGATTTCTTTTTCATTTCATTTCAGTGGTGAAAAGAGATCATGTAAGTTGTGCTATATATTGTATTTGTTCTGACCGAGGCTTCCGAGATCATAATTAAGCACACGCTTAGTTAAAAACAATTTTGGTTTTATTTCAGCACTGGGAATTATGTTCATTCCCAGCCTGTAATGAGTCCCAGTCCCTCGAGATAAGCACCCACCTTTCTCTCCTTTGAATTGCTGTCAACAACAAAACTGCTGAATGAACTATAAAAACCAACCAAAGTCCACACAGAGCTTCAAGGATTAACCTGAACAGAACGAACAACTTTGCTTCCTGCAAAGGTTTCTCTACCTTTGCTTTTCCTTTATACCTAATGGGAGGGGCAATCACCTCCCAGCCTTACACCGATTGCCCCTTCTGTTTCAGCTGCTCTCGCCTTCCAGCACCTCTGCGCACATGTACACTGGGAACAGACTCCCCTTGTTCCTCCTCCTTGCTGATGCCAGACTCCGGAGGCTCCGGAGTCAGCACCCCACTCCCACATGGTTCTGGCCCCATCTCTGCTTGGACACAGGACCCTCATCCGAGTCCTTTCCAGACTCCTGGACTGGTCCCCGTTCTTCCGCACTGTCCGATTCCACTGCTGTCTGCACAGGCTGCAGGCAAACCACAACAGTATTGTCATCTCTTAATAAGCACACTAAAGAGGTAATTAAACGTTACCTCTAATTTATTTATAGCTCTTTTTTTTTTCTCAGATAGTCAAGCAGGTTATGTATAGGTAGCCCTTGACATAGCAACATTTCATTTACTGACCAAAGTTGCAGAGGCACTGAAAAAAGTGACTTGTGACTGTTTTTCACACTTACGACCATTGCAGCATCCCCGTGGTCACGTGATCAAAATTCAGATGCTTGGCAACTGGCATGTACTTATGACTGTTGCAGCGTCCCAGGGATCAAGTGATCCCCTTTTATAACCTTCTGACAAGCCAAATCAATGGGGAAGCCAGATTCACTTAGCAACCCGTCTTACTAATGTAAGAACTGCAGTGATTCATGTAACAGCTGTGGCGAGGGAGGTCGTAAAATGGGACAAAATTCACTTACTGTTGAGAGCATATGCTCCAAGACAAATTCCTTGTGTGTCTAAACATGCTTGGCCAATAAAGAATTCATTCATTCATTGACAGATGTCTCGCTTAGCAACAGAAATTTGGGCTCAGTTGATGTCGCAGGTCGAGGACTACTTGTACATAACTATACTCCATATTTTCAAAATTAAGCTCTGGTTTTGATTTTATAAAGTTTTGGGAGCTGTCTCTGTATGTGTTTGTGTTTGTCTGTCTATCATCCATCCATCCATCCATCCATCCATCCATCCATCCATCCATCCATCTATCCATATCTACCTATCATCTATCTATCTATCTATCTATCTATCTATCTATCTATCTATCTATCTATCTATCTGTCCCCATCCCCATCCATTCATCCTCAATACATTTGCAGCATGTGTAGCCTAACCTAATTTATCTGCATACAATTTCTCACATTCTGTTTTAAAACCACTAACAGCTGCAGCCTTAGGGTTATCATTTGGATGACAAATATTTTTTCCCTCTTTCCTGCTCTCTCTCTGAGAGATTAATAATTCTTTCGTTGATTAATGATTTTCATAAAAGCTTTTATCAGACTTGGTGGCCTTTTCACGGTTAAATACATTGGTAATTTTTACTTCTGACTAATCCCTATCTTGATTTTCCCCTCGAAAAAAAATGTAGTTGTTCATTTACATTATCTTCATTTAAACAACCCTTTTAAGATACTCACACTTTATTTATGAAGTTTATCGAACTATAACTCCTTTTCGCTGGTCTCTGTTCTCTTTAAATCTTGTTTCATTTCAAGTGGAACAGAAAAAGGGATGCAGTTGTTTGCTTAATGTTTGGTAATTAAATAACAAGAAAGCCTCCCCAACCAAACATGTACTAAACCAGCACTTTTTTTTAATTATTTTTGCTGTCCATCTGTTTTCGCATATCACATATGTTCTCTGCAAAATGTTTGGTGGCTCATTTCTTTTTCAGCATAAGGCAGCTCACTTGCTCCCCTGAATGAAGACTTCACGGCATTATCGAAGCATTTATAAACACACAGCCCTGATTAAATTTTTGAATCACTAAATTGTGTTCTGTCTGTATTTGCATGATAATCGTATGCCCTTTGCTAACCATCTTTTGACTCCCCATTCTATTATTAGAAAAGCCGTATTTGGCTTCTTGGCTCCCTCCGATTTACTCTACTGTAAGTTGACATTTCCCATATTTTCCAAAGGACAGTTAGTCCTCGACTTACAACAGTTTGTTTAGCAACTGTTTAAAGTTACAGTGGTGCTGAAAAATGGGACTGATGTCCATTTTTCATAACAGATAACAGATAATCAGAGTTGGGAGGGACCTTATAGGTCATCTAGTCCAACCCCCCACCCAAGCGGAGACCCTACACCATTTCTGACAAATGGCAGTCCAATCTCTTCTTGAAAGCCTCCAGTGATGGTGTTCCCACAACTTCCAAGGGCAACTTCTGTTCCATTGGTTGATTGTTCTCACTGTCATAGTTATGGCTTTTGCAGAATCTCGGTGATCATGTGAAAATTCTGATGTTTGGCAACTGGTTCATATTTATGACTGTTTTAAGTATCAAAGTCAAAGGTGGTATTCAGCAGGTTCTGACCAGTTCTGGAGAACTAGTAGCAGAAATTCTGAGTAGTTCGGAGAAGCGGCAAATCCCACCTCTGATTGGCCCTGCCCCCTTCTGTTCTCTGCCTCCCATTGAGTCCCAGCTGATCGGCTGGGTCTTCTTTGGTTGCCCTGCACAGGAGAATGGAGCTGGAAAGCAGGCTAGTGGGGTGGGGAGGAAATGGAATTTTGCAGTAACCTTCCCCTGCCACGCCCACCAAGCCACGCCCACAGAACTGGTAGTAAAAAAATTTGAATCCCACCACTGCATGTGATCCCTTTTTGCAACCTTCTGGCAAGCAAAGTCAAGGGAAATTCAGATTCACTTAACGACCGGATTATTAAGTTATCAACTGCAGTGATTCACTTAATAACTGTGGCAAGAAAGGTCATAAAATGGGGCAAAACCCACTTAACAGATGTTTGCTGGAAAGGTTTCATATATCAACCTATCAATCATTGTACCGCTTTTCCAGTTCATTTCTTGAGCCAGTCAAAATGGAGCTTCACATTCTCCCATTCCCACTTTACAAAATATTTTTCTCAACTGGGGAAATCTCCCCACACACACACACTTTTTTTTTAAGTGGAAGCATATTTCAATGGCTTTTCAAAGACCCACACACCTGCGTAGTTGAGGGTCTGTAGAGATTCTCAGTCATCCAAGTCATGGTTGTCCCAAAGAGCCTTGGTGATGCAGGCTGTTAAATGCCTAGCACTTAAGTTCCAGCTGCCTGCAATTAGTGCAGGCTCGAATCCCACCAGGCTCAAGGTTGACTCAGCCTTCCATCCTCTCGGGGTAGGTAAAGTGAGGACCCAAGATTGTTGAGGGCAATAAGCTGACTTTGTAAAAACGCCGCTTAGTAATAAGCAGGCATATACAATGGAATGAAGGCTATTGCTGAGCGCATTGGGTTGCGCTCCAAAAATTGTAAGCAGCCCTGAGTCTCCGGAGAAGGGCGGCATATAAATATGAATTTTTTAAAAAAGATGCTTTTTCAGGAAGGACACTGATAAACCTCCAAGTGCTTCAACGGCCCTCTAAAACAGGGGTGTCACATGGGCCCGATTCAGCCCGCAATGTGGTCAGATCCAGCCCGTGGGGCCGGCCTGGTCTACCCAATGTGAAGAGGAAACATGCCAGCAGTTTGGAGTTTGACATCAAGCTGTCCATGCCCACCCAGTTGGCCACACCCACCCAGTCGGCCACGCCTGCCTGGCTCCCCAAGGTCAACTTCAGCCCTGATGTGGTCCTCAATGAAATTGAGTTTGACACCCCTGCTCTAAAAGGATGCAAATGGACCAGCTGTCTGCAAGGATTATCAATCCTTCCGTTCCCCACCATTCAGTCAGAGGTGAAGAAGCTTCTTGGATGAGAAGTGAAAATTCTTCAAGGAAAGAAAAACAAGGAAGTCCAGTTGCCTCCTGAAAAAAACACATTTGGGACTGTGTAGTTAAGCTTACCAACCAGTAAAATTGAAGAAGAGCATATATTATATTTTGCTTTAATTGTTTTGTGTGCTATGGTGATGTCATGTGGTTGTGCTAGTCTGTTGACTGTTTCTGAGAGGTTTTTGATGTATATAACCAAGGAGTAAACTCCACACTCACTTTGCACAGATGACGTTACTTAGTTGGGTGATGTCTTCAGGCAAACAGTCAAGCTCAGGGACTTCCAAGGACTTCATGAAAATTCCAGTGGCTACACAGCTCTTGACCAAATTAAATTAGAAGGGATGCATGATGTTGTTGTTGGTTCATTAAAGGTTTGAATCACTTTAAATGTTTTAACAGACTGTTATTCACATTGGTTTCTTGTACAGTGAAGGCTCAGCCCCAGATACAAATTGAGGCAAATTCATAGAGTTTTGTTTAAAGTTAAGTAAGTACAGGGTTGTAGACCTTAAAAGTAATAAAATTGGGGATGATTTTCCATGAATCGCCATTGCAGTACTTTCACCTACAGTATTTTACACTTATTCAAATAATCTGAAGAACTACCTGAATGTTGATCCAAATGTGAGGAATTCAAATCTTAATTCAGACAAAAGTTTATTAGATCAGCCACTGCCTCTCAGCCTGGATTATATTTAAAATTTGTTCCCTCTTTGCTTGACTTTTTTTTTAATGCGGGGAATAGAAATTTAACGTCTGCATAACATTTAATCATAAAACTTACTTGATAAAAATGAACAACAAGTTTATAAAATATTGGCTCCTGAAATATATCAGCTGAATTATTAAAGTGTTTTGCTAATCACTGTCAGTTGTAAATTAGATGTGCTAACTGTATACTTTGAAATTTCACCCAAACATAGAAATTAAATTGACAGCCTAATATTACTAAATTGCTGCATGTGTTACAATGAATAGGCATATTTTTTTCTGTGCACACAAAAAATTCAAGCAAATTTGTGGAGGTTCTTTGGGTTTTCAAAGGAAGAATGAAAATAAAACCTACTTGCTAAATCTATATTTGTGTATGTGTGTCTACTGCATGCTGATTAATCTTCTCTTTAAGTTAAAAGAAGAAATGGGAATTTTAATTTGTAGGTTTTTTTTTCAGGATTTGTGGCTATTTTGGCTATGCCAAGCAATAGGGTTGTCTGTGGGGTGGAGTCAAACCTAAGGCACTGCTGACCAATCAAAGCCATGGTTCTTTCTACATTCATCCAATACACACAAAGCACGTTAAAAGGGGGCAGGCCTTTAACAGTTTGGACATGCCTGCCATTTTAGATTTATTGACCTTCCTTTGCAAATGTCCCGCCAAACAGAAATGGGAAATACATTAAAAAAATTATTGAATTCTATGTAATATGATCCATCTAAGGAAGGGTTGTGTAGAAATGCAGTACAGGTAGTCCTCTACTTACGACCACAATCGAGCCCCAAATTTATGTTGTTAAATAAGACATTTGTTGACTAGGGTTTTGCCCCATTTTATGACCTTTCTTGCCAGTGTTGAATCACTGCAGTTGATAAGCTAGTATTTATTTATTTATTTATTTATTTATTTATTTATTTATTTATTTATTCATTCATTCAAACTTATATGCCGCCCAACTCCCAAAGGACTCCTTTGTAACCCGGTTGTTAAGTGAATCTGGCTTCCTCATTGACTTTGCTTGTCAGAAGCTTGCAAAAGGGGAATGCATGACCTTGAGACACAGCAGTGGTCATAAGCATGAACCCAGTTGTCAAACATCTGGAATTTGATCGCATGATCATGGGGATGTTGCAAAGGTTGTAACTGAAAAATGGTCATAAGACCTTTCAGTGCCATTGTAACTTTGAATGGTCACTAAATGAACTGTTGTAAGACGAGGACTACCTGTATTCAAAGAATACAGTATTTTGATAATTTGATTGCGGCGTACAATGGACTTTTGATAAGACATTCAGTTCAGCTGCTTTGGCACTCATAGCATTTGGTACTCAACGCATTTTGACATGAAAATTTTGTCCGTTTTTGTCATCGTTGGCTTGGTAATCGAAGCTACAACTTGTCAGTGTCAGTTGCCTTGTGACTCACGGCATTATTCTTTATGGGAGAAATTGGTTTGTTACTCATCATTTTTTGTACTCATCGCACCTCCTGGAACCAAGGAAGGATGAGTACCTAGGTACTACTCTACATTGGATGGGTGAAAGACCCATCTTTTAGTAAAGGTGATTTGCCGGCAGCTTTTTTTTTTTTTTAATTACATTTATATGCAGCCTTCTCTGGAGACTCAGAGCTTACAATTAAGCACAACCCAATGCGCTCAGCAATAGCCTTCATTCCATTGTCTATGCCTACTTATTACTAAGCAGCATTTTTACAAAGTCAGCTGATTGCCCCCAACAATCTTGGGTCCTCAATTTACCTACGAGGGATGGAAGGCTGAATCAACCTTGAGCCTGGTGGGATTCGAGCTTACAGTAATTGCAGGCAGCTGGATCTTAAGAGCAGGCATTTAACAGCCTGAGCCACCTGCCTGTGCAGATGGCAGCAGAATCGGACAGTGGGAAAGAACAAGGACCAATCCGGGAGTCTGGAGGGGACTCGGATGAGGGTCCTGCATCCGATACAGAGAGGGGCCAGGACCATCTGGAAATGCGCTGATTCCGAAGCCTCCAGAATCTGACAGCAGCAACAAGGGGAGGTTGTTCCCAGTCCGTGTGTGCGCAGAGCTGCCAGAAGGCAAGAGCAGCTAAGACAAAAGGGGCCACCCTGGAGTAAGGCTTGGAGGTGATTGCCTCTCCCTTAAGGTATAAAGGACAGGCAAAGGTGAAGAAACCTTTGTAGGAAGCAAAGTCGTTTGCTCTGTTTGGATTAAACCTTGAAGCTCTGTGTGGACTTTGTTACTTCATTTGGCTTTTTCAGTTAATTTGGCACTTTAGTTGTTGGCAGCAATTCAGAGGAGATAAAGGTGGGTGCTTATCTCGAGAGACTATTTGGGACTCATTATGGGCTGGGAATGAACGTAATTCCCAGCATTGAAATAAAACAAGAGTTTGGACTAAGCACGTGCTTACTTGTGGTCTCAGGAAGCCTTGGTCAGAACGGTAAAAGGGTTATGCCGTTCAAGAAATAATTTTCCCAATTTATTTGAAAAAAAAACATTGTTTCAAAAAGAGACAGAGTGGGGACCCAATGGCATATTTATCCTTTAGGATTCTGTAATCATTTTAATGCTAAGGGCTTTCTAAAGTGGGCACTGAAGCTGAAGAAGTTACTGGACTTTTGGAGTTTGCAAAGTTAATGATAGAAGGCTAAAAAAAATTGCACTTGGAAGTAATAGAAAAGAATATCTGGTGACTATTTCACCCCCCCTCCCCAAATATTTTTGACACTTAAAATTGGTTGCCTATGGAAACGAGGTGAATTGTTAAATCCATGTCTAGTTTAATTGTCAACTGCCGTATTTTTGCTCTCCACTTTTGTGCAGTGTTTTAGCTGTGATAAAACTCAAGTACTTTGACCACCTCATGAGAAGGAAGGACTCACTGGAGAAGAGCCTAATGCTGGGAAAGATTGAGGGCAATAGAAGAAGGGGACAGAGAATGAGGTGGCTGGATGGAGTCACCGAAGCAGTAGGAGTGAGCTTAAATGGACTCCAGGGGATGGTAGAGGACAGGAAGGCCCAGAGGAACGTTGTCCATGGGGTCACGATGGGTTAGACACAACTTCGCAACCAACAACAAAAAAAACCGCACACTTCTGGATAGAGAGTTCGGATGTTGCTCCAGGGATCTGTTGGAGCTACTCCACCAGCCTTGGACTCACTGGGACCACTTTGTCCTTGATTTTCTACATCCTTTTTTTTAAAAACTTCTTCAGGCCCTTCTACTTCTCCAGCTTCTCTCATTCCTTCTTCCAGATGTTGCTGTCATTTGCCACCGCTATGTCTATCCCCCACCATTGTCTCCTGATTCTTGTGTGCTTATCTTTCTATCCGGATCTGGAAGTCCCTCAGGACTGCTCACTGATGGTGGTCCTTAAGTTCATTGTTAAGTGCAATGATAGCTCTGGGATAAAAACTGTTCAGAAAACGTGTGGTCCGAGTTTTAACTGTTCTGTATCCTCTGCCAGAAGGCAACAGTTCAGAAAGATTGTAAGCAGGATGGGAAGAGTCTCTGAGAATGTTGTGCAACTTCCTCAAACAGCGAGATGTGAAGATGTTGTCCAGGGCTGGTAGCTGGAGCCCGATGATATTCTGGGCAGTTTTAATGATTCTCTATAGAGCCTTTTTGTCCGCTACAGAGGTGCTCCGATACCATGCAAGAATGCCATATGTCAGGACACTCTCAATGGTGCTGCGGTTGTAGGACAGAAGTAGATGCTGAGATAGATTGATCTTCCTGATGAATCTATCTCAGCCTCTTCTGTACCTTCTTCACAAGCATATTAGTATTCATAGTCCATGAGAAGTCCTCCGAAATATAAATGCCCAGAAATTTAAAACAACCAATCCTCTCCACCTCCTTGCCATTTATGTAAAAGGGAGCTGTGCTCCATTTTACGACCTTTCTTCCCACCGTTTTTAAGCAAATCACTGCATTTGTTAAGTTAGCAGCATGATTGTTAAATGAATCTGGCTTGTCTACCTATTGACTACTCGTCAAAAAGTCACAAAAGGAGATCATGTAACCATAACACAGGGGTGTCCAGCACAAGGCCCGCGGGCTGCATCTAGCCCACAATGTGTTCGGATCCGTTGGACCATCCTGGAAAGTGTAAGGGGCCAGCCAGCATCACTTCGGCCCAGTCTACCCAGTGTGAAGAGGAAACATGCCAGCAGTTTGGGGAGCGGCATCAAGCTGGCCACGCCCATCCAGTCGGCCACGCCCAGCTGGCCACCCGAGGTTAACCATGGCCCTGATGTGGCCCTCAATAAAATTGAGTTTGTTCCCCCCCCCGCTATAGGACAGTGCAACCATCATAAATATGAGTGGGTTGCCAAGCATCTGAATTTTGGACACATGACCATGGGGATGCCTCAGTGGTCATTGGTATGAAAAATAGTCACAAGTCACTTTTTTTCTGTGCTGTTGGTCATTAAAAACTGTTGTAGGTCACGGACTACCTGTCTAGAAAACCAGCTTTCTGAGCTTAATTAAGATGGGAGGGATTTATATCACAGGAACAGCAAAAATAGGTTAATTGGCTTAATTTAACTAGCCTATTTTACAGAGGTAAAACTAAGTCTCAAGCCCATTAGTCATGTGATAGGAATAGCTAATCTGCTTTGCTCAGGAAAAGCCAGGAAAAGGATGACCAAAAAATCAAATCTTTCTATTATCAACTCTCTGCTGTAATCAAGCAACAGAAAACTCACATCCCAAATGCTGATTTTTTTAAAAAAATTAAATTTGGATATCAGAGAGAATTGTCAAATCATCTCCTACCAAATCCTTTTAACACAGAAGGGAAGACTTAAGAAATGAAAAGAGATATATCTCTACCCCATCTTCCATTGAGAATTTGTAAAGCCCTCACCAGATGAAAATAAATGTGCTGTGCAAAACTCCTATTGTAGGATACCTGGAAACAGCAGAGAGGAGCCCTGGGATACAGTGATAATTTCTCTACCATGTCTCAAGTACATCAACAGATCTGGCAAATTATCTTTAAATGTGCGTCTCCCTTGGCAAAGTGCAGCAGCCTCTGCACTCCAATACTATTAAGTGGACTTTTGGAAAAGGGCCTATATATTTTTTGGGAATTAGCTTTTTAAACAAGTATAACATTTTGGTTATTTCCCTGAAATGGCAATGATGTTGTGTAAAAAGTATTATTATTATTAATTTGACTTGTATGCCGCCCCCTCTCCAAAAGGACTCGGGGCGGCTCACAACTAAAAACACAACAATAAATAATTACCTAAAAACCAATTAAACAAGGTACAAGTCAAATAAAGATTTTAAAACCCCAAAGTTAAAACACAATCAACCCCCCCCCAGGAGGTCAGCACAGCCCGGACTGCGCAAATAGCCAGGTCTTTAAATCATGGCGGAAGGTGCGGAGATCGGGGGCCAGCCGGAGCTCCGTCGGAAGCTGATTCCATAAAGTGGGGGCCGCCACAGAATAGGCCCTCCCCCGGGTCACCACCAAACGACGGGGGCCCCGAGGAGCCCCCGTCTGTGCGCTCATACAGGGCGGCTGGTATTTGATGCTGGCAGGAGCCGTTCTCACAAATACCCCAGACCCATGCCATGTAGGACTTTGAATGTTAATACAAGAACCTTGAATCTCACCTTGAATCTCACCTTGAATGTAGAGTTGCAGAGATCCAAGGAGTACATGATGGTGAACCTATGGCATGTGTGCCGAAAGTGGCACACAGAGCCACTTCTGCCGGCATGCGAGAGGTCACCTGGAAGAGCCCCACTGCACATGCGCATACGCCGCTCGCCCAACAGCTGATTGTCGGGTCTCTGGCATGCATGCATGGGGAGCAGGGGGCGTGGGAGACATGCACAGAGATGTACAAGGTGCACAGGGGGTCTTGTGCACATGCACAGAGATGCGCGGGGCGCACGGGGGATCACGCATGCATGCACAGAGATGCATGGCATGGGGGTGCACGCGCATGCACAGATGCGCAGCACATGGGGAGGTTGTGTGCGCAGGGGGCATGGGCCCCCCGGCATGCATTGCCTTCTGGGTGCTGACACATGAGCATGCATGCGCGTGCGCGCATGCAATTTTCAGCATGGGAGCCCATGCTGCTCTAGGGTGAAAAAAGTAAGTTTTTATCCCAGAGCTATAAATGCTTGTGTGTTTTTAGGGGATGGGGAATTTTGGTGGAAGGGGGTGTGTTTGGGGATTGTGTGTGTGTGTGTGTGTGTGTTGGGTCTGGTCTCTGGATGTTATATGAATTTTGTTGCATGTGTATACTATATGTATACATATATGTGTGTGTGTGTGTGTGTATGTATATAATAACAATAAAATATTATTATTACACACAAAAAACAACAGTGTACACAGCAAATGAGATAACTATGCTGGGCTTCGTATCACAAATCACTAGTTGCACACTTCCCAAGTGTTTAGGACTGCCTGATGTATCGGCGGATTATGCAAGCAGATCCCAGTAAGGTGGCCTTCTGCAGCTGACCAATGGTGATCTTGTCAGCGCCAATTGTTTTTAAGTGCTTGCCTGTGTCAAGACGTTCTTTGCTACCATTGTCAAGGCTTGAAAAAACCTTTGCCAGGGAGTAAAAATTCTTCAAACATCCCTGTTAATTAGAGGTGATAGACCATGTTTTTCTTTGCTGTCAATGCTGATAAAAATTAGACCCGGAAAGTAATCTAAAAACATTTTTTATTTATAAAATAAGAAAACCTGTTGGCAGCTTACTTAACACCAAGGCATATAGAAAAAGAAGAAAGGAAGAATATAACGGAAGTTACAGGAAGTGAAGTATAAACTTTGCACACATGCGCAGTAAATCAAAATATCACAAGACTTTCTTATCTCATTACTATGGAGACAAGATAACACAGTGCTGGCTAGCAGACACCTGCTTGCTATAATATGAGCTAAGGAGCTGAAACAGACAAACCAAAAAAACGCAGTGACAGCCTAGGTCTTTAGGCACAGCACCCAATGTGCTGAGTACCACTGGAACCACCTGCACTGGTTTATGCCAGAGGCTCTGCAGTTCGATTCTCAAGTCCTGATATCTGGTGATTTCTTCAAGTCGTTTCTCATTGATTCTGCTGTCGCCAGGTATGGCAATGTCGACAATCCACACTTTTTTCTTCTCCACAATCATGATATCCAGAACAACTGTGTTCCAAAACTTTGTCAGTCTGTATTCAGAAGTTCCACGGTAGTTTTGCATGCTCATTTTTACCACTTTTTCAGGCTTATGATCCCACCAGTTCTTTGCTACAGGCAGATGGTAATTGTGACACAAGTTCCAGTGGTATCATCATCATCATCATCATCATCATCATCAATTATCATTATTACAGATCTCTCACTTAACAGCAGAGCACAATTGTGTTCATAAGTTGAGTTCTACCAATTCTGTCATTCAGTGGTGGGAGTCAACCGGTGTAACAACCGCTTTGGTGAGAGAGTGTGCAGCATTTGAAAACTGCCCATTTTCAGCTCTAATACTTACCTTCTATGGCCGCCCTGGTGAGTAAAACAGCTAAGCCGCAGCAAACTGCTGTGCCATGCGAATCAGCTGGGCTGCAAAACACGGAAATACAGGACAGACTAGGGGCCAACTAATCGCTGGAACTACCGGTTTGCCCAAACCGGTCGGAACTGGCTGAATCCCACTCCTGCTTTCATTGTTTCTTTACTATTTCTTTTAACAACAAAATCTGATGTCTATGGAGATTCTCAGTCATCCAGATCATGGTTGTCCCAAAGGCAACAGGACTTTCTGGGTTTGTTTTTTTTTTTGAAGACGTTTCATTCCTGCTCTGAAGAAGCTTCTTGGATGAGAAGCGAAACGTCTTTGAAGAAAAATCAGAAAGTCCAGTTGCCTCTTGAAAAAGCACCTTTTGGACCACAAAATCTGATGCTAGCTAAGAGAGTTGGAAGGGACCTTGTAGGTCATCTAGTCCAACCCCCCCCCACCCAAGTAGGAGACCCCACACAATTTCTTGAAAGCCTCCAGTGATGAAGCTCCCACAACTTCTGTTCCATGGGATAATTGTTCTCATTGTCAGAAAATTTCTCCTTATTTCCAGGTTGAATCTCTCATTCAGTTTTCATCCATTGTCCCTTGTCTGACCTTTGGGTGCTTTGGAAAATAGCTTGACCCCCCTCCCCTCCTGTTTGTGGCAGACCCTCACATTGGTGCCTGGTAGGTATTTATAGGCCATAACCAACAACTTGAATTGTACCCAGAAGCAAACTAGTATCCGGTGCAGTTTATGGATCAAAGGTTTTACAGGTGCTCTTCTTTGGGTACACAAAATTGCTAATGCGGCCGCATTCTGTACCAGCCAAAACCTGTGGATACTTTTCAAGGGTAGCTCCATGTACTGTGCATTGCAGTAGTCCAAACAGGAGATAACCAGGATACAGGTGACAAGAGCATCCCTATTCCAGAAAGGAATTCCTGTTGTTTTCTTGGGAACAATGGAGAGAAAAAATATTCCATTGCTTTCTTCTGGGCTCTTCTTTCCACTTTTCAATCTAGTCTACAACCCTGGGGGTTTTTTTTCCCCTCGACCGCCCACCCAAAATAAGAATGACATTTGACTGCTTGGAGTTTACAAAACTAGCCAAGGTCAGGTAAGTGCTGCCACCTGCTGTGCCATTTCATCGTATATAGCAAGGTTTCATTGGCTGATTCTGCTCACAATTAAGTAACCATGGGTGTCTAATTACATCTTCTTGAACAGTTTCATTATATCAAGTTGGTATGCGTAAATTGGGAAGTTGAAATCTCATTTGCTGAAACAATGCGGTTACATCCCTGTTTTCTTATCGCCTGTCACAGTTACGGTTATCACTTCGGTGTTGCTGCTAGTTATTCTTACAGATTCTTCTAGTATACCGTACATTCTTAAAGTGATTTAGAGTAGCAAATGACATTGGGTGCTGTGAAGTGATGTAAGCAGAGAAACAGCCCGTATTTAACACAGCATCTTGATTACACACGTTGATGTTACCAACTTGTAACTGTGTCTTTAGGTAGAATTGTTTTCCCCCATCTAATGTTAGAACGACGTTGTCATGCCCCTGGTGGAGACTGACTCCGAGGAAGAGGAGGAACAGCCAATAGGGAGTGGGAGTGTGGCTCCAGAGGTGGTGGAGGTGGCTGGGGAAGGGCAGAGGCTGGCTGAGCAATCAGAAGAGGATCCAGGCCCATCCTCTATCTATCCCAGGGCATGCAGGGAGGAGAGGATCAGGGAAAAGCATGGTCTACTCGGGAGGAGAGGACCAAGATCTCCTCAGGGCTTACAGCTGGGAGCTATGTATATAAGTTTGTAACTGCGTATTCAGAATTGCTGGAGTCAAAGTTAGTGTTTCCTTTGAAAGAGGTTTATATTTGTTGGCATTCTTCCCAAGGACTTTCCCTGGTTATCTGCTTGGAACGTATGATTACTTATCTTGGTTTGATTCGGAACTCTCGCCACTACGGTTTGTTCTTGTTTTCCTTTTGCCTCATTATTTACTTTTGGGGTTTTAAACTGTGATTAATAAAACAGTTAAGTTGAAGGCATTGCCGGACTTTAATTTGGATAAATGTTTTGGGTTTTGGGTGATTCTGAGAGACTACGGGTCATCACAGGCATTTTTGGATTTTGGTCTTTGAGAAGAGCAGTTGGGTTCTATTTCAATGGAGCTGAGCTTTATTTCAACTTGAAAACTCCAATCTATGGAGGTTGTCAAGACTGAGAATTAATACTGTGCATCCAGGTGCACAAAAAATAAAATGCTATATGTATCTAAAGGTCATTTGTGAAATGCAGAATATGTGAGCCCCAATATAAAAGAGTAACAGAATAACAGAGATGAAAGAGACTATGGGGGTCTTCTG
The DNA here is from genome assembly GCA_009733165.1 of Naja naja. NCBI lineage: Eukaryota > Metazoa > Chordata > Lepidosauria > Squamata > Elapidae > Naja > Naja naja. The sequence continues at coordinate 215,973,221 of CM019150.1, read as the reverse complement.
GTCCAACCCCCCCAGCCAAGCAGGAGATCCTACACCATTTCAGACAAATGGTTGTCCAATCTCTTCTTAACAACTTCCAGTGTTGGAGCATTTACAACTTCTGAAGGCAAGTTGTTCCACTGATTAATTGTTCTAACTGTCAGGAAATGTCTCCTTAGTTCTAGATTGGTTCTCTCCTTGATTAGTTTCCATCCAACATAATTTCCCTAAATATTAATTGGTGATGGTTTTGAGTGCTTTTGTTATAAGGTGGGAGAAAAAGAAACCAAATATTGGATGGATGGAAGGGAGGGAGGGAGGGAAGGAGGGAAGAAACAAAAAGGAAGGGAGAAAGGAAGGAGGGAGAAAAAGGGAAAGGAAGAAGGAAGGAAAAAAGGAAGGAGAGGGACGAAGGGAAGGAAGGAAGGAAGGAAGGAAGGAAGGAAGGAAGGAAGGAAGGAAGGAAGGAAGGAAGGAAGGCATTATGGCTTGTCTTTACTACCTCATTTCTTGCCTTCTGGCTCCCCCATACCAATGTTCTGGAAAGAGAGAGAAGAGTGTAGTAGACAGTGACTCCTTTTGACGTAAGTACCAAGAAAAATATATGGCTGTCATAGTTTTCAACTCATCTTTGCTCCTGAGTAATGATGCTGGCGTCAGAAGAGCAGAGTAAATAAGCATGACAATTATTGTATAATTTCCTTGATTAAGAATTACTCTTTTTTTTCTTTCTGTTTTATATTTTCTATATAAAATGTGGCTGAAGGTCATATTGGCCTACCCCATGGCAGCAAAAACCTCAGTACACCTTCCACACTTGGTTATGTTTTCAGATTACTTTCCAGTGGTCTTATTTAATATTGCCTGCTCCCTGGGGAGCGCCAGGCTGGAAGAGAACAACCAGCTGGCCGTGGTGTGACTCATTTTATAAATCATTTTGAAATGAAAATCACTCACGTTTCCTTGGATTTGGAGACCGGCAAGGCAGAATCCAGTGAGATGGGAAGGAGGTGTTTTGAAAGCTGACCTGGGATTGGTTTGAGCCTGTCGGTTCTGAGGAAATAGCAGTAATCATCTTACAATATTTTTATAACGATTGTCTGTTTGAAGATCTCTAGTGATGTATACTGAAATATTTATTCTAACGATGGTGGGTTGCAGTGGTGAGATTCAAAATTTTAAAATACCAGTTCTGTGGGCATGGCTTGGTGGGCGTGGCAGGGGAAGGATACTGCAAAATCTCCATTCCCTCCCCACCCCACTAACCTGCTTTCCAGCTCCATTCTCCTGTGCAGGGCAACAAAAGAAGACCCAGCCAATCAGCTGGGACTCGGGAGGCAGAGAATAGATGGGGCCAGTCAGAGGTGGGATTTGCCGGTTCTCCAAACTACTCAAAATTTCGCGGTTCTCCAGAACTGGTCAGAACCGGCTGAATACCACCTCTGGTGGGATGTTTTTTTGTGGTTGTTGTTGTTTTGTTTTGCATGTTCTCTGTTTCCATTTAACCCTGCAGTTTCAAAACCCATAATATTTGCCCTGTCCTGTCCAGCCAGAGATGATCTCAGCTTTTCTCTTGTCCCTGTATAGCCTAATATATACAGGAAGTTCTCGACTTATGATCGCAATTGTGCCCAAAATGTACGTTGTTAAGCAAGACATTTGTTAAATGAGTTTTACCCCATTTTACGACCTTTTTTGCCACCATTGTTAAGTGAATCCCTGCAGCTGATAAGTCAATAACCCTGGTTGTTAGGTGAATGTGGCTTCCCCATTGACTTCATTTGTCAGAAGGTCGTAAAAGAGGATCACGTGATCCCCAGCAATGGTCATAAATAGGAACATCTGAATTTTGGTCTCCTGGGATGCTGCAAAGGTCGTCACATTTTTCAGTGCTGTTTGAATGGTCACTAAATGAACTGTTGTAAGTCAAGAACTGCCTGTATACACAATATCTATCTATCTATCTATCTATCTATCTATCTATCTATCTATCTATCCTATCTACCTACCTACCTACATCTATCTATCTACCTACCTACCTACCTATCTATCATCTATTTATTTATTTATTTATTTATTTATTTATTTATTATTTGGACTTGTATGCTGCCCCATCTCCGAAGACTCGGGGCAGCTCACAACTAAAAACAATGACAATAAATAATTAAAAAAGAATTAAATCGTTCACAAGCCCCAAAAAGTTAACAAATCTAAAATTTACAATATTTAAGATAGTTTAAAAAACCCATCCCACCCCAGGGAGGGGTCACAGCCCGGATTGGTCGAACAACCAGGTCTTCAGATCATGGCAGAAGGTTCGGAGGTCAGGGGCCAGGCGGAGCTCCAGGGACAGTTGGTTCCAGAGGTTGGTCAGTCGGTCTGTCTGTCTGTCTGTCTGTCTATCATCTATCTATCTATCATCTACTTATCTATCATCTATTTATCTATCTATCTATCATCTATCTATCTATCATCTATCTATCATCTACTTATCTATCATCTATCTATCTATCTACCTATCTATATCTATCTACCTATCTATCATCTATCTCTCTACCTACCTACCTACCTACATCTATCTATCTATCTACCTACCTATCATCTATCTATCATCTATCTATCCATCTATCTATCATCTACTTATCTATCATCTATCTATCTATCTATCTACCTACCTACCTATATCTATATCTATATCTATCTCTCTGTGTATGTGTATATGTGGATGAATAGAGAGATGTGTGTGTGTGTTTGTGTATATATGTGTGTGTGTGTGTGTGTGCACGTGTGGTGTGCATATGTATCTATATATATGAAAGCAAAATACCACTCACGCATCATCACAAAAACTCCGGAACCGTAAAGCCTACAAATTTGAAATTTGACAAGTATGTTTCTCTTGGCTTCTAGGTGCTCACTAAGAGAGGATTTTTCGAAATGACCATCAGAGCATTAGTATTTCCTGTATTATTATTAACACGCTCTGATGCTAAGGAGTTCTACTCCCCCTTCCCACCTGAAAAGAAATCTGTTCCAAATGCAAAACACAAGCAGAGGAGAGGAGTTTCAGTTTCAGTTTCAGTTTCACAGCAGCAAGCAGCTTTAGTACAGAACAGTTGAGCTAAGCCACGCTCAGGCTCCTTGCTGTCTCCTTCTTGCTCACACAGCAAATACTGTTTCAGTTTCCTCAACTCTCTTACACGCTGACAGGACGCTAGCCCGATGAATACCGATGGGTGCTGGTAGGCAGAGGCAGAATTCCCCCCCCCTTATTTTCCTCCCCAAAAACTAAGCCTGACCACAGTTTCGTAGCGAAGCATGGGTATCGAGCTAGTATGTATATACTTATACATATATATTTCTGTGAGTGTGTATGCATATACATCCATATTTGCTATTTATTTATTTATTTAGACTTGTATGCCGCCCTTCTCCCTAAGGACTCAGGGCGGCGAACATATAAAAAGAGGAATATTTACAATAAAACAATATTAAACAGAACAAGTCTAAGATTGCTAAAAAAACATTATAAGTATCATTATAAGTATTTTTAAATTGCCATTATTTCATTATAAGTATTTTTAAATTGCCAGTAACAACTTATATGACAATTTTTCCAGCAAGAATTATGGTAAAATATGAAATACTTAGCCGATTTGTTACTGAATTAATGTCCATGGCTTATATGAATCCATGAATCATATGAATGTGAATGTTCTAAAGGTACCGGTAGTACATCACTGATGCTACCAGACGCCTTCAGTGCTGGCATAACTAGCACTGAGAGAGGGCTGGTCTGCTTTTCGGCTCTTGGCTGCTTTTTTCTTTCCTAGAGAGCTCTTCATTTCAGAACTAATTCCCTTTAATTTGTGTGTGTCTCACCAAGATGCCTGCATTAATGAATTAATTAGGTTGATTAGAAACACTTTCAGACTGAAAATCTGACCTTTAAAAGTGCAATTCTCCTCGATGCTTGTTTCTCGGGCAAATACGAGACATACTTAGTGTTCCTCAGAAATTAGCCTGTAAATTTTTAAATTACATTTTTACGCACAGACGGAATTAAAAAGCTTTTTCACTGGGGATTTCTGTTGAATTGCCTGATACAAATTGATAGAATAGAGTTGAACCGTGGTGTCTTTGGTGCTGTCTTACCATGGTGGTTGCCTTGCTATTTTTTTTTATTATTACCAAACCAGGTAACATCAGTGCAGCAGAGAGCAAACTGCACCACAGACTCTGCAGGATACAAATTATCTGTGGAATATTTTGTGTGTGTGTGTGTGTGTGTGTGTGTGAACGTTCTGACATAGGAAAGGGATAAAGGATTGGGTTCCTGTTGGGTCTCTTAAACACTTCAGTATTTTTTGGCCCAGCAGAGATGGCATTCTCCTCTTTCAGTGTTTTATAATGATGTCTGGAAAATTTGTTGTAGAGATATAATTTCAGAAAATGGTTTGATAGGCTGGACCAGGCTCCAAGACCTGGGTGGAGTGGATCCTATTCAGCATTGTGCCTATAGCAGTGGTGGGTAATCTTTTGGGGCTCCTGTGCCAAAAATTGTGCACATGCTTGCTCGCATTCCAGCACCAAGAAGGCAATGCATGCCCCACACCCTCTGTGCATGCGCACACAATCTCCCCCACTGCCCCTTACCTCACAGCTGATTTTCGGCCGGTTTGAGGCCTTTTTCGGCCTCCCAGAAGCTTGAAAAAAGCCTCTGCAGGCTTTGCAGGCTGAATAATAGGCCCGTTTTGTGACTTCTGGTATTACAGGAACAGGCCTATTATTTGTCCTGCAAAGCATGCAGAGGCTTTTTCCAAGCCTCTGGGAGGCCAAAAAAGACCTCAAACCAGCCAAAAAAAATCAGCTGTGAGGCATGCACATGCGCAGTGAGGTAAGTTTGCCTGCAGCTCGCTTGCTGGCACAAATGGCTCTGCATGCCACCTGTGGCACACATGCCGTAGGTTCACCATCACGGGCCTATAGATTCAGCAATGGAAATCCTTTTGTCTGCCATGTTCCATCAATCAAGCAACGTCCTTTACTGTATTGGCCATAACAGAATAACAGAGTTGGAAGGGACCTTGGAGGTCTTCCAGTCCAATCCCCTGTTCAAGAAGGAGACCCTATACCATCTCAGACAAGTGGCTATCCAGTCTTTTCTTAAAAGACTCCAATGATGGAGCACCCAGAACTTCTGGAGGCAATTTGTTCCACTGGTTAATTGTCCTCACTGTTAGGAAGTTTCTCCTTAATTCCAGGTTTTTTTATTTATATGCGCCCTTCTCCCAAGACTCAGGGCACAATTTTGGGATGCAACCCAGTGTGCTCAGCAATAGCCTTCATTCCACTGTATATGCCTGCTTATTACTAAGCGGCATTTTTACAAGGTCAGCTAATTGCCCCCAACAATCTTGGGTCCTCAATTTACCTACCCCGAGAGGATGGAAGGCTGAGTCAACCTTGAGCCTGGTGGGATTCGAGCCTACAGTAATTGTAGACAGCTGGATCTTAAGAGCAGGCATTTAACAGCCTGAGCCACCAAAGCAAAGGTTGCTTCTCTCTTAGATCAGTTCCCTTGATTCTGCTGAGTATAAGATTGGACAAACTTTCAAGATTATGTTACAGGTAGTTCTCGCTTTACAACTTATACAATTTCAGGGTTGTCCAGTCTCTTCTTCAAAGCCTCCAGTGATGAAGCACCCACAGCTTCTGAAGGAAGCCATTCCACTGGTTAATTTTTTTTTTCACTGTTAGGAAATTTCTCCTTAGTTCTAGATTGCTTCTCTCCTCGATTACTTTTCATCCATAGTTTCTTGTTGTGTTCTGGAAAATAGGTTGACCCCCCCTCTTCTTTGTGGCATAAGCAAACTCTTCAACATATTGAATAGTAAGAAATTTTTTAACAACACCCTTGTTGTATAGCTATTAGCCTTAGGATTTTTCATCTTACTAGAAAAACTCAGTAGACTAGAAAAGCAGAAAAGTCTTATTTTTAGCATTTCACATGTCCATTTATGTGAGTTTTTTTCAAAATAATCTTGAGTCCTTCCTGCAAGTCCTCTCAGCTCTTCACAATCCACTGTATTTCAGGTGTTGATACTGACATTTCCAGCCCATGAGTTATGAGGTTATGTTAGCTCAGAGAATCCAGTAATGATATTTCCAATCAATGAAGGAGAATTTTTGTAACTCAGGGGTCCTTGGTGCTTTCTGAGCTTGGTTGCTTTCCATGCAGACATTTCATTACCCAACTAGGTGACATCATCGGTGCTAGTAACGGTGGTGTTTATGTTCTAGTGATTCTAGTGAGTTTATGTTCTAGTGACCACTCTAGGGAGTGGTCTTGGAGATTCTTTGGGTGGACTGTTTACTGTTGGCTTGTTGCCACTTCTTGATTGATGGTCTGGGTGTTAATCTGTGCTCTTCTGAGTGTTGATTGCTGGTGGGGAGGGTTTGGTCTTTTCACTCCCTTTTTGGCTTTGGAATTACCAAAGTTTGCAAGACTTCCGGTTGGAGAAGCTTATCTTAGATGCTTGTTGAACTGAATTTGACCTCTTTCTAATGCTGCTACTGGGCGGAGAATTCCCACTTAATCTACTTCTTCAGGGTGTCTATCATTGCAGTATGTGCCTATTGTCTATAGCTTTTTTCCCCATGTATATTTACAGGATACATTCGAACTAGACTGATGTTTCCCTAGCCTCCTAATATGACCTCTTGTACTTGGGGTACAACTCACAGGCAACATTACCAAGGCACCAAGGGCCTTGGTGGTGCAGGCTGTTAATAGCCTAGCACTTAGCTCCAGCTGCCTGTAATTATTGCAGGCTCGAATCCCACCAGGCTCAAGGTTGACTCAGCCTTCCATCCTCTCAGGGTAGGTAAAGTGAGGACCCAAGATTGTTGGGGGCAATAAGCTGACTTTGTAAAAATGCCGCTTAGTAATAAGCAGGCATATACAATGGAAGGAGAGCTATTGCTGAGCGCATTGGGTTGTATCCCAAAAACTGTAAGCTGCCCTGAGTCTCCGGAGAAGGGCGGGATATAAATATGAATTTAAAAAAAACATTACAACCAGCCACCTTCTTACAACAATAGTTAGCTCCACCACCTTAAACTTCATAAACACCCACATCACTCTTAGCATCTTAACATCAGCTTTACTGTTCTTCTTAACCCTTCTGGAATTAGCAGTAGCCTGCATCCAAGCATACATGTTCGTACTCTTAATCATTCACTACCTATAAGAAAACACATAATGACCCACCAACTCCACCAATACCACCTAGTTGACCCCAGCCCACGGGGTTGCTACTACTAGCCTCAGGACTAGCCATCTGGTTTCACACCAGCTCTACTTTACTAAAGCTGGGCCTATTAACCCTAACCCTAAACCTGTCCTAAAAGTGGGCCTACTAACCCTAACACCCACCCTAATCCAATGGTGAGAGGATGTGATCCATGAGGGCAGCTACCAAGGACACCACACAAAGTCTCATATATGTGTAGGTATATGCATAATGGTTATCTTTTGAGAGCTGAATGCAACAAATTTCACTTTAATGTATGCTGAGTAGTATACATTTAAAGTGACAATAAAGTCCTGTGCTACCCTACCCGATCCCATCCCATCCCAAATTCCACGTCCCTGGTAGTTTCTATATGAGCCTTTAAATATAGTATACCATTTCCCCACTCTTAGTGGAAGAAGACTATTATGTATTTGATAGCTCAGGCCATCTGGCTCATCTCATTCTATAACTCTTTGCCTCATTGATTCGCCACCTAATTTAGAATCATAAGTGAAAATCTGCCTGAGATTCCCTTATTGCAAATCTAATATACTGTAACTTTCACTTTTGTCTCTAGCGCTTCCTTCCTTTAAACTTTATTGTTATTGATCCTGATTTTGCATTTACCATCTGGGAATGAAAATGAGAGTTTTGTTATTATTTTGACTTGATGTGCTTGATTGATTCGGTGAGCTTGCGGGACCCAGTGTACTGTGGATTTGTTTAGTTTGACTAGAAATTTAAAGGTCACCGAGGAGAACTGGGTTTGACTCAAGGTTGTAGATCTGGAGGAAGACTTTAAGGAGCCAGGTTCCGCTGAGCACACCATCGACTCAGGAATTTGTGACCCAATTTCAGAGTCGATTCAGGCACCACTTCCTTTTTGTATAATGCAGTATTTGTTTATTGTGATGGTACTGTTATTAGGTGCCATATTTTAACTAGATTTTCAAGGACTGCTATAATGGCAATTCTGCAATTGTATATCAAAGTACTCAAGTTGCACCGACCATGGATAGCTTTCTTACGTTTTCAAGAGTAGAAAGCAAGACTCTGGGCTGCAAACACGTTGCCCTTTGTCATCCGCTGCATATTTTCTCTAGTATGGCATGACCGTTCTTAATTTTTTTCTATCTCTTCAAGCGCTCCTAGAAAATATATTGGTTCCGCTTGCTTACTTGAGGGGTCCCAGAAGGTTCTGTCTGGTCTCCAATCTCCAATAATATTGAAGAGATAGGAATGGATCCACCCCAATGGCACAAACACTCCCAACAAGATACGGTGCCCCTAAGTACAAAGCACCAGTGAGAAATCACTGTAGTGTCTGTTGGGTTCCTCTTCCCCTGCTTCTCTTAGGATGCAGTAGAGATGGCTTCTGTCTCCAGGCTAAATCTGGATGTAAAGGCAGACCGAACACGATCAAAATTTCCTATTTCATCTAATGGCTCTCCGTGGTGTAGCACCAGGCCTTTCTCTACAAGCTCAGCCAAATATGAAATATTGGTCACTGGCTCACTGCTGTTAAAATTGATTGGATATGGAGTTGGTTTCTAAACCATCAGTCCTTTAAAGTAAATCTGCCTAAAAGAAGACAGCGTTAAAGATCTGAGTAATCATGGACGGGATGAAATATTTAGAAATCTTTGCAAGCCAAACGAGGGACGCTTCTGGAAATATAAGCAATGATGCAACTAGATGCAAGGACCTTACTGGCTTCCTCTAGACGTAAACGGAACTGGCTCCTACTTATTACTGTGCAGTGAGGACAATGGAGATTTGTAAACTGAGAGTGAAGGTTCGTTCTCTGAGCTTGTGGCTTGGTTTCCAAACATTTCGCTACCAGGCTAGGTAAGATCTTCAGGGGATGTCAGTGTTGGTGTTCTTCTGTGTTCGTGTGATCAGTAGGTCTTGTGATGGGTCATTGGTGAGTCATCAGTGAGAGGCTTGTGGTATAAGGTGAAGGTCATTGGGAGGTGGAGTTCGGGTGTGTGAGGGGTGGCTTCCATGGGTTTGGTTGAGGAATGGTGCTGTCTCTGGTTGGCTGTGCAGTTGATTTAGATTCTGAAGGGTTTGTAGGCTGATTGTAGTTCGATGTGTCTGTTGATGGAATTGCTTCTGGAGTGCCAAGCTTCAATGAACTCATGAGTGTGATGATGGGTGGCAGCGTGGCTGATGATTTTTGTGTTGCTCCAGTCAAACTGATGCTATTGGTGTGGGTAGAGGTCATTTGTAAACTGCTCAAGTTGAATTGAAGAGACCTTATCTACAAAGAAGGCACCCAATTGATTCAAAGGAGCTGGACATGGAACCACCCAGACTGTTTACAGTGAAACACATGGAATCTGTGAATTGGCCAGAAGCACTAAAGGGTTGTTATCTGCCTGAGAGCTTGAAAAGATTACTTGGGTGGTAGTTTTGGAAATGCTAGAAGATTTTGGTGTTTTGATGAGGATGTTAATGGCATGAAAACATTATCTGTTTTATATCTAGACCGGCTGCCAGTTTTGCCTCCTCAAGGCTTTTCTTGTGATGCTTCACACCTATTGTGTGATTTCTAAAGAACACAATGCATTTCTCTTTTTCTGCTTACACCATTACATGGTTTCGAAATGTAGGAAGAATCAAGTTATTGGGCGTTTGATACTTATTAAAGTTTATCTCATTGACAATGAAGAAATGTACAAGCATGTTCAATAGTTGGATACATCCCTATGTATTTAGGCCCTTTGAAGCTCTCCCCAAACAGAACTTCAGGGTACATCTTGAATCATGGAAGTACTATGTCCTGGCTATTATCAGGGACTGCTCCATTGTCTGTCTGTCTGTCTACCATATTTCTTAACTTCCCGTCTCCCTCAGAGGATCACAACAACAGAAAGGAGTTGTAAGCAGGGGTGGGATTCTACTGGTTCGCACCTATTTGCTAGAACCGGTTGTTAACATTCTAAGCAGTTCGGAGAACCGGTTGTTAGAAGAAATTACTGGCCTAATCCTGTAAGGAAGGCAGGAAGGAAACATTCTGGTGTTGCTTACAGAAACTGCCTCTCCGTTAACCCTTATTACATTCTTGGCAGCACTAGACTTCCTGTCTCAGGAACGTCTCTGGAGTTTTTTCCCCCTCCTTTGCTGGTACTTTGCTTGTGTGGAGTGACCATTCAAAGTTACAATGGCACTGAAAAAAGTGACTTATGACCATTTTTCACATTTACGACTGTTGCAGCATCCCCACAGTCATGACAGGCCCGGGCGAGGAGATGCGTGCCTTGATGTGAGTGATGTTGAGTTGGCCATGCCCAGCCAATAACATGACCACCAAGCCATGCCCACCAACTAAGCCACGCCCACAGAACCGGTTGTTAAAAAATTGGAATCCCACCCCTGGTTGTAAGCAATACGTATATTTGTCCCTGTAGATAAATCTTTCATGTTGCTTTGCCCAAGAAAAAAAAATGGCAATTTTTTCATCATTCAATACGTATTGTCTATGAAACTTTGATAATACTTTTGCATAGTCAGCTGGATTCAGTCGTAGTTCTTTTCGATGAGAAAAATACAGTGTCAGGGTTCTAACTAACACATCCAGGACATAAAGAACTCCGAGGCAGGGAGCATCCTCAAAGGACAGTTTATTTGGATATATCATATTGGCACAATGCTGGTGAAAACTGGATCTAACTGTTCCCGTGTTTTCACCACAGTAAAAGCAAGAGTTTGTCACTCCTCACCCCCAAACATGGCCCAGTCAGGATACAGTCCAGTTGCTAGATGACCTGAGTCTCCACCTTCCAAATACCTGCTCCAAAATCCTTGGTTCTCAGGGGAAAGTATTTTATTTTGTCTACAACACCCAGGTTGTCTCGACTCCCCTCTCCCGGCCCCTCAATGCCATGGAGTGTCACCTCTGAAGCATCAGGAACGAAAATGACCTCAGTTAGGCCAGCTTCAGAGCTGACATACAGGACAGAAAGAAAGAAACCAGAGTTTCATCCCTGGATAGCTGGATATAAGTGTGTGGAGTCAAGTGTTATCCTGACTGTCACACTCTCTCCCCTGCCCCGTGTCACAGGAGACTGAGTTAGGGGAGAACGATGGCCCTGCAACCAATGCTATAAAATGCCTCAGAACTGGGTCCAAGGAAGGAGGAGACAGAAAATTGTGGTGGGAATAGGATTGATCCTACTCACCCCATTTCCTTAGGTGTGGAAACAATTAGCAGCTGCCTAGAAGTGAGAGCAGCAGTCAGCGGATAATAAAGGTAAAGATTTCCCCTGTCCGGTCCTGTCCGACTTTAAGGATGGCACTCATCTCCATTTCTTAGCTGAGAGAGCCAGCGTTCCCTGGAGACATTTCCGTCGTTCATGTGGCCAGCCTGATTCTACGCCAAAGGCAGGGTTGGGCTGCTGGGGGTTTCGCAGAGGTTCAGGAGAGCCCCTAGCTAAGATTCTGTGCAGTTCGGAGAACCCCCACATTCCATTCCTGGCTGGCCCAGCCCCACCCCTCCCCTCCCAGGAGTTCCCACACGGCCAGTTTTGGATGCAGGTACCGTGTTCCGTCACTTCTATTTTTTTGGCTCCCATTTTCTCCCAAAACACACTAGGGGTCTTATTTTCGGGGTAGGTCTTATATATTTATGGTGGGTAGTGGGTGTGAGTGTGTAGGTGTTTCGCGAAAAAAGTCTTCCTGGAACTGGAGATTTACACTAGGTCTTATTTTCGGGGTAGGTCTTATATTAGGGCAGGTTTAGAAAATAGTGCTAGGTCTTACTTTCGGGGTAGGTCTTATTTTCGGGGAAACATGGTAGGTGCAGGGTGCGTGTGGAGGCTCGGGGAGAGCGAAAAATGGGCGTCCCGGAAGTTCGGGAAGGCCAGAAATGGGCCTGTTTCCGGCTTCCAGAATGCCTCCGGAGCCCGGGGAGGCCGTTTTCACCCTCTCGGAGGCTTGAGGAAAGCCTCGGGAGCCCGGGGAGGGCAAAAACGTCCCCCCCTCACCATGGTGCAAGAGGCCGATTTGGCCATACCCACCATAGCCACGCCCACCCAGCAACCGGGCAGAGAACGCTTTGCTAAAATTTTTGAAGCCCACCCCTGGCCAAGGGGCATGGAGTACTGTTACCTTCCCGCCAAAGTGGCAGGTGTTGATCTACGCACCTTTGCAATGCTTTCGAACTGCTAGGGGAGTCAGGGGTTGGGGCAGGTAATGGGAGCTCGCCCCCATCGCACGGCACTCGGGTCTCGAACTGGGCCGTCAGCTTTCCAGTTGACAAGCTCAGCGTCTTTAGCCGCTGAGCCAGCATGGCTCCTCAGCAGATGATGTGGCCGCCTTAAAAAAGAGCAGCATGGCTCCTTGCAGAAAGTGAGGGACGAGTCTTGGCAGAAGAGCCAGTCAGCATTAGGGCAGTTCGGTTTGCCAGGCTAAAACATTGTAAACAAGCGAAGCACAAAGCAATATTTTAATACTTAGGCTAACAGAATGTATGGGGTATTTCTAAAGCATAACAATGAATGTAAGAATTCTTCTTCCTCCTCCTCCTCCTCTTCTTCCTCTTCCTCTTCTTCTTCTTCCTCCTCCTTTTCCTCCACTTCTTCTTTCTCCCCCTCTTCCTCTTCTTCCTCCCCCCTCCTCCTCCTCCTTGAAAACAACCAAGCTCAGAGAGCACAAAGGACTCTCCTTCTTATTCCTCCTCTTCCTCCTGCCTTCTCCCTCTTCATCAGCATTCACGATATCTTAAAACCTGAAGTAGACATCCACAGGACTCAAGTAAAAAAAACAAAGAAACCCAGAACAGCAAAGGAAACAGATGCCTTGCACAACAGCTAGCTCCTGTGATCCCGTAGAAATCCTAGGCCCATGATGGGGAGCCCATGGCACGCATGCTGGAAGTGGCACGCAGAGCCATTTCTGCCGGCACACGAGCCGTCACCCGTAAGAGATGCACTGCGCATGTGCGCGCGCCTCCTGACAGCCCACTGATTGTCAGGTATCTACCACACATGGGTGGGGTGTGCGTGTGTGAGACCCGCATGCATAGAGGTGCGCGGGGTGGGGAGGGTTGCATGTGTATGTGCAGGGGGGGGTCACACGCACGCTGCATTATGGGTGCAGGCACGCACACGAACTTTCGGCACGCAAGGAAGAAAAGGTTAGCCATCGCTGTCCTGGGCAAATACTCTTCAGGATTTTCAGAACCCAGCAATAACCACGTCCCTATGGAGCAAACACTTTGCTCATGATCCTGGTCTAACTGCTAGCAGCCAAGTTTTTACCATCAGTCCTACCGAGGGAATATGTTGTACTTAACGCTGTCTCAGCAAGTCCTCGGCCTCTTTTAGGAGGACGCTGGTGACACAGAGGCTCCCGATTGGCCTCCTGAGCAGAAGCTCTCTTGAGAGAAATGTCCGGCGTTTCTAAATTTGAGCCGCGAGTAAAGCTTTTTCCCTGGAGAGGATTTGGCAGGCGTGAATGCCCGTTTTCTTACCTTGCCGTTCGAAATGAGTCCTGGCCACCTGTTAAATCCAGACCCACCCTTAACCTCGAAGAAGTGGGGCACTGTGAAAAGTGAAACAGAGAAGAACAAGAAGGGAAGTTGTAGTCAGAAGGGCTCACAGGGCCTCCTTGATCCTTAATTACAAAGCCAGAGGCCATTTTGGGAAGCTCATTCGGAAAAGCTGTGGTGTTTCATTCCCTGGTTCTGACGCAGTCCTCTTAAATAGGATTTCACCTAGAATTCCTGCTTGGCATGAAAGCCACACTGTAAAAAAAGAGAAAGAAGAGGGGATGAGAGAGAAGAGAGAAAGAAGAGGGGGAAGAGAGAGAAAGAGAGAAAGAGAAAGATGAGAGACAGAAGAGGGGGGGAAGAGAGAAAGCTAGAGGGAGAGAAAGAGACTAATAATTATGCAGCAAGTGTTTATTTTCCTAAAATGACTCAGTTCACTTGCAGATTCTTGATCCATCAGAGGTCTTGTTTAAAAGTCATAATGCTGACTAAATCATTTCAATCTTTTGAGAACATCTGAAGTCTTCAGGTATTAGAAGAGCTGGTGAAAGCAAGACCATCAAACTGGTTCAGTGTGTTGCACAACTATTTTTTGACCTTCAGCCTCAACTTCGAGGCCTTTTATTCTGGAAACAGCTATGGTAAGAAAAGCACAGTTATATACTGGAAGCAATTACATTATAACAATGGGTGGATGCATGGAAAAACTCATTAAATATATCCCAGTCTGTAATGTAACACAAAATTGGTGCAGTGTTTTCAAAAGCTCTGTTCAAAGCCTCCGTTTTTTTTCTACTAGGAATTTTTTCCCAGCAAATAAATACAAAGTATTATAACTTACATGCTGACAACTGCAAGGAATATTTGGTCCAGTATTGGAAAAGGCATATTTTGCTGACAACATCAGATTGGGAAAGCAAGCTTGGGATGTATGAAGCAATGACAAAATGAACAATATAATTTGAAACAGAAGTTTGATTAAATTGAAGCAATAATTCCTTCCCTATTAACCTGTATTGTATGTCACAGCTAAACATAGAGAACATTTTTTAAGGGAAATGTTTGATGTCAAGATACTAACCTGAAATAGTTTTGATGTTTACTAGCAATATTGTGATGTATTGGGGCGTCTTTTGAGAGAAAGCTACAACTTTGCAGATAAAACTGAACAATGTGGAAATTTCAAAGTGGATCCTGGATTTAAGCACATTCTTTGTTAGCAGCTTTTTTTATTGTTAGCGGATTTTGATTTTTTTTCAAAAGCTATTGCAGTATAGCGTGCTGTTAACTTGAGGGTATGAACAGATAAATACTATGAGAGTTTTAGTAATATATTTAATAATGATATTGATAAATAATATGGTGCAATCACCAATCATGATACAGTCGGGGGGGAATTTAGAACTTTATGTTGTTTTTATTGACTTTTTTAATATTTACTTTTGCTAATAAGATTGTGTGCATTTATTTTACATGATAATGACATGACTTTGTAGAGTTTTTTTTAGTGTTTTACAGTTACCACCTTACAACTTGCAATATTACAATTTTACAATTGCAAAATTGTGCATTCCTAATGATTTTTATTGACTGTTTCTTAGTATGATTTGATTGCTTATTGTACTCTGTGACTACCATTAAGTGTTGTACCTGATGATTCTTGACGCTTAACGGATGTATCTTTTCTTTTATGTACACTGAGAGCATTTGCACCAAGACAAATTCCTCGTGTGTGCAATCACACTTGGCCAATAAAGAATTCTATTCTATTCTGTTCTATTCTGTTCTATTCTGTTCTATTCTATTCTATTCTGTTCTATTCTGTTCTATTCTGTTCTATTCTATTCTATTCTGTTCTATTCTGTTCTATTCTGTTCTAATATTATAATTACAAGTTGATAGAATTATTTTAGTTTTGCCTTTTAACTTTAATCAATGAAGTAATGAACTTGATGACAAAAAATGTCAATATTTTTGTGGCAGAAGGAAGAAAGGAAAGAAGGAAGGCTGCTTTTGGTGCTACAGATAATGACCTAAGCTTGTGGGGGGTTGATAGAAGTCCTTTTAACTTTAATTGTAATTGATGACAAAAAATGTCAATATTTTTGTGGCCTGCTTTTGGTGCTACAGATAATGACCTAAGCTTGTGGGGGGGGGAGTACAAGTCAATTATTGTAATCAGCCCCATCATGTCAAAACATTTAACAAATTACCTTTTGAGTTCTTTTAACAAAGCCACTTGTCCTATTTGTTTTGATTCAGTCAAAATAAAACACCAGGAACAACCCAATCATATTCCTACAGGTAGCACTACATGGTGGAGATAAGCACAACTCTGGAATCTCCTTGCTGTAACTCTTAAGCTGCAGGGAGCGACCTCAAATTGAGGACAGGAATCTCACACAGTCTTCATTAACAATGTTCCGTGAGTTGAATAAGATTGGAGTTTCAGCATGCGAGTGGCTGCTGCTAGAGAACTGGTATATTTTATGAAATGCCTTGCTCCCTTCCTACAGGTGGCCCTCACTCACTGACCACTCCTTTAGCAGCCATTCCAAGTTGCAACCAACAGCAACTTACTTACTTGCTTGCAACCAGTCCTGGAGGTTCTGGTTATTGCAATGCCCTGTGGCCACACAATTGCCATTTGTGACCCTCCCAGATGGCTTCCTGCTCGTGGAAGTCAACGGAAAAGCCAAAGTTTCTGATATGTTGTGTCCTTCCCCACCCCCACCCCCGACTCTGCCTTCCTCCTTCTCTTGGCCTTTCTGCACTCACACAGATCTGCACAGACCCGCACCCTCCTCCCCTCAGCCTCCCTGTGCTTGCGCTGCCCTGCAGAACCCCCCTTCCCCAAATTCACACGGGGTTTGCGTTGGGCCTCCCCAGTCCCCATGTGGCATGCCCCTGTAGGAGCCTGAATCTGTGGAGGAGGACGAGACAGAACTGGAGCCAACGGAGATCGAGGGGGCGGCTTCGTTGGCTTCGGAGGCAAATGGGGAGGAGCAGGCCGAGTCAAGCTAGGGCCTTTCAGAATTGGGACGGCTTGTAGGCAGGGAGGAACGAGGGCAGGATGACCAAGAGAGGAACACAAGAGATAGATCTCAAGTGATGAGCAAGGACCACTCTCTTCTAATCTTGAGCCACGGAGAGTGGAGAGAAGGCGGGAACAGCATAGGCTGATGCGACTACTCGGGAGGAGAGCACCCCACCCCTCTCCATGAGTCACACCTGGGGAGTGAGACTGACACTGTGGGGAGGGGCATTTGTCAGGAACAAATGCTGAATTCATGGATTGTTGTGTGCCATTGCCAATGTTTTTTTTTTAAATTACATTTATATGCCGCCCTTCTCCGAAGACTCAGGGCGGCTTACAATTTTTTGGGATACAACCCAGTGTGCTCAGCAATAGCCTTCATTCCATTGTATATGCCTGCTTATTACTAAGCGGCATTTTTACAAGGTCAGCTAATTGCCCCCAACAATCTTGGGTCCTCAATTTACCTACCCCGAGAGGATGGAAGGCTGAGTCAACCTTGAGCCTGGTGGGATTCGAGCCTACAGTAATTGTAGACAGCTGGATCTTAAGAGCAGGCATTTACAGCCTGAGCCACCAAGGCATTTCCTGGACTTCTTGCTTTATTTCTTGCTTCCTGGACTAACTGACTTATTCTCTTGCCTTGCTGGATTTCTTGTTTTGCAGCCATTGTGCTAACAGTGTTGTGCTGGACTATTTGCAACCAGAGGCTGCTGGAAGTGTGTTGATGTGGGTGTCATCACTTTGCTCTGTGACTTGCCAGAAATGTGGGAGCGTTTGGGGAACATTTGGCGAAATAAAGGGGCGGTTTGAATGGTCTTGCCTCTGTGCTGTGCCCCGGATCATCACACCATGTGATACCCCCATATTCCTTATCTGGGACTCCCACCACTTGCCACTTAACAACACTTAACATGTTGGAGGTTGTGAGGGGCAGGTGGCAGTCGTGGCAAGGAGTAGCGACATGCTTTAGAGCACCATGTAAATCAAGAAATAAATTGGAGATTTTATAGCATATTTGCTTAAGCAAAATGAGCTGTGGTTGATTACCTGTTACTTGGTTAGCAGTAATTGAATTACTGCTGTATTTAAACTATGTAGGCTTTAAAAAATCTTAATCTCTAACTGCGAAGTAATTTATTCCTTTACAATATTTTCTCATTTGCCTTCAATAGCTCATTATTTTCATTTGAAATAGAAATTCAACTGGCCCACAAGAAGAATAAGCTATTCAGGATATTAATTTAGTAGGCATGATTAAAAGGGCAGAGATTTAGAGAGGTTTTTTTTTAAATTCTATTCTGCTGAAATATTTCAGCACCTAACCACTATTTTACTGGATAATCTGTTGCTATGTGAATTTTGCTTGTTTGTTCTCGAACTCCCTGTCTACAAATACATAGATTTGCTTCTGCAGAATTGAGGAAGTTGTTGTGTTCATTTTATTCTGTTTTTAGTCCAATTTGGGCTAATTCAAGGAAACACTAACTCCCTCTTTTTTCCCCCTTGAATCCAGTGGCTGTTTCATTAGTAATAACTTGATTGATTGATTGGTTACCCTCAAGTAGATCTCAATCTTTAGCAACCACATAGATTTTTTTCCAGAAGATTTATTCCCAACTTGGTCTTCTGGCCTCTTTTCAGGAGCCACTGAGCTTGATCCTTTGGTTGTCCTCTTCCCCAGCAGTGGAGACTTCTTAAGATAGGTAGATCTTTGCTTAATGGCTCTTGCGGATTATGTTTTTGTCTTTTTATGGTTTAAATCTAGCTGTTAATTGTTTTATATGTTTTATTTGTTTTTTGTCACTGTTTCTTGTTATTGTTTTAATTGAGCAGCCCACAGTCACCAACGTAAATGGTGACAGGAAGGAAGGAAGGAAGGAAGGAAGGAAGGAAGGAAGGAAGGAAGGAAGGAAGGAAGGAAGGAAGGAAGGAAGGAAGGAAGGCAGGCAGGCAGGCAGGCTGGACATTTATGGCTTCTATTCTATTCTGTTCTATTCTGTTCTATTCTATTCTGTTCTATTCTATTCTGTTCTATTCTGTTCTATTCTGTTCTGTTCTATTCTATTCTGTTCTATTCTATTCTGTTCTATTCTATTCTGTTCTATGCTATTTGTAAGGATGAAAGGATTTAGTATTGCACATGTGTTTTAATTTTTCATTCTGATTTGTGGCACTTGGCCTTGACGTCTCTCATCACTAAATTCTCTAAAAAATGCAATAGGTTGATTCAGAAACCCATATGCATAGCAAGCAGAAATATTTATTCTTGGTGATAAATGGAAATCTTTTTTTTCCCAAATGAAAAAGACCGTACTATGCACAGGAATAGCTTAAAGCAAGCAAAATTACAATATGGGGAATTTTTCAGATGGCCAATTTCAATTGAATTATTTAACATGACTGAAGAAGCAGGATCAAGTACTGTTTGCTGAAATGGATCTTTGATGATACAGTGCAAGTACATGCTCATATTTTTCTCCCATCCAAGAATCAGAAATATTGCTGGTACTTCACATTTTCTAGCTCTTTGGAAGAGGAGGTGGAGACAGAAATTGAAAGGGGCCTTAATATTTAAAGATAACTTTTCTCCAAGATCTGCATGGAACATACATTTGCAGATCTGTATGGAACATACATTTGGTGTAGTGGTTAAGGTACGTGCTGGCCTAGAAACTAAGAGACAGTGAGTTCTGGTCCCGCCGTAGGCATGAAATCTGGCTGGGTAACTTTGGGCCAGTCACAAGGAAATGATGAGTTCTAGTGCCGCCTTAGGTATGAAAGCCAGCTGGGTGACTTTGGGCCAATCACCAGGAGATGGTGAGTTCTAGCCTCACCTTAGGCATGAAAGCTGGCTGGGTGACTTTTGACCAGTCACTCTGTCTTAGTGCAGCTCTCCTCAGATGATTGTTATATGGGTAAAATAGGAGAGGAAGGAGCATTAAGTGTATTTGCTGCTTTGAGTCCCTTCTAAACTAATAAAAGGTGAGATAAAAATCAAATACATAATAAATAAATAAGTCAAAGAATGTTGTTCCAGGAAGCTGGTTCCTCATGATATGTCCTTCTAGTAGCTCCCAAAGAATTTAAGGATCTAAAAATGTTAATATGTCATGAGCAAGTACCTACCATGTATCGGCACTTGGGAGAACAGATTTGAGGGAAGCCAAGGCAGGAGAATATATCTGCTGAACAAAAACTCCGCATTGGCGACAGGAAAGGGGTCCGGCCATTAAAACACTCTGCTAGCTGCATCCATTCAGTTGCCCAGCAAGGGATTATGGGGTCATTAAAAGAAGATGATGATGAATGAAGGCAGGAGACCTGTGCAAAACACCCACAATAGTGCAGCTGCTCCACCATCCCTTATACAGAATGGTTTCCTTTAATATAGCCGGCATATTTGAACATCAGGAAGTGGAAAATGAAAAAAATAGATTCAATTGCAAGGGGGTGGCCTAAAAATAAAAAGACTAAGAGGAAATAAAGAAATACAGGCCCTGAACATCTGCTACTAGATGTTTCAACTCAAAACATCTGCTTGAGAGCAATCCTTTTCCACGTTAGAAATTGTAGGCGTATTTTTTTCTTAAAGAATTCATAATGATTACAGATAGTATTGAATATAACTTTGAAGCCAGAAGACATTGAGCATCAAGAATTAATAATTCTTGACCTCCGGTTTATAACAAAGGGGGGCAAAAGTGAATTTCATAACACTTTATTAAGCTATAGTTTAATGGCGTGAGTTTAAGCAAGCTCATAGACATGTCCCTCCTTCCTTTTCTCATTAATGCCAAAGACTTTTTAAAAATCAGGGATTGTGATATCATCTAAACTTGAATAAGTTGTGACTAACAGAAATCAGTGGTGGTTACAGGAAATCATTTTCTGGCCGTAGCTAATTTATTTTCATTGATCATCATAAAATTAACGTAGTCGGATGACAAGGGTGAGGAAATTTCTTACACATATTAATCTTGCACTCATTTCAGAGCAGATGGCAATGAGCAAGAAAGGCCAAAACCTGCACAGGCCAAAACTACCTTGGTTCTTCTTGAGCTATTTGCTTGCCCAACATATCTAGATTTATATATATCATTGCTTTATATCTGGATTTATATATATCGTTGCTTTATTTGGATATGGTCTTGTTTCTTCGTTTGCTTATCAAATGTATTTGTCGCCCATGTCACGGGGAACAATTGATGTCTCAGGCTGGCTTTATTGTGTGGAGTTCTTTGAATTTACTCCTTGTGTACTGCTCAATACTGACCTTGGAAGGCTGAGTCAACCTTGAGCCGGTCAGCATTGAACTGCCGGAAGTCGGCAGTCAGCAGAAGTAGCCTGCAGTACTACATTCTAACCACTGTGCCACCACGGATCCTGTGGCTCTGTATGGACCTTTCTCCAGTGTGAGTCTTTTGAATTGATTGTGTGTTAGCCACAGCACTACATACTAAAGGTTGTGCATAGACTGCTCCTTGCTAGATTACATGCTCACATTTATCCCAAAAGTACTTTTTCAGGAGGCAGCTGGACTTTCTTGTTTGAAGACATTTCCCTTCTCATCCAAGAAGCTTCTTCAGCTCTGACCTGATAGTGGAAAATGGAAGGATTTATACACCTTGCAGACAGCTGGTCATTTGCATCCTTTTAGAGGGTCATTGAAGCACTTGGAGGTTTATCTGTCTTCAAAAGAAAAGAAAAAAAAAACCAGAAAGTCCAATTGCCTCCTGAAAAAAGCACCTTTGGGACAACCATGACCTGGGTCCTGGACAACTGAGAATCTCTACAGACTTTTATGCTTACATTTAGTATTTTTAATTGCAGGGAAGAGCAACTAAGACGATTAAAAGCCCAGAAGCTAAAACAATTGAAGAACGGTTGCATGATTTGGGTTTGGGGAGGGGGCATGATAGCAGTCTTCCAGTATTTGAGGGACTGACACAAAGAGGAGGGGGTCAATTTATTTCCCAAAGTGCCAGAGGGGAGGGCAAGAAACAATGGATGAAAACTAATCAAGCAGAGAAGCAACCTGGAATTCAGGAGAAACTTCCTAACAGTAAGAACAATTAACCACCAGAAGTTGTGGGTGATTCATCACTGGAGGTTCTTAAGAAGAGACTGGACAGTCACTTGTCTGGAATGGTATAGGATCTCCTGCTTGAGCAAGGGGCTGGGCTAGAAGACCTCCGAGGTCCCTTTCAGCTCTATTCTGATCGAAGATTTTGTTCAGAGCTCCTTTTACATAAATCGTGGAATGTTAAGTTAAGAAATAGATTTCAATTACATGCAAAATTCCCTCCTCTTCCCCCGCAAATTGCATCTATCTACACCCAAGACAATACAAACTTAATGAAATCTCATTTATCATGCTGTGTTTGGAAGAGCTCAGCTTTATGTAGTGAGAATTATAGTTTCTTCACTTGGGCAGTTTTCTATAAAACTCCTGAATGGAGCTGGGGAAGAATATTCTTTTAATTACCTTTTAGGTCCTGACTTTGGTTTTGCTATGTGAGCACATATATTGATTCACATCCCTGGCTGATCCCGCCAACCTTTCATTTTGACACAGTAGTTGTATGATTATAGTGAATAATGTGGGTTTTTTTCCCCCCCTCACTTTCCTGCGGAGGAGGTTGGGTGTTCGGGGATAACATTTAGTCCAGAAATGTTTTAAAATAACACTACAAGCCGATGGATGTATGGTATCAACAATTGATTAATCAGGAGTAACATCCTGACCGATAAAGGTAACTTTCATTTTGTTTGTGCTTTTTAAAGCATAATTGTTTTCCTTTCCATGAGGGAAGGGTTTTTTTTTTTCACAATTTAAAACGATAATCAAAACGATAGTCTGTATCTTAAGATCTTAAATGATCTTAATAGGAAAAAGAACAGTTTACTTCTTACTGCTCGCAAAAAAAAGTGGCAGTGGTTTTTGAATCGTTAAACCATATCCAGCAGCAAAAGGAGTTTCCAGGCAAATCCGCAATTTCGTTTGCAATCACTTTTATTTTGCTGAACTATTTTAGCGCAACACAAAGTGATAATGAGATGATTTCTGTGTCCTGTTGGGTTATAGAAAAAGCCGAAGTGATCAGTTGTCGTTCATTGATGATAATAAGGGGAAATTAAGAGCAACGAAAATGTATTTCCTACCATTCAACTAAAATAAATATCCTCTGACAATGATGACCCTACATTCTGACCCTATACACCATACAGTATATTGTTTACAGATGATTTCCTCAGAATGTTCCTGGCCAGAAAAGTGCAGAGAAGTTCTTCCATTAAATGCTGGTGCTGGTGCTTACCTATAAAGCCACCCATGGCTTAGGGCCGGGGTACTTGCGAGAGCGTCTCCTGCCAGCATCGAACGCCAATCCCCCGGTGCACACCCAGAGACAGGGCCTCCTTGGGGTACCGTCGGCCAGACAGTGTCGGCTGGCAGTCGCTAGGGGGAGGGCCTTCTCTGTGGGGGCGCCCACTTGGTGGAACCAGCTTCCCCTGGAGCTACGATTGGCCCCTGACCTCCTCTCCTTTCGCCGCAGCCTAAAGACTTGGCTATTTGAACAAGCCGGCCTGGACTAAGGGGGGAGGGTTGTTTTAAATGTTTGTGGTAGGGTTTTAAATATTTATTTGGTCCTAATTGATTTAAATTTTTTTTTAATTTCCTTTAACTTTTGTGTTCATTGTTTTTTATGTGAGCCGCCCTGAGTCCTTCGGGAGATAGGGCGGCATATAAGACCAAATAATTAATTAATTAATTAATACTTTTATTATGTTTGTCATAACAAGATAAGGAAAATATACTTAAGTTGCTTCTGTAGCTTGCCAGTGGGATACTGTTTGCTCACACAGATTTACAGAACTATCATTTCCTAAGATTGACTACCGTGCATTTTTTAGTCTTCTGAAAGTTGTATGAAATAATTGAACTTGGGCTGGGCAGTGTTTTGCAGGTGCCCATTTCATTTTGTTGAGAAGATCTGAGGGCCACATTGACAAGATCACAAAGTTGTTATGCCCTGGATAAAGACAAATGGGATTTTTTAGTTTTGCTTGCTTAGGGAGAGAGAGAGTGTGTGTGTGTGTGTGTGTGTGTGTGTGTCTTAAGGAAAACGGTGACTTTTACGTTAGGATTTGCACTAAACTTTCCAAAGATCCTTGCGTCAAAATGGAAGCCATAACTTTGCTTTTTGGCAATTATGCCAGTGAAATTTGGCAATACCGTCAGAGTGCTAGAGGGAAGGATGGGTGAAGAGGACACAGGTTGCCCCCATCCTCTAAATAAGCAATGGAACTGTTGGAATATTTATTCCTTACCAAGTTTTTGTTTCTGAGCCAGGAGCCAAGAAACAGACAGTGGCATGAAATGAAATGAAAGTTCTTTGTCTTTCGCCTAAGAGCAATGACAACAAGCTGGTAGGTGGGCGGCTGCACAGACCTTCTCTATCCAGCCCACATGGGCCCCTCTTATAGAATATCACCTTCTTATCCAGTCATTCACTTTCCATTTCACATCATTCCATATAAGGAGTTTCCTTATTTGGTTGCATAATTATTTTCTAAGAATATTTTAAGCATTCCAGGAATATTTATGTAAGGCAAATCTGTCCTTGGGGATGAGTAACCTTATTTCCCTTCCATGGGTAAAATGACTTTTGTGAGTTTTGTGAACAATGGAATGTAAGATCAACAAATCTTAGAGAACAAAATGACACGTGGTGTCTGAGTGTGAATAAAAGTGTATGTCAGGGTTCCAACTAATAGACCCACAGAAAGCAAAACTCCAAGGTAGGTAGATTCCTCACAGAATAGTTTTATTTGGATATATCACATTGGCACAGATCTGCTGAAAACCCGACTCTGAAGGTTCCCACGGTTTTCACCTAATTAAAGTAAAAGGTGGTCACTTTCTCAAAACAATCAGTCACATGGTCCAATACGGCTCCATCTGGTTGCCTGGTCACATCACTCCTCCTTCCTCTGACCAGGTGTGAGAATGACCTTGGTTCTCAAGAGAAAGTATTTTGTTTTGGCTACCAAACCCCAGCCCTCAGGTCCAGTATGGCAACACTGAAGCTCCAAGATGCCTTCAGCCAGGCCAGCTTCAGGTTCGACAGTGTAAATACTCAAATGAAATATTGTAATATTATATTCTTGGACCTTGGAAAAAGGAAGACAGGAAGAAAATGGATTCGTGTGAACTGTGGTGCTGAAGAAGGCTCCTGTGTATTCCTTGGGCAGCAAAGGTGACTAACAAGAAGATACTGGAACGTGTAACACCAGATGTGTCACTGGAAGGCAAAATCACAAAACGGTGTCTCACTTATTTTCACCATGTCATGCGGGGGAAATGCACCGGAGAAAGCAATTATTTGGAAGAGCGGCAAAAAGGAAACTGGACCACCAAAGAATGCGGTGGCTGGACACCATCAAAGCTGACACCAGCCAGAGCAGAGAACAACTCCAAGTAGTAGTACAAGATCAGAAGATGTGGGGAGACCTGGCCCTGAGAATCACCAAGAACCAGACCTGACTGAATGGATAGCATTCACCATCAATACTATATTCTATAAAATATTTGAATAGAACGATGGGTCCAGAATGGGCGGGAAAGCATTTTTGGCCTAAAACTGCATTGGGTCTGGATGAGATTTGGGCAGTTTTGCAAGTTCAATATTACTGGATCCAGACCACCCCAACATTGTGTGCATGGGGTTATAACAAGCTTTTTTCCTAGGGAATTTATGGCAAATAATTCAGACAGTTTTTGGGCAAGTATAGCAGTACTTAACATCTGTTGAATAAAAGCAGATGTTGTGTTCTATATCCGGGATCCCCAACTCCCTGACCCATGGACTGGTACCAGGCCATGGCATGCCAGAAACCAGGCCGCACAAACAAGAGAAGCCCCATCTGTGTCCACACATGAAAACACGCCCCCTCCAGTCACAGAAAAACCTCTCTGTCTGAGCTCTGACAGTTAGCCCCATTTAAATCATGAGTCTCTAGCCAACTTCCAGAACTTAAAGATTTATTAGGAGTAAACATGCCGGCGCTGCCTGGGTGTAGCCGACTCTGAGACACATCATTCATTGTCACTCTTGACCTTCATTTTCCCCCACCCCCTGGGTGTATTGTAATTCATATTCTCCAACGGGACACATCCATAGCCAAGAGTCATCAATCATACTCTCCAGTTAGAATTTTGCACAGCGGAAACTTCGGTCACCTAGAAATTACCTTTGAAAATATTTATGGAATGCAAGCTGCCCACTGCTCCCCACTCCCTTTCTGTTGACAACTCTAAAAAGACCTTAGAAATATTTTGAGTTGACACTCTCCATGGAACCGCTCCCTGGTGCCCAAAAGGTTGGGGGCCACTGCTCTAGATTTAGTATTGTTAAAAAGAATCATTAAAAAATATTGTGTACAGAGCATGGTTTAAAAAAAAGTTAACGATGGCCGTCATAACAACAAGATAGATAGATAGATAGATAGATAGATAGATAGATAGATAGATAGATAGATAGATAGATTATACTTTATATAAAGTAGGCAGAGCTTTGATGACACTGTTGTGGCCGCCATTTTAACTTTTTTTTAAAACCATATCATGTAAGTATCTCTGGATTTAAAAAAAATTATAGCTAGTCTTAAGGCACGCTTCCTTTTATGTCCTAATTCTAGTGTTTCTTTTAAATTATTCTAATGAGACAGCGATCATACTATTATGTACTTTTTGATTTGCAGGCTGTGAAGTATATAATGATGTCTTGCATCATTTCAGAAGCAGCTAAGGAGCAAAATGTGGCAATTCAGTCACTGAGCTAAAGGGCACAGCCATAAAAGTCTGTAAAAAAATTGTGCTGTTTCAACCAATTGTAGTTTTTCAAGTAGAATTTCGTAGAATACAGAAATATATGAATGTGAACTAAGCATGTTCCTGTCAGGAAGTTTATGCATTATTTAGTCCTCTTTTTTTTTTTTGAGATGCTGCAGAATTGCCCAAAAGAATAGAGTGATATCACTGTGAATTTATTCAATGCACCGTGACAATAGATGCTTGTGGCTTTAACATTTCTACTTGTTGGTTTCAGAAGAAAACTTAGCGAGAATTTACTAGAAAGAAAACCCAGAGACAGTAACATAAACCTTGGGTATGTCCAGGAAAGATGTGGATCCATGTAGAACCAGAGAATACACAATTAAAAGATTAAATAAGCAGGAAGGGTGTGATGACCCGGGGCATAGCACAAAGGCAATACAGTCAAATAATAAGTAAGAGTCTCTTTATTAGCTCCAACTTTGCCCCCAGTGTCCAGGTTATCTTCTGGCTGGAGGAAAACTCTCCCAGGGACAGCCTGTGGCTGCAAAGAATCAAGTTCAAAATGTGGTCAACAAAAACTATAAGTCCAATCAAGGCAAAATGAGGTAATTAATCCAGCAGGGCAAGAGAATGAATTCCAGATGTGAAGGAACGGTAGTAAATCAATCCAGTTGGGGGGATGCCAGGAATGCAGATAACCACAGTCAACACATGGTAAACTCACGTTTGTTCCCAGCTGCTCTCAACTTGCATCTCTTTTTAACTCTCTTCCCAGGTGTGCCTTGTGAAGGGAATCAGGGTCCTTTCCTCCCCCATAAGCCACGCAACCCATGTTGCTCTCTTCTCCATTCCTCCTTTCGTGCCTTAGGATGAAGAGTGGGTGGGCCTGGGTCTTCCTCTGAACTCCCTTTTCCTTGTTCTACATCTCCTCTGCTCTGCCCAGCTGGACTTTGCCTTCCCCAGTTTCCTTCACAGCTAATGGAGCCACACTCCCACTCCCTGTTAGCTGTTCGTCTTCCTCCTCGGATTCAGACT
Organism: Naja naja; assembly: GCA_009733165.1. Lineage (NCBI taxonomy): Eukaryota > Metazoa > Chordata > Lepidosauria > Squamata > Elapidae > Naja > Naja naja. Next base: position 215,945,538 of record CM019150.1, on the reverse strand, counting down.
CTGACAGAGGCATGACAAAGGGTATATTCTCATATTTTCCCACGGTTGGTTCTTATATTAGTATACCAAGAATTCCTTTTCAAAAAAAAAGTCAGCATAACGTATTTTTTACCATTCAAAGAGGTTGAAAACAATTGCATGATCAACCGACTTTTGAAAAAGCTGATAGAATTCATCCGAAGCATTTTGCCAGGGATTAATTTTTCCCCAAGTTCTGGAGGCCAAAGATATCGAGTCAAATTAATTACACATTTGGAAACATACAGTGATATATGACTTTTTGCATCGGGAAGTAAGCTGCCCAATGCAGCAAACATTAGAATCTTTGATCAAAGCAGAACATTCAGTCTTGTGTGAACTGACTTGTCATTGACGGTTTTACAGGAGGAGAAATGCACTCAAAATTTGAGGAGAAATGGAACTGAACCCAGACCAAATACTGTCTGGCGTTTATTCAAAAACAGAATGTTTGCATTCTGAGGAAACTTGCAGAAAGATGCTGTTGCAACAAATGTTAGATATTCCTATTTAATAATTGGCATTCATAAGATACTGTTGATGTTACTAGTTTGGGTAATGAAGAATCTGCAAGAAAACAACCAAACTCAAAAGAGCATCAAGGAACCCACAGTTGTTCTCCACCTCCTCCCTGCAAACTGCACTCTCTTCTATCACTGATGACGTTACCTAGTTGGGTAATAAAATGTCTGCAAGCAAACAACCAAACTCAGAGAGCACTGAAGACTTTACAATCCCCCTCCTCCTCCTCCTCCTCCTCCCCTCTCTCTTCCCAAACCGCACTCCCTTCTAGCACTGATGACGTTACCTAGTTGGGTAATAAAAGGTCCACAAGAAAGCAACCAAGCTCAGGGAGCATTCATACCATAAGATATCTACAATCTGCAATAAATGTAGGCTTCAGATTAACTTGATTCTCTGAAGACTTGATGTTCTGAGCCAGGCTTCGTCAAACTTAATGAAACACAAACTTATTTTAAAAGCAAAACCTATTTTAATGCAACGCTGGGAATTACTTGCATTCTCAGACAGAACTAATTATAAACAGTTCCCCCAGATGAGAGCAGGCTACTCAGTGCTGTAGAATGCTGCCAAAAAACAGAAGTCCAATTAATTATAACATAAACTAATCAAAGTCCCAGAAAAAAATGACCAGAATATGCAGAGCTTCAAGGAGGGCTCAGAATCTATTGAACTGCTTTGCTTCCTGCAAAGTTTTTGTCATTGAGGTCTGACTTTTATCCCTTATGGGAGGGGCATTCACCTCCCACCTTTACTCCCGAGGCACCCCTGCTGCTTCAGCTGCTCTCGCCTTCTAGCAGCTTTGCACACATGCGCACTGGGAACAGGCTCCCCTGGGTCCTCTGCCTCGCTGGTGTCAGGCTCCGGAGGCAGCACCCCACTCCCAGATGGTCCTGGCCCCATCCCTGCATTGGACGCAGGACCCTCATCCGAGTCCTCTCCAGACTCCCTGACTGGTCCCCTTTCTTCCTCACTGTCCGACTCCGCTGCCATCCGCACCGGCTGCGGGCGAACCACAACACTTCAGATCCCTGAGCAACACATATTGTGATGTTTGCAAAAGAGGATTCCCAACTCATTTATTGGCAACTTTTGTTTGCAATACTTGGAAGATTGTAAGAAGAACCCCGGATGAATCTAATCTTCTTTGGAAAATCCATTAATCAGTAATCTCAAAACTGAAATTGGTTCCATTGGTTCCCCCGGACGATGCTTTCAGTGAGAGGCCCATTTATCAGGAAAATGAATTGCAGTCAGGAACGACATCAGCTACATGTTGAGGAGAAAATCTGATACCATTTTTTAGAATAACTATCTCCTCTGGGGCAGATAGTTTGGACTTAAGAGTAGTAAAATAAAAAATAAAATAAATAAAAGTTACTGTTTAGCCTTTCCGCTTGTTTTGAGCAGGAAAATGGATATAGGGCAGGGAAAATTGGCCTACAGCCAAAGGACCCACCATTCCTCATAGAATTTATTCCTTTATTTTCCAACTTCCTGGTCATCCAGACAGAGGTTGCCCAGGATTGTTTTTCACCCTTTTGTCCAGAACACAAAAAGCAGTGAAGTTGCCACACACTGAAGCCGTTGGGCAAAAAAACCAGCTGTGCATTTGAAGTCTCTGGTAATATTTCCCAACTAAGCCAAGCCGAAAGTCCTTCATGGGATGGATTCCTCTGTTTATGCAATGGGTGTTTCACAGGCGTAGCATCCATTCAATCTACATGTTAATTGTGGCAGTAAGTACACGTGCTTGCGGTTCTGTAGGTCACACTTGCAAAGCTCAAAACCTCTTGCCAGCTCTGGGGTCCCTCATCGGCCTTATGGGCAGAATCCCAGATGCAGACCCTGGCACCTCCGGTTAAAAGGTGATCCAGAGAGATGCTTCAACATCTCCTGATTGAAGCATGCTGTTCTTTAAAAATCCAAACCACGTTTCGTTCGTACGGTTTCAAGAATGTGCTTGTTTGCCTGGTAGGGAGACATTCCTACTGCAGTTGAACACTGCATACCAAAATGCTGCGATGGTCTTCCACTGAAATGCAGTTGGGCCATTTAATCGGTCCCAGTGAATTGATACAGCAGAATTATATAGATGGTGAAATATAAGGTGACCCAGCAGTCCTTCCTTCTTCCCTCCCCCCCTCCCTCCCTTTTGCCCTTCCTTTCTCCATTCCTCCCTCCCTCCTTCCCTCTATCTCCCTCCCTCCCGTCTTTCCTCTCTCCCTCCCTCCATTCCTTCCTTCCTCCCTTTTTTCTTTCCTCTCTTCCTCTTTCCCACCCTCCCATCTTTCCTCCTCCTCTCTCTCTCTGTTCCTTCTTCTCCCCTCTCCCTTCCTCACTTGCTCCCATCTTCCTCCTCCCTCTCCTTCCTCCTCCCTCCTCCTTCCTAATCTTCCTCCCTTCTTTTCCTTTAGTCACACAAATGCATTCTGATGTACTCTCTATGAATTACAAATACAAACAGCAAGGAACTAAACAGTCAAAAATATTCTTACATATTTATAGGGTTTATTTTGGGGAAATGCAAACCAGTGCATATAGGCAGGTTGCAAATTGCTCTAGGATATGTTTGCCTTGCTGAATTTTTTAGCATCTCATTCCATCAACATTAAATAGCACTTTCATTAATGATCCATTCAGCTCAATGTTTGGCCAATACATTAATTATTATTTATACCATACCCTTTAAACACATTTTTTTTTTTAAAAAAAAAATCTCTCAAAGGGGCTAATGGCATAAAGTGGATTACATAATCATATACAGTTGAAATAAACAAATGAGAGTGAGATAGAAAACAGAGCACATTAAATCAACACAGATGAACAGTAATTAATTAATAGCCTGGCAAAACAAAAGAGAATCATCTAGAAGAGAATCAGATTTTTCAGAGGAACTGAACTTTTTCTTGCAGCTGAAAAGACCCATGTTTCAAAAGCAGCCTCTTTTGATAACTTGAAGTCGTACAGCAGAAGAATTGTCTAACAAAGACATGCTTGCAGATTTAAAGCTGTCAATTAGCTTTTAAGGCAATGGTTTTAACCTTTGATCAGAGACAGAAGTATAGAGAAAACGGATTCCAATTTTTTTAAAGATACATAACAATAGGGCCTTGGTGGCTCAGGCTGTTAATTGCCTGCACTTAAGTTCCAGCTGCCTACAACTGCTGTAGGCTCGAATCCCACCAGGCTTAAGGTTGACTCAGCCTTCCATCCTCTCGGGGTAGGTAAATTGAGGACCCAAGATTGTTGGGGGCAATAAGCTGACCTTGTAAAATGCCGCTTAGTAATAAGCAGGCATATACAATGGAAGGAAGGCTATTGCTGAGCGCATTCGGTTGTATCCCAAAACTGTGTCGCCTGAGTCTCCGGAGAAGGGCGGCATATAAATGTAATTAAAAAAAAAATAGCAGTAACCTTGCAGGACTATGGAGATATAAAAGCAATCAGAATGCTAAAAAAAATCTACTAGCAAATGAATAATTAGGAAAGAGCTAATGTATTAGCTCACGGCTATAAATTAGGCCGATAGTGGTTCATTTGCTAGATCTTGTTTTATTTAATCCTCTGTAACCATAATTAGACTTTCCCATGTACGCTGTTTAAGTATTGGATCGAGATAAGCAACACACACATATACACACACCTTCTAAGAGCTGAAAGTCTAGTTGACTATCGTGGTTTGTTGACAGGACATCCCTGAAAAGAATTAGTCTAAAATAAAAGAAAGCAAATTCTTTTCTAAATATTAATGGAAGCCTCTGATTTACAGATGTTCATGGTAAAATTTCACCAGTAAATTAAGCATGTTTTTTTCTAATCTATCAACAAGTAGGTTGATGTTATCACCCACCTTTATTAATAATCAGCAAAGTATTATCCATAAATGCCCCACAATCACATGATCAAGATTCAAGTGCTTGTCCACTGATTTGATTGATTGGATTGGATTGGATTGGACTTATATGCCGCCCTTCTCCCTAAGGACTTGGGGCAGCTCACAACATTAAAATACGAATACAAACATTAAAATACGAATACACTGGCTTGCATTTATGACAGTTGCAATGTCTTTTAGACACGTGATCATGATTTGGGGTCTTCTCAGCTGGCTTCTGCCAAGCAGAGTCAGTCAGGGAAGCTGGGTTGGCTTAATGACCAAGTGATTCATTTAACAACCATAGGATTTGCTTAATAACTCTTGATTAGTGACTGCATCAGTGACTGAAATTAGGATCCCAATTGTGGGTTGTAAGTTATACATTTGTTGGACTGCAATAAATTCCCAGCAGTTCGGTCATTGGGAAATTCTGAACTTTGTGGTTTTAACCCAGGGGTTGCCCCAAAGAAGGGGGACTCAAGCTATTCTCCAAAGCAGCTGAGGCAAAGACAAGAAGCAATGGGTGGAACCTTATCAAGGAGAGAAGCAACTTAGAACTAAGGAGAAACTTCCTGACAGTGAGAACAATTAACCAGCGGAACAACTTGCCTCCAGAAGTTGTGAATGCTCCCAACACTGGAAGTTTTTTAAAAAGATGTTGGATAACCATTTGTCTGAAGTGGTGTAGGGCTTCCTGCCTAGGCAGGGGGTTGGACTAGAAGACCTCCACGGTCCCTTCCAACTCTCTTATTCTATTCTAATGGTGAAACCCAATGAAAAGGTTCAGGCTTTTATAGGGAGACTGCATTAAGCATCAAGAATAAAAATTAATGATTTAATTCCCTGCCTTTGATTGGACTGAGAAAGTTCTCCAGCCAGCGACAGATCTATGTCAGACTATAAGCAGAGGTTATAAACTGATGACGCTATGAATTCTTAAATAATCCTCAGGACGGAACTGTAAGGGTTGTATATCACCTTTCAGGCTTTTTCCATTAGACTTTTCTAACATCTCTTCCTATACTTTAAGATACTGCTTGGTAAGTACTTTTTGAGGGTGCTGCAAATTTGTAATGACACTGCAGAAAATGAATGTTGTTGCTGTTTTAGACAGAAATGGGGAAGATTGCCCTTGCAATGGCCACGCTGTATCTCCCCTGAATTTAAACAAAAAAAATCTTTTCATGGATTTTTTTTTTTATAACTGATGGTGAATTTCCAATAGGTTCTGTTCCTGGTATCAATCTAGCTGAACAAACCTGTTGAAATACTTAATTTTATTCCGTTTTGCCCTTTATTAAGATTGCGTTCGTGTGTCAGGACAAAGTTAGTTAGCAGGATGTATTATCAGGGGTACTGTGAGAGGGAGTGAAGAGGGAGAGAGAAGGAAGAGAGAGGGAGCGAGAGAGAAAGATGGAGGGGGAGAGAGGGGAAAAGAGCGAACGAGAGAGAAAGGCAGAGATTTTTTTTTGAGATTTCACAGATCCTGAAGTTGTTCCCCATGTAGCACGCACCTGATTTTTGTAGCATCCACAATAGTATTGAGAGCAACGGTCTTTCATTCTTCCACACCGATGCTGTTCCTTACAGTCTACCTTTCTGCTCTGCTCCAAGGTGCTGGTTGTCACCTTCAAAGCCCTACATGGCCTGGGAACATCTTTTCCCAGTCATACCTACCTCACCCACCAGAAAGGGGAGGCAGGGAATGTTACAGGTCGCCTCTCTTGAAGGAGATCCATCCAGTGGGCCAAGAAGAAGAAACTTCTCTGTGATGGCTCCCTCCAATGGTGGGATTCAAAAAAATTTTACTACCGGTTCTGTGGGTGTGGCATGGTTGAACATGGCTCGGCTTGATGGGTGTGGCTTGGTGGGCATGGCAGGGGTACTGTAAAATCTCCATTCCCTCCCTACCCCGCTAACCTGCTTTCCAGCTCTGTTCTTCTGTGCAGGGAAACAAAAGGAGACCCAGCCGATCAGCTGGGACTCGGGAGGCAGAGAATAGATGGGGGCGGGGCCAGTCAGAGGTGGCATTTGCCGATTCTCCGAACTACTCAAAATGTCAGCCACCGGTTCTCCAGAACTGGTCAGTACCTGCTGAATGCCACCTCTGGCTCCCTCCCTGTGGAACTTCCTCCCTGCAGAGATAAGATGGGTCCCCTCGTTGACCCTCTTTTACAAGGCCCTACAGATGTGGTTCTACCAATGGGCCAGGGCCCCCCATAGTGTTATGGAGCTCATCCAGTGGCTGGACTGATTGTTGTCACCAGGGGCTCATTGGGTTCTATACTGTGGTTTGATCTTTGTAAACCACCCACCGTCAGAATGAACGTACGAACGAACGAACGAATGGCTCAGAGCTGGGAAGGGAGAATACTTGGGTAAAAGGGGAACACAATAGTACAGAAATGATAGCTTTCATTCGGAATGGTTGTCCTTTGAGTTACTGTTGAAGACTGATCCATGCTTTCTTGAAATAGCCTCATTTAAACAAGCTCTTCAATCATGTGTGTGCCACCATATTTGAAAGCATTGCTGTACGACAGAACTGAATGGTAGCATTCAGATAATGCATAGTGCTACAGCACCTGGAAAATGGTATTGGTCTCTTCATTGTGTTAATGCAGTAAAAAACAACAACAACCCAGGAGGCCTTTTCAAAATTAGTTGAGAACCAAATCTTGATGTTCTTCAAATCTTGAAGCTGTCAGATCTTGATGACAGCTTCATTATTAAAGCCTGCAGCAACAATTCTGGCAAGTGTGCTTAACGAAAGAATTGTCCACTCTAAAAGCACCTGTGGTTTGAAATCAAGGGCCCTGTCGAGCATCCAATAATGAGAACGTCACATCTGGTCTGCTGGGATCAAGTGTCCCTGATTAAAATTCATTGATTTTGATTTCCGTTGGCAGAAGAAGCATCCCATTGTTGGACTAACATAATGCCTTTTCCAGAAACGTTGCCTGATGAAGTTATGGATTTGACAGAGGAACTGGCTAACAAGAAAGCAAAGAACCGGGGTTTTAAATTATATTTCACCTTTACGAGCTCTTGCAGCATTGACTGAATGCAAGCGTGTTGACTTGTTGAATGATAAATCATCCACTCTCTGCAGTTGACAGAAGCATTGTCCAACCACTGTGGGTTCTCTAGCATTCACTTTTAGTGCAACTTAATTTAACTTGGCTGTATTCTGGGTCCCAGCAATTAACAAAGGAATCCTATGCCTTAAAAGTAATAGAAGCAATTTGATTTCTTGAACTTCGGTTCACTGTCGAGAAAGAAACCAAGACTTTTTTTTCCCCCCTCAGTGTGCTTTTGAGTTCTTGTGCTATGGATAACTATGTTTCTTTTCAAGCTAATCCATTTACAAACAAAGAGAGAGGATACACAGGGACAGCTTAACACAGAAAATTTGATCAAATTCAGAATTAGCTCGGTAGCCGAACATTTTTACAGTCTGAGGTTAAAGTAACCTTCTAGGGCAGAAAAAAAACTGTTATTAATTTAACATCTGCTGTGATTCACTTAACACATGTGGCAAGAAAAGTTGTAAAATGGGGGGGGAACCCACTTAACAAATTTCTCACTTAGCAACATAAATTTTGGGTTCAATTGTGGTCGTAAGTCGAGGACTACCTGCACTTTAATTGTCAGCAGGGGTGGGATTCAAAGATCCCAGCAACCTGTTCGCTGCCTGGTTGCTGGGTGGGCGTGGCCTACTGGAACTTCCTGTTTCCAGCTTCTGGTGGGCCTCCAGAGCCCGGGAGAGACCATTTTCTCCCTCCCAAGGGCCCGGAGGCTTCCTCTGGGCCTCTGGGAGGACAAAAACAGCCTCCCCCAGTCTCTGGAGGGCCATTTCTGGACTTCCACAAGGCTAGTTTTCCCTCCTCCCAAAGCCTCTGCACAGATCCTGCACTTATCTGCATCGCATGGAGACTCCTGGGAGGGGCGAGGTGGGGTGGGCTGGGCCAATCAGTCAGTTGAAATACTGGTTTTGGTGAACCAGATGTAACTTTAACATCTGGTTCACCCAAACCAGTCCGAACCAGCAGAATCCTACCCCTGGATGTGAGTTACGGAGTTGAGAGAGAAGCCATGGGAGAAACTCTGGGTGAGGGAAATTCTGGGAGTTGAAGTGAGAGCCTTGGTGGTGCAGGCTGTTAAACGCCTAGCACTTAGTTCCAGCTGCCTGTAATTATTGCAGGCTCGAATCCCACCAGGCTCAAGGTTGACTCAGCCTTCCATCCTCTCGGGGTAGGTAAATTGAGGACCCAAGATTGTTGAGGGCAATAAGCTGACTTTGTAAAAATGCCGCTTAGTAATAAGCAGGCATATACAATGGAAGGAAGGCTATTGCTGAGCACATTGGGTTGTGCCTCAAAAATTGTAAGCCACCCTGAGTCTCCGGAGAAGGGCGGCATATAAATATGAATTAAAAAAAAAAAAAAGTCCGCCAGGCTTAAAGTGGCCAAAGTTGGAGAACCCTGATTTAAATGACCATTAGAGTCACTTATCTCATATATAGGTAGTCCTATCCTGTCCTATCCTATTCTTGTTGTGTTCTATTTCATTCCATTCCATTCCATTCCTTTAATGTAGTGACCTGAAAGCATTGTTTTTTTTCCCAAGAAATGATGTAAGATCCTTCCCACATCGCTTCAGGCATTCAAGAGGAGACAAATAATTAACATGTCAATGTAATCCTTAGTCAGGCTACCCAGTCATTAATATTAACCTTCATTACTTCCTAAATCATAATGAGATCCCAACTGTTCAAGTTTCATCTTCAACAAAGAAAGGGAAGGCTCCAATCTACCTGCAGCCGTTTCTTCACCTCTGTTACACTGATTAGATGAAAATCTACTGTGAATATTGTGAGCCCCTCCATAGTTTTAATTTTATTCTTGATTAAATCCCCTTCAGTTACAGTTTTTGGGTTATCCGTAGCAAAATCCCCAGGATGCTAATTGCTTTGGTAAAAATTGCAGATACTGCAGAGCTGACGCATTCTTTGCAAAAAAAGTTTAGGAACTCGAAAGAGCAGATAACTAGACAACGAACTTCTGAACGTTTTGTCAACACGAACACCTCCGGTGGTGCTGTGTGTTGTTGTTTTTTTTACAGGTTGTTTGAAAAACCTGGAGGTTAGTGCTGACAAGGAACACCTTTGTGTTGTTCCCACAGCCCATCTCATTGCTTAATTGAGCCTTTGGTTGGTATCACCAACAGATAGATTACAATAAAAGGTCAGAATGCATTGAAATTAGAAACTTGAAAAGAAAATAACAGAATGAGAGAGTGGGAAGGGACCTTGGAGGTCTTCTAGCCCAACCCCCTGCTGAAGCTGGAAAACCAATATCGTTTCAGACAGTATTTATTTATTTGACCTATTTTCCAAAGCACCAGAAGGCAAGACAAGAAACAATGGATGGAAACTAATCAAAGACAGAAGCAACCTGGGATTCAGGAGAAATTTCCTAACAGTGAGAACAATTAACCAGTGGAACAACTTCCCTTTAGAAGTTGTGGCTACTCCAACACTGGAAGTTTTTAAGAAGAGACTGAACAGGCTCTAGTCTGAAATAGTATAGGGTCTCCTGCTTGAGCAGGGGGCTGGACTAGAAGACCTCCAAGGTCCCTTCCAGCTGTATTCTGATTGGTTGTCCAGTCCACTCTTCTTAAAAACCTCCAGTGTTGGAGTACCCACCACTTCTGAACGCAAATTGTTCCGCTGATTAATTGTTCTACTTGTCACGAGTTTCAATATAAGCAATATAATGTAATATAAAATTATCTCAGAAGAATATTCAAGAATTATCTCAATTATCTATGAATGAATTGATATTATATTTATTTTTCTAAGCATAATTTATTCCTTGGAGTATCAGGAGCATGAAATTAAGATACCAAAAGTTCAAAGTAGAACTAAGAGCCTGAATGAAATGGCTGTGTTTTATTTATTTATTTTATTTTTATTTTTATTCATATTTATATCCCGCCCTTCTCCGGAGACTCAGGGCGGCTTACAGTTTTTGGGATACAACCCAATGTGATCAGCAATATCCTTCATTCCACTGTATATGCCTGCTTACTACTAAGCGGCATTTTTACAAAGTCAGCTTATTGCCCCACAACAATCATGGGTCCTCAATTTACCTACCCCGAGAGGATGGAAGGCTGAGTCAACCTTGAGCCTGGTGGGATTCGAGCCTGCAATAATTACAGGCAGCTGGAACTAAGTGCTAGGCTATTAACAGCCTGCACCACCAAGGCCCTTTTGACACCAAGATTAATACTAGACCAACAATCAAGCAATATCCCAGTTAAGGAACTGCTTTCTCAGGCAAACTAACAGTAAATTACAGCCTAATCAAGAAGTCACCAAGAATACTCCCACCAACACTCATAGGCCAAACCACTAGTATTTAAAATGAGAGCATACCCAACTCCCTTCTAGCACTGATGATGTTACCTAGTTGGGTAATGAAATGTCTGCAAGAAAACAATCAAGCTCAGGGAGCACCAAGGACCCCTCATTTCCACCCTGAGCTAGAAATATTCTCTTTTACTAGTTCCTATGAAATATTTGGGTTTTAAGACTGGTCCCAGCCAGAGGAATTATAAAAGCAAGCCTTCAGGGATCTAATTTTTCTGTGTAATAATGCACTCTATTCTGATTTGGTTCCTTGACTAACCCCTCCAGTTCAAGTCTTGACTCACCGCTATTAGCTCTTGTTTCTCAGCCGCACTAATTCCCATAGTACCCCAAGTTACAAAATACTCAATTTTCTAATATGGTACTTTTCAATGCAATTTCCAGTTTGCCTTCACAGTAATGCATAGTGCCGGCCAGAATACATAATAAGTTTAAAGCAAAAAAACAAAAAGTCCTTTGGAGGCTTGGAGATTAGGAGACAATTTCAAATTTTAAATTATTAGATCAGTTGTCGCCGCATAAATTTCTTACTTCGTTACTTAGCACTGGTAATTATGTCTCATGTGAAAGATTTGAATTTGCAGCAAAATAGATGAATATTACTGCCAAATATTTTACTGGTGGGACAGTAAGACTAAAAAAGAAATGTTGGCTTTGCCCACGGCCATATTCTGTCAGATTCACTGATTCTGGAAATGTGATGTGCGATCAAGCCTCAGTTCATTAAGCCTACCTCATCCTAAGTAAAAAATAGAGCAGCAGCAACAACCAAGACGTGAAACAAAATGATAAATATCATTTTAAAGTGATATAAAATGATCTGTAGCATTTTTATTACATTTGGTGATCTGTTGGAAATTGGTTTAATTAGTGTATCTATTTGAATGAATGAATGAATGAATGAATGAATGAATGAATGAATGAATGAGTGAATGAATCTCTTCCATGATTGATTCTGGAAACAATGGATATCAGAATGATTAAATGGAAGAAGTTGAGGTTTCATGGATGGTTTCTGGGGATTAGACTTGGATCCCTTGTGTCATTGTTCCCATGATATAGGAGAAGAGATGGCAGAAGTGGGGGGCGGAGTTAAGCACGTCATCAGCTTAGAGTCATTATGTTGCCACAAACAGTCCAACTCCAACCCCTCTTGAATTCCATTGACCCTTATCTGGCGCCAATTTAATATTGACATTTAGCAGATTCTTCAGCCATAAATTTTCTGAACTGTAACTGATGGTATGGCCCTGATCCTTTGTGCTTGACATATAACAATGGACTGTGTCTGGGATTTAGATTATTTCAATTACTTGGATATCTAGAGTTCTGATCTTTTGAATCCAGTTGAAGAATTTCCCCATAAAGTTGACTTAGAACTCAACCTGTGGTCCACGGGCCCTTGTGGGGGGGGCATGATGTCGTCCGAAGGGGTTCCACGAAGGCTTGGAGAAATACTATGATTTAAATCTTGAGTTAAGCCTTAAGTATCCGTGGCCATAATCCATGGCCACAAAAGGTATTTAAAGGGGATCCATGGGAAAGAACCACAGATTTAGAAAAATTCTTCCTGGTCTAGCATTAAACCATCTTTGGAAAGAGGGTGTGCGAATCTGATTGGCCAAAATGTAAGGGTGAAAAAGCAACCTTGTCTCAAGAGTTTGGTGAACAATTTCTATAATTCGGCTTAAGTTTTTAACAAATGGCTTTAAGCTTCCTCTAAGCTTCCTGTATTTTTCTACCCTGCTGATGTTCCTTCTGCTTTGGTGACTGCTCTTCCTTCCTCATTCATTTGATATAAATCTAGATGAGCTGTTTACTTTTCCATCCTCCCACTTCTTATTACTAAATGACCATTGTCCTCTTTTTTATCAGCTTTTGTCTCTCTCTGCAAACATTGTTGAGCTGAAATTGCCGTTGGGGGAAACTAGTGTGCCAAATAAGCAAATATGGGTAATGAAAAAATATTGAATCGGTTTTATAAAAAGCCTAGCTGCTCAAACAAAACCTCTTCTCAGAGAGCATCAGCTTCATGTATCTTGAGATAGTTCTGATGTGATGGTAAGCTAGCATTCAGTTTATAACTGTCCTCTTAAGGAATGCCTGAAATTAGGAAACGTGTTTTGGTATTTAAGTATATATTTGAAGCAGAGGTGGTATTCAGCAGGTTCTGGCCAGTTCTGGAGAAGCGGTAGTAGAAATGTTGAATAGTTTGGAGAACCAGCAAATATCACCTCTGACTGGCCCCGCCCCCATTTCTTCTCTGCCTCCCGAGTCCCAGCTGATTGGCTGAGTCTTCTTTGGTTGCCCTGCACAGGAGAACGGAGCTGGAAAGCAGGTTAGTGGGGTGGGGAGGGAATGGGGATTTTGCAGTAACCTTCCCCTGCCACGCCCACCAAGCCACGCCATGCCCACCAAGTCACGCCCACAGAACCGGTAGTAAAAAATTTTTGAATCCCACCATTGATTTGAATTTGATTTCTGGTTTTGTGACTTCTCTAACAAGCTAGACTCTGATGTCAGGCTGTCACCATTGACAATGTTCTAAACGCAAAACATGCATTTAAGACAGGTCTCCAATTTATTCACATATTCTTGATTTCCAGAAGCTATTTTGAAAATTTGAAACCCTTTACCCAACAACAACAAAAAATACAGATAGTCCTCAGTTTGCAACCATTCATTAGTGACCGTGGGAAATTACAGTGGCACTGAAAAAAGCGACTGGTCCTCACACTTACGGCCGTTGCAGCATTCCCGTGGTCACGTGATCAAAACCACTCGGCAACTTGCATGATTTTTTTTTTAATGACAATTGCACTATCCTGGAGTCACGTGAACACCATAAAGGGATCTTGGAGTCCTAGTGGACAATCATTTAAATATGAGCCAGCCATGTGCTGCAACTACCAAGAAAGCCAACACAATTCTAGGCTGCATGAAGAGAGGTATAGAATCAAGAGCACGTGAAGTGTTAATACCACTTTATTAGGCCTTGGTAAGGCCACACTTGGAATGCTACATCCAGTTTTGGTCACCATGACGTAAAAAAGATGTTGAGACTCTGGAAAGAGTGCAGAGAAGAGCAACAAAGATGATTGAGAGGCTCAAGGCTAAAACATATGAAGAACGGTTGCAGGAATTGGGTATATCTAGTCTAATGAAAAGAAAGACTAGGGGTGACATGATACCAGTCTCCTAATATTTAAGAGGCTGTTACAAAGATGAGGAAGTCAACCTATTCTCCAAAGCACAAGAGGGCAGGACAAGAAGCAGTGGGTGGAAACTAATCAAGGAGAGAAACAACTTAGAACTAAGGAGAAATTTCCTGACAGTTAGAACAATGAATCAGTGGAATGACTTGCCTCCAGAAGTTGTTGAATGCTCCAAAACTGGAAGTTTTTAAGAAGAGGTTGGAGAACCATTTGTCTGAAATTGTCTAGGGTTTCCTGCCTGAGCAGGGGGTTGGACTAGAAGACCTTCAAGGTCCCTTCCAACTCTGTTGTTCCGTTTCTAACCTTTCCAGCGGGCTTCCGACAAGCACAGTCAATGGAGGGAGCCAGATTCCTCCAGATTAACGACCGCAATGATTCCCTTCACAACGGAAATGATTTATTTTCTTAAGAAGTGTGATGAGAAATGTGGTAGCCACTGAGTTTCCCTGGATGACACTAGAAGCTGGCAGCACACTGCAGCCTGGTGGAGGGGGCCTCTTTTGCTATCCCATGAGCTCATCCTCTATTCATCCTGTATCTGTTGGGTTGGAAAGTCCCTGATTTTCCAGGTATACAGGTGATCTCATTTACTAACATCACCACTAGTCTTATGGATTGGTTGGGAGGTTGCACCAATGTGGTTGAGGGGTTTCACCCATGTGGGATCTATTCTCCAATCCCAATGCTGTATCTATGCTACTCTTCCCTGCTTGTAAAAATGGTATAAAAAAGAATAAACACTGCCCAGGCAGTCAGACATCTTTGGACACTGAAATGACTGGTTATTGAATCCCTACAGAGAAAGGTCCTTAAATTGGGGGCAACTCACTTAACTCACTCACTTAGCAACAGAAATAGTGGACTCAATTGTGGTTGTAAGACGAAAACTACCTATAGTGCAGCAAAACTTTGAAATGTTTGCCCAGAGGGTAGTGCTCAAATTTTGGAGCTGATCAGAAAATATCTCATCCCTTTGTAGTTCCAGGTCAAGCAGTTTTTGAATACTTACGGGAAATCTAAAACCTCAGTTTCTCTTATTTTCTGTTACTGAGTCTCTGAGGAAGCAAGCTACATTACAACAGAATATTCTTACTCCAAATGTTGAGAAAATATGGTTTCCATTTGGTTGCAGAGTCATAAAGTGATATATTACCACTAACTCTGGTTGTAAAGAATAAGTAGTTCAAACCCAGTGTGGTAAACTATCCATTCCCCACTTTCAAAAATGCCTCAGGCACTCTAAACAGTACTTCAACTATTTGAGTTTTCTTGCCCATACTTTCTTATTTTTACATGGATACACCAAAAATATCATTAAAATAATTTTTTCTCAGCTCTATGATTTCTGTTTCCCCTCCAAAGAGTAAGGATCCTTGTTAAGGAAGGGGCAAGAAAGTTAAAGGGCTGAATTGTTATAAATATAGAAGACCCTGGCAATCCTTTAATTTTGAGTAGCAGTAGAACTGCCTTCTTTTTAAAAACATGTACGGTGCATAAATATTGTAAGGTTTAAACATTGGCTTAGTGGCTACCGTTGATTCCCTGGGTAAAGTTAGAAAAAAATGAAATAATAATAATAATAAAAAAAGAAATATTTCTTCTCCATGGTTACATCAGTTAAAATACAAGTTACACTCGTTGCCAAGCTGAGATGATAACCGCAGATTGGGCAGTTGTTCGAAAACATGGCAAAACGTTTGTTGTTTAGGAGTCATGATTTGATGGTCATGTGGATAATTGGACTTATTGAAGAGAATATTTGCAGTTCAGGTTTGAGTTATGGGGTCCTTGGTGATCTCTGAGCTTGGTTGTTGTTTCGTCAGCTTGCAGACATTTCATAAGCCAACTAGATAACACCATCAGTGTTAGAAGGGAGTGAGGTTTCAGAAGGAGGAGGAGGAATTGTCAAATATTACAGCCATCAGTGAGTGAGAAAATAAATAAGCTGAACCCATTCACCTCTTGCCCCCTGGCTTTTGAACTGTCTTTCTTCAAAATTTTGGTTGTCTTCTGAAAAGAACTGCAGTATTTTGTTGTCTTTCTACAGCCTGGGGAAGTTCTCATTAAAAATAGCTTTTATCAGGCAATATATCTTTTATTGATTGATTGATTGATTGATTGATTGATTGATTGGATTTCTAACCGGCCCCATCTCCCAAAGGACTCGGGGCGGCATACAATAATAAAACAATGCAAATATACAATTTAAAAAATATTAAATAAGAAACCCAATTAAAGCTAAAAATAATAAAACCATTGTCTAAAAAACTCCCCTCCCCACCCTCAGCTCAGATCAGCACGTTGGAACAACCAGGTTTTGAGGTCCCGGCGGAAGGAGCGGAGGTCAGGGGCCACCCGCAGCTCCAGGGGGAGCTGGTTCCACAGGGTGGGTGCTCCCACAGAGAAGGCCCTACCCCTAGGGGTCGCCAGCCAACACTGTCTGGCTGACGGAACCCCAAGGAGGCCCACTCTGTGAGGGCGCACAGGACGATGGGAAACAGTTGCTGGCAGCAGGGTCTCCCATAAATAACTTTTATTATTACGGGTCTCCGTAATATCTTTTATTATTATGGTTTCAGTGGATGCATTCTGTGCTTGTGAAACGTTCTTTCTTCTGGAAAAATAGCACAAGGAGCCTGGAACTGTACAAAAGGTGACCAAGAAGGGGGAGCGGGGTGGGATTTCAAGAATTACAGCCTCGATCAGCCTTGAAAGGTGGGTTTGTCACATTTGTTTGGGGGAGGGTAACTTCATTTTGGGGAGAAATTAAAGGGGTTTTAGAGTGTGGGTGACATAGCCATGCACGATTTGGGTACATATGTGAGAGGGAGAGTTGGTTTCTATAGAAGAGAAAATGTGTAGCTTATTTGTAGAGTCCTGATGATGTTACCTGTAGGGTAAGGAATCTTCTGCAAGAAAACCACTGAGCTCCCCAGAATTAGTTTGCAATACTGTCACTTCAGGTGGGAGGGTGGGAAGCCCTTGACGCTGATTCTTTAAGGTGCACTTAGTTAGTCACTCCTTAAATGAAAAGAGTTAGGATGAAATTTGGGGGTAATATTTATCACATGAATGCACACAGTGTAGATGTCAACTCATAAAACATTTCTAAGGCCGTTTCATAGTTGCCAACAGAAAGGGAGGGGGGAAAGGGGTTTGAAAGAGCAGAGTGGCAGCTTGGAATCGAAAGTGCATTCCATGCATAGTTTGTCAGAGATTGTAACTAAGTGACTGAAGTTTCTGCCGCGCAAAAATCTAACTGGAGAGCATGATTGATGACTCTTGGCTATGGAGGTGTCCCATTGGAGAATATGAATTACGATACACCCAGGGGGTGGGGGGGAAACCAGCGTCAAGGGTGACAATGAATTATGTGTCTCAGAGTCGGCTACACCCAGGTAGTGTCAACGTGTTAACTCCCAATAAATCCTGTTTAGTTTTGGAAGTTTGGCTCGAAACGCATGATTTAATTGGGGTAACTGCCGGAATCCTGACAGTAGAGGCGATAGCAACTGTAATCCCAAAATCTGTGCATTCTACTAGATAGAGCAATCACCCAGTCTGCGTTCACTCTTTCTCGTTTAATATTTGCCTTTCTGACAGCATTTGTCTCGCGCATCTTTATATAAAAATGCAGCCTTTGGTTTTTATAGTCCCATGTTGCCATTAAAAAAAATCAACCTTTGCTGGTAAGGTTGTACATTCGCAATTTTTTGGTTAACTATCTTAGTATTTGTGAGATATAGGGGCAATTTGATACTGGGGATGTTTGGCAGAATTAATCGCTGAAGTTTGTCAAGGGGGAAGTGACAGCTACTTGGAGAATGGCATTATCAGATACTGACAAGAAATTGTTGAGTTTTGATCCCTGAACACATTGAGATAAAACTAATCCTCCCTTCAGTCAGATCTCTGGCATACACAGTTTTTTCCCTATCAAACAGCTGCATTGTGAACATTCAAAGAGGCATTAGAGTATTAATGTTATTTTTTTACTTATGTGGACTTCATGTTTGATTTATGTGTGAAATATATCCAAGAATATTTACCCATGTAGTAGGGCTGTATTACTATTGTGCTTCTCATCTTTCCTACTTACCTTCTGTTGGTTTCTTATGATTATTGTACTGTCTTGTTTGTATGTACCCTGACAGCTTATGCACTGGAGACAAATTCTTTGGGTGTCCAATCACATTTGGCCAATAAATAATATTTTAGGCATCACAGTATTAATGTTAGGTTTCTTTTGTAATTTTTAATTTATTTACAATGGTTGATACGACGATCCTGTGCAATTTTTATTCTATTACTATATAAATAGTAATTTATATTTAAGCCTGCAGTTATATATTTTTGGTACCTAAGTCAAAAAAATCAAGCACGTTTTTTAAAAAATGCCAAAAGTTCACTACTGATGGCAGTTCTACCATGATTTCCTTAAAAACTAAGCCAGGTTTTAGGGCCTTGTCTAAAATTTAACAGGATGAGAGCTAATCTTTTCTCATCTGGTGCACCATCTCATGAAGGTTTCAACAAAGAAGATTGAACTCTTTGGCCCCCGAAGATCACATTCTCTAAGAGAAGGGAACACAGCATTATTTGCAGGGCAGGCAGAAGTCCCTGGTAGAAGGCCACCCTGCTGATACTCGGAGCCACAGAGTAAACTGTAAATTTAGAAGCAAACCAAGACTCATTGCCTTTCTCATAATCGAACAGTTACAGAGAGAAACGTTGGTGCTCTTAATCACAGATCGAGCAGCTGCGTTCTGGATCACCAGGTGATTTTCAAGAGCAGGGTCATGTCCAAACAGATGGGGACCGAGGCTTAAGTGATTGTGAGCATGATCACATGGGCCAGGAATGGTTGTAAAATGGGTGCATCAGATAGAACTGGCTGGGTAAAAGCTCTCTTAGCCACAACTGCCACTTGCCTTGGTCCACGAGAGCTCCCCGATTCTGCACAGCCCTGCAAACTGAAGATTACTTTTCATAACAGTGTTATGTAAGTTTATAAACATGAAAAACTAACAAGCTAAGAAACATCTCTTTCCATATTGCTTTTATAATATGGTATTTTTTAAAACTCCAAATCCGCATTCAAATCAGTCTCGCTTACTGTTTTATCTGATAAAATCTGTTCTCCTAGAATCCTCTGCTGTACTATCAAACAATCTTGGTAAGTAACTTCTGAGTAAAAACTCAATAGGTCCTGCCCCAAAGATCATCACTTTTAATCACATAAACCATCCTTACCCAACCTGATGACAGTTTTTCAAGGATGAATGACATTTTCATATTCTTTCTTAAAAACGTTAAGGGTTGTCGCATGAGACCTTCCCTTTTGAAGATTTAATAATTGTTTTTTGTCACCCATATGTGAAAGGAATGAGCTTCTTAGTCCTTCTGGCAGACTTCTGTGATGTGATATCTCATCTCTTAGCTATATATCACAGGCTAGCTGGATACCCGTGCTTCGCTACAAAACTATGTGATCGGGCTTAGTTTTTGGGGAGGAAAGTAAGGGGGAAAAATTGTGTCTCTGCCTACCAGCATCCATCGGTATTCATCTGGCTAGCATCCTGTCAGTGTGAGAGAGAGTTGAGGGCTGTTTAGAAACTGAAACAGCATTTGCTGTGTGAGTAAAAAGGAGACAACAAGGAGCCTTGGCGTGGCTCAGCTCAACTGTTCTGTAATAAAGCCGCTTGGTGCTCTGAAACTGAAACTCCTCTGCTTGTGTTTTGCATTTGGAACAGATTTGTTTTCAGGTGGGATGGGGGAATAGAACTCCTTAGCATCAGAGCATGTTAATAATAATATAGGAAATACTAATGCTCTGATGGTCACTTCAAAAAGTCCTTTCTTAGTGAGCACCTAGAAACCAAGAGGAACATACGTGCCAAATTTCAAGTTTGTAGGCTTTATGGTTCTGGAGATTTTGTGATGATGCGCAAGTGGTATTTCGCTTTTATCTATATAGATAGAAAATAAGAGTCGCCAGAAGCTCTCCTGAATATAGATAGCCCCTCTTGATAAATATTGCCCTTGATCAGTATATTGTTCTGTTGATGGTGTTCTGTATTGCATCAGAGTTTCATTTTGCCAGTTCCTAAAAATGCTATAATAATGAGATTAACCTTGTTCTTGCTGGTAGTTTTCCGGTAATCAATAATCATACAGCCCAACCAATTATATTTCCTTCCTCTTTCATTCTAATGGCAATATCTTCGCTTTGTTTGTTTCACCATAATGGTGCAGTCTTTAATAGGAAATCAGAGTTTTATAAAAAGATGGCAAAAAAATAATTACACCTTTTTTGGGTACTTGTATGTCAAATCTTTTTTTCGTGATCTGGTGCTAGCTGGAATTCAATCTGTCAGTGCTATTTCCCAGTCCTAACCTAATGAAAAGCATGATATACCAAAATAATTTCCACTCTTCCACTTGAAAATAGGTTAAGTGATACTGTGTAATGCCATAACAGGCTTGGCATTAGAATCTTGTTCTTGTTAAAAAAAACAGTGCTTGTTCTAATTCCCTCCCTAATATTATAATAACCTTATAATTATAATTATAATATTATAACCAAATATAGTGCCATCTGAGAGACACTCCCACCCCCAAAGCAGAAAGTATATTCTTAAAGGGTAAGTGACAATTGAGATTTTCAATTCTGACAAACTTCCCGGATTAGAGAGCCAGTTTGTTCTAGTAGTAGAAGTATCAAGTTAGAAAACAGGAGACCATGAGTTCAAGTCCTGCCTTAGCCATGAAAACCAGCTGGGTGATGTTGGACCAGTCTCTCTCAGCCCAACCCACCTCACAGGGTTGTTATTGTATGAGGAAAATAGGAGGTGAAAGATGTGTTGGATATGTTTGCTACCTTGAGTTAAGATAGTCAGCCAGACAGACACATTTAATGCCATGTTTCCCAGAAAATAAGCCCTAATGTGTCTTTTAGAGCAAAAATTAATATAAGATCTGGTCTTATTTTGGGGGAAATATGGTTTTCTATTCTGTTCTAGTTCTAAGTCAAGGACTTCCTATATGGGAGAAGAGGGAAAGAAAAGGTTGGTCTTCACCTTCATACAGATTTTTCCACTGCAACAGTCAAGAAGCATCTGGGCATGAAGGTCGGTGCATTTAGACCGCACACAAAACCACAATGTGCTCTTTGTTTGCTTTTACTTAACCACGAATTGTGAGTTCACCCGTTATGGATTAGTATATGTAGAAATTCAGAAGTTGAAGGGTAACAGTCATTCGCTTTGCAAAATTCAAGATTTTTTTTTTTGAAGGCCCAAAGCTCATACCATCTGGTTCCACTCATAGAAATAAAGTAACCTTTTCCCCTATTTAACTTTGTGTCACTTCCTTAGTCTTGTGGTCCTGTGCATTTTTAATCTCTATTTATTAGTTGCTTTATTTAGAGTGCTCTGTGCTTAATGCTACTGTTTGACTATTGTCAGTTTAAATGGCTCGTCCTTTAAGCCTATTTAATTCTTAACCTAAGTGATTCATGGAATAAGCCCGTAAGAATTATCTACTTTCCAGCACATGAGAAACTGGAGCAACGGTGGGATTCAAAATTTCTTACTACCAGTTCTGTGGGTGTGACTTGGTGGGCGTGGCTTGGTGGGATTGGCAGGGGAAGGATACTGTAAAATCCCCATTCCCTCCCCACCGCACTAACCTGCTTTCCAGCTCCATTCTCCTATGCAGGGCAACACAAGAAGACCCAGCTGATCATCTGGGACTCGGGAGGCAGAGAATCGATGGGGGCAGGGCCAGTCAGAGGTGGTATTTACCGGTTCTCCGAACTACTCAAATTTTCCACTACCGGTTCTCCAGAACTGGTCAGAACTTGCTGAATACCACCTCTGAACTGGAGGCTGGGGGCCAGTGCATTGTCTTATTGGAAATATAGTTCAGTTTTTTCTTTTCAGTGATACCCAAGATTTTTTTTTAAAGAGCCAACATTGCTTCCTACCAAGAGCAAATTCTCCCCATTTATCCTTAATGTAATCTCATTTCCTCCCCAGTTCTCTCTCATTTATGGACCGTTTCACGGATGTGGAGAAATCAACAACTTTTCATGGGGAATTAAGTACCGGATGAGGTTTTTTTTGACGTTCTTCATGCCCGTTCCAGGAAATGCACTAAGAATCCTATGAAAACATATATGCAGCTCATAAACTTTGAACAATTTCTTTATTCTCTCTGCCCAGAGGTTATTCTTAAATAAAAGAAATCTATATGAATTAGCCACAATTACCTGCTGCTAATATCCCAGTGGAGTCCTTTTGACTGGCAGTTTCTGCTCTTAGCAAGTACTTGCCAGATAAAGTCTCAATGGAATGGATGTAAATCAAATTAATAAATAAGATGGGGTCATTGGGTATTGGTAGCAAATAATATTAAGCAAGCCTCAAAACAGCTAAGAATCAAAAGCTTAAATTAGAAGCGTGCAGTGGATTTAGCTAAATCCCAAACCAAATTGTGCCACTTAATAAGATATTAATATTGATCATCATAATCTTGGAGTTGTACCTTATGATTTCCTTTTCATATATGCATCTGTGGAGGTATAATTGAATCTGAATTTATATTCAGACAGGCAAAGTGTGAGCACATTAGCTCTCCCTCCTTTAAAAAAAAAAACAATGTACATGACAAGCCCATGTATTGTCCTTAGAGCTAAGGTGACTAACGTCACAGGGAAGGATCCATGGTGCTCTCTGTGCTTGGTTGTTTCCTTGCAGATGTTTCATTGCCCAATTAGGGAACATAATCAGTACTAGAAGAGAGTGGGGTTTGCTGTCTTTTTATACACCTGTGAGGGTTTTATACACTTTTTATACACCAGTGGGGTTCTCGGTGCTGTGTCAACTTTTTCCAATGATATCAGTAAAGGAGAACATTTGTAGCTCAAAGTTGAACTGTGAGATCCATGGTGTTCTCTGAGCTTGGTTGTTTTCTTGCAGACTGTTGCATTACTCAACAAGGTAACGTCATCAGTGCTAGTAAAGAGTGGGTTTAGCTCTCAGTTCATATTCTAGTGGCTTGTCCTTGATGGTCTTGGATGGTTGGACTGTTTACTCCTGACTTGTTTGGGAGTTCCTTGATTTGGGTATTGTTTACTTACTTGCTGGTCTGATTTTAATCTTGATCCTGCTCATGTGCTTACCCTTTTTTAAATTAGATTTATATGCCGCCCTTCTCCGAAGACTCAGGGCAGCTTACAATTTTGGGATACAACCCAATGTGCTCAGCAATAGCCTTCATTCCATTGTATATGCCTACTTATTGCTAAGCGGCATTTTTACAAAGTCAGCTTATTGCCCCCAACAATCTTGGGTCCTCAATTTACCTACCCCGAGAGGATGGAAGGCTGAGTCAACCTTGAGCCTGGTGGGATTCGAGCCTGCAGTAATTGCAGGCAGCTGGAACTTAAGTGCCAGGCATTTAACAGCAGCTGGAACTTAAGTGCTAGGCATTTAACAGCCTGCACCACCAAGGCCCTGTTGTTTTGGCTTGTTGATTGCCTCTTTTGCATAGCATATAGTTATTGTTTATGTCTAGATGTCTGTTGATGGCTAATTTGTCAGAGTGCCGGGCTTCTATAAATTTCCTGGCATTTTTGGACTTAGGTTTGGTCTAGGATGCATAGAGTATCCCAACTGAAACTATGGTTAAGTCTGTCCATATGTTGTCAAATTAAAGAGTTTTCATCATGTCTTTTGACTGCTAGTTGGTGAAAGTTTGGCATCTTTTTTCATTGCTGAAAAAGTGTAGCATCCACAAATCTACAAATATTATGCGGTGTTTGTCATGTAAATGCCATGTATGAATGGTTGGAAACAATTTAAAAAAAAAGAATTCAGAAAACAGATCGGGTGATTTGAAGACTCAAGTATGAATGAGAAGGATGATTGTTTGACAAAACATACAGTAGATAAAAGTCTGTTTTGAATGTGTGGTTTAAAGCCAAGTATGTTCATTTGTAAAGGTAGAAGTAATGGCTTCCCCTGTCCAGTCATGTCCAACTCTGTGGTATGTTTCCATCCTTTGATTCTTATCATGCCTTCAAGTGGTGAAAATAGATAGTATTCAAGCCCATGTCCATGTCAGATGCAGGTTTTAAACCCTAAATGTTGTGGCCTGCCAGCAGGCAGCGGAGCTGGTGGCAGACTTGGACATTGAGGAGGTTAGGGAGGAACATGGGCCAGTCCTGGAGTCTGGGGAAAGCTCTGACAAGTGAGGCCAGGGCCGTCTGACAATTATCAGCTGCCTCTGGAGTCGGAGATCAGTGAGGCAGAAGAACAGCTGGAGCCTGTTCCTGATATGCGCATGCGCAGAGCTGCCAGGAAGAAGGGAACAGTTAAGAAACAAGGGTTGACTCAGCACAGGTGGATGCTGAATGGCCCCTCCCATAGGGAATAAAGAGGAGTGAAAGGGGGGGTATTTGCAGGAGACAATTAGTTCAATTAATTAGGGTGAAGATTTGTTCCTGACTCCTTGCCAAGTACAGCGTTGCGCTTGGGAGCTATCAGCCTGGCAACTCTCCAAGCCTGATAAGGTGTGTAGTTGTAAATCAATCTTGAAAGACTGTTTGCCGGAACTTTGCTGGGTGTGAATGAGAGGAATTCACATTAGCCTAAATAAAAGGGGTTTTGTTGGGACGAGGAGTCTGCTTCATGATTTCATGAAGCCTAGGTCAGAACCCTAAGCCTTTTCTTCGTACTTTTTCTAGTCAGTGAACTTCTTCTTTTCTCAGTCTTAATTGATAGATACCTTCTCAGTGTTTGTACTGCAGAATGCTGCTTTCCAACGCATCAGCTTTAGTCTTGATGCTTCCTCATTCTTGGGTAACTTCATTGTTCCTTTCGATCTGTGGAACGCGTTTTAGGAAGTGAAGAATTTCACCTGAAGCTGTTCCTAGTTTTATGATAGACCTGGAGGGCAAGTGTTCCACCAAACAATTTTGTAAGCCAATAGAAGAGAATATTTGTAGGTCTGGGTTGAGCTGTGGAATCCTTAGGGGTCTCTAAGCTTGGTTGTTTTCTCTCAGACTTTTCATTACCTAACTAGGTAGTATCATCAGTGCTAGAAGGAGTGGGCACCAAAGACCCCACAATTCTTGAATGCAAACCAAGGTGCTGGTTGTCACCTTTAAAGCCCTTCATGGGTTGGGACCAGGTTATCTGAGGGAACGTCTCTTGCCGGTCACATCTACCCGACCAATTAGAGTGGGGAGCAGGGAATGCTGCGGGTCCCATCCCTGAGGGAGATACACCTGGTGGGACCCAGAAGAAGGGCCTTCTCCATGGTGGCTCCCTCTCTCTGGAAAATCATTCCCCTAGAGATTAGAATGGCCCCTTCACTAATACTTTTCCGGAAGGCACTGAAGATCTGGTTCTGCCAGCGGGCCTGGGGAACCCAGAGCGGGATGGAGCCCATCAAATGGCTTGTGTGATCTGCTGTTGTCGGGGGGGGGGTTGGGGGTGATATTTATTTATTTATTTATTTATTTATTTATTTATTTATTTATTCCAGATTTTGTTTTATTGTGCTTTATTAATTTATTTGATTCTTTTTGTTAGTTTTTATTGGGTTTTTTTTAAAATATGGTTTTACATTCTGTAATCCGCCTCGAGTCACCATGAGCAAATAGGCGGCAATATAAATTCAATAAAATAAATAAATAAACAAATTATGTAAGCTTTTGAAGGTTCTGAAGAATGCTATGGGCCAGCACATAACTCAGGTTTGTGAATTCAAAATGTCATTTTAAACATCTGCAGTTACTGGCAAAGTAACCCATAACCAGTTTTTCCACTGGTTGCTGGGCACACTCTCTGCCTTTGTTTGAAGATCCTACGTTTGTTTTCCCATATTACCAGCACTGCAGTAAATTTTAGAAGATGTGACGATTTGGGAACTAACTGAATTGCATTTATTGATTTCCGAGTTTTGCTTTACTTCAAGTTGAGTGACGTTCATATCTGAACAGGTTGTTTAAAATCTATTGCCATACAGTAATATTGATTCTTCAGCTGACGGTGGAGGATTGAGAACCCAGCTTTCATTGGTCTCATCTCACATACACACATACAATATTTATAGACAGATTTTCTTTTAAGTGACAGGCAACCTGACCAGTGAAAATTCCGAGTACCGAATGGCTTTAGTATCATACCCGTTTAGTCCATTGTGCTTCCTTTTAGCAATTAAACTTTATTATTCCTTAAGAAAATAGTTGATTCGATCTTTTTTTCCTCTGCTCTGAGTATTAATAGACCATTTAAATATAATCGTAGCTGGGATCAAAACAAAGAAAGGGGTTTTTTTTCTTTATTGTTATAGATTTAAACATATACCATCTTCTCCTTGATTGTGTACCATATAGCTATCTTTCAGTTCCTCAACAACTGAAGTATGAGTTTCATCCATAGTAGTTGGCACACCCAGCTCCCTCCTTTATGCTTATGATGCTGTTCTTCCTACAATGCGAGTTGACTTAAGGAAGAAACTCCAAGCCCTTAACTTAAAAGAAAATGCTGGTCATTAATTATGCTAAACCTAAAGTAATGGTCTAGCAAAAGACGTATAAATTGTAAACGCTGCCGGAAGATAAATTGTTATCTGTTTAGAAGTTGAAGCTTTTATATGCCTGGGAGCAATTTTTCAATCATCCGCAGTACAGAAGAACAAATTAAAGCTGTTACTGATCAGGTCCACAAGATGGCAAATGCAATTCTGCATTTTGCCAGCAGCAAAAGTTACAATGTTGTACCTGCTGCTATATCAGTATTCTTTAATGTTCAGGAGTATTTTGCTTTACAGGTAGTCCTTGACTTATGATCACAGTTGGGGCCAGAATCTCAATTGTTCAGCAAAGTGGTCATTAAGTGAGACGTCACATGATGGATTCTCTCAGCAACTACAATCATGGCACTCACAGTTGTTAAAGTGATCTCCCAGGTTGTTAAGCAGGCAGAATGAAAGAGTTGCCTTCTGAAGGGATTCAGCTCTGCCCAGAACTGAAATCCTTTGGCAGGCAGCCCCTTTCTCTTTCAAAAAGAGAACAAAAGGACTGCCTGCTGAAGGATTTCAGCTCCATGGACTGAGAGGTGCAATGGATTTCTTACTTGGACTTCCAGAAAGATCAGAATACAGTACAGGTAGTCCTCAATTTATGACCAGAATTGACTCCCCACTGAGTCATGCCTCATTTTACAACCCTTTTTGGTATGATTGTTAAGGGAATCACTTCAGTTGTTAAGTGGATTGTGTGGTGAATCTTAAGTGAATCTGGCTTCCCACCTTGACTTCGCTCTTCAAAAGCTCCTTAGGAAGGTTGCAAATGACAGCCCCAGAATGCTGGGACATTATAAATTCATGTCAATCACCAAGCACTCAAACGTGTTTGATCACACAATTGTAACAGTATAATTTCACTTTCCTATGCATTCTGGATTTATAGAAGCAGGTCACTTAGCGTAATAGTTTGTCCAAGCTAGTATACATTTTTGCTTCCCTCATCTTCTCTGTTTTAGTTGTATGAGTACCCTCCACTTATTTATCCAACCAACATGTGAAATATGTATTAAGGGATGTTGGACTGGAAGAAAATGAGTGTGATTTTAAAATTGGAGGAAGACACTTCAATAACTTGCGCTGTGCGTATGAGACTACTCTGACAGCTGGAAATGAAGAGGATCTCCAGGTTCCAGTAATAAAAGTCAAGAAGCACAGCGAGAGAAAAACCCTAAAATTAAATATAAAGAAGATCAAACTAATGACAAGAACAGATAGAACAGCCAGCCTTAGAAGTGACAATGCAGAAGATGAAATGATGAATACCTTCTGCCTGATAGTATCAACCATTAACAGTAAAGGAACAAGCAGTAAAGAAATGCATCACAGACTAGCTAAGAGCAGACATGAAAGCCATAGGAAAAATACTGTGAGTTCTCAACTTACGACCACAATTGAACCCTGGCTTTCTGTTGCTAAACAAGATGGTTAAGTGAGCTTTGCCCAATGTTGCTACCTTTCTTGCCACAGTTGAATCACTGCAGTTGTTAAGTTAGTAACATGGTTGTTAAGTGAATCTGGCTTCCCCATGGATTTTTTTTAAAATTACATTTATATTTATTTATTATTTATTTATTAATTCGCCGCCTCTCCGAAGGACTCAGGTTACAAACAACACAACAATAAATTAGACAAATCAGTTAACACTAAAATCCCAAAATTGGGTCACAGCCGGTTGATTAAACAACCAGGTCTTCAGATCACAGAAGGTGCGGAGGTCATCAGGAAGTTGATTCCAGAGGTCAGGACAGTAGGCCGTCCCAGCACTGACTCAACAATTTGCTTGTCAAAGGTAAGAGGATCACATGCCAGGACACTGCATCAACATGCCAGTTGCCCACATTTTGATCATGTGACCATACAGATATTGCCAGTGTAAGTGCGAAAACGGTCATAAGTCTTCTTTTTTCAGTGCTGCTGTAACTTTGAACAGTCACTAAACGAATGGTTGTAAGTCAAGGACTACCTGTAGATGGAGAAAATTTTTCGATGTGGTAGCCAAGAGTCAAAAATGATTTGATGGTTCATCGATCAATAGGTTTACAATTGTAAATAGTTCGCTTACTTACATCTAGAAAAACCTGTACGGTACTGTATTTTCTTTATTTAAAATTAGGTTTCATGTATTCGTTCAGTGCTAATATCAGTGATTGTTGTAGTTATTGTTCTTTGTTATTTGCATCTAATAGGCCCATCCACCCACCTCCCACCTGCAAATAGCTCTATCGTTTTAAGGATAGTTTGCAATATATATATAAAGCAAAATACAACTCACGCATCATCACAAAATCTCCAGAACTGTAAAGCCTACAAACTAGAAATTTGGCATATATGTTCCTCTTGGCTTCTAGGTGCTCACTAAGAAAAGATTTTTCAAAATGACCATCAGAGCATCAGTATTTTGTATATTATTATTAATGCGCTCTGATGCTAAGGAGTTCTATTCCCCATCTGAAAAGACCAAAAAGATCTGAAAAGATCTGAATGACCATCAGAGCCTTAGTATTTTGTATATTATTATTAACACGCTCTGATGCTGAAGAGTTCTACTCCCCCTTCCCACCTGAAAAGAAATCTGTTCCAAATGCAAAACACAAGCAGAGGAGGAGTTTCAGTTTCAATTTTAGTTTCACAGCAGCAAGTGGCTTTATTACAGAACAGTTGAGCTGAGCCACGCCCAGGCTCCTTGCTGTCTCCTTCTTGCTCACATAGCAAATATTGTTTCACTTTCCAAACAGCCCTCAACTCTCTCTCACAGACAGGACACTAGCCAGATAAATAGCGATGGATGCTGGTAGGCAGAGGCAGAATTTTTAAATCATTTTTTATGTTCCAATTTAGACTTTGGAAGAGGTTTTTGTGTATTGTACTTGCCAAAAAGCTATTAACTCAACAAAGCTAGTAATCATCACAACTGAAATAGCCTAAAAACAGAATTTAGATAAAAATTGAGGCATAAAACCCTAATGTATGGCCTTGAAATGAGATGGTAATGTAAAGTGTACTAACTTGAATCAATATATCTTATGGTTTTTGTATTGGTTATTGTCAGTTTTTAATTATAATCATTGGGATTCTTATTTAATATCTTTTAAATTTTAAATTTTGTATTGTATTTTTTTACTGTTGTGAGCCGCCCTGAGTCCTTTGGGAGATAGGGCTGCATATAAATCCCATTATTAAATTAAATTATTAAATTTGAATGTAAGGGCAAGGTGTCGAGTTGCTTTTTATTAATACTGTGTGGATTTATAGGTACTTTTCACCTCTTTATTTTCTGGATTTTTAAAAATTTCTTCCATGAAAGTGTTCATTTTCCAGTGTTATTTATTCATTTCGAAAATCAGTCGGAGTAGAAAGTTTGGCTCAAAATCCATTAAAATGTACAGAAGCTCTGAGTAAAGCATGCTTGTTAAGGGAAAAAGGGCTGATAGCAGGTCATATATATTGCATTAACCTGGTGGAAGGGTGGACGTTTGAATAACCTAGTAGCAATAAAAATTGATCTCATGAAAAGAGGAGATGAGCTAATCTCTCAGTTTTGCCCTTGAAGTAAGTTCCTACCTACTAGAACAGGGGTCTCCAACCTTGGCAACTTTAAAACTTGTGGACTTCAACTCCCAGAATTGGACAGTCAGCCATGCTTTTTCTGATAATCGAATAGAGTGATTTGCCACAAAGTCCATGGGCTTGACCTCCCTCTGCCATTTGAGTAGCTTTTTTGCTATTGATGTTTTCCCCATTTTATTTTAGTCCTTTAAAAGTTTTCATTCTTTCCCACGTATCAGCTGAAATGGCTGCCAACCAATGCAGCCTTCCTGCTATATCTGGCACACAATAACTTTATGCAAGTTGCATAAATTATTTTGGCTTTATGATAAACAAATTCCTGCACAGAATTTCACTCTTAAGAGAGCATAGGAAAATAATCGAGTTATTAGAGCTGTCATCTTCTTTTGCAGCTAAGACAGTTAGCCAATGGACAGATCCAAAATGTTGTTGTTGTCATGCAGTATGGCTGCGAAAGATCAAGCACTGTTTGTATTCTGCTTCGTGTACGATCCACGTAATTACAGCTCTAGATTTTATTCCAGTGACAATTATAATGAAGCTGTGGCGCAAATGTTGGAAAGGTCACAAACTAATTTTTTGGGCACCAAAGCCAGAAGCCACAAGACTATTGTTTTTCTTGGGAAATGATGCGAACTGGATTCAAGCATTCCTGAAGGAATTGTTCGGGAATACACAACAAAAGCTTAGAATCTTTTATACAATTTGCTGAGGAGAAACAAAAGAAACTTGTCGGCAAAGAGATCCTTCTATTCCCAAGGCTTTTGTTAAGGCATTTAGTTTAACTGCTGGAACAGTAAAGTCGATAATGGGCCAGAATACAGAGAGGTAGTTGATTGGTTAGAGAGTGCAGTCTCCTTTATGAGGTAATCTATGTTATGATTGGCTGCTGGCTATAAAGGGGGAGTTTCCTTTTTTCCCGCCTTTTTTCTTCTGTGATGCTGTTCTGTGATTTACCTGACAATTTACCTCATGATCTAACAATGTGACTATCTTACTTGATGTAAATAGAGATGTTAAATATATTTATTTATATAAAACCACAAGTTCATGTCAGCATCTCTGACTTCATTTAGGACACCTGCTGAGCAATCCCTTGACAGCTTTTAATTTTAAAAGGTTACGAGACAGAAAACAATGTTTTTTTCCCCCACCTCATTCTTAGTCCTGACAAAAGCACTAGCCAGCGGGCATGACCATGTGCATTCAAGCCAGCCTTTCAAATTAAAATAGAAACATCACTAGCAATTAATTGTAGAAGAGGGAATTAACTGCCTGTTTTCCAGCGAAGCCGTCGTGTTCTTTGAATCCTTAGAAAACGTGACTGTCCCACGAAAAATTAACTGGCTGGTGAATCAGCAATTTGGCCTTCTAGCAAGAACATAACCTGGGGAAATCATCATCATTTGGAAAGTACCTGGACTTTTTGGATGTTTTCAGATGCATGGCTAACATAATTCTTCTCCTGAATCTCAAATTTGTTTTCATTAAGTACTTCAGCATGGAAGGAAATTGCCTCACATATTAATCCAGGGGAAACAAACAAAAAGGGGTGGCAGTTACTAGGACAGTAATAATATCATTGTTTTGAAGCTCTGAAAACCTTTGTGCTTTGCTACAAGTAGTCCTCTACTCACATCCAGAATTGAGACCCAAATTTATGTTGTTAAGTGAGTTTTGCCACATTTTACAACCTTTTTTGCCACATTTGTGAAGTGAATCACTGCAGTTGTTAAATTAATAACATCGTTGTTAAGTGAATGCAGTTTCTCCATGGATTTTGCTTGTCGGAAGGTCGCAAAAGGGGATCCCATGACCCCGGGACATTGCAACTGTCATAAATATGAGTCAGTTGCCAACTTTGAATTTTGATCACGTGCTGCAGTGGTTGTAAGTGTGAAAAATGGTTGAGTCGGGTTTTTTTAGTACCATTGTAATTTCAAGTCAACAGTTCCAAGAAATAAAAATAGTTCCAAGAAATAAAAATAAAAACAGATTCTAAAAAACAATACAGGTAGTCCTCGATTTACAACAGTTCATTTAGTGACCATTCGAAGTTACAACAGCACTGAAAAAAAGTGACCTATGTCCATTTTTCACACATGTCCATTGCAGCATCCCCATGGCCTTGTGATCTACCTTCGGATGCTTGACAATTGGTTCATATTTATGACGGTTGCAGTGTCCCAGGGTCATGTGATCCCCTTTTGTGACCTTCTGACAAGCAAAGTTAATGGGAAAGCTAGATTCACTTATACTGGTGTTACTACTTTAACAACTTTAAAAGAGCCTTGGTGGTGCAGGCTGTTAAACACCTAGCACTTAGCTCCAGCTGCCTGCAATTAGTGCAGGCTCGAATCCCACCAGGCTCAAGGTTGACTCAGCCTTCCATCCTCTCGGGGTAGGTAAAGTGAGGACCCAAGATTGTTGGGGCAATAAGCTGACTTTGTAAAATGCCGCTTATAAAGCCCTAGTAATAAGCAGGCATATACAATGGAATGAAGGCTATTGCTAAGCACATTGGGTTGTGTCCCAAAAATTGTAAGCCGCCCTGAGACTTTGGAGAAGGGCGGCATATAAATGTAATTTAAAAAAAAACTACAGTGATTCACTTAACAAACGTGGCAGGAAAAAAGGGGCAAAACTCACTTCACCAATTTCTCACTTATCAACATAAATTTTGGGCTTAATTGAGGTCATAAGTGAAGGACTCTCTGTATAGGATCAAACAAATTTATAGAAGGAAAATAAGCAGTTCAAGCACACTATGGTTCTGAAGATAAGGTTATAGATAAGAAGTTGTGGGTGTTCCAGTACTAGAGGTTTTTAAGAAGAGTTTGGTCAGCCATTTTTCTGGAATAATACAGGGACTTCTGCTTGATCAAGAGAATGGACTGGAAAAGAAGAACTTCCAACTCTTTTTTTCTGTGATCTACTTTTGCACAGCACTTCATTCAAGCAGTGGAATCCTACCTGTTCCGCTACCGGTTTGGTGATTGTGCGCGTGCACACGGGCGCACATAACACGCGCTTGCAGCTTTCCACACACCAGCTGAGGCCTGCAGCACCAATCAGCTGAGAGGATAAAGAAGAAAAAAGTGCAGGGGCAAGTGACAGAGCCGACCTGCGCTTTTCTTTCTTCTCTCAGCTGATCATCGGAGGCTATTTTTACTACTGGCTCAGGTGAACCGGTAGGAATTTTTGCTACCGGTTTGGCCGAACCGGTCCGAACCAGTAGCATACCACCACTGACTTCATTCTTCCTCACTTGCTCTAAAACAAAATTTGCCTTATTCTCCTGCCCAACATCAATCCAATCACACAAACCATGGGTAGGAGTACCCAGCATCCAAATGCAGAGACGGCAGATCTGTTGCCCTCAAGCCAAGTAAGGCAAATAAATCAACGTCGTGTCAGCCAGATATAGCATACGGCTTTCATATAAAAAATGTGATGGATTTCTGAGTGAAGAGGGGCCAGAAAAAGGCAAGGAAATAAAGCTGAATCAAATCCACAAAGCACTACATATATAATATATAAAAGTTTGAGAACATATAGAAGAGGACAGATTAAATCTTACATTGGGCACTGCAAAAACAGAGGTCATTACAGGAAGAAGAAAAAATCCATAATAAAGTTGAGCCAATTTATTGCCCCAAAGAAAGTGGAAATAATATCTGAGGGAGGACTGTGCTGATTGTTGCCTATTGTTCACACAACTTATGGATTCTAGAACTTGCCTAATACAGGTACATACGCCAGTTCATTTTGTGACCGTTCCAAGTTACAACAGCACTGAAAAAAGTGAGCTATGACCGTATTTCACTTAGGACTGTTACAGCATCCCCAAGATCAGTGATCAAAATTCAGACCCTTGGCAACTGGCTCATATTTATGACGATTGCAGTGTCCCAGGGTCACGTCCTAACAAGCAAAGTCAATGTGGGAGTCTGATTCACTTCATAACCATGTCACTAACTTAACAACTGCAGTGATTCACTTAGAACTAGGGCAAGAAACAACGGAGCAAAATTCACTCAACAAATGTCTTGCTTAGCAACAGAAATTTGGGGACTCCATGGTGGTCGTAAGTTGAGGATTATCTGTAATACATCTAGCAACCCATACACACTGCAGCCTGGAAGCATTCTGGGAATGTCTTTTGATGTCAACCAAGTTTTACTGACGCACAGAAAAGCAAGACCGCAAAGGGGAGAATCCGTGCCAAATTTCACTGAGATTCTCCAGCCGCTGCAATAAAACGCATTAGCATGAAAAGCAGCACAACGTTGTCTGAAGCACACAGCGGAGGAAAAAGAAGAAAAACGAACTCCACGTGACACCACAGAATAATTAATTTCAGCAATAAACTGAATTGTTAAATAAGGCAGTAGGCAAACATGAATAAAAAAGATCAAAGAACACTTCTGTTTTTTTTTTAGCACAAGCGTCTCAACTTTGCTTTCATTAGCAAATGACAGCACTTGATCAGATCTTATTATCATCTCATCTCGACAATATCTAATCAGATTCAAGTACATCAGGAAAAAATAAAAATAAAAAGGCAGAGAGTGCTGCGTTTAATAAGATGGCTGTGGCAGAGGCCAATGACGTAGAAGAATCTCTACTGGTATTTTCTGAAATTAGTATTATAAAAGCCCATAAAATAGAGCTCTCTGCATATGCTCATCAAGTATTTATATCAATTAGGCGATAATAATAGGGAATTCCCCTGAAGTTCATTATTATGGGTTTTATTTGCAGACCTTACATTACCTAACTAGGTAACATCATTAGTGGTAGAAGGGAGTGGGGCTTGCCCTGTCTGTTTGGTGCGAGTTTTTTTTTTTTAATTACATTTATATGCCGCCCTTCTCCGAAGACTCAGGGCGGCTTACAATTTTTGGGATACAACCCAGTGTGCTCAGCAATAGCCTTCATTCCATTGTATATGCCTGCTTATTACTAAGCGGCATTTTTACAAAGTCAGCTTATTGCCCCCAACAATCTTGGGTCCTCAATTTACCTACCCCGAGAGGATGGAAGGCTGAGTCAACCTTGAGCCTGGTGGGATTCGAGCCTACAGCAGTTGTAGGCAGCTGGAACTTAAGTGCAGGCAATTAACAGCCTGAGCCACCAAGGCCCTTTCTTGGTGGTTGGTAAGCCACTTGTATACTAACAGACCAAACCCTACTGCCTTCTAGCACGGATGATGTTACCTAGTTGGGTAATGAAATGTCTGCAAATAAAACCCAACCAAGCTCGGAGAACACTAAAGACCTGACAATTTAAGTATCACTGTCAATCAACCGAGTCATAGACACCTCAGAATTGTGGTTTTCAAACCACACTACACATGTACCCTTATAGTGTCGGCACTTTTTGCACAATAGGTTTCTAAATAAGAAAGGGGATTAAAATGCTAAATTCAACCAGAAAACATTTATGAAGAAGATGAGAAGCTGTTTGACTTCTTCACCAGATGCCACAAAACAGCTTTAAAAAAACAACCTGTTTTTTATTATTATTATTTTGGCATTTATCATTTTAATGCGGTCTTTTGCTTATTGTTTCTGTCCAGGAATCAAAGCTAAGTGACTGAGAAAGCGTATCAGTGCTGTTGCCATTTCGTTTCCGCAGTAGTTGGAGATAGGCAGCCCAGTGAATCTCAGAAAGGGAGCATATTACTTTTTCTGTTAGTTCAACATTCTGAAGATCTGCCTCAATTTCCTCTTCTTGTCATCTGTGAATGATTTTGAGGGCGCCGAGGAAGTCTGTGGACCTGCTCCCAAGCGCAAAGGGGAAAAGAAAAATCCAATCGTCAGAACTGCTCTCAGCACAAACCATCAGTGCTAGTTAGTTTGGCACTGGCAGCTTTGTGCACGGGGAATTGAAGTGTAAATTCTAGAAGAAATTGGAGTGGCAGTTAGCTGGAGCATGCAGACAAATTCGGAGGGAAAATCAGTCTTCTCAAATGAGATGTCCCAGTGTGAGGACAGCTAGTGCAAGAATGGGAGGCACTAGCTGTCCTCACAGAAACACAAAGGCTAGTAATCTGAGATTGCCCATCATTTCAGCTTCGTTTTTAAATTTCAGTTTTTCATCCCAAAAGGTGAAAACCCTTGAACAGTCTATGAGTCCGGCTGGACAACATACCAGCTTGCCTTTTGAAACATGGCAATGCCAGGAGTTTGGGTCAATTTCACTTTTGAGATGCAAATGTCTGTGGAGATTCTCAGTCATCCAGGTCACAGTTGTCCCAAAGGTGCTTTTTGAAAAGGCAGCTAGACTTTGTTTTTTCCTGAAGCCGTTTCTCGTCCAAGAAGCTTCTTCAGTTCTGACTGAATGGTGGGAGATGGAAGGATTTATATTCCTTGCAGTCATCTGGCTGTTAGCACTCTTTCTGAGAGTCGTTGAGGCCACTTGGAAGTTTATCTCTGCCCTCAAGTTTTATTCAGGTGCACTTGAGGACACAGATAAACCTCCAAGTAGCCTCAACAACTCTCAGAAAGAGTGCTAATGCAAGGAATATAAATCCTTCCATCCTCCACCATTCAGTCAGAACTGAAGAAGCTTCTAGGATGAGAAGAGAAATGTCTTCAAGGGGAAAAAATGTCCAGTTGCCTTTTGAGATGCAAAGATAGCCACAATTCTCCTGTCATTCATGTATTATCTCTTCTATCTTTATCGTAATAGTGAGGGATTATCATGTTTAAACACCTTTAAATGCATTTTTTAAAAAAATATAGAATGAAAGTTTCCCATCTTTGTTGAATCAGTGGGTTGGAGGTGAAAATGACATTTGCATTTCTGCCCTTGAATTTGCAATATAATCATCTGGATACCAGCCATTCTGAAAAGCATTAATATTCCTCTTTAGATCCATTAGCATACACATGCAAATTAGTTCCAGAGTTCGCATGCCTGAATTGGATGGTGTTAGACACTAATTTGAAATTTCAGAAAAGCGAAAACTCAGGTGGCCTTCTGCAAGAGATACATTACATACATATTTTGAAAATGAAGAGCTTACATTGCTTGATAGCAACAAAAGATGTCAGATATTGATGGTTACCCATATTGCAATACATACCATCTGTATCCAGGTAAACAGAAGAGAAACCAACGAATTATCAGTGAAACCAATCGAAAGCCAGGAAGGGCCTAAAAATAGCAAACTGACAAGTAGAAAATACATGCTCAGTAAGGGAATATGCCCATCATCCTGGAACTCATTCAAGCTACCGTATTTTTCAGAGTATAAGACGCATTTTTTCCACCTCCAAAAGTGGGTGGAAATGTCTCTGCATCTTATACAGCAAATGTTGCTGAAGCCCTGCCCACCACCCGGCCTCCGCCTTTTGGCCTCTGCTTCCCAGCAATTTGCCTCCTTGCAGCAAACAGCAAACAGCCTGTTTCAGCTTCAGCACAGCCTGATTAGCACAAACAGCTGATTGTCGGTTGGATCAGCCTCCCAACTATCAGCTGTTTCAGGCTACAGGGATTGCCGTTGCCTATTGCCTTTCCACGCGCCTCATTTTCGGCCTCCGCATCCCATTTTTGGCCTCCACTTGCTCCATTTTCGGCCTCTGCATCCCCTTTTTGGCCTCCACTTGCTCCGTTTTCGGCCTCTGCATCCCATTTTATACCTGCGTGCACCCCATTTTCCACCCATTCTGATCCCCATTCTGGGCAGAAAATGGGGCACGCAGAGGCTGAAAATGAGGTGCGTGAAGGCGGCAATAGGCGATGGCAATC
The DNA here is from genome assembly GCA_009733165.1 of Naja naja. Taxonomy (NCBI): domain Eukaryota; kingdom Metazoa; phylum Chordata; class Lepidosauria; order Squamata; family Elapidae; genus Naja; species Naja naja. Next base: position 215,907,542 of record CM019150.1, on the reverse strand, counting down.
CCTGCAGCCTGAAACAGCTGATCGTCGGGAGGCCGATCCAACTGTCAATCAGCTGCTTGTGCTAATCAGGCTGTACTGAAACTGAAACTTGCTGTTTGCTGCAAGGAGGTAAATCTGCTAGAGGCCCTTTTTTTTCTTCTTTTCCTCCCCAAAAGCTAGGTGCATCTTATACTTTGGAGCATACTCTGAAAAATACAGTATATCATGGAAGTCCAGGCTTCTTTCAAGAAGACATAGTCCAATCTTTCCATAAACAACTTCTTCACAAGCTGTAGCCTGCAGAATGATTGGCAGGTTTAAAGCAGTGCAAACGCCAAGCTGAAGGATAACTGCATGTAAAAGGGTATGTCTAAATAAGAGCAAGAGCAAGAGAACAGATGTGTACTTTTTACTGAAGCGTGAAACGAAATGAAGTTTCAATAAAGGAGAGATTGTATCCAAAGAGGCAACAGCAGGCACTGATAAAATCTAACCTACAAAGATGCTTCAATTTTGGAAAGGAGATGAATGTAAAGCCACAGAAATATGAAAGAAGGGAGACTGTGGATTTGTACAGACCGTAAAATTTCTAGGGACCCACCCATGTTTTCGTCCTGAATAGAATAGAATAGAATAGATATTGGAATGAAGAATAGAATAGAATAGAATAGAACAGAACAGAACAGAACAGAACAGAACAGAACAGAACAGAACAGAATAGATATTGGAATGAAGAATAGAATAGAATAGAATAGATATTGGAATGAAAAATAGAATAGAATAGAATAGAATAGAATAGAATAGAATAGAATAGAATAGAATAGATATTGGAATGAAGAATAGAATAGAATAGATATTGGAATGAAGAATAGAATAGAAAAGAATAGAATAGAATAGATATTGGAATGAAAGAATAGAATAGAATAGAATAGAATAGATATTGGAATGAAGAATAGAATAGAATAAATTGGATAGAATAGAATAGAATAGAATAGAATAGAATAGATATTGGAATGAAGAATAGAATAGAATAGAATAGATATTGGAATGAAGAAGAATAGAATAGAATAGAATAGAATAGAATAGAATAGAATAGATATTGGAATGAAAAATAGAATAGAATAGAATAGAATAGATATTGGAATGAAGAATAGAATAGAATAGAATAGAATAGAATAGATATTGGAATGAAGAATAGAATAGAATAGAATAGAATAGATATTGGAATGAAAGAAAGAAGAAGAATAGAATAGAATAGAATAGAATAGATATTGGAATGAAGAATAGAATAGAATAGAATAGATATTGGAATGAAGAATAGAATAGAATAGAATAGAATAGATATTGGAATGAAGAATAGAATAGAATAGAATAGAATAGAATAGAATAGAATAGAATAGATATTGGAATGAAGAATAGAATAGAAAAGAATAGAATAGAATAGATATTGGAATGAAAGAATAGAATAGAATAGAATAGAATAGATATTGGAATGAAGAATAGAATAGAATAAATTGGATAGAATAGAATAGAATAGAATAGATATTGGAATGAAGAATAGAATAGAATAAATTGGATAGAATAGAATAGAATAGAATAGAATTCTTTATTGGCCAAGTGTGATTGGACACACAAGGAATTTTCTTTGGTGCATAAGCTCTCAGTGTATATAAAGGAAAAAAATACATTCATCAAGAATCATAAGATACAACACTTAGTGGCAGTCATAGGATACTAAATAAGCAATTAAATCATACTAGGAAACAAACAAAACAATATAAATTGTAAAGATACAATTTATACGCCATTTCTCCCCAAAAATTGTTTTAATTGTAGTTGAGAGGGTAACATATATGAATGTGCTGCATAATCACTGCGGTTGCTATGAATGTGTTATTCTGGAAAGACCACTCTAGATTCTGGAAAGGGTGCAGACAAAAGCAACAAAGATGATTAGGGGACTGGTGGCTAGAACATACCAAGAATGGTTGCAGGAGTTGATTATGTCTAATCTGATGAAAAGAAGGACCGGGGTGACATGATACCAGTGTTCCAATATTTGAGGGGTTGTCAAAAGGAAGAAGAGGTCAACAAAGGCACCAGAGGGCAGGACAAGAAGCAATGGATGGAAACTAATCAAGGAGACAAGGAACTTAGAACTGAGGAGAAATTTCCTGACAGTGAGAACCAATAATCTGTGGAACAACTTGCCTCCAGAAGTTCTCGGTGCTCCATCAATGGAGGTTTTTAAAGAAGAGATTGGAGAACCATTTGTCTGAAATGGTATACGGTCTCCTGCTTGAGCAGGGGGTTGGACTAGAGGACCTCCAAGGTCCCTTCCAGCTCTGTTATTCTGAATAACAAATCCCATTACTTTGCTTATCTGTGGCCAGCTTTCAAAGAACTTTAATCGTATGATATTTCAAATTTTTCTCCTCTGGTTGTATAGCATCGTTGTTTTCTGGAAACATGCAATATTCATGCATTTTTTTAAAAAAATCCTGTTAATAAACATAAATGTCAGATCTCGGCTTTCTCACAATCCTATCAAGAGTCTGGAACTTTTGGCTTTTAAAATAACTGCAAAGCGAAACAGAGATGGAGCTAGCGTTGAATTTAAAAGAACAGGCCCAGTTGTGCATCTGGAGCATTGGCAACGAGCCTGCTATGACAGCTTTTATTGGTGGGACCGGCTTTTGTAATAACTGCATAATTGAAGAACTATCTGACTGTTCCAAAAAAAAAGGGAAGAGATTGAATGATGTGATAAGAAACTCCGGTGAAGAGGTGAAACCGTTCGGTGCTCTAACAAAGTGAAATACCTAAAATAGCGACAGTGACTTGATTGAAACTAGAATTTCATAAAATAAGAATAGCGATTTCATTTCTGTACTTCAAGTTTTCTCTCCCTGGAATTGTTGGCATAAATAGCAGCTTTATTTTTTATGGAATTTCTTGCCTTTGGGGGTGGATTATGCTAATGCCTGCACATCAAATAATGAGACTCTACCAGTAATCAAAATTATTCAGACAGTTTAGCAGTGGTGGTATTTGACTTTTTTTTACTACCGGTTCTGTGGGCATGGCTTGGTGGGCGTAGTGTGGCTGGTGGGCATGGCTTGGTGGGCATGACAGGGGAAGGATACTGTAAAATCTCCATTTCCACCCCACTCCTGAGGGAAGGTTACTGCAAAATCCCTCCCCATCCCACTAACCTGCTTTCTGGCTCCATTCTCCTGTGCAGGGCAAGAAAAGAAGACCCAGCCGATCAGCTGGGACTCAGGAAGCAGAGAAGAGATAGGGGCAGGGCCAATCAGAGGTGGTATTTGCCAGTTGTCTGAACTATTCAAAATTTCCACTACCGGTTCTCTAGAACCTGTCAGAACTGGCTGAATACCACCTCTGAAGTTTAGTCTAGTAGTTAAGGCACCAGGCTAGAAATGGGAGACCATGAATTCTAGTGCCATTTTAGGCCTGAAAGCTGGCTGGCTGAGCTTGGGCCAATCTCCTGGAAATTGTGAGTTCTAGTCTGACTGGGTGACTTTGTACCAGTGACTCTCTTTCTCTCAACCCAACCCACCTCACAGGGTTGTTGTTGTAGGTATGCCACCTTGAGTTATTTATAAAAATATAAATAGAGGCAGGAAAATAGGCAAACAGACAGACAGATAGATAGCGCTTGCTTGCTTTTGTTATTCATTACTTTTAATGTAAAATGTCTACTTCCTGCCTATCTCCTGTATCATAAGGGAAGGGAGATCGCCTGTTAAGGAACAGACTCATCCAAGAAAAAATTGAAGAGAAGGAAAGATGATCGCCAGAGATTCGGGAAGAGTCGTTGTATGTACAGTTCCATTCTCCATATCGGTACAAAGGATTGCATGAATGTTGGCTGTTGCCATGTATGACATGTGTCTGGTCTTTGGCATCTGGTTGACTTTGCAAAGATCTCTGGTGGATCACGCTGGGTAAGATGCCAGCTGGCGTTCTTAACAAGAACATGTGCCAGTCACAGTAGGGCAAGCTGAGCTAGATAAAGTATCTGAAGATAGTTTCATATTTTTATATAATGAAGGGGGGGAAGCCTCTGTAGAAAGGACCAAATTTCAAGGCCACAATGTTGCCTGCAAAGTTTCAAAATGAATGAGACAGACAGAAAGACAGACAGATATAGATATAGATAAATAGATATAAAGATAGACATAGAAATAGACACAAAGATGGAGAGAGAGATGATGGATAGATGGAGATAGATAGATAGATAGATAGATAGATAGATAGATAGATAGATAGATAGATAGATATAGATATCTTAGAAGATAGAGTAGATAGATAGATTATTTTATTTTATTTTATTGGACTTATATGCCGCCCCATCTCTGAAGACTTGGGGCGGCTCACAATTAAAACATACAAATACAATAAATAATTAAAAGAAATTAAATCACTATAAGGTCCAATAAAACCTTTATAACCATTCATTATAAAATAATGAATGAGAGAGCGATACATAGATACATACATAGATATAGATCACAAAGATAGTTTATACATACAGATATGGATAGATATAGATGTAGCTCATAGATACAGATATTTAGTTTCTCCCTAGGTACAAACAGGGAAGGTAGGTGATCAAGGCATTTTTTTTACTTTTCATTACAGTTGCAAATTGCTAGATTTAATTTAATTTAATTTAATAATTGGACTTGTATGCCGCCCCCTCTCCAAAAGGACTCGGCTCACAACTAAAAATACAATCAATAAATACATTAAAAACAAATTAAACCCGACAAGCCCAAATAAAATCAGTTTAACCCCACCCCCAAGAGGTCAGTCCAGCCCGGCCTGTTCAAACAGCCAAGTTTTCAGATCGTGGCGGAAAGAGCAGAGATCCAAGGCCAAACAGAGCCCCAGGGGCAGTTGATTCCACAAGGCGGGAGCCACTACAGAGTAGGCCCTTCCACGGGGTACCGCCAGCCAACACTGTCTTGCGGACGGCACCCCGAGAAGTCCCAGTCTGTGCGCTCGCACAGGGCGATCGGCATTCTATGTTGGCAGGAGACGCTCCTGCAAATACCCCGGATCCAAGCCATGAAGGACTTTGAATGTTAACACCAACACCTTGAATTTCACTCGGAGGGCAACTGGCAACCAACGCAGCTCGTGCAGGAGGGGCGTAACATGGGAGGACCGGGAAACTCCCATCACAACCTGCGCGGCCGCATTCTGCACCAGTTGAAACCTCCAGATGGAATGCAAGGGCAGTCCTAAATAAAGAGTGTTGCAATAGTCGAGTCGGGATGTGACAAGTGCATAAATCTTCCTTAACCTATGAACTCAGCCTGGCAATCCTAGCATTCGCCATTGTGGTTTTCCTAAACAATAACCTTATGAAATATGTCAGATGAGAGAGAGTATATGACCCACAGTGTCCCAGTAAGCTTCCATGGCTGAGAGTAAACTTAAACCTGGATCCCCTTGTCCAGGGGTGAGCTGCTATGGGTTCACCCGGGCGAACCCATCGCTAACGTTATGGCTGAGTCAGCAAACCATCAAATCCCACCCCTGGCTGACCCCACTCCGCCCATCCCTCCCTGCCCCTCCCAGGAGTCTCCAGGCAGCCTGTTTTGGATGCTAGGTAAGTGCAGGGCGTGTGCGGAGGCTCTGGGAGGAGGAAAAATGGGCCTCCCGGAAGTCCGGAAAAGGACCCATTTCTGGCCTCCGCATGGCCTCCGGAGCCCGCGGGAGGCTGTTTTTGCCATCCCAGAGGCTTGAGGGAAGCCTCTAGAGCCTGCGGAAGGTGAAAAACGCCCCCCCCCCCACATGGTGGTGCAGGAGGCCAACCAGGCCATGGCCACGCCCACCCAGAACCCAGGCAGTGAACCTGTTGCTGCAATTTTTGAAGCCCACCTCTGCCCTCATCCTATTCAGAAACTTTAACCTCTATATAACACATGGGATTGGGATAAGAACGTAGCTGGTTGTAGTGATTCCCACTTGGGAAGGGGATTTCTTTAAACGTAGTCGATTGATTTGTATCTGCCAGCCATCCCGAGTGGTAGGAAGAAGTGGCAAGTCTTCTCAGCTAATGTTCCATTTTTAAAAACTATACAGCCTGGAGATGAAGCAGATAAACTATTATATTAAACTTTTGCCTGGGCATTAATTACATGCACACTTTATAAACAGAAAGCAGGCTAACCCAGAGTTTGAGAAAGAAAAGTCAGGTGATTTCCCTTAAACAATCAGACTATTTTTAAAGTTTAAGTTTAACTTTTTAAAGTTAAGTGAATTCACTTTACAACTGTGTTAAACTAGTAACACGGTTGTAACGTGACTCTGGCTTCCTCACTGACTTGGCTTCTCAGAAGGTCACAAAAGGGGATCACATGAGCCTGGGACAATGCAAACATCATAAATACGAGTAGAGTTGTCAAATGTCTGAATTTTGAATACGTGGCTGTGGGGATGCTATAACAGTTGTCAGTGTGAACAATGGACATAGCTGACTATTTTAGTGCTGTTGTAACTAACAGTCACTAAACGAATGATTGTAAGCCAAGGACTATCTGTACAGAGATCCTTGTAGTACAGCTGAGGAAGACAGAAAAAAGAAAGCTAACTTCTATGCAATTTGAAAGCCACAAAGTCAGTTTTTCTCATCGATTTTTACTGATTTTTATTTTTCTCATTGGAAACATCCTCCATTACAGTCACCTAGTTAGAAAGTCAGAAAAGTGCTTTTAATAACAATTGCAAGGATACACCTAAATCATGGGATTCTACCAGTTTCCCTATCAGTTCACTGATCATGCACTTCGCACATTTCACTACTGACCTAAATAGAATCACATAGTTCCAGTGAATTGTCATTAAGAATTTAATGGGTGTTTGCTTCCTATAAGCAGAAATAAAATTGTGTGATCTTGCTCCCAAGCTTTGGATTTCTGATTTTAAAAGCAATTCTGTGTTAAGTTGTTCCCAGGACCGATGTAGTCCTGGAGGAAATGAGAATTGCTATTAATTATACCTACCAATATGTGAAGTGAGTTACAAAGATTAGCATCGTATAAGAATGACTTATTGGATCATGTAGCTCCCATGGAGATTATGCAGATTTATGCACTGAGCAAAATTGAATAGAGTTTTATAGACAAGAATAGTGTTAGCTGGTTATTCCGTTAATAAGAATTCAGTGTTACACTTTCTCAGTTCGACACTTTGAGGAAAAATGTAATTTCATATTTAATGAAGAATTAACTTGTCTTTAGGAGCTTCTATCCCTGGTTTGTCAAGTTGACATATAGCTTTAAAATTTATAACTTTCATTAGCAGAATGTCAGCATAACCAAAACACAGGGCAAAATTATAGATGAAATGAAGATGTAATAGTCTTAAAACTGAAAGATGAACAAAATGTGAGTGGGCCCAATTGGAGCAATAATTTTGAAACTATCCTTCATAAAGAAAATGATTTATCTATCAGGATTCTTTATGTAGTAGAAGATATTTCACAGAGCCCCTTAACATGTATGATCAGATGCAATTATATGGATTTAATTAGCTTGCTGGAATTTCAGAGTGCATTTTGGTTCCAGATTTATAGCCTTCAATGGCTACGCTAGCCGGGCAATTTTGGGAGAAAGTCACAAATCTGGGTGGCTTAGATTGAAGAAAGCTTCTCTGAAGTAGGTTGATATCATCTGTGTTGAAAAAGAGTTCAAATACAGATAGTCCTCAATTTGCAACATTTCATTTAGTGACTATTTGAAACAACTGAGCCATGGTGGCACATGGTTAGAATGCAGTATTGCAGGCTAATTCTGCTGACTGCCAGCAGTTCAATCCTCAGCGGCTCAAGGTTGACTCCATCCTTATGAGGTCGGTAAAATGATGACCCAGATTGTTCGGGGTGAGAGGCTGACTGTATAAACCCCTTAGAGAGGGTTGTAAAGCACTGTGAAGCGGTATATAAGTCTAAACGCTATTGCTACAACACTACTGAAAAAAGTGACTTATAACCGTTTTCACACTTGTGGCGTAATTCCGGGTTGTGTCAGATCCGGAATAATGTCAGGTTTCCAAGTGATGAAATCCATTTAAAAAGAAAAGTACAAAGTCCATCTTTCAAAAAGATTTCTTTTATTTAGGAAAGCATCAAATTGGCAAAGTCCATGGTAATTCCGGATCTGACACAACCCGGAATTACCCCACAATATTAGAAGTTAGAAACAACCCCCCCAAAAGTCACATTCTCCAATAGAAGTAATTCAAGGTTGCTTGGTGTCATAAATCTCCACCTCAAGGTGCCTGAGCATGGACAGCTCTTTTTCCCATGGGAAGAAGAATCACCTAGCCTAAACAATTCTCTCTATCTCCATTCCTCCCCCCTTAGGAATGTGACAAGCCCAAAACCCTTCCCCCATGACTACCACAGAGAAAGTAAGAAAAAGAATATATACTAAGACTAACTAAAATGGCTACACTTATGTCAATTTCGGCTTGACATTACAACCATTGCGCCATCCCCATGGTCATGTGATCAGAATTCGGAAACTTGGCAACTGACTCATTTATGACAATTGCCCAGGGTCACATGATCCCCTTTGTGACCTTCTGACAAGCAAAATCAATGGGGAAGCCAGATTCACTGAACAACTGAGTTACTATCATCAACTGAAGTGTTTCACTTAACAACTGTGGCAGGGAAGTCATCAAATGGGGCAAAATTCCGTTAACAATTGTCTCACTTAGCAACGGAACTTTTTGGCTCAATTGTAGTTGTAAGTTGAGGTAGGTAGTTATCACATATCATTTTGTGGTTCGCTGGAAGCCTGTGCAGGCGGCAGCAGAATCAGACAGTGGTGAAGAACAGGGACCAGTCTGGGAGTCTGAAGAGGACTCGGATGAGGGTCCTGCGTCCAATGCAGAGATGGGGCCAGGACCATCTGGGAGTGGTGTGCTGACTCCGGAGCGAGGCAGAGGAACCAGGGGAGCCTGTTCCCAGTGCACATGTGCGCACAGCTGCTAAAAGCTTGGGAGGTGATTGCCCCTCCCATAAGGTATAAAGGAAGAGCAAAGGTAGAGAAACCTTTGCAGGAAGCAAAGTTGTTCACTCTGTTCGGATTAATCCTTCAAGCTCTGTGTGGACTTTGTACTTCAGTTGGTTTTTTATAGTTCATTTGGCACTTTTGTTGTTGACAGCAATTCAAAGGAGAGAAAGGTGGGTGCTTATCTTGAGGACTGTTTGGGACTCATTACAGGCTGGGAATGAACATAATTCCCAGCATTGAAATAAAACAAGAGTTGTTTTAACTAAGCGTGTGCTTAATTACGGTCTCGGAAGTCTTGGTCAGAACATATCAGTTGTGATATGTGATGAGTCTATGGTTAATATCTGGCATATTTGCTGAAGCAGTAGCTTTTCATCCATTTGTTCGCTATATCCTCTTATTGTTCTCAACTTGATAGTTACCCAGAAGTTTAACCTTCCTCTTATAATTGCACTTTCTCATCCATGTCGAACGTTAGTATAGTAGCATATCCAGGTTGAAATATTATCTCCTAATGTTATCTGACATTCTTCCTGCTTGAAATAATCATACTGGAATTAGTTTTTGCATGATACGTCAAAATTTAAAACCAGGTACATCACAAGTCAATGTTTTAAATACATCATGAAGAATTAAAATTGCATTACTCTTAGGTACTCAGCTTTTTAACATTATTATCAATGTCTTTCCTAGGTAAAAGTGAAAATTTGTAAAGGTAAAGATTCTCCTTGCACATATGTGCTAGTCATTCCTGGCTCTAGTGGGCAGTACTCATCTCTTTTACAAAGCCGAAGAGCCAGCGCTGTCCGAAGACGTTTCCGTGGTCATGTGGCCAGCATGACTAAACACCAGAGGTGCACAGAATGCTGTTACCTTCCCACCAAAGTGGTCCCTATTTTTCTACTTGCATTTTTACATGCTTTCGAACTGCTAGGTTGGCAGAAGCTGGGACAAGTAACGGGAGCTCACTCTGTTACGTGGCGCTAGGGGTTCAAACCGCCGAACTGCCAACCTTTCTGATTGACAAGCACAGTGTCTTAGCCACTGAGCCACCGCATACAAATTAAGAACGAAATAATTAAGTAATTTGAACTTAATTAATCATCTCACCAAAGGTGATGCTGGGCGGCACATAAAAACAGATAAATCAACAAGTATAAAAACAGCAGATACAAACATAAAAGCTATAGTAATAAATATTCTAAACCATAGATGAAGATAAAATGAAAGGCTCACTCAACAGTGGAACCATTCAGACAAGTCCCTTGTTCCATGGGAACCCCCGGCCTAGTCCCATAACCAAGTTCTGAGGGCCTTTCAGAATATCAAAAGGGTTGGGGCCAATCTGATCTGAGGGGGATGAAGGTTCCATAAGGCAGGTGCCACAGCAGAGAAGGCACGGCTCCTGGAACCCACCAAATATAGATTCCTTAGCCAATGGTACTCATTGCATGACTTCTCCGCAAGACCTGAGATGGATTGATTTTATTTATTTAGAGCATGGCATCTGCAGAGGTGAGACAAGTGGTGTGGTGGCCTAGAGGTGCAGCTCTTGCCTCACAATCAGGAGGCTGTGAGTTCAATCCTAGGTAGAGGCAGATATTTCTCTCTCTGGGCACAATGAGAATATATCTGCTAAAAAAATACCTTCCACATTGGCAACAGGAAGGGCATCCGGCCAGTAAACACTCAGCTTCATTCAGTTGCCCAGACTCCACCCTGCAAAGGATTATGGGGTTGTTAAAAGAGGACAATGATCTACAGAGATCGTGAAATCACAGGTATGTTCGACGTACAACAGTTCACTTAGTGACCATTCGAAGTTATAACAGCACTGAAAGAAGTGACTTATGGCCATTTTTCATACATATGACCATAGCATGCATCCCCATGGTCACATGATTTGCATTCAGACACTTGATAACTGACTCATATTTATGACAGTTTCAGCATCCCGGGGATCAAGTGATCCCCTTTTGCGACCTTCTTATGAGCAAAGTCAGTGGAGAAACCCGATTCACTTAACAACCGTGTGACTAATTTCACAACTGCAATGATTCAGCTAACAAATGTGGCAAGAAAACTAATTCAAGTGGCTGAATAGGGACAGCTGCATTCCTAGAAGTGGTTTTGTTGGATGTGTGTGATCTGTTTGGCTGTGGTTATTTAAGTTTGCCCATTTTAATTGCTGTTCTTCATCTAAATTGTGAGACTGTGGTATGTTTTTCCAGATGGTTTGATTCAAGTGGAGAGAAATGGTCCCTCAGAAAGCCCAGTCCCATGCCATGGAGGGCTTTTGTCATTCAGAACGACCTCTCTGCTCAATTTCTTTCATAATTTCCACAAAACATCTAAACTTGTAAAACAACAGGCAGAGCTGAGATTGGTGTTGGTGGGGTTAAATGTGTCATCAGCTTAGACCCGTTAACATTCCCACAAATGGTCTGAAATCAACTTCTCTTGAATTCCATTGAACCTTATCTAGGGTCAATTTAGTATTGAACTTCAGTTGACTAGATTCTTGTGTGTAGTCTTGAATAAATCTGTGCTGGAACTTGAAGTATGGTCCTGATTCTTTGCACCTGACAAGACTGTACTGATTCAGGCCAGCACTAAATTAATAATCCTTCCCCAACACTACATCCTGGGCACCACATTCACTCAATATTTGTATTCCAGTCTGCGCCCAAGGAGCTTAGATGCATGCTTGTATGCCATTTTAACAGCTTTTATATGAGGCATAAACTGAAAGATATTTCAGTCTCTCGTATGAAATTCATACTTGAATAAGTTCAAGTGCAGAGGTTGAATCAGTATCTCATGTCTCATTAAAATGTCCACAATATGCATATGGATAACCAGAATTCATAACCCCTGTTAATTAAATAGGTTAATCTCCCTTATAAAGAGGAGAGCACTGATTTTCTTTTATGTAAGTGACCAGATTCATCATCAGGGGTGGCAGAATTTCTGTCTGTAGTTTTATTCATAGAAACTGACTGGCGCCATACTCTGTTTTTATTGTCTTGTTTTATGAAATTTGTCATGCATGCTTTTTAAGTGATATATCTATATCTGTCTATCTCAAATATAGATAGATAGGTAGATAAGATAGATGAGATAGATGAGATAGATAAAGATATATTAATGTATGCTGGTTTACCTCAGACCACAAATCTATACATAGTAATAAGAAATGTATATAATTCTTGTTCAAAGCAAAGCAATCTTTTTCATAATCTGGATTATTATTGTTATACCACTATTTTTGGTAAAAGTTAGGGAAACGGTCCACAATAAATTTGAACTTTAAAATAATAAAATCATAAAGCCCATCACACATTAATATAAGAGAAAACTGAAAGTTTATTAAAAGATAATGTGTTTCAAAGACCATGCTGATTTTTGCTGTTGGGGAGAATGGTACTGGAAGAAACAGAAGATAATAAAGACAGAAGCTATCTTTATTGGATAAATCAAACAATTTTATACTACTACTACTACTACTACTAATAATACTAATAATAATAATAATAATAATAATAATAATTCAACATTGTTCTCATCTTTGCAGCTCATTCCCTTTTAGGGCATTGTATTTCTATCCAAACAATCCTGTAATGTTTATTTATGTATCACATTTATATAGCTGCCCTTCTCACATAATGATTATAAGTAGTAGACATAATAGGACAATACAACAAAACCATAAAAACAACCAATTTAAATTTAGAAGATTAAAAAAACCAAAAGGCAGAAAAACAAAGAATGTATTCAATTAACTGTCATGCAGCCATTAAACGGGCTCCATTGTATCATGGAATCCCCAAGCTAATTGACAGCACCATGTTGGTTATACTCGACTTGCTTCTATTTTAAAGCTCAATTTGTAATGTCACTTTTTAATGTTCCATTATAACCTCCAACAATTTTCTCGTAACGTTTCTATACAATTAATCTTTAGATCAACTCCACTGAGGCACTGTTCATTTGGATGGAACATCTGTTGTGAGGTCTCAAAGACATGATTGAAATTTGAGCGGCAAGTTGGAGAGTGTTCACTGTTGATTTCTTAAGAAAATAACAAGATGATGACAGAAAGGTTAATTACTCTTTGAGAAGAAGAAAATGTAGATAGATGATTTGATTTGATTTAGAGATGAAAAATGATTCTGGGTGGTTTACAGATTAAAAAGTAGAAAACAGTTAAGAGAAAATCCAACCACATCCCATATATCAAGCGCCGTGGTGGCACAGTTGCTAGGATGCAGCATTGCAGGCTAACTCTGCTCACTGCCAGGAGTTCGATTCCTTCAATCTTTTTTTTTAAATTACATTTATATGCGCCCTTCTCCAAAGACTCAGGTTACAATTTTGGGATACAACCCAGTGTGCTCAGCAATAGCCTTCATTCCACTGCATATGCCTGCTTATTACTAAGCGGCATTTTTACAAGGTCAGCTAATTGCCCCCAACAATCTTGGGTCCTCAATTTACCTACCCCGAGAGGATGGAAGGCTGAGTCAACCTTGAGCCTGGTGGGATTCGAGCCTACAGCAGTTGTAGGCAGCTGGAACTTAAGTGCAGGCAATTAACAGCCTGAGCCACCAAGGCCCCCAATCTTGACTGGCTCATGGTTGACTCAGCCTTCCATTCTTCCAAGGTCGGTAAAATGAGAACCCAGATTGTTGGGGGCGAGATGCTGACTCTGAACCATCCAGAGGGTGCTGCTGTGAAGCACTATGGGGCAGTATATAAATTAAGTGCTATTGCTATATCAAAAAAACATAAACAGGGCCTCTGTAATCACCCTACTGCAAATACTGAGAGAACAGCAAACTTTATGAAGACTTCAAAATGTCAACAGGACGGGACCCACACAGATCACTGCTGGTGTTATCCCAGATAAGGTGCCAGAGCACAGAAGGCATGTTTCCTGGTTTGCAATGGATGGCACAGATGATTGTTTGATTAAGGCCATCTGAAGTACATCTACTCTACCCAACGTTACCAAATGAACAGAAATCTTGGGAGATAGGCTGTCCCTAAAATAACCTATCCTATGCCACGGAAAGCTTTATAGATGATAATCTTCAAATCAATGATTTGATTTGAACCTTCAGTTGCACCTGGAATCTCACCAGTAATCACTGCATCTCACAGTGCAGTGGTGTCAGTGAGCACACTGTGTAAACACGCCCAACGTTGTCATCTGGAGATATATCTCCTATTGCTGGGAATCTGAAAAGAAAATTTGTATTTAAGTAATACATGTCTTCTAAGAAACAAGGAGAGCTGGATAACTATAAGAAGGGGGAGAAATATCCCATTACCAGGGGTGGGCTGCTACCAGTTCACCTTGGTTCGGGAGAACCTGTAGCTAATTTTATCATTTTTAATTACCGGTTCAGTGAACCGGTAACTCCCAACCCTGGCTGGCCCACCCCACCCCTCCACTCCCAGGAGTCCCCACACGGCCTATTTTGGATGCCAGGTAAGTACAGGGCCCACACGAAGGCTCGGGGAGGGCAAAAAACGGGTCTCCCGGAGGCTCGAGGAAACCCTCTGGACCCCCGGGAGAATGAAAACTGGACCTCCCAGAAGTTCTGGAAGGTTGGAAATGGGCCATTTTCCAGCCTCTGGAGCACAGGGAGGCCATTTTCACCCTCCCAGAGGCTCAAGGAAGGCCTCTGGAGCCTGAGGAGGGCAAAAACAGCCCCCTTGCCCTGGGTGCAGGAGCCCGACTAGGCCATGCCCACCATGGCCACGCCCACCCAAGCAACCAGGCTGACAACTGGTTGCTAAAATTTTTGCAGCCCACTCCTGCCCGTTACATCAAAGTGATAAAATAATTGAGTTCTCTAGAACTCTTCATCAGACCATATAAGAAAAACAAACCCAATATAGCTTTGATCAGAGAGGCTCATGCAGTCAGGCAGAGGCTAAAGATAAGCAAAATCTTCCATTTTCTCAGATTAAGTAATTGGAAGAACCAGTTGTCCTCCTCTATTCTGCACCTAAAGCTGAGGAAGGGGACTGTCCTGCCATAGCTATCAGCAGCTGTGGTTTTCAGCTCTTGTAGTCCTACCATTTCTTATGTAACCATTAATCATTATCAGATGCCTGGCTGTTAGTAGAAGAAATGATTTGTTCACCGGGTGAAGGAGAATCTGTTACCAAACAGTTGGCATTTAAGCATTATTGTGTTGTCTTGCAGTTGTAGGGGAACAGTTCAACTCAAACGATAATGTATGGTTGGGGAAAAAAACTTACTTTTGAAAGCAAGGGAAGAAGATTCAGATCACCGTGCCTTCTAAAATGTTCTGATTTCTTTTCTTGACCTGGTTATTTTGACCCAACTGGCCTCACTAGCAAGGAGAGGGAAAATAGAAAGAACAGATCAACTAGCATTTAATCATTTCCAGGGGAAAATATATATAGTTAGAAAAGGAACTGAAAATGCTATGAGCCGTAACTCTTACTAGTTCTACATTCTATGAGAAGATGAAATTTCTAGAGAAAAAATGGTAGACTGAAGAATGATCACAAAAAGCAGGACTAATGTCCAAGGTGGAGAATGAAGAACTTGAGAGTAGATCACTTCCTGAACCTCTTCAGGAAAAGGAGAGGGTGGGAGATTGCCCACAAGCACTCCAGACAGCTGCTGCTCAAAAGAGGATGGCAGGATAGGGGCAGGGGTGGGCTGCTACTGGTTTGCACCAGTTCAGGTGAACCGGATGTTAGTTTTACAACTGGTTCACCGAACTGGTAGTTGCAATGACTGGCTGGGCTCGCCCCTTCCTGCCCCTCCAGGGAGTCTCCACGCAGACTGTTTTGGATCCCAGGTAAATGCAGGTCCCGCACGGAGGCTCAAGGGTGAAAAACTGAGTCCTCCAGAGCCCAGGGAAGGGGAACACAATCTTCTCGGAGGCTCAAGGAAAAGCCTCCAGAGCCCAGGGAGGGGGGAAACGGTCCTCCTGGAGGCTCAAGAAAAGCCTCCAGAGCCCAGAGGGGGGGGAAACAGTCTTCCTGGAGGCTCGATGAAAGCCTCTGGAGCCCGGGGAGGGGGAAACGGTCCCAGAGACTCAAGGAAAGCCTCCGGAGCCCGGGGGGGGAAAGGTCTGGAGCCGGGAGGCTCGAGACTCAAAAAGCCTCCAGGCCCGGAGGAGAAAGTCCAGCTGACTCAAGGAAAGCCTCCAGAGCACGGAGGGGGAACGTCCTCCGGAGGCCTCAGGAGCAGAGGGGGAAACGGTCCTCCCGGAGGCCTCCGGAGCCCAGGGAGGGGGAAACGGTCTTCCCGGAGGCTCAAGGAAAGCCTCCGGAGCCCAGGGAAGGGGAAAATCACAGATCCTTTGCATCCTTGGCCTGGACAAAAGTCATTTCTGTAAACCCCAAACTGTAAGGATACATAGGAAACCACAGAGCCAATGCAAAGTGGTTCCTAATAATCTCATGACAAAATAGGATCCACAAAGACACAATATAAATAAGTTAAATGAGCTGTGTGATTTAGTTATTTTGATTTATTAGGAAATGTATATTAATGACAGGCAACTGGGTATAAGATTTATGAAAACATAAATCACTGTCAGGAATTAGTACGGAACTTACATTCTAGAGACGTTTCTTTGCTTGTGTCTTAAGAGAATTCTTTTATAAAATCCCATCTACTGATACCTAATCTGGCTCAGTTCTATCTGGATTCATGCATAAATACTGGCATTGAAAGCTTTTTTTAAAAAATCTTTACGGTGTATTTTACCTTAAAATCAGAGCATACTGAATTCTAGGATTAAGTCTGAAAATTGATGGATTTTTTCCGCCTTCTTGATTCTATCATTGCATTGTTGTAAAATGTTTAAAAGATTTTTTGTCAGAAGTAAATGATGATTTGTATCCGGACAGTGAGTCAGATAGTTCATTCAATTAAATGAAGGAGCCTCAGTCTTTCTCTGGATGATTACAGGTAATTCCGCTTACCAACCATTCATTTAGTGACCATTCAAAATTACAATGGCACTGAAAAAAGTGTCTTATGGCTGTTTTTCACACTTACGACCATTGTGGCAATCTCCATGGTCATGTGATTGAAATTTGGAAGCTTGGCAACTGGCTTGTATCTATAACGGTTGCAGTGGCCTGGAGTCATATGATCACCATTTGTAACCTCCCCAGCTGTTGCATCAATGGGGAAGCCAGATCTGCCAGCATCTAGAAATAAGTAAAGTAATAACTAGTGGTCAGCACAGGTTTGTTAAAAACAGATCATGTCAAACCAATCTTATTTCATTCTTCAACATACCGTGTTTCCCCGAAAATAAGACCTACCAGAAAATAAGACCTAAGACCTAGCACTATTTTCTAAACCTGCCCTAATATAAGACCTACCCTGAAAATAAGACCTAGTGTATATCTCCAGTTCCAGGAAGACTTTTCAGGGAGCAACCGTGCACCATGAAACACCCCCTACACACTCACACCCACTATTTGGCACCATAAATATATAAGACCTACCCCAAAAATAAGACCTAGTGTGTTTTTGGGAGCCAAAAAATATAAGGCAGTGTCTTATTTTCGGGGAAACACGGTAGTGACTAAATTAGTAGATCAGCAAAATACCATGGACATAATATATTTGGATTTCAGCAAGGCATTCAACAAGGTAGACCACAACCTACTTCTTGGTAAGCTAGAAAAAAGTGGAATAGATAGCACCACCACTAGATGGACTCGCAACTGGCTGACAAACCATACTCAATGAGTAGTCCTTAATGGGTCTAAGTCTACATAGAGGGAAGTAAGCAGAGGAGTGCCACAAGGTTCCGTCTTAGGCCCAGGACTCTTCAATATCTTCATTAACGACTTAGATGAGGGAATAGAAAGGGAACTTACCAAATTTGCAAGTGATACTAAGCTGGCAGGAATAGCTAACACCCAAGAAGATAGGCTCAAGATCCAGATGGATCTTCACAGACTAGAACACTGTCTAACAAAATAAAATTCAGTGTAGAGAAAAAGTGAAGTCCTACACTTAGGCAAGAAAAACCAAAAGTACACATATAGACTGGGTGAAACCAGGCTCAATAGCAGTAACTGTGAGAGGGATCATGGAGTCTTAGTGGACAACCAGCTAAATATGAGCCAGCCGTTTGCAGCTGCAGCCAAAAAAGCTAATGCAATCCTAAGTTGCATTAACAGAGGGATACAATCAAGATCAAGTGAGGTACTAATACCACTCTATAAAGCCTTAGTAAGACCACACCTAGAGTACTACATCCAGTTTTGGTCACCACACTATAAAAAGATGTTGAGACTCTAGAAAAAGTACAGAGAAGAGCAACCAAGATGATTAGGGGACTGGAGGATAAAACATACAACGAACAGTTGCAGGAACCGGGCAGGGCTAGTCTAGTGAAGAGAAGGACCAGGGGAGACATGATAGCAGTATTCCAATATTTGAGGGGCTGCCACAGAGAGAGGAAGGGGTCAAGCTATTTTCTAAAGCATCTGTAGGCCAGACAAGGAACAATAGATGGAAACTGAACAAGGAGAGATTCATCCTGGAAATAAGGAGAAACTTTCTGACAGTGAAGAACAATCAACCCATGGAAGAGAAATTGCCTTCAGAAATTGTGGGAGCTTCATCACTTGAGACTTTCAAGAAGAGATTGGGCTGCTATTTGTCAGAAATGGTGCAGGATCTCCCGCTTGGGCGGGGGGTTGGACTAGATGACCTACAAGATCCCTTCCAACTCTGATTATCTGTTATCTGTTATTAGCAGCCATCTTACTAACTTTAACAACTGCAGTGATTCAGTTAACAACTGTAGCAAGAAAGCCCAAAGGTGCTTTTTCAAGAGGCGAACTCGACTTTCTGGTTTTTTATCCAAGAAGCTTCAGTTCTGACTGGATGGTTGGGAATGGAAGGATTTATATTCCTTGCAGACAGCTGGTTATTTTCATTCTTTTAGTGAGTCATTGAGGCTACCTGGAGGTTTATCTGTGTCCTCAGGATCACCAGAGTGGTGCAAATGGGTGTGGAGCCTTCTTGGAACTATTGAAAGGACTGTGTTGTAGATTGGAGATAGATGATGTTGTGTCCTTCCCCCTCTGTTGAGAGAGGGCTGTTCAATTTTGACATAGATGGCCTCTTTGACCCCTCTTTCAAACCAGCGGTCCTCTCTGTCCAAAATCTGGACTTTGCTGTCTTCAAGAGTGGCCTTTTGTTCTGACCCAAGCCTTATTCAAATTAAACAAACACAAACTGTGTATAAAAGCAAACCTTTTTTAATGCGGCACTGGGAATTCAGTGCATTCCCAGCCAAGAGACATTTAAACCTAATTGTCCGATATCAAAAGCAAGCCCTTTCAAGGTTGCAAAAGGCGGCCAAGAACAGAAGACTAATTACTGATTAAATATGCACCAACAGAAGTTTCAAAAACAAACTGAAGGAAGCAGGGCTTCAACGAGGACTCTGAGTCTAAAGAACTTCTTTGCTTCCTGCAAAGAACACATCCCCGAGGGTTGGTTTTTATCCCTTATGGGAGGGTCCATCACCTTCCAGCCTTACTCCCGAGTCGCCCTTGCTGCTTCAGCTGCTCTTTCCTTCAAGCAGCCCTGCGCATACCCACACTGGGCACAGGCTCCCCGGGGTCCACTGCGTCACTGCTGCCAGACTCCACAAGCTTCAAAGGCAGCACCCCACTCTCCAATAGTCCTGGCCCCATCCCTGCATCACCCGCAGGAACCTTGTCCAAGTCCTCGCTATCAGAGACCTCTGCCATCCACACCTGCTGCCGGTGAACCACAACACCTTTGTCTTCTAAATGCAGATGGACTGCGGAATCTTGTCCTGTTCTCCTATGTTGTGCCGTTTATGAAGTTATTGTTTTGTTTCCCCAATGTGCAGATCTTCACATGGCTCCCTGCATTGTACCGTGTATACCACATATGCTCAGTTTGTGTCTAGGTGTTTTATCCAGGAGTGGACCAGCTTCTGCCTCAGTGTAGACTTGGGTTTGAAGTGTGCACGTACATAGTGTTGTGTTAAGGATGCAAATGACCAGCTGTCTGCACGGAGTATAAATCCTCCCGTTCCCCACCATCCAGTCAGAGCTGAAGAAGCTTCTTGAATGAGAAGCGAAACGTCTTCAAAGAAAAACCAGAAAATCCAGTTGCCTCTTAAAGAAAACAAAAAGCACCTTTGGGACAACCATGACCTGAATGATGGAGAATCTCCATAGACATGTGGCAAGAGAGGTCATAAAAACAGGGCAAAACTCACTTCACAACTGTCTTTGCTTAGTGACTGAAATTTGGGGCTCGATTGCAATAGTAAGTTGAGGACTACCTGTAATCTTTTAGGGGAGGAAAGCGGCATGTTTCATGCACCCCTAACAACATACAATTCTCACTTATTTTTGCATGCAGTTTTGAACGTGAAAGGGGATAGTAACGTTGTTGGAAAGAAGTAACACAACGGAAATTTCTCTGTGCTTGGAAGCCTAGTGATTTGAGTATCAATGCTTAGTTGTGCTTATTACTTCATGATAATTTAAATTGTGATTATTACTTCAGAAACTTTTGTGTAAGCAAACTTATGCTATATTTGCTTCGGGGCAGCTGTTTTTGGCTTTGTTTGGCAGTTTGTTTGGTAAAGTATAATGAAAGAAAGAAAAAAAATCTGGTTTATGTTCTTTCATTTATGCTCTGAAGTTGAGAGTTGTCTCTATTTTATCAAAGACGTAGCATTAAGCGCCCTGGTTATTTCCCATTTTATTAATTAAAAAAACATTTTAAATTCCAATCGCTCGAGGAAGTGTATAACCGATGTTTTGGGAGCAATTTGGGAGCCAATATAAAGGAGCTAAGTGGTAGAAAATGTTACAAAAACATTTGGATGTGTAGGTTAAGGGCATTTTGCTCAAATGACAATGGTTGGTGCTGAGGTAAATTCACTGGAAGTCAAAATTATCAGTACCCACAATTATTGGAGCCGTGATTAGGAAGATAGGAGGAAGGGACTTGCTAGCTACAAATATTCCTCATCTTATCACCATTCATTTAGTGACCATTCAAAGTTACACCAGCACTAAAAAGTGACTTACAACTGGTCTTCACACCTAACAACTGTTCCCACATCTCCATCATGTGTCACATGATCACATCAGTGGTGGGATTCAAAAAATTTTACTATCGGTTCTGTGGGCATGGTTTGGTGGGCATGGCTTGGCTTGGTGGGTGTGGCAGGGGAAGGATACTGCAAAATCTCCATTCCCTCCCCACCCCACCCCACCAACCTGCTTTCCAGCTCCGTTCTTCTGTGCAGGGCAACAAAAGAAGACCCAGCCAAGCAGCTGGGACTTGGGAGGCAGAGAATAGATGTGGGAGCCAGTCAGAGGTGGCATTTGCCGGTTTCCGCTACCGGTTCTCCAGAACTGGTCAGAACCTGCTGAATACCACCTCTAGTCACATGATCAAATCAACATTTGGGTACTTGGTCACCCACAGCCTCCCAGAGTCATTTGCTGAGATGGGCGTCTATGAAAATCAAATAAATAAATAGCATATTTATCAAAGATGTGGCATCCCAGACTCACATGATGGCCCTTTGCAACCTTCCCAGCTGTCTTCCAGCAAGCAAAATCAATGGTGGGGCAAAAAGGATTCGTTTAATGATCACTTGATGTATGTAACTGCTGTGATTCCTTTAACAACCATGGGAAAAAAATGGGTGCGACTCACTTATCAACTGTCTCGCTTAACAACTCTGGTCCCACTTGTCATAAGTCAAGGACCACCTGCAGTCTGTCCTTTTTTTTGACGTTGGTTCTGAATATTACCCATGGATTTACGGGAGCGCCTCCTGCCGGCATCGAGTGCCAACCGCCCTGTGCAGGCCCACAGGCAGGGGCTCCTCGGGGTACCGTCTGTGACTCAATGTCGCTTGGTGGTCCCCCGGGGAAGGGCCTAATCTGTGGCGGCCCCCGCCCTATGGAACCAACTACCCCTGGGACTCCATTTGGCCCCTGACCTTCGTACCTTCCGCCACGATCTGAAAACCTGGCTCTTCGAACAGGCCGGGCTGTGCTGACCTCTGGGGGGGGCGGTTAAATTTGGTTTAGGATCTGTGGGTTTTAGAGGAATTTGGCTTGTAATATTTAATACTATTTTAGGTAATTAATTTATTGTCGGTTTTTAGTTGTTAGCCGCCCCGAGTCCCTTTGGAGAGGGGGCGACATACAAGTCAAATAAATAATAATAATAATAATAATAATAATAATAATAACAACAACAACAACAACAACAACAACGAATACGCTGAGCCATAACATTTGATGCGGCCCTCAATGAAATTGAGTTTGACACCCCTACACTAGTTTATATACAAAGAGTGAACCCCACTCCCATCACTGATGATGTTACCTAGTTGGGTAATGAAACGTCTGCAAGAAAGCAACCATCAAGGATTCTCACAGATTCAAAATGCCCCAAATGTTTGCTGCCACCAAGTGTTCAACAAGTTTTCAGATTGAACAACCAATAAGTTACATAATTGAAAAAGAGCTCAACCACTTAATACTACTACAATAGAAAGGCAGGGAAGTGCATAGAGTATGTAGATTGCTGCCCATACCAGACACCTGCAAGAAAGCAACCAAGTTCACAGTCCACCAGACATCTCACAATTCAACCCTGAGTCTATCTCATTATGGGGAGACAGCATTATGTCTTGGGAGATGCTTATGGGTTTTTTTTCTCTCTTTCAGATAAATCCATATGTTGAAATTAAAATTAAAATTCAACTGGGCAAATTTGTCTGATGTTCCATGTAATTATTTATTATTTATTTATTTATTTATTTATTTATTTATTTATTTATTTATTTATTCGACTTATATGCCACCCCTCTCCCAAAGGACTCGGCTCACAGATTAAAAGGAAATACAACAATAAATTACCTAAAAACCATATTAAACAAACTAAGCCGAATTAACATTAAAACCCCAAAATTAAAATCAAGAAAACCCAAGGAGTCAGCATAGCCCAGATTGTAAAACAGCCAGGTTTTAACTCGTGGGAAGATCGGAGATCAGGAGCAAGCGGAGCTCCAGTGGAAGGAGATTCCATAAAGTGGGGCATACAGAATAGGCTCTCCCCAAGTCCCCAAGCGACATTGAGTGTGGACGGCACCCTGAGGAGGCCCTGCTATCGCCCGTGCAGGCGGTTGGTACTTGAAACTGGGAGGAGTCGTTCTCGTAAATATCCTGGACCCATGCCATGTAGGACTTTGAATGTTAACACTAAATTATTTATTTATTATTTATTTATTTATTCGATTTATATGCCACCCTATCTCCTGAGGGACTCAGGGCGGCTCACAATTAGATAGGATTTAATACAATCAGACAAACAAATGGATGAGTCGAGGTCTCACTACTGATTAGGATAATTTAGGATATGTTCAGAACCCTTTCCTGTTCTCCCTCAGTCCGGGTAGGCTAGTTGGAATAGCCATGTTTTTAACTCACGGCGGAAGGAGCGGAGGTCAGGGGCGGTCCGGAGACCCGGGGTAGGTTGATTCCATAGTGTGGGTGCTCCCACTGAGAAGGCCCTACTCCTGGGCACGGCCAGACGACATTGTTGTGTCAATGGTACTTGGAGAAAGCCCTCTCTATGGAAGCGCACGGGACGCTGGGAGATTGTTATTGGCAATAGGGTCTCCCTCAGGTATCCTGATCCAATGCCATAAAGGGTTTTATAGGTCAGTGCCAGCACCTTGAATCTCAATTATTCAATTATATTGAATATTGCTGCATTTTCCTATCTAAAAAAAAAAGCCTCAAGGCCACTGGAGTAGAAAATAACCCAAATCACAATATTCTTTTAAATCACTCCTAAAAGATAAGTGTCAGAAAAATGAACCTTTGCTCTTTCAAAGCCAATTTTCAGCAAGCAGTACTAGCAGAATTTGATATCAAGGTTTTCCTAGAATGAAAATGAGATGGATTTTTTTTTTAAAATGCTGTAGCAAACCTAAAGTAATATTCCATCATCTTAAAGGACATTATGCAGGCCATGCCTATAAACTATCTCAGACTTTACTTTGATAACTGGGTTCACCTCAGAAATTCCATTTCAGTTCGCCACTTGCCATCTTAATAGTTTTGCTCTCTGCTCTGTTTTCATGAATGCATCTTTACCCTTGCCCTACTCCAACAAAGTCTGGTTTTTAAAGACTTTTCTGTGGCTGCTCTAAGCTGGATATTGAATGTTGAATGTCTCCTCTATGATTAGAAAAACCCTCCTAGACTTGCATTAATAGAGGGACAGATTCAAGATCACGTGAAGTGTTAATACCACTTCATAATGTCTTGCTAAGACCACAGTTGGAATACTGCATCCAGTTTTGGTTGCCATGATGTAAAAAGATGTTGAGACTCTAGAATAGGGGGATCAAACTCAAGGCCCGTGGGCTGTATCCAGCTCGTGATGTGGGGGACTGGAGGCTAAAACATATGAAGAACGGTTGCAGGAAGTGGGCATGGCTAGTCTAGTGAAGAGAAGGACCAGTGGAGACATGATAGCAGTCTTCCAATATTTGAGGGGCTGCCACAGAGAGGAGGAAGGGGGTCAAGCTATTTCCCAAAGCACCAGAAGGCCAGACAAGGAACAATGGATGGAAACTGAACAACAAGAGGTTGTACCTGGAAATAAGGAGAAAATTTCTCACAGTGAAAACAATCAACCAGGTGAACAGAAGTTGCCTCCAGAAGTTGTGGGAGCTTCATCCCTTGAGACTTTCAAGAAGAGACTGGACTGCCATCTGTCAGAAATGCTGTAGGGTCTCCTGCTTGGGCAGGGGGTTGGACTAGATGACCTACGAGGTCCCTTCCAACTCTGATTATCTGTTATCTGTTATCTTATCTGGTTGGATCCGGCCCATGGGGCTGTCATGGAAAATGTAAGTCGCTTCGTCCCGGTCTACCCAGTGCGAAGAGGAAATATGCCAGCAGTTTGGGGAGTGGCATCAAGCTGGCCATGCCCACCCAGTTGGCCATGCCCACCCGCCCACCCGAGGTCAACCACAGCCCTGATGCGGCCCTCAATGAAATTGAGTTTTGAGAAAGAGTGCAGAGAAGAGCAACAAAAATGATTAGGGGACTGGAAACCAAAACGTATGAAGAATGGTTGCTCAAATTGGGGATGTCTAGTTTAATGAAAAGAAGGACTTGGGGTGACATGTTCCAATATCCAAGAAAGAGGGGATCAATCTATTCTCCAAAGCACCTGAAGGCAGGACAAGAAGCAATGGGTGAAAGCAAGTAGAGAAGCAATCTAGAAATAAGGAGAAAGTTCCTGACGGGATCTGAGAATTAATCAGTAGAATGACTTGCCACCAGAAGTTGTGGGTACTCCATCTCTGGAGGTTTTTAAGAAGAGATTGGACAACTGCTTGTCTGAAATGGAGGGCTGGACTAGAAGACCTCCAAAGCCCTTTCCAACTCTCTTACTCTGTTAAAAGATTAATAAGGTGTTATATTATCTCTTATTTTTGCCTTGGGTTTTTCGGTAGCTGAGAAAATCATTTCTCTTTTCACTCCATTGTTTTGGAGGAAACAGATGTCCAGACCGTGATTCTGAGCCCAGAACAAAGAGATGAATGATAGAAAATCTGGTTTAATTAAGATTGCTACTGCATCATTCTGAGCTTTTAAAACAATACCTTGGCTTGCTCTGCAGCAGAAGTGTAGAACGGAGATCAGGCCAGAGCTGTTAGAATGGAGAATCTTATTTGCAAGTGCCAGTTTTCATACTGCACATATCTCAGATCTTTGCAAAATGTTTTTTCCCCTAGAAGACATTTAGCTAATGCCACAAAAGATCCCCTGCCTCTAATTCTACATGGCTGGCATGATTGTTCCTTAATATTATGGGGGAAATAGCTTTATGGATATCATTGTTATAATGAAAAATAGGCAGATGCCAAGGAAAGAATGACGGGAGAAGATAGGTGAATGAAGAAGAAAAAAACAACCATTAGTGCTTCTCACCATTTGAACGTGTCACCAGCTGGCTGCATTCATTTAACGTAGTCCTAAAGCCAAATTCTCAAAGCACAGTTGTCATTTTGGCATAACATGTTATGACCTAGTGTTTACCAACCTAGATAAAAAGCTAAATTGATTTAAAGTTTATCTGAATTTATCTAAAGTTACCTAAACCTAGATATGTTTTAGATCGTGTATTGATTTTAAATTTGTATTTTGTCTTGGGGCTTGTTAGTTTAGTTTAATCCTAAGTTGCATTAACAGAGGGATACAATCCAAGATCAAGTGAGGTACTAATACCACTCTATAAAGCCTTCGTAAGACCACACCTGCATCCAGTTTTGGTCACCCCACTATGAAAAAGATGTTGAGACTCTAGAAAAAGTACAGAGAAGAGCAACCAGGATGATTAGGGGACTGGAGACTAAAACATATGAAGAACGGTTACAGGAACTGGGACTGGCTAGTCTAGTGAAGAGAAGGACCAGGGGAGACAGGATAGCAGTCTTAGCATAGCAGAGAGGAAGGGGGTCAAGCTATTTTCCAAAGCACCCAAAGGCCAGACAAGGAATAATGGATGGAAACTGAGCAAGGAGAGATTTAACCTGGAAATAAGGAGAAATTTTCTGACAGTGAGAACAATCAACCAGTGGAACAGAAGTTGCCTTCGGAAGTTGTGGGAGCTTCATCACTGGAAGCTTTCAAGGAGAGACTGGAGTGCCATTTGTCAGAAATGGTGTAGGGTTTCCTGCTTGGGTGGGGGTTGGACTAGATGACCTACAAGGTCCCTTTCAACTCTGATTATCTGTTAAATCTGAGATTCTCAGTCATCCAGGTCATTTATTTATTTAATTTTTTTTTAAAATTACATTTATATGCTGCCCTTCTCCGAAGACTCAGGGCGGCTTACAATTTTTGGGATACAACCCAATGCGCTCAGCAATAGCCTTCATTCCATTGTATATGCCTGCTTATTACTAAGTGGCATTTTTACAAAGTCAGCTTATTGCCCCCAACAATCTTGGGTCCTCAATTTACCTACCCCGAGAGGATAGAAGGCTGAGTCAACCTTCAGCCTTGTGGGGTCCGAGCCTACAGTAATTGCAGGCATCTGGAACTTAAGTGCTAGGCATTTAACAGCCTGCACCACCAACTTATATGCCGCCCAACTCCCAAAGGACCCCATCATGGTTGTCCCAAAGGTGCTTTTTTTCAAAAGGCAACTGGACTTCCTTTGTTTTGCTTAAAGACGTTTCGCTTCTCATCCAAGAAGCTTTTAGGATAAGGTGAAATATCTTTAAGCAAAACAAAGGAAGTCCAGTTGCCTTTTGAAAAAAGCACCTCCGAGGCTAAACCTAGATAACAACATGGATATTAAGGAGAAATTTCCTGATAATGACAACAATTAATCCAGATGTTGCACTTGCTTCATCACTGGAAGTTTTCAAGAAGAGACTGGACAGCCATTTGTCCAGAATATCTCTGGAGATTTTCAGTCATCCAGGTCATGGTTGTCCCATTTGTCCAGAATGTTCTAAGCTCTCCTACAAGGGGGTTGGACTAGAAGACCTCCAAGGTCCCTTCCAATTGTATTATTCCATGTTCTGTGACATACCAGTTACAACAACTTTGCCTCATGCAAGGTGTGAAGACTGCGGCTGGATCGCTCACAATACATTGAACCACAGGTTTCCAAATCCATCCTAGCCCAATGTAGCATTTCTGAATCCATCCTCTGTCCCTTCTTTGCCATCTTGTCTCCTGGATTTTAATCTGTCCATGTTTTTATTTGCTGTGTTTTTACAATGGATGATTTTAATGTTGTTCAGTGTTTTTATGTTGTGAGCCACTGAGGGACGTTGAATGTGAGATGGGCAGCAAATAAATTTTATACATAAATAAATTTAGTAAATAAATGAATAAATTTTATAAATAAATGAATACATTTGGTAAACAAATAGACTTTATGAATAAAATTTTATGAATACATACAATTAGTAAATAAAAAGTAAACAGACAGGGGCTCCTTGGGGTACCGTCTGCGACCCAGTGTCGCTTGGCGGTGTCCCGGGGGAGGGCCTATTCTGTGGCAGCCCCCACTTTGTAGAACCAGCTTCCCCTGGGGCTCCGTTTGGCCCCTGATCTTTGCACCTTCCGCCATGACTTAAAGACCTGGCTGTTTGGACAGTCCGGGCTGTGCTGACCTCCTGGGGGTGGGGTAATCTTGTTTTAAATTGTGGGGGTTTTATATGACTTTGACTTGGTTTGTTTAATATGGTTTTATTTAATTAAGTTATTGTGTGGTTTTAGCTGTGAGCTGCCCCGAGTCCTTTTTGGAGAGGGGGTGGCATACAAGTCAAATCAATCAATCAATCAATCAATAAAATGTATAAATATGTAAGTTTAGTAAATAAATAAAATTTATAAATAAATGAATACTTTTAGTACATAATGAATGCATTTTATGAATAAATAAATTTTATAAAAACAAGAAATTTAATAAATAAATAGACTCTATGTTGTCATGAAGCTATGATGAAAATATCTCTTTTTTTAAACTCAGTTGTACATTTCATCAGGTGCCTCTCACTACCTATGACTTACACACATCTTTTATCTTTAAAATCACCAGAAAATAACACCCCCGTGTTATACTGAATCCATACCCTTCCTTTCTAGCATGAGCTCATCAGAGGATCCTGAAGACCAGGCAACTCTACTCTTCACTTCTTAGGTTATTTGATCAACATTATTTAAACATAGTTGGCTGCCTGATTACCTTATTATGAAAAGCCAGGCCAGCAATACAGCTAAAGTGGAACAGACAGGCCAAGAAACATAACTATGCTGAACTGGGTTTAAGAAAAGGAATTGGTTGCATTTAATCACAGGTAAGGTGGCCTGCCAAGGTGATAATATAGATTGCTGGTGGTTTCCCCACTGAGTCATCCTTGCCCTGTTTGCTCAGTCTGTTCAGTAGCTTTTAGATTACAAGTGGGAAGAGGTTTGCCTTCGCGAAAATTAATTTTGGAAAAGAACACCACACAGATGAATGAGTAAGCATTAGTGGCTGAATTCTTTAAAAACCAGGCGTCTTTTCAAGAAGTTGCTTCCCCCCAACCACCAAGGTCACGGAATAGCTGTGGTTTCCCTATGAAGTAACAGTGAAAATAGTGACACCTTATAATTGTGTAAATCGGTTGTGTGGCAGCATCGTATTGACTGACAACCGTCAAAATGATGTTGTCGTAGAATTGATTTGCACAATTATAAGGTGCCACTGTTTTTGTTGTTACCTAAAAGGGAAACTATAGATATTTGCTAGTCCCGGGGGAATGGTATGTTGTGACAAGATACCACTGTGATCCATAAAAGGGTGTGTCTAAATTACATAAGTCTAGTAGCACCTGTTCTGACTAACACATTTTATTAAAAGGCAGCATTTTGTCAGCCGCAGCTCATTTCATCAGATATATCAAGTGGATAGCCAGATGTCAGGTTTTACCCTGTTTCCCCAAAAATACAACCTACCTTGAAAGTAAGCCCTAGCTTGATTTTTTTTACATGTGCGCCCAATATAAGCCCTACCCCCAAAAAATAAGCCCTAATTAAGACCCCACCCACTCCAGAGTGCACAGGTAAAAATTAAGCTAGCGTGGGGATGGGGGAGGTGGAGCTGCCATACTGCTTACCTTCGGACAGTTGTAGCCAGGCCTCACACACCCCAACACCTGCCTCGCCGGCCCATTTCTTGTGCAGCTGGCAAGGCTGGCAAGACTTTCCTGAAGGCCTCTGTAGCTGATAACAAAGCTCCAGATCAATCCTTCAGGAAAGCCTTGCTGGCTGCAGAAGAAGTTTCTGTCAGGCCTCAGACAGCGAAAACGAGGCCTGGGGTGATGTGCACAAGTGAGGTTAATCAGTGGATGACATCCCCCGAAAATAAGAACTGGTGCCTTTTTTGGTGGCAAAAAATATATATAAAACAGGGTCTTATTTTTGGAGAAACAGGGTAAATTGTGGTGAGTTAAGAAAGGAGGCTGGGTGTACAGATACAGGTGACAACTGAGACAGATTACAGGTATCTTATCACTTAAGAATTGTCACGTGTTACTTACAAACCTATTCTGTTTGGTGTGACCTCAGATTGCTGGATAAATATTAATGTATTATTCGAATTCAACAATCTCTCTTTTGATAGTACTGTTAAAGGCCCACTTTTCTAAAAAAAAAAAAAAACCACAAAAAACCCCAGTTGTCATCGCTGAACTGAACCTGGCAGAAGCCATTTCCCTCCTTCACCTTTGCCACGCTGTATGGGAGTGGGGAGGAGGTTGGAATGCACTACTAGACACAACATAGAACTTCCTTGTGAGAACCAAGGTCATCTCCTAGGTCAAGGCTAGCAAACTCATGGCCCACGGTCGGATGCGTCACGTGCTGGCCATGCCCTGTTTAGTGAAGAGGGGGAATATCGTGATACGTCAGGTGATGTTGCTGTAACAATGTAAGTTTGACACCCCAGGTGATGGAGGAAGGTGGAGACAAATACCTGAGGAGCATGCCAATTCATCTAATTGACCAAAGGGACCAGTGACACTGGGAGAAGTGGTCATTAGTGGTTTTAATTATACTGAAACCGCGGGGAAAAATTCAGTGTTGGTTTTCCTCTAACTGTGCCCATATGATTTACCCAATAAAGAAGTTCCTTGAGGGAATGCTTGGCCTCACTCAAGAGTTCTGATTTGCTTGTAAATTGCAATTGCTAGGAAATTTGAAATGCTCTGATGTTGACTCTGAGTTCAGATCTCAAATCTATTCCCATTATCCCAAAGGTGCTTTTTCGAAAGGCGACTGGACCTTGTTTTTTTGCCTGAAGATGTTTCGCTTCTCATCCAAGAAGCCTCTTCCGTTCTTCAGCTTCTTGGATGAGAAGCAGAACGTCTTCAAGGAAAAACTTTTGAAAAAGCCTTTTGAAGAAGCACCTTTTGGGACAGGCAGGAGCTGGATGATTGAGAATCTCCGTAGACATCTATGCCTTTCTGCATTCTTTTCTGCAACATTTGTCCTATTTGACCTAAGTGAAATCCAGAAGAACATAGGTGGCAGCAAACACACTGGAGGAAAACATGTGAAGGGACCTCTAATCATATGCAGACACATGTTGGAGCTCTTGATGGCACTGTTGATGTAGATGTGGGGCCAAAGTAGACATTTGGACTTTGTCTGGGTTCTGATTCTCATATCAGCGTCATTGTCCTGTTGTTGGTTATAGAATTCTTTATTGGTCAAGTGTGATTGGACACACAAGGAATTTGTCTTGGTGCAAATGCTCTCAGTGTACATAAAAAATACATTCATCAAGAGTCAAGAATCATAAGGTACAACACTTAATGATAGTCATAGGGTACAATAAGCAATCAAATCATACTAGGAAACAGTCAATATAAATCGTAAGGATACAAGCGACAAAGTTACAGTCCTACAGTCACAAGTGCGAGGGGATGGGCAATAAGGAGTGATGAGAAGATTAATAATAATAGTAGTACAGACTTTGTAAGTAGTTGGACAGTGTTGAGGGAATTATTTATTTAGCAGAGTCATGGCATTCGGGGAAAAACTGTCCTTGTGTCTAGTTGTTCTGCTGTGCAGTGCTCTGTAGCGTCGTTTTGAGGGAAGGATTTGAAACAGCTTATGTCCGGGATGTGAGGTGTCTGTAAATATTTTCACAGCCCTCTTTTTCACTCATGCAGTATGCAGGTCCTCCATGGAAGGCAGTTTGGGAGCAATTGTTTTTTTTTTAATGGCTTATGAGAATCTGCTTCAGCCCCTAACAAGTACCACTGAAGATTAGAGGCAGGTATCTAAAATGAGTTTTTCCCCCCTCTAAAAGGTAGTTAGCAGTAGCTATTTATCGGTCTTAGCATATGTCATAAATCCTGAT
Organism: Naja naja; assembly: GCA_009733165.1. Lineage (NCBI taxonomy): Eukaryota > Metazoa > Chordata > Lepidosauria > Squamata > Elapidae > Naja > Naja naja. Next base: position 215,875,514 of record CM019150.1, on the reverse strand, counting down.
TCTTCTTCTGACATAGTACTGTTGAAGGAAAGTGAGGTTCAGCTTTGTTTTTACTAGGAATGAAAGGAAAGGGAGTTTCCTAGATAAATAAGAATGCTAGAAAAGGTTAAGTTTGAAGGAAAGTGTAATTTATGCTGCTTATGCGTCAGTTTCCCAGGAAAGAGGAAGCACATTCCAAGCAGGGTGTGTGGGGTGTGAGACAAGAGGCAACACAGCCCTAGAGCCTGATAGGAGTATATATGTTAAGGTGAGAGTAGTAAAGGTTTAAGCTGGCAAGATTCTGTCTGTTTGCTGTGGGCAAATAAAGAACTGAACTTTGGCTGGATTGTGGGGTTTCTTTTGGGGGGGGTCATTCTTGGCCTTGGATTGTTGCTACTCCTCTTCTCCTTTTCCAGCCCACCCCCATCATCTTCTAAAGATTATGGTCTCCAAACCCTCTGGAATAGGGTTATTACCAGATGATTAGGGGACTGGAGACTGAAACATACAAAGAACAGTTGCAGGAATTGGGTATGTCTAGTCTAATGAAAAGAAGGACTGGGGGGGTGACGTGATAGCAGCCTTCCAATATTTGAGGGGCTGCCACAAAGAAGAGAAGGGGTCAACTTATTTTCCAAAGCACCTGAAGAAACAATGGATGGAAACTAATCAAGTGCAACTAATCAACTAATCAAGAGAAGCAACCTGGAATTAAGGAGAAACTTCCAAACAGTGAGGGACAATAAACCAGTGGAAAAACTTGCTTCCAGAAATTATGGATGCTCCATCACTGGAGGCTTTTGAGAAGAGACTGGACAACTATTTGTCTGAAGTGGTGTAGGGTTTCCTGCTTGACCAGGGGGTTGGACTAGAAAACCTCCAAGGTGCCTTCCAGCTCTGTTATTCTGTTAACTATAGTTTTAATTGTGGATACAGAGCTAAAAAGAGTAAATTTGTTGCCGAAGAGAGGGGGGGGGGACGAGAGAGAATTAATGATTACTCATTGTCTTATATGAGATTTCTGCTCTTTCATCCAGTATAATCTTCTGGAAAACTATATCCGGTAGCCAGCAATACTTCCAATGCCAGAGTCATAAGAGAGAGTGGAAGTCAGTAAATCTTTCCAAATTTTGATTTATAGCCCTTTTTAAGTTCTAGCTCTTGCACATTTGGCAAAATGGCTTCATTACATCTTAAGGTTTAATTTCCTGATTAATTTTTTTTTTTGGTTTTTTTTACAAAAGTGAACACGATATTCTACATGCAAGTGTGCGATAGGATGGATCTAAACAGAAATTTATCCTCTTTTTGCTACCAAATCTTACACTCCATTTCTCCCACACACACACACACACTTTTTTTTTGTTATGACAAGCAATCTGCATTTTCCAATTGTGCCTCTGTGTCCTTTGAATAGCCAGGGCAAAATTCTGGTAATCGGAGTTTCTGCAAATAAACGGATAGACCATCTGCTTATTCACCAAAGCCTTATAGAAATAATTCTGTTGCCTCATTAACTCACTACATTTATTTGCACATACCTGTATCTCTGTTTGGAAAGCCTGCCAATCAGGGGCCACATCTGACAACTGCTTCTATTTCATTTCCACAACCCGCTTCCCACTTAGAAACCAGTCCTCAATTACCTTTGGATAATATTTTATCACCCAATTAGGCAGTTAAGAAGATTGGCAATGAATATGCTGAGGTAGTAAGCTAAAATGTCTTCGTAGCTGACTAGAGAGCTTACATTGAAGTCCTTGGTGCTCTCTGAGCTTGGATGTTTGCTTGCAGAAGTTTCATTACCCAACTACTGTAGGTAACATTGTCAGCGTGTGAGTGAATGTGGGGTTTGCAGCCTGTTTACAGTATATACAGTAACTTCCCTGCCAGTGCTCACAGGTTTTCTCTTTTGGTAATCCCCTGATTAGGGTACTGTTTTCTACTTGATTGCTTGTCTGGTTTTAATCCCTGCTTATCTGAAGTATTGTCTGCCAGAGACAATGTGTTCTGGTCTTTTTTTGTTGTTTTCTTCTTAGCTTTTTATTGTCTCTTTTATGTACTGCTACAGTCTTATTTATGTATTCTTTATGCTTTTTTTTTGCTAAAGATAATATGCAGTGGTAGGAAAAGCATGCAGTTTTGGCAGGTGTGAGGGAAGCCAACTCACGTAGCAGAAAGAACTCAAAAATTATATGCGGGAATGGGCTGAGGCAAACCACTTCTGTATTATTACAAGAAATTTGAATTAATGTTGCTGAAACATTTAGATTAAGAGCTGCCCAGAATTTGGTATAAGATAGGTAGGTAGGTATATAAATGTGACAGAAGGATGAATGGATGCATGGATGATGATAGGTAGTAGGTAGGTAGATGATAGATTGATAGAGAGATAGAGATGGATGGAGATGATAGGTAAGTGATAGATAGATAGATAGATAGATAGATAGATAGATAGATAGATAGATAGATAGATAGAAGACAGACAGACAGACATAGGGATGGATGGATGGGTGGGTGGATGGATGGATATAGTGGTGGGATTCAAACAATTTAACAACCAATTCACCAATCTGCTCAGAAAGTTAACATCCAGTTCTCCCGAAGTGGTGCGAACTGGCTGAATCCCACCACTGGACGGATAGATGGATGGGCTCGGCTGCCAGATGATACTTATTTTGTAACCAAGCAAGAACAAACAGAACTGTTGTTAAGATAGTGTATTCACTGATGGTTCTAATTACTTAGAGAGGAATTCCTTGTTTTGCCAGGTGACAGACAATTTGAAATATGGAATGTGAGAAGCATGAATCAAAGTAAATTTGAAATGGTCAAAGAGGGAATGATTTGTACCACATTGAGTGATTAAGAAATAATGAATTTACATGGAGCAAAATGAGCCCACATCACTTGAGATGATTTTGTGTTGTACTATTTTGGACACGTAAAGCCCATAAAAAAGGGTAGAATGACAAAGATATTCACAAGGGCTAATGTTAAATATGCATTTGGATGCAACGCAATAGCAACAGTCTTTTGGAATCAGTAAATAACCAGTGTGGATCACTTACACAGTTGTATATGCCTAACGTAAGCACAATGCTGAAAAACAACAAATAATTCTATGACAAATTGCAAGAGGTTCTACTGTACTATATCAAAAAATGATGTTGTACTAACTGTTTAAAGTATTTTAATTATTTAAAGAGACATATTTGGGCATGTCCAAATGGTACAAGCAGGCAGTTCTTTAGCAAAGGTTTTAGGGGTGAAAGTATCAACTCTTGCCATATCTCAAAAGGTTTGGATTGTCCTGTTTGAAAGTGTAATGAATGTGTTAATATTTTTGCAACTGGTATATACCAAAGCTTATTATTCCCGTCTATTGCTTTTATTACCAATACTGTTGCACTTTTGCTACATAAATCATCACCTCTTTAGTTTTTATATTCTTGTTATCAGTGAATGTTCTTAACAAAGTTAGTTACGGGTGCATTTTGAATTCCCAATTGATCAGAATTATAAAATTCAAACTAGAAGTCATTCAGTTCAACCTTTGCTCGCTGCAAAATCCATTGTAGAACCTCTCACAAATGATCATCCAGCCTCTGTTTGAAGATTTATATGCTGTGGAAAAATACTGATGCACTAAAAAGGGAACCAAAGCAATCTTCAAAGTAAGATCTGAAAGAAAGTTTCTTTATTGAAATATCCCTAAAACAATTATCACTGGGCTCCCAGCCAGACGTGGAATATAATGGTAAAGGATTATATAGGAGATGGAAAATATGTGTCAATAGTCAGGAATAATTACATTACTTAGACAATCAAAGGCCCAAATTTGCTTTCGTAAATCAAGTAGTCCTCAATCCTAGCCTTGCCTTGATACCCTGATTTTATTTAAATCCTGATCTACATTTTTTAAACCAAAGAATATATGTTCCATTTAATATTATGGCAATGTCTCCATGCTTCTTCTTAATATCCAAGGGTGGGTCTTGCTGTCTGATTTCTACTGTGTTACCCAAGGTCGCTTGAACTGAATTGTGACTAAATGAGTAGACCAGCAAAATACATAATATATTTAGATTTCAGAAAGGCATTCGACAAAGTAGACCACAACCTACTTCTTAGTAAGCTAGAAAAAAGTGGGTATAGATAGCACCACCACTAGATGGACTCGCAACTGGCTGACAAACCATACTCAATGAGTAATCCTTAATGGGTCTAAGTCTACATGGAGGGAAGTAAGCAGAGGGGTACCACAAGGTTCCGTCTTAGGCCCAGTACTCTTCAATATCTTCATTAACAACTTAGATGAGGGAATAGAAGGGGAACTTACCAAATTTGCAGCTGGCAGGAATAGCTAACATCCAAGAAGATAGGCTCAAGATCCAGATTGATCTTGACAGACTAGAACACTGGGCTGTATCTAACAAAATGAAATTCAACATAGAAAAAAGTAAAGTCCTACACTTAGGCAAGAAAAACCAAAAGCACACATATAGACTGGGTGAAACCAGGCTTATAGCAGTAACTGGGAGAGGGATCTTGGAGTCTTAGTGGACAATCAGCTAAATATGAGCCAGCCGTGCTGCAGCAGCCGCCAAAAAAGCTAATGCAATCCTAAGTTGCATTAACAGAGGGATACAATCGAGATCCAAGGAGGTACTTATACCACTCTATAAAGCCTTCGTAAGACCACATCTAGAGTACTGCATCCAGTTTTGGTCACCACATTATAAAAGAGATGTTGAGCCTCTAGAAAAAGTACAGAGAAGAGCAACCAAGATGATTAGGGGACTGGAGGATAAAACATATGAAGAAGGTTACAGGAACTGGGCTTGGCTAGTCTAATGAAGAGAAGGACCAGGGGAGACAGGATAGCAGTCTTCCAATATTTGAGGGGCTGCCACAGAGAGGAGGGGGTTAAGCTATTTTCTAAAGCGCCTGTAGGCCAGACAAGGAATAATGGATGGAAACTGAACAAGGAGAGATTCAACCTAGAAATACGGAGAAACTTTCTGACAGTGAGAACAATCAACCAATGGAACAGCTGCCCTCGGAAGTTGTGGGAGCTTCATCACTTGGGACCTTCAAGAAGAATTCCAATACTAAAGGGCTTGTGAATCTCAACAGCTTCCTTGTTCCTAGTTAGCAACAGCAACAGCGCTTAGACTTACATACCACTTTATAGTGCTTTACAGCCTCTCTCTAAGCAGTTTACAGAGTCAGCCTATTGCCCCAAATAATCTGGGTCCTCATTTTACCCACCTCGGAAGGAGGGAAGGGTGAGTCAACCTTGAGCCTGGTGGGATTCGATCTGCCAAATTGCAGGGAACTGGCTGTCTGCAGTACTGCACTCTAACCACTGCGCCACTGAGGGTCTTCACACTTGGAATACTGCACCCAGTTTTGGTCGCCACAATATAAAAAAGGTGTAGAGACTCTAGAAAGAGTGCAGAGAAGAGCAACAAAGGTGATTAGGGAGCTGGAGGCTAAAACATATGAAGAACGGTTGCTGGAATTGAGTTTATCTAGTTTAATGGAAATAAGGACTGGGGCAGGGGTGGGATTCAAAAATTTTAACAACCGGTTCTGTGGGCGTGGCTTAGGTGGTGGGCGTGGCTTGGTGGGCATGTTATTGGCTGGGCATGGCCAACTCAATATCACTCACATCGAGGCACGCATCTCCTCGCCTGGCCTCTCATGACTGTGGGGATGCTGCAACAGTCATAAGTGTGAAAAATTTATTTATTTATTTATTAATTCAACTTATATGCCGCCCCCTCTCCAAAAGGACTCGGGGTGGCTTACAAAATAAAATCACACAACAATAAGTTAGATAAAACCAAATTAAACAATCGCAATTAACACTAAAATCGCAGCATTAAAACTCTAAAAAACCACCCCACCCCAGGGTCACAAGGTCATAAGTCACTTCTTTCAGTGCCATTGTAACTTTATTATTATTGTTATTATTTATTCGACTTGTATGCCGCCCTTCTCCCTAAGGACTCAGGGCGGCTAACATTAAAACGATGCAAAATTTACATAAAAATTTACATAAAAAACAATTAAACAAAACAAGTCAGAATAAATACAATAAAACATTAAAATAAATAATAGAAATAGTAAACTTTAATTTTTATTTATTTTTATTCATATTTATATCCCGCCCTTCTCCGGAGACTCAGGGCGGCTTACAATTTTTGGAGCACAACCCAATGCGCTCAGCAATAGCCTTCATTCCATTGTATATGCCTGCTTATTACTAAGCGGCATTTTTACAAGGTCAGCTAATTGCCCCCAACAATCTTGGGTCCTCAATTTACCTACCCCGAGAGGATGGAAGGCTGAGTCAACCTTGAGCCTGGTGGGATTCAAACCTGCAATAATTACAGGCAGCTGGAACTAAGTGCTAGGCTATTAACAGCCTGCACCACCAAGGCCCTTCAATGGTCACTCCACACAAGCAAAGTACCAGCAAAGGAGGGGGGAAAAAACTCCAGAGAGGTTCCTGAGACAGGAAGTCTAGTCCTGCCAAGAATGTAATAAGGATTAACGGAGAGGCAGTTTCTGTAAGCAACACCAGAATGTTTCCTTCCTGCCTTCCTTACAGGATTAGCCCAGTAATTTCTTCTAACAACCGGTTCTCTGAACTGCTTAGAATGTTAACAACCAGTTCTAGAGAATAGGTGCGAACCGGTAGAATCCCACCCCTGACTAGGGATGACATAATAGCAGACTTCCAATATCTGAGGGGCTGTCACAAAGAAGAGGGAGTCAAGCTATTCTCCAAAGCACCTGAAGGCAGGACAAGAAGCCAGGGATGGAAACTCATCAAGGAGAGGAAAAAGGAGACTTTTCCTGACAGTTAGAACAATTAATCAGTGGAACAACTTGACTCCAGAAGTTGTGAATGCTCCAACACTGGAAGTTTTTAAAGAAGAAATAGGACAACCATTTCCCTAAAATGGGTTTCCAACCTTGAGCAGGGAGGGGGTTGCACTAGAAGACCTCTAAGATCTCTTCCAACTCTGATATTCTCTTATTCTGTTGAATATAGAAAGCAAATGGCAGAAAAAGACCTCGTGGTCCATCAGGTCTACCCTTTGAATATATTTGGTTTTTTAATTAATTAATGGATTGATTATTATGTTTCATTATTATTTCATGGGTTTTTTTAATTGTTATTTTATTTTTAATTTTTTTTGTTGGATAATGGTCATATGTTTATCTCAAGCATATTTAAATTTAGTTACTGACGATTGACCCACTACCTCTACTGGAAGTTGGTTGCAAGCTTTCTCTACTCTTTCTGGGAAGAGATATGACTGGGAAGAGACAGTCCTTCAGATAACCTTGTCCCAAGCCATGTAAAGCTTTGAAGATGGCAACCAGCACCTTGAACTGGACTAATACAGATGGGTGAGGTTGCTATTTTTTTCCAACCAGATAACAGATAATCAGAGTTGGAAGGGACCTCGTAGGTCATCTAGTCCAACCCCCTGCCCAAGCAGGAGACCCTACAGCATTTCTGACAGATGGCAGTCCAGTCTCTTCTTGAAAGTCTCAAGGGATGAAGCTCCCACAACTTCTGGAGGCAACTTCTGTTCACCTGGTTGATTGTTTTCACTGTGAGAAATTTTCTCCTTATTTCCAGGTACAACCTCTCGTTGTTCAGTTTCCATCCATTGTTCCTTGTCTGGCCTTCTGGTGCTTTGGGAAATAGCTTGACCCCCTTCCTCCTCTCTGTGGCAGCCCCTCAAATATTGGAAGACTGCTATCATGTCTCCACTGGTCCTTCTCTTCACTAGACTAGCCATGCCCAGTTTCTGCAACCGTTCATCATATGTTTTATTCTCTAGTCCCCTAATCATCCTGGTTACTCTTCTCTGTGGTTTTTCTAGAGTCAACATCTTTTTATAGTGTGGTGATCAAAAATGGATGCAGTGTTCTAGGTGTGGTCTTACTAAGGATTTATAGAGTGGTATAAACCATAATTAACTTTAAACATGGATTAGAATCAGTATTAGATTTTGCCCTGATTTTCCACAGAAAACATGAGGAAGGAACTACTTGCTGCATGCTCACAATGCAACTTTCAGTTGTGCAGCTTGGAAATATATATATATATATATTTAAGGCTGTGAATACTCATCCCGCCGGCCTCAGATTTGGCACACATTATCCTGCAAGAAAGCCTCGGCTCTTTATTCACGTGTGTGATGATTAATTTCTGGCATCTTTGATTTCTGGATGAAGATGAACTAATTGGAATAACCTGAAATAATTAGAACTTAAAGCAATAAAAACATAGTTGTGACAACAATGCCTCCTAATTATAAAAACTGATGTTTATCCCAGCATCTTTTTTTTTTAAATGCCTTGATGACTCAGACATAATTCAATTTATTTGGTGGAAATTTTAACTTCCCGGTAGGTAATTAGTTCTTGATTTATTAGTGGAGATTTGGTTGGTAGGATTTAACTAGAGCTCTGCCATTGATATTGTTGGGGTTCTTTGAACTTGATTGCAGATTTTTTTTATTATCAGGCTAGGTAACATCATTACTGCCTGAATGAGTGGGGTTTTCTTTTCATTTTTCTAAACAAGCAGTCCTCGACTTAGGACAGTTCACTTAATGACCATTCGAAGTTACAACGGCACTGAAAAAAAAGTGACTTATGACCATTTTTTACACTTACGACCATTTCGGCATCATGGTCACATGATTTACATCTGGGTGCTTGACAACTGACTCATAATTATGATGGTTGCAGTGTCCCAAGGTCACGTGATTGCCTTTTGCGACTTTCTGACCAGCAAGACCAGATTAACTTAACAAACCCTGTTACTAATTTAAGAACTGCAGTGATTCACATAACAAAATGTGGCGAGGGAAGTCGTAAAATGGGTCAAAGCTCACTTAGCAAATTTCTCACTTAACAACATGGATTTTGGACTCAGTTGTGGTCCTAAGCTGAAGAATACATGTATATTGTCAGGATTCCTGCAGTTACCCCCATTTAAATCATGAGTCTCGAGCCAAACTTCCAAAACTTAAGAAGGATTTATTGGGAGTTAAACTGTCCGGCACTGCCTGGGTGTAGCCGACTCTGAGACACATAATTCATTGTCACCCTTGACCCTGGTTTTCCCCCCACCCCTCTAGGTGTATCGTAATTCATATTCTCCAATGGGACACATCCATAGCCAAGAGTCATCAATCATGCTCTCCAGTTAGAATTTTGTGCAGCAGAAACTTCAGTCACCTAGTTACTATCTTTGAAAACATTTATGGAATGCAGTTTCGGTTTTGCAAGCTGCCGCACTGCTCTCCCCTCCCTTTCTGTTGGCAACTCTAAAAAGACCACAGAGTTGCCATATATAGCACCTTGCCCTATTTTTGATAGGCTTTGATAAACCTGATGCCATATATGAGGGTTATGATTATCCTGCATTGGAATTAATACATGTAAATAGGGACAATTATTTCTGGGGAAAATCTGTTTTACAACCGTTGCAGTAATACTATCAATGGAATACTACTAATGGGTGACTGAAATATTAAAGTTGGAGAAATGGTGGAATCTAGAATTAATTGGACTAGATAAACACAGCAATGCAGGAGATAGGTTAATCATGTTTGCAAATATTACTTTTAAAAAATTATTTATCATCCAAACCTGTCAGCAACAGAAGCACGAATGCTATAGTGAACATCTCTAGATGTTCAGTGATGACCTGATAATAAATAGAAGATGGAGAAATTCTATACAATCTGCCAGGAAACTTCTAGATGCTGGTTGTGGAACAGACTTAATTTATAGGTCTCTGGCAAGACTGTATGCAAGGAAGATTTGATCTGGAAGAGATACAATCAAAGTCAGTGTGGAAAGCAAATCCATGATGATGGAAACTAACCATGATTGAAACTAACCAAGGAGAGAAGCAATCTAGAAGTAAGGAGAAATTTCCTAACCGTGAGCAGAATCAACCAATAGAATAGCTTGCTTCCAGAAGTTGTGCGTGCTCCCATCAGATTGCAGATTAACAAAGTTGGGAGGGACCTTGTAGGTCATCTAGTCCAACCCACCGCCCAAGCAGGAGACCCTACACCATTTCTGACAAATGGCAGACCAATCTCTTCTTGAAAGCCTCCAGGGATGAAGCTCCTACAACTTCTGAAGGCAACTTCTGTACCATTGGTTGACTGTTCTCAGTGTCAGAAAAGTTTTCCTTGTTTCCAAGTTGAATTTCTCCTTGATCTGTTTCCATCCATTATTCCTTGTTTGGCCTTCAGTGGCTTTAGAAAATAGATTGACCCCCCTCCTCTCAGTGGCAGCCCCTCAAATATTGGAAGACTGCCTCCCCTGGTCTTTCTCTTCCCTAGACTAGCCAGGCCCAGTTCCTGCAACCCTTCTTTGTATGTTTTAGTCTTCAGTCCCCTAATCATCCTGGTTGCTCTTCTCTGCATTTTTTCTAGAGTCTCAACATCTTTTTTATAGTGTGGTGACCAAAACTGGATCACTGGAGACTTTCAAAAAGAGACCGGACAACCACTTGTCAGGCATCGTATTGCGTTCCTGTTCAAGCAGGGGGTTGGACTAGAAGACCTCCAAGGTCCCTTCCAACTCTATTATTCTGTGTTCTGTGCTCCAGTAGAAGGAGTACAGGAAGATAGAACTGATCTTGTGACAACAGAAGAGGAGAAGAGTTTTGGCTTTCAAAATAAGAAACTACCATAATTACCAAAGAAAAATGGAAGATGAAAGCTTTAGAAAAGTAGAAGATATATAATAATATGAACTTCAAGAGCAAAGGCAGAAAGGGGGGATGTATCTCAATCAAAAATGTTGACAAATAGAAAAAATAAGAACAAAAACAGGAAGTGAGAGTTGGTTTTCAGGAAAAAGTACAGTTAAAGAAGATGAAACAGACCAGAGAGAATCGAATAAGTTTAAAGAAGACAGAAAGACTATAAACCCTTTTATGTGCAAGCTTTTAGAATGAATATATTCAGGGTTTATTTCACTAGAAATGAACATCCAACAAGTCAGCCAGCTGTCAAAGGGGAATCAATCAGATGCATGTGAAATAAACTGAATTTTTCAGCACTCTGGAAACGTGGTTAACAAATAAGAGTCTACAACTGGAGGAAGGTTGCAGTTTGAAGAGAACGTGCGTATGGCAGAAAAGCTGCATTAGTTTTATACTTTTCCTTAGATCTTACAAAGGGAGAAATTCAGAGAGAGAACATGTAGGAAAAAAACAGGAGGGCTTGAAATCCAATAGCTAATGTAGGGGGTATAATGGGAAGGATCAGCGCTTATAGGAGAATCTGTTTGGTGTAGAGCAGGGGTGTCAAACTGGATTTCATTGAGGACGACTTCAGGGTTGATGACCTTGAGGGGGCGTGCCACAGGGTGTGGCCAGCTCGATATCACTCCTGTCGGGGGGGGTTATGGTGGACCGAGCTCTCTGCCAGCGAAAATGGGCTCCTGAGCTCTGTTTTCACTGGCAGAGGGCTGCAGGAAGCCATGGCAGCCAAAAATGGAGCTCGGGAGCCCATTTTCACTGGCATAGAGCTCGGGCCACCATAGCCCCCCGACAGGAGTGATGTCAAGCTGGCCACACCCACCCTGGCCACACCCCTGCCCCCCCCAAAGTCAAACAACCTTGGTGTGGCCCTCAATGAAATCGAGTCCTTCACTGTTTCCAGGGTGGTCCCACGGGCCAGATCTAAGCACCCCATGAGCCAGATCTGGGCCCCGGGCCTTGAGTTTGACACCCCTGGTGTAGAGATTATAAAAACCCTAGAACTGGAAACCAGGAGACTGAGAATTCTAGTCCTGCCTTGAGGCATGAAACCAACTCGGTGACCCTGGGCCATCCGCTCCCTCTCAGCCCTGGGAAGACGGCAGTGGAAAAACCACATCTGAAATCCCGCCAAGATTTATGATTATTTTAAGAACACACGAAAGAAGAACAAAATCTTTGAATTCCATATTTGGAGTTAGCTAGGAATAGTACTATCCTGTGGATTGTGTGATGTTCAGCCTAAACTAGAGAGGTAAAGACATGAGTAACCCTGAATAGGGCTACACCGTCTACGAAATATCATTATTCCATTGAGAACCTATATACCGCACAGATCAGAAAGAGGGCTGAAAAAATATCTATAGACACACTGAGAATATATCTGCTGAACAGAACTCCGTATTGGCGACAGGAAGGGTATCTGGCCATTAAAACACTCCGCTAGCTCTATTCAATTGCCCAGACTCCACCCTGCAAGGGATTATGGGTCATTGAATGAAGATGATGTTTAGGAAGTGTGTTGAGCCCAGAAGAACACCATAACCATAGAAAAGAGGCCTAGGGGTAGATTGTCTCCATCTGCTATCATTAACCACCTGTCGGGTATCTCTTTATTTATGCACATGTCTGTGTTATGAATTTACCTACATCTATGTGAATATTTACGGTATGTGCATAGAAAATACAAAAGAGTCTGGGGTTTAAATTTCATATACTTTCCCTTTTCACGTTGCCTTTCTTCAGCTTTGCCTTTTGGATTTATGTTGAAAGAGCTTCATTTGAGCTGGTGCCTTATTAAACCTTTAGCTTTTTAACTCCAGTTTTCTATTAAGTGATCTGTTCCAGCTGGTAACAATGGATTGAAAGGTGCTGTTATCAGATGTTATGGAGATTACAGAAATGTACAATTAAGAATGATTTTTTTTACAGACAGAGTTTATAGAGGGCATCCTGCCAATGCTGAAGTGGGTTGGCTTCTGGAGCCTCTTTCTACACAGTGTTTTGAATATAAATAAATCATTCTCTGCCATTTTGTGTGACAGATTTAAAGCAATGATTTCTCATGTAATATCAAATGGCACGCTTTCTTCCCAATGATACCTATTGCATATCACACCACGATAGCAGGTTTTGTGGCAGCTGAGAAGTTCAAAAAGATGTCTAAATATCTTGGAGTGGTTGGGAGTTGAACCAGTGGTGGGATTCAAATTGTTTTACTACCAGTTCTTTGGACGTGGCTTGGTGGGCCTGGCAAGGGAAGGATACTGTAAAATTTCCAGTCAGAGCTGGTATTTGCTGGTTCTCTGAACTACTCAAAATTTCTGCTACCGGTTCTCCAGAACTGGTCAGAACCTGTTGAATACCACCTCTGGGTTGAACTCTTCATAGGATTTTTTTTAAATTACATTTATATGCCGCCCTTCTCCAGAGACTCAGGGCGGCTTACAATTTTTGGGATGCAACCCAATGCGCTCAGCAATAGCCTTCATTCCATTGTATATGCCTGCTTATTACTAAGCGGCATTTTTACAAAGTCAGCTAATTGCCCCCAACAATCTTGGGTCCTCAATTTACCTACCCCAAGAGGATGGAAGGCTGAGTCAACCTTGAGCCTTGTGGGATTCGAGCCTACAGCATTGTAGGCAGCTGGAACTTAAGTGCAGGCAATTAACAGCCTGAGCCACCAAGGCCCTTTAATCAGTTCTTAGGAGTATTTTTTCCCCCTAGACGTGCACTGTGCTTTTCCCCTTTTTATTGCTGCTAGTTCCCAACCTGCGACAATTGAGCCCAAAATTTATGTTGCTAAGCAATACAGTTGCTTTGTGAGGTTAAGTGAGGTGTGCAACCATTTTGCAACCTTTTTGCCACCATTGTTAAGTGACCCATCATTAAGTGAATCTGGCTTTCACAAGGACTTTGCATGTCAGAAAATCGCAAAAGGGGATCATGTGACCCAGGGATGCTGCAACCATCATAAATGCCCCGTTTCCTTGAAAATACAACCTACTCCGAAAGTAAGCTCTAGCTTGATTTTTACACGTGGGCCCAATATAAGCCCTACCCACAAAATAAGCCCCAATTAAGATCCCACCCACTCCAGAGTGCACAGGTAAAAATTAAGCTATGGTGGGGCAGTGGAGCTGCCCTACTACTTACCTTTGGATAGTTGTAAGCCAGGCCTTGCACTCCCAGACACCTGCCTTGCCGGCCCATTTCTTCTGCAGACAGGAAGGCTGGCAAGGCCTTCCTGAAGGCCTCTAGCTGATAACAAAGCTCCGGATCGATCCAGAGCTCTGTTAATGGCTGCAGACACCTTCAGGAAAGTCTTGCCAGCCTCAGAAGAAGTTCCCGAAGGCCCCTGACAGCGAAAAGGAGGCCGGGGGTGATGCGCGCAAGTGAGGTTAGCCAGTGGATGATATTCCCTGAAAATAAGAACTGGTGCCTTTTTTGGTGGCAAAAAAATATATAAGACAGGGTCTTATTTTCGGGGAAACATGGTGCCTTTCCTTGGATTTTAAACATATTCTTCCCTAGCCTTTGTCATAGTTGCATCCAACTGTAGTTCTGGTCCTGCCTTAGGTATGAAAGCTGGCTGGGTGATTTTGGGCCAGGAGGTAGTGAGTTCTAGTCCCAATTTAGGCATAAAACACAGCTGGGTGACTTTAGGCCAATCACCAAGAAATGGAGAGTTCTAGTCCTGCCTTAGGCATAAAACACAGCTGGGTGACTTAGTTTAGTTTAGTTTAGTTTAGTTTATTGTCATTGTACCTCGTACAACGAAATTAAATACCATCTTCAGTGTACATTATGCTATGAAAATAAACACAAACACACATCACATTCTATACAATGAAGTGAAAAACCCTGCTATTGCATTAATATTGCACTATACAGTAGAATTCAACAGAGTTACTGCCCTGGGATAGAAGCTGTTTTTCAGCCTTCAGGTTAATCACCAGGAAATGGAGAATTAGACAAAAACCTTAGACGTGAAAGCCAGCTGAGTGACTTTGGGCCCATCACCCTCTCTTAGCCCAGCCTACCTCACAGGGCTATTGTTGTGAGGGAGATTGGAGGAGAAAGAAATATTGTGTGTATTTGTTGCCTTCAGGCATTTATAAAATCATAAAGGGTTAGGATAAAAGAGGTCTAATCTACATAGTTATTTACCAGATACATCTTGCACAATGTCTTAGTTTGCTCATTTTTAAGATTTCAAGTTTGAAGTTTCTTTATGAAGAGGATGAAGTTTAAAGGGTTTTTTGGGGGGGGAGGGAAGGGGCATTGACAGATTTAAGTCTATTTTCTATAATTTACTATTAATGTAATTTACTACACACACCAATTAAGTAAAAGTTGCTCCTCTTTCTAGTACCTGCGTGCTTGGAAAAGACAGGCCTGTAAAATATCTTTTCCGTTTCATAATACCGCAAAGCTAATCTAATTCAGAATTCATCAGAAGTAGCATTCCTATTCATAGTCAGGCTGAATACAAATACTCTTTATCATATTTCAGATAGTTGATACTTGGAAAAGCCTTAAATGACCTCCATGCTAAAAAGTTTTTTTAAGTGCAGATGCTTGGCCTGTAGTATGAAGTTGGCACATATCTCATGCTTTTTATCTGGAAAATGCTGAGATCAGGAAGGCTGGGTTGTGAGTAAAGACACTAAATGTGTCTAATTAATTCCAGTTCATTGTGCTTACATCATGGTTGGTTTCAACAAAGCAGCCCAAGCTTGGGGCTTCAGCATTCATATTTACACAGCCAGTGGAGATGGCTTTGCAAATAATATCATAGGTTAGAGTAATGTATTATCCTTGGCATATAAAACAGAAATAAACTACTACGGTGGGATACGATCAAATATCACACGGCTTTTCCTTCGCGTGATGGGAGCAGAACAGGGATCTTCTGTTTTCCTTTATTATTATTACTGTTATTATTTTTGTTCTGAAAGCATAAAATAGTCTTACAATTTCATTTGGTAATGGAACTTCTCATTAGTCTGATGTGCAATACGGCTTGCTATATTTACATTTCGGAAGCAATGTTTTCTGGCACAGTACTATGAACCTGAAGATTGAATGTTCTGTTAGAAGGGAACTTCCATGATGTTATGCCAAGGACTCCTGATAAAACCTATTTTTCAACGCACCAGAAGACAAGAAGACAAGAAACAATGGATGGAAACTCATCAAAGAGAGAAGCAATCTGGAATGAAGGTGAAACTTCCTAACAGTGAGGACAATTAACCCGTGGAACAGCCTTGACTTCAGAAATTGTGGGTGCTTCATCCCTGGAGGTTTTTAAGAAGAAACTGGACAGTCACTTGTCTGAAATGGTATGGGGACTCCTGCTTGATTAGCAGCGGGTTGGACTAGAAGATCGCCAAGGTCCCTTCCAACCTAGAGTACTGCATCCAGATTTGGTCACCACACTATAAAAAAGATGTTGAGACTTTAGAAAAAGTGCACAGAAGAGCAACCAAGATGATGAGGGGACTGGAGGATAAAACATACGATGAATGGTTGCAGGAACCAGGCATGGCTAGTCTAGTGAAGAGAAGGACCAGGGGAGACATGATAGCAGTCTTCCAATATTTGAGGGGCTGCCACAGAGAGGAGGAAGGGGTCAAGCTATTTTCCAAAGCACCCGAAGGCCAGACAAGGAATAATGGATGGAAACTGAACAAGGAGAGATTCAACCTGGAAATAAAGGAGAAATTTTCTGACAGTGAAGAACAATCAACCAATGGAACCGAAGTTGCCTTCAGAAGTTGCGGGAGCGTCATCACTGGAGGCGTTCAAGAAAAGAGATTGGACTGCCATCTCTCAGAAATGGTGTAGGGTCTCCTGCTAGGGCGGGGGCTTGGACTAGATGACCTACAAGGTCCCTTCCAACTCTGTTAATCTAATCTTCCTGCTCCCAATTGTGGTTGTAAGATGTCATTGTGGATTACCTGTAAGAAAGTTAAACCTAAATCACCAACTTTGATTGGGAAATATATGGTTGTTCCCCAAAAAAACCCTCTATTTCTATGTGCCCAGCCTGTCAAATCAGATGCCTTCACCACCTGCCCTGGCAAAGGCAATTTACAGGACTGTATTACATCCATTTCTTCCTCCACAGTACCATGATTGCTGTGATTCAGAGCAGCTTACACTTTCAAATAACTGCCTTATAAGTATATGAGGACAGAGCATGTGTGTGTATATGTGTGTGTGTGTGTGTGTGTGTACCCTATATATTACATATAGTCACTATAGTTCATAATATATATCATTACTGAACAGGTGATTAAAGAAAATTTACAAATGTTCCTTCTTTGGCTAAAAAAATAACAGGAAACACTGTATGCCTTTTTTCCCCCAGAAATATAATTCAAAACAGTCATTTGTTGAGATGGGCAGCTATCAAAGTCAAATAAATAAACAAACACAGACCACATAATGGCCTATGTTTTCGTTAACTGTAGGCCAGAGTTAGAAAGAGGGGGGGGGGAAATGGTTCAAGAAATTTCCAAGTTTTCATTCAGATACTTTAAAAGTGCTTCCAGTTTGGTTTATCATAATACATGCTGAATAATAAATTCATAAAGGAAAAGTCTATTGTGTTTGTAAACTAACAGTTAGGGTGGCAATAAAAGTTTGAAGCTCATAGAGATTCAGTAGCTCCTTGACAGCGGCTGCGTAGTAAAAGTACTCTTCGACCTTCGATCACAATTGAGCCCCAACATTTGGGATGGGAAGAGGAAGAGGAGAGAAGAGAAGAGACAGAGTGTGATGACCCAGAGTGTAACACAAATGTAACAAAATCCAAAACGTAAATAAATGCCCTTTAATGCCTCCAACTTGGCCCCGCTGTTCAATAAGTGTCAGTTGGAGATAAAACTTATGCAAAAATAGTCTTCAAAAGAAAGCAATACAGTCTGAACTTAATGAGCAGATAGAGGTGAAATAAAAAACCCAAACAAACTACAATGAAGGAATTTCCACAACGGACCAGGAGAAGTAATTACCAACTTCAAGGAGATAACAAGGCACAGTCTGTTGGAAGGACACCAACCAAGATAACTGCAGCCCAAAAGAACATGCACTGGCAATGCTGTGCTTTAACTGTCTCTCTTATATACTATTCTCCCCAGCTGCAACCAATGAGGGGGATCATGGCCGCTTCCTCTCTCATAAGCCAAGTTGTTGCCTTCTCCGTTCCTCCCTGCATGTCGTAGGATGAAGAGGGGATGGGCCTGGTTCTTCCTCTGACTACCCAGCTGGCCTCTGCCCTTCCCCAGCCTCCTCCACAACCTCCAGAGCCACACCTCCACTCCCTCTCCCTCAGAGTCTGACTCTACCAAGGGCATGACACAGAGTTGGAAGGAACTTGGAGGTCTTCTAGTCCAACCCACTGCTCAGGCAGGAAGCCCTATATCTTTTCGGCACTGAGTCCCCAAGCCACGCGTGTGCATGCGCACCCCTAAAATGCAATGCACACGTATCCCCCATGCAACTGCATGCATCTCCACGCATGTGCACACATCCCCCCACACATGTGCCCCACCCCTGCATGCATGTGTGTCCCCCCACATGCACCCCGCCCACATGCGCAGCAGAGACCCCAAAACCAACTGGCCGGTGGGAGGTGTGCGCGCGCATGTGCGGCAGAGCTGAGCTGGGGCGATGGCTCACATGCCCACAGAGTGGGCTCTATGTGCCACCTATGGCACGCATGCTATAGGTTCGCCATCAAGGCCCTATACCACTTCAGACAAATGGTTGTCCAATCCCAATCTCTTCTTAAAATCTTCCAGTGTTGGAGCATTTCACAACTTCTGGAGGCAAGCTGTTCCACGGATTAATTGCTCTCACTGTCAGGAAATTTCTCTTTAGTTCTAAGTTGCTTCTCTCCTTGATTAATTTCCATCCATGGCTTCTTGACCTGCCCTCAGGTGCTTTGGAGAATAGCTTGACTCCCTCTTCTTTGGGGCAGCCCCTGAGATATTGGAAGACTGCTATCATGCCATTTCTGTTGCTAAGTGAGTTTTGCCACATTTTATGACTTTTCTTTCCACAGCTTTTCGGTGAATCACTGCAGTTGTTAACACTGTCCAACTATGTACAAAGTCTGCGCTACTATTACTATTAATCTTCTCATCACTCCTTATCTCCTATCCCCTCCCACTTGTGACTGTATGACTGTAAATTTGTCGCTTGTATCCTTACGATTTATATTGACTCTTTCCTAGCATGATTTGATTGCTTATTGTACCCCATGACTATCATTAAGTGTTGTACCTGATGATTCTTGACTCTTGATGAATATATCTTTTCTTTTATGTACACTGAGAGCATTTGCACCAAGACAAATTCCTTGTGTGTCCAATCACACTTGGCCAATAAATAAATCTATTCTGTTCTGTTCTGTTCTATTCTATTATTCTATTCTATTCTATTATTTTATTCTATTCTATTATTCTATTCTAGTCTATTCTATTAAGCTAGTAACACAGTTGTTAAGTGAATCTGGTTTCCCCCTTGACTTTCCTTGTCAGAAGGTAACAAAAGGAGATCAAGTGACCCCAGGACACTGCCACCATCATAAATGCGAGCCAGTTTTCCAGAACCCGAATGCAAATCACTCCACCATGGGGAAGCTGCAACGGTCATAAGTGTGCAAAATAGTCCTCTGCCACTTTTTTCACTGCCGTTGTAACTTAGAACGGTCACTATGGGAACTGTTCTAAGTCGAGGACTACCTGTACCTTCAAATGTCCCCATAAGAACGTCGGCCGGCCTTTTGATCCAGACCAGATTGAGCAGTTAGAAGAGATGAAGAAACTTTGTGCAATCCAAGCGAGCAAAATACTTTTTTTCAAAGTAAAATGTTGCTTTAAAATAGGATTTTAATATCAAATAGCTGCGAAGGATGCCTGTGTGACGGTCATCCACAATTGGATACTCCAACTGCAAAAGCCTGGGACAGATTCCCAGAGCTGTAATTCTGTGCAACCTTAACCGATTCTCATCGACCAAATAAGTCCCAAGACCGCAAACGTTGACTATGCCCTGGGAAATTACCAACACAACCTTGTTTTATTACCTCTCCTTTCAGATCTACTATTACTAAGCTTCAAAGGTGATATTCAGCCGGTTCTGACCCGTTCTGGAGAACCAATAGTGGAAATTTTGAGTAGTTTGGAGAACCGGCAAATCCCACCTCTGACTGGCCCAATCCCCATCTATTCTCTGCCTCCCAAGTCCCAGCTGATCGGCTGGGTCTTCTTTTGTTACCCTGCACAAGAGAAGGGAGCTGGAAAGCAGGTTAGTGGGGTGGGGAGGGAATGGGGATTTTGCAGTATCCTTCCCCTGCCATGCCCATCACACCAAGCCACACCCACTAAGCCATGCCCACACCCTCCAAGCCATGCCCACACCTACCAAGCCATGCCCACAGAACCAGTAGTAAAAAAATTTGAATCCCACCATTGTTAAGCTTGTTTTGGTAATGGTGGAGAGAAAAAATCTAACAAACAAAATGGAGTCTCTACCCTTTTCCTTCTCGTCTTTTAGATGCGTTCGGGGTCAAACCCAGCTTCTCTCTTTGCCTAATCCTATCAGAACCAGACAGATCCATCTTGCCCCCCAGACAAAGACGCCCGCAATCCCATCTAAAGCAAAGAACAGAAGCCACTTCATGGCTTCAATAGAATAGAAGCTTCATGGCTTCAATCATGGTTTAGTCCAGTATTTTGGAACCTTGATCACCTGAAGATGTATGGACTTCAACTCCCAGAATTCCCCAGCCAGCTGTGCTGGCTGGGGAATTCTGGGAATTGAAGTCCACACATCTGCAAGTGACCAAGATTATGACTCACTGATTTAGTCCTAATTTTTAAAAATGCTGTAACAAGGAGAGGAACATTAAATTATCATCCTCAATTAGCTCCATCATCTCTACTTTCCACCTCCTTAATGATGGGCTTCCTCGGTTTTGTTCCTAGAATGCCAGAAATTGTGAAAAAAAGAAAACAATCCCAGTGCAAAGTCAAGAACCAGTCTAGCTCTTTCAAAATTTGCTGGCAAATCAGTTCTCCTGCATTTCCTGCCTCATAGCCCTCAACCTCTATAAAACTCCTTGTGCCCTCATTCTTCTGGGGCCAGCTTTTCTTTAGGACAGGTACCCAATGATCATGGTTAACAAAGTTTCTTCTTCAATGCTCCAAATGCCTGAATTTTCCACAATGCATCAGATGGGGGGCATACATTATTAAAGAAACAAATACGAAAAGGCCCCGCTCTGGAAATTTGGAGAGAGAAAGAACACATACAGCTTAAATATTTAATATCTAAATATTAATTCATAGCGTGTACTAAGTCTTGTTTGTTTGCTATTGTGATTTGCTAAACTCAGGGTCTTACATTGAACCAGCCGGTCGCATTTATTTAAACTAACCATAGTTTAGCCGGATGTTTGAATCCAGTCTAGACATACATGTCATTCGTTCATTCATTCATTCACTCACTCATTCATTTCATTCATTCAATTTCTATAGCAGCTCAACTCAACAAATAATAATAATACCATGTTTCCCCGAAAATAAGACACTGTCTTTTTTTTTTTGGCTCCCAAAAACACACTAGGTCTTATTTTCGGGGTAGGTCTTTTATTTATTTATATATTACCATATATAAATATACCATATTTATATACCATTATATACCATTATATACCATTATATATACCATATTCATGTAGAACAATGTACATTTATTCATGTACGAAACCACGAACAAATCGCATACCGTGTTTCCCCGAAAATAAGACACTGTCTTATATTTTTTTTTGCTCCCAAAAACACACTAGGTCTTATTTTCGGGGTAGGTCTTATTTTCGGGGTAGGTCTTATTTTCGGGGAAACACGGTAATATTACTTTATTGTCATTGTACGTGTATATATACAATATACACATACAACGAAATTCACATAACACCTAGAGACCAGACCCAACACTCACACACACATGACAATCCCCAAAACATACCCCACCAACCAAATTCCCCGCGCCCTAAAAACACACGAGCATCCACCCAACAGACCAAGTAATCCTGTCCAACAGCTCACTGATGGTGGTCCTTAAGTTCATTGTTAAGTGCAATTATAGCTCTGGGATTAAAAACTGTTCAGAAAATGTGTGGTCCAAGTATTAATTGTTCTGTATCTTCTGCCAGAAGGCAACAGTTCACAAAGATTGTAAGCAGGATGGGAAGAGTCTCTTGAGAATGTTGTGTGACTTCCTCAAACAGCAAGATGCGAAGTTTTCATCCATGGCTGGTAGCTGGAGCCCGACGATATTCTGGGCAGTTTTAATGATTCTCTATAGAGCATTTTTGTCCGCTACAGAGCTGCTCCCAAAGTGACACTGCGTGGCTTCAAATTCTAAAAAGACAAAACAATGAATAAAACATTAAAACAATCAAAACATCTACAAAATGCTAAAGTGCAAACAGCAGCTGTGACAATTAACTACCCGTTTCCCCCCAAAATACGACCTACCCTGAAAGTAAGTCCTAGCTTGATTTTTACATGTACGCCCAATATATGCCCTATCCCCAAAATAAGCCCTAATTAAGATCCTGCCCACTCCAGAGTGGATGGGTAAAAATTAAGCTAGGGTGGGGATAGAGGGGTGGAGCTGCCCTACTACTTAACTTTGGATAGTTGTAAGCCAGGTCTCGCACACCCCGACACCTGCCTTGCCAGCCCATTTCTTCTGCAGCAGTCAAGGCTAGCAAGACTTTCCTGAAGGCCTCTGTAGCTGATCAATCTGGAGCGCTGTTAATGGCTGCAAAATCCTTCAGGAAAGCCTTGCTGGCCATAGAAGAAGTTCCTGAAGGCCTTTGACAGCGAAAAGGAGGCCAGGGGTGACGCATGCAAGTGAGGTTAGTCAGTGGATGAGATCCCTGAAAATAAGACCTAGTGCCTTTTTTGGTGGCAAAAAAACCCCATAAGACAGGGTCTTATTTTCGGGGAAATATGGTAACTAAATAGTAAAGCCAAGTAACAGGCCCCTTTGGTGTATTTCAAGCCCCAGGTAAATAACCAAGTTTTTAAAACTTTGCAAAAAGCCAACAGGGTTGGGACCATTCTGATTTCCAAAGGGATGAGGTCCCACAGAGCAGGGGGCCACAGCAGAAAAGGCCTTTCTTCTAGTCCACCCCAGTCATCAACTCTTCAGCTGACAGGTTTGGCACTATACCCAATCTGCTGATTTGAATTGGACGGCTCAAAACTCTTGGAAAAAAGACCATCCCTCGGACAACAAACACGACTGAATTTCAATACGATGCACTTTGCATTGGAAATTAAAATAGGGAAAATGAGGAGGAATGAGATCTGAAGTTACCAGCATGGGAGGCCATGTTTCCACGTTCAATTGCATGAAGCTTTGGACGAAATATAGCCAGAGGTGGTATTCAGCCAGTTCGGACTGGTTCTAGCATACCAGTAGTGGAAATTTTGACTGGTTCGGAGAACCAGAAAATACCACCTCTGGCTGTCCCCTCCCCCCCAGGAGTCCCCACATGCCCCATTTTGGCTCCCAGGTAAGTGAGGGAGTCCCAAAATGGGGCGGGGGGGTGCAACACGCCCCCCTCACACCCTGTTTTTGCTCCCAGGGGGCTGCAGGGAGGCCTAGTAGGCCAATAACGGAGCACAGGGGGTGCGGCACGGCGCCCCCCCCCACAGCCTGTGTTTGCTCCCAGGGAGGGTGCAGGAGGCCAAGTGCTGCCTGTCACACCCCTTGACCACACCCACCACGGCCACGCCCACCCAGCCATTAGGACAGAGAACCGGTTGTTACATTATTTGAATCCCACTACCGAATATAACCTACGGTTTGGAAACAGCAAGCAGGATGAAGAATTAGTAGGTCTAAAATGAAGTTAGTGTATTTGAAAAAAAAGATGAATGATAACAAACCAAATGACTCAAATGTCCAGTTTTCTTCATGCGGAATTGAGTAGAATCTGTGCCTGGCTATACAAACACAAACACACACAAAACACCCTCCCCAACATATTCCTCCGTAACCACTATGAAGTCTTAGAGGTGGTTCTTTCAGGATCCCAGCCCATTAACCAGATAATGCTCAATTTTTGCAACTGAATTACCCTTCCATTTCTGGTTGATATTAAAAAAAAGAAAACGCTATCACTTAACATGAGGCTTTGGCAGCAAGTTAATTGCCACTTGCTCAAACGCTTCCATTATACACGAAACGCCTTTCTGCTCCAATCTCTTGTTGACAAGCCTTCTTCTTGTGCCTTGTTCAGTTTTTCCCTTCCTGCCTTGCCCTCTTTCTCTAGTCGTTCTCCTTCTGAAATCTCAACTGCTTTGTGCTGCAGTGCCGAATTCCTTCGTTTCCTTCTTCTATATTTTATCCTGAAGTTCGGGCACTGTCTCAGTTTGCGATCTGAATTCAAGGGCATAGAAGGGCTTTTTCTTAGAATCGCCCTCCGACCTTTCAGGTTGTCGTGTCA